>CM053590.1:78280143-78296232 GCA_028646515.1 Pseudochirops corinnae | reverse complement strand
TCTTGCATCTCAATCTTACAGTCTTTCAGACATCTCATACTGGATGTTCAACAATCACCTAAAACTCAGTATGTTCAAAATGGACCTCATTATCTTTCCCCCTAGTGGTAGCTAGGTGGTACAGTGGATAGATTGTTGGGACTAGAGTCAGGAAGACTCATCTCCCTGAGTTCAAATCTGGTCTCTGAAAAATGAGGTGAGGAAGAAAATAGCAAATTACACTAGTGTCTTGCCAAGAAAACCCCATGTGGGATTATGAAGAGTTGGACACAATGGAAAATGACTGAACAACATTTCTCCCCTTAAACCCTCCTTGACACCTTCTGTACTATTGTAGAGAGCAACATTATCCTCCCAGCCCCTTAGGCTTGAAACCTAGGAGTCGTCCTGAACATTCTTTCTCAAAGCTTGTCAATTTCACCTTTGCAACATCTCTCAAATATGTCTCCTTCTCCCCTCTGAGACTGCCACCTCTCTAGTGTGGGCCCTCATTGCCTCATGTAGGCATACACAAATCCATATATATATATACATCTCACTACATTTTTGTTTAAACATCATCTCTCCATATTTTCCATACATATATTATGATATTCAGCATCAAAAGCCTTGTTAATATCTAAGTAAATCATATCTGTAGAATCTCTGTGATCTGCTAGGGCGGTTATCCTGCCAATGAAAGCTCTTTGTGACCAAGAACTAACCATCTATTCATAAATGCTGAAATTTCAAGCTCCTGGACTGAAGTATGCTTTGAGAAAGGAAGAATTTTTTGAACACATACCACATTGCTCAGGAAAAAGGAGCCTCAGCTCCTCCAGCTCAATAAAATTTTAAAGAATTAGAAAAATAAGATCTTTGATGAAAGGAGTACTAAAAACAAAAATGACCTATCAATTTGCTTTTTAAAAGACTTAAAATGCATATTATAAGTGGCCATAAAGATTCCATATTGAAAAAAAAAATCAAAGCTATTCATTCAGCCAGGATTTGCAAATGGGCTATGTATATCCTTGGCTCATTGCTTTAAAAAAATATTTTTTTTCTATCCAGAGGGCACATATTGCATGAAACAATAATGCTAATTTTTAAAACCTTTTTTTCATAATCCATGGAAGAAAATTTATATGAATGAGGACAAAATAATATACCATGGACTAACAGAAACAAAGCAGCTTTTGCCTCAAAGCTATACTTATCATATAAAATCATTTTTCTTTTTGTTTTCTTTTAGAAGAGCTTGTAGTACCTCAATTTTGTTATTTTATCCTTTTAGTAAAATCATTAACATATTTTTGTTTCCTAACCTAAAGTAGTCATTCAAAGAGCATCCCTCAAACTTTGTAGAAAATATAATATAATGGAAAAAAATATAGGACTGAGCATCATCATATTTTGATTCTAGTCTCAGGTCTGATATTTTGTAACTGTATGATTTTAGGCAAATCACTCACCCTTTCTTTATATGTAAAATGAAGGGATAATCAATAAAATTTTTATTTTTCAGACCTACCATTTTTGGGGCAGCTAGGTAGGAAAATGGATAGAAGATTGGTCCTGAGGTTGGAAAGACTCATCCTTCTGAGTTCAAATCTGCTCTCATATACTAATTAGTTGTGTGACCCTGGGCAAGTCATTTAATCCTCTTTGCCTCAGTTTCCTCATCTGTAAAATGAGCTGGAGAAGGAAATGACAAACCACTCTAGTATCTTTACCAAGAAAACTTCAAATAAGGTCACAAAGAGTCAGAGAAAACTGAAAAAATGACTGAATGACACATTGTTTGAAATATTTGACATTGAAGCCAAGGCACTTTTACAAAGTTGTACTTCTTACAAGGTTTCCAGAATGTTGTTTCCCCTTTATCTTTTGAAATATTTCAAAACATTGGTGAAAATATTTTAATATTGTCCAGAGTGAGACCATGGTATTAATAATTGAATTTAATGCCAAAATAAATGCTGAAAACTTCTTTGTAACAGTATTTGGCTAGTATTTTGGATTATGTCTTGAAAAGCATAACTCAAGAAATGAGTAATTTTATCCACGTGGGTTTTTCCCCAACTCAGCAGACTGAGAATCAATTCACATCTTAGAAGTTGGATCCATTAGTTGTTGTGTCCAAAACCATTATAAGGTGAGGTAAGCTTCAGCTAATGCTCTTCTATAAGCTCCTTAACACAAGCCCAACAGCTTGTGTTATTGGGCTTATCCTCAAAGTCTTTGCATCTTGGTAGAACCTACTTCTGCATGTGGTTGACTGGCATATTGATCAGAACCCAGGGAAGCCTCCATGTGGCCACAATGGAGTACTGGGAGAGGGACTTAGAGGAGGTGTTTTGCAGTTTATGTATGGATTCTATTCCACAAACTTCCTTCTATATGGTAAAATTTATCTTGACTCTGAAGTTACTGTTAAACTCCATTGACTTGCCACATGATCAACACAAACACTAGAATATCTATAAGTTGTTTTTCCTTTCTTTAATCCAACCTGAAATTTAAACCTGATATATAGCTTGTGACTTATGACAAATGGTCCCTTGATTCACATTTCTTCTTTTTTGTTTCAATTGTTATCAGGACTTTTAAAATTGGTTCATAATAATAGCTAGAATTTATAGAGTGCTTTAAAGTTTATAAACAATTGTGGGAGGCAGAATTGCTATCCATTTTACAGATGAGGAAACTGAGACAAATAGATTTTAAGTGACTTTCTTAGAGTTATATACCTTGTAAGTGTCTGAGGTTAGATTTGAAATTATTATTATTATTATTATTATTATTATTATTATTATTATTATTATTATTATTTTGGTTCCTGGTCCAGGGTTCTAGCCATGGCACTACCTACTTGCTAAAAATTAGATACTTTTGAATTTGATCACTAATTGATATGCACAAATTGCCTTAGCCATTCTTCGTCTTCCTACACCAAGTACAAAACAGTTTTCATGTTAATGTCAAATCTTTTATATCTTGCACATACTAAAATAAATTTAATGTAAGCCTCCCTGGGCTTTTTCCAATAAGTAAAATTTGCATATGTCAAGTAATGAATAGCCCTGAGGTTATCAGTTGACTATTGTTAGGTTCTCTCAAATTACCTAAAGAGGAAATAACTTGCAAGGAAAATTATACTAAGGAATTAACTAATGATGATGGTACTTGTTTATCCATCTATATATCATTTGGTCCAGATGCTAGAAATATGGTTGCTTGAAATACCCATAAATCTACTCTAAATTTTTTTCACAAAGCTTTGCTGAACAGATATTATGCTAAGATTAAAACATTAGACTAAATATCTAACAAGATTAGGAAACTATTCATCATTTGGAAGATAACAGTAAGAACTGAGATAGGAGAAAATCATTTGAACTCTGTTAAGTTTAATGAATTTTGTGAGTCACTATGAACTCAAAGCCACATTTCTGTAGAGTAGGAAAAAAATTATGGAAATGTCATATGACGGATATAGCTTTAAAATGATTTGAATAATAATTAAATTATTTTGCATTTATATTGCAGCTTTCATTTGAAGGTCTTTGAATATCAAAAAAGTCAGAAGATGGCAAAGATTATTATTCCAGTGTTGCAGATAAAGAAATGGGAAAGAAAGTATATGGTTTACTAAATGTCACCCATCAACTCTGTGCACACAAATGGTTACCCAGATTTTCTTTTTTCCTTTTTTTGCAAAAAATCTACAAGTTTTATTAGGTACAGTTTACTATTCTTTTACAGATAATAATAAATTCAGCATGTAACTTTCAGTGGGTCTAGCTTGTCTTGGACTTCCTTCCTTCCTTCCTTCTTTCCATTCTCCCTTCCTTTTTTCCTTCCTCCTTTTCTATTGAAACCCTTTTGCTATTTATACTTATCCTCCCACCTCCCAGCATTGGAAACCAAAACCAAACAAAAAGGAAATTTTTCTTAATAATAAATATATGTAATCAAATGAATTAAATTCACATGTTGAGAATGCTTGAAAATATGTGTATCTTTCTGTTCCTTAAGTCCATTGACACTTTTTAGCTTTTTTATTTCCCAAGTTTCTTTTATTTTTAAAGAGAGCAAGAAAGTTACTTCAGTTTAGTCTTAGAGTTCATCAATTCTCTCTCTGGAGGTGGATAACAATTTCTTTTATGATTCTTTCCAAATTGTCTTCTTGTTATTGTTCTTGTTGAGTCCTTCATTCATATCTGACTCCTCATGACCCCATGGATCATAGCACACCAGGCCCTTCTCTCCTCTACTATATCTCAAAGTCTATTCAAGTTCATGTCCATTGTTTTATGATGGTCTCTATCCGTCTCAACCCCTGTTGTCCCCTTTTCCTTTGGCCTTCAATCTTTCCCAACTTCAGGATCTTTTCCAGTGAGTCCCATCTTCTCCTTACGTAGCCAAAATATTTAAGCTTCGGCTTCAGTATTTGACTTTCCAGTGAATAGTCTGAATTAAATTCTATATATTAACTGATTTGATCTCCTTGTTGTCCAAGGGACTCTTAAAAGTCTTTGCCAGAACCATGATTTGGAAGAGTTGATTCTGTGATGCTCAGCCTTCCTTATGCTGCAACTGTCACAGCCATATATTGCTACTGGAAAAACCACGGTTTTTTATTATATAGACCTTTGTCAATAAGGTGATGCCGTTCCATTTTTTATGTTGTCCATATTTGTCATAGCTTTCCTTTCTTGTCTGCAGTGATCTTTGAGTCCAAGAATATAAAATCTGACATTGCTTATATTTCTCATCTCTCTATTTGTCAGAAACTGATGGGGCTAGTTGTCAAGATCTCAGCTGATTTTTTAAAGTTAAGCTTCAAACCAGATTTTACATTCTCAACTTTTACAGTCATCAGAAGGCTTCTTAGTTCCTCTTCACTCTCTGCTATCAGAGTAGTTTCATCTGTACATCTGAGATTATCGATATTTCTCCTAGTAACCTTAAGTCTATCTTCTGATTCATCTAGGCTTACATTTTGTATGAGGTAATGTAATGGTAATGGAATTTTGAGGTGCCCCTGTATTGGCTTGGTTTTTGGGTTCAGTGTTAGAACCCAGAGCTTGTGAATCCCACTGTGGGATGGACTTGTTGACATAAAGACAGAGGGCTGAACTGGGAGGAGCCATGAATTGAGAGAGAGGCCCAAGCTGAGAGAAGGCCAGAGGGACTTTTAGAGAGCAGTATCCAATATTGTAGAGCCTGAGTTGCTGAGAGAAAGACTGCTGAGAGCCCGTTGGAGCTGCCCAGGACTTTTAAGAACTGCCACCCAGAGCTGTCAAGAACTGAGGAGGCATGGCTGTGATGCCAGTATTTTGTCTGTCTGTTTTGACATTGTTTTGTCAGATTCACCTGCTGTTGGACAGTGCTGCTATTGTAGAGGTCCTAGAACCTTGCTGTTGGTTCAGAAGCCCTGAAGGAGGATTTTCTTGTGGTATGTTTACAGAAATCCTGGAAGACGGCCTTGCTGATGTTTTCAGGGGTTCTGGGACTTTCTACAGGCAGAGAGTGACTTGATGAGGACACTGGCTATGGCTTTGTTGAGCCTTGTCTCCCCAGAAACTGAGATTGCTGAGGGCTTGCCTAGAGTGAAGATACAAGAAGGGCCTTTCCTTGGGTTTTCAATGCCGAGATGATATCTTAACCTTCTTGTAACTTAAGGGTCGATGGCCTTTTGTGCTCTCCTGCCCCTTTTGAGAAAGTGTTTAGTATTAATGGATGGTATTGTAATTCAGTAGTGTCCAGGGGTGGGAAACCTTTGTCCTTTTTGTGCTCTGTGATTGACTAAATGAATATACTTTGTTAATGATTGGAAACTGTTCTCCATTGGAGAAGGGACTAAGGGAATGTACTGCCCAGGAGTGGGCTACTTTGACTACTGATCCAGGGATGGGATACGTGGACCTTGGTACTTTGCAATTGAATTGAGAACTTACTTGCTAAATGAATGAATTTTACTGTATTTTGACTTTCTCTGTTCTGTGAATGTTTTGCTAAATAAATGGGGTTTGCTATGCTGGTAATCTGAACTTGGAAGTTGCCTTTGCTTGACATTACAGGTACTTTGCATAAAACTTAAATAAATAGTGATCACACACAACCTCATCTTATTCTGCACTCCCTCCCCCCATCAAATTTAAACCAATCAGTTGTCCCATGTTCAGTTTTAACTGTTGCTTCTTGGTCCATATAGAGATTCTTCAAGAGACAAGTAAGATGATCTGGTACTCCCTCATTTTTAAGGACTCTTAAGGCATTTTATTGTGATTTGCACAAAGACTTTAGTTTAGTGTATTCAATGAAGCAGAAGTAGATGTTTCTCTGAAACTTCCTTGTTTTTTTCACTATCCAGTAAATGCTGGCAATTTGGTCTTTGCCTCTCTGAAAACCAGCTTGCTCTTTTGGCAAATCTTGGCTCATATGTTGCTGAAACCTAGCTTGCAGAGTTTTAAGTTTAACCTTGTCTGCATGTGAAATGAGTGCAATTATTTAGTAATTGAATATTCTTTGGCATTGCTCTTCTTTAGGATTGAGATGTAAACTGATCTTGTCCAATCTGTTAGCCACTATTGTGTTTTACAGATGTGCTATTATATTGAATGAAACACTTTAAGAGCATAATCTTTTAGAGGTTTAATGAGGAATTCCATAACCTCCACTAGCCTTATTATTAGTAATGCATCCTAAGGCCCTCTTGATTTCAATTTCCAGGATGTCTGGATCTAGGTCAGTATCCCCATCATTGTGGTTATTGGTGATATCGAGATCTCTCTTGTATAGTTGCATGTATGTGTGTATGTGTGTATTCTTACCACCTCTTTTTTTCTTAATTTCTTCTGCTTTTGTTAAATTCCTACCATTTCTAGGGTCAGATGTGAACTCAGGTCCAAACACCAGGTCAAGTCTCTGTCCATTGCGATGCCTAGATGCCCATCAAATCTTTCCAGGTGTGTTTGTGTGTGTGTGTGTGTGTGTGTGTGTGTATGTGTATCTATGTCTGTGATTGAGTAGAAGGAGGAGATTGTGCTGAATTCTCTTTGGAGAATTGTGATTTTTTTTTTTAATAATCCCAAATTTCTCCCTGAAATAATTGTTGGTCTTGAGCATACCAAGCCTCCCATCTTCCATACCACACTGAAATTCCTCACTTTATTCAAGTGCCAATTTAGGTGTCACATCTTCCATAAAGTCTTCTTGAACTGCTCTCAGATGAGTGACTATGCCATCTTCAAACTTCCTATAATACTTTAGAATTTTTCTTTTGAATTTAAACTGTGTCTTGTATCCTCATTGTTTGGGGACATGTAATTCCCCATTAGACTGTAACTATCTTGAAAGCAGGAATTTTCATATTTCATCTTTGTATTCTCAGCTCACAGCTCAGCACTTTGCACCATGGTTGCTTGATGAAAATTTGATAATTTTATACTGTTGAAAGTGTATGTGAAGAGAAGTTTTATATGTGCTGCTAAATTTTTAGCATTGCTCTTCCAAATACAAAACTCATGGGAAATCAATGGCAAATACATAGACATTATTCATAAGAAATTCTCACAAAATTTATTAATGTGGCCATTTCTAGAACTGACCACTTCTATGTTTATGACAGATGTGTAATTCAAGGGGGTATTAGGTGATGGGGAGGCAAGTTCTTTTTGTTTTTTTCCCCCATCATAATCCTGATAGGGGACCACAAATCTGATTTTGAGAATTCACTGTCAGGAGGAAAAGACAAGTTGAATCTTAGTGATTTCTACATAGTTGAATTCTATAGAAAATCTCCTAGCATTGACTAAAATTAGTTTGTCCTCTCATTAAGGATTTTGTGCACTGTGAACTCAGAATGGAAAAGTAACTTCTGCACCTCCAGGAATATTTTACATGCATTTCTTTTTCTAGGGCTGTGAACAAAAGGGAAAAGAGGTGAAGTCAGGTTGAAAGGCTATTAGTTGAATAAAATTTTGAATAGAATGAAAATCACATGCTGTGACCTAGACCAGTACTGTAATTAAAAGTACTGGGGCAGTAAATTTACTTTGGGGATTAATATTAACTTTTGTGGCAATTTAATCTTTCCCAATGTCAAAACAAATGTTTATTATTCTTCTATCTGCTTTCTATAATTATTCTCACACCTAGATACATCTTCAGAATTGAATTATTCTTGGAATCCAAAAGGCAATACTGAAGACTTTCGAGCACAAATTAATATATTGAAAATCCTTAATATTAAAAACAACCACAACAACAACAACAATAAAACCCCTCACCCCACTAAAAAAGTACCCTCAAACATTGCTTTTAAAAGAGATAAAGTCTTAAGGCAATCAGAACTTGGTATGCATTCAATTTTGCTTTTTCAAAGTCATCCTCAAACAAATACTTTATTGCAATTATAAAGAATTCAAGTGACAGTTGAGTGGAATGGTAGATAAAGTGGCAGCCCTGGAATCAGGAGAATCTGAGTTTAAAGTCAGCCTCAGACATTTAGTAGCTTGTGACCCTGGGCAAGTTGCTTAATCTGATTTTCCTTAGTTTTCTTATCTATAAAATGAACCATAGAAGGAAATGGAAAACTACTCTAGTATCTTTGTTAAGAAACCCTGAAATGAAGTCTCAAAAAGATAGGCAAAACCAATTGACAAGAAAGAGGATGGGGAGCGGAAGAAGGAGGAGGGAGATGAGGAGGAGGAAGAGCAGAAGGAGAGGGAGAGGAGGAAGAAAAAGAAGAAGAAGAAGAAGAAGAAGAAGAAGAAGAAGAAGAAGAAGAACAAGAAGAAGAAGAAGAACAAGAAGAAGAAGAAGAACAAGAACAAGGAGGAAGAGGAGGAGGAGGAGGAGGAGGAAGAAGAAGAAGACGAAGAAGAAGAAGAAGAAGACGAAGAAGAAGAAGAAGAAGAAGAAGAAGAAGAAGAAGAAGAACAAGAAGAAGAAGAAGAAGAAGAAGAAGAAGAAGAAGAAGAATGAAGATGATGATGCAAGGAGAAAATACTTGAGAATGATTCAACAAAATAAATGTGTGGAGATCAAACAAGGGAATTATTTTCACTCTGCTGAGCATCTTAAATGAGCAAGCAGAGAATGGAATGCTGTGATTTGCATACTGCACTAAAAGTTACAAATTGTGAATTTTTTATCAACTTACTATCCAATAGGGAAAAGTCAGTGGTGCTTTCCCAAAGTTTGTGCTTGAACATTAATAAAATTAAGTCTGTCATCACATTTCATAATCAACTTAAAACTACTGTGCATATATGTAAATATTATTGACATGAACTAAAATTAAGAAAACTCCTAAATAACAAAATATTTAGGCACTGATTGTTCATTTTTTATGTAAATGCAATCTTTTCATAACATCACTTCAGTTTACCAACATTCAAATTATGTTCCTCATTGATAGGAATAGATATATTAAAATTCTCCAGCAAATAGTAGTATTTGCTTGTATAAATAATAATAGGACTTTAAATTTATATGATGTTTTAGTTTTTTTTAATGTAATTGATTCCATCTTTCCTCCCACCTTATAGTAATTTTTTTCTAGTATAACCTCCCTCTCAATAAGCTATTAAACCTTTTCTTGTAAAAATTAAATGGTTAAACAAACTGCCTGATGAAGTGACCATATCAGTCAATACAGGACACATTCTGTGTTCAAAAAAGGAGTATTTGGTTTCATCATCTTTTCATCTAATCAAAAATTTAAGATTTCATTTAATTTGGATTCAGCTGCTTTTTAAAATCTTGTTTTCATTTCATTGTATGTATTCTTATGTTCCACACTTTTCAAAGGGCTTTCATACACAATATCAAATCTGATCCATTTAACAGTCCGATGAGGTGGATAGCAAAGATGTCTCCATTTTAATGATTAAAAAACTAGTATTCAAAGAGGTTAAATAACATTCCCAAGATCATATGGCAGTCAGATTGTCAGCTTAGATTAATACCCATGTGTTCTGTTGCCTAGTCCACAGTGTTTTCCTCTATGATGCACTGCCAGCACAGAAAAATAAAATTATATACTAGTAGCTAGTGGAAGAGTTTGTTGATTACAGGGCAGTAGCCTCTCCAGAGTTGCTAATTTGATTTTAGTTAGGAAAAATTCTTATCTTTTTCAACAGTTTCTCAAAGGAGAAAAAAATGATACACAATTTGGTTTAATGTTAAACACACGCTGTTTTCACTTACTTTACAAAAGAGCTTTGTGGATTTTCCTTGCATTTTAACCTTTCTTTAGGAGAAGAAATTTAATTTTGGTCTGCCATCTTGCTGAACTACTGCTTTTATTCAATTGAAAGGAGAAATACATTGAAAATGCCATTTTAAAAAGATGCAACCAATTATAGAATATGCAACTTGGATAGCATTGGGAAAAGAATATAGCATTTAAATTAAAGTCAAAATATTTTTTAAATAAAAATATATTTTAGATAGAAAAGAATGATATTTGCAAGTTGGTCTCATTCATATTTATGTGGGAATTAAGTGTACAGGAACTGAGCTCCATTTGTTTTGGAGCCAGATTCAGACTGGTTCTGCTAGACCTTGCCCAAGGGACTTTACTTGTTGACTTCCTGTTAAGGTAGTCCAACAAGACGGTCCAAGCACTCAGTATTTATTTTTGCTGAAATGTGCTCTGTTGCAAATTTCAACCCAGGGACCTTAAGCATTGCTTGTGACATTTTCCTCAGCATTTATTGATTAATTCATTCTTCCAACAAATATTTATTGTTGTTCAACAAATATTACTCTGTATCCAGGAACCTAGCTTTGCCTTGCAGGGGACATAAAGTTGAATAAAACACAACTCCTTTTCTCTAAGGAACCTAGTAGAAAATGTACATAAATATTTACACAAATATCTTAGTGCACAAATAGCATAAAGGACAATGAGACAAGTTGTCCCTTAAGAAAGGAGGTAGGAATGAATGAGAATTTAGAAGGGAGGGGAGAAGACAGAGAGAGAGACAGAGAGACACAGAGACAGAGACACAGAGACAGAGAGAGACACAAAGACAAAGACAGAGACAGACTCAGATGCAGAGAGTCAGAGATAGAGAGACACAGAAAGACAGAGAGACAGAGAGACAGAGAGCAAGACACAGATATAGGGAGAGGGGCAGAGGATGGGAAGAACAAATGAATTTGAACTGGCCTTAAATGCTCTTTTAGATATGGGCAGACTTAGATGGAGGCCTTCCAAAAAAACCCAGGAAAGTATAGACCAAAATGGAGAGAAAACTACTTTGGCTGAAGCATATGGGGGTAATGGGAGAGAAGAAATCTGCAAAAGAAGCTTGAGGCCAGGGCATAGAGGACCTTGAATGCCAGCCTAAGAGGAAGAGATTTTTTTAGGTCCTAAGGAACCAGTGAAGAGTCTGAGTGTGAGAACGGTGTGATATGTTATACTTTAGGAAGATTAGTTCAGTAACAGGTGTAGGATAGGTTAGAGGGGAGAAAGAATAGAGGTTAAAGACTGATCAGTAAGATGTACAATTGCATTTATTAAATACTTATTGTGTGCAGAGCAATGAAACAGTTGTTGATGGAAGAACACAATTGAAATAAGGCCCACTTATAGAACTTACAGCCTAATAGGGAGATGTGATAGTCAATCAATTAACAATTGTTAAACCATGTTCTGTGGGAGGCACTGTAGATACACACATAAACACACTATACGGTTCTTGCCCTCTAAGAGAGATAAAGAAAACAGTAATATATGATCAGCTCATGATTACATGGTAACATCTGAAAATTGTGTTTAAGAGATACAAAATACAGTGTTGTATGAGGTTCAAAGGCAGATGGTTAATGATGATCAAAAGTTTCCTAGGAAAAAGTCATTTTAGTTAGGTTTTAAAGCATATATAGGCATTCAAAATTCAAACTCCCACAATCCCTGCTCCTGAAGGAAGCTGAGGTTAGTGGTTCACTTGTTCAGAGCTATATTAGTGATAAAGCCCCTTCACATTGCATTGCACCAAAATGATAAGCTCCTAACAATCAGTGGCTACCAGATTGCCTCAAGATCGGTAAACCAGCCTACGTTACAAACAGGGGAGGTTCAAGCTTTTGTGCCAAATAAACATTGGGATCTGGCTTGTGAGTGCCTTTACACTTAGAGGCTGGATAACATAGAAAAACGGAGTTTCCCTAAAGAAACAAAACAAAACAAAAAACCCAACTCACTAACCATAGAAAATTTTCAATCTGTTTCATTGGAGGGAGTATGCATCTTTTTAAAATGGCATTTTCAATGTATTTCTCTTTTCAGTTGAATAAAACCAGTAGTTTAGCAAGATGGCAGACCAAAATTAAATTTCTTCTCCTAAAGAAAGGTTAAAATGCAATGAAAATCCACAAAGCTCTTTTGTAAAGTAAGTGAAAACAGCGTGTGTTTAACATTAAAACAAATTGTGTACCATTTTTTTTCCCCTTGGAGAAACTGTTGAAAAAGATAAGAATTTTTCCTAACTAAAATCATGTTTTTGTTTAGTAGTTTTAGTTATGTCTTACTCTTTGTGGCCCCATTTGGGGTTTTCTTGGCAAAGATACTGGAGTGGTTTGCCATTTCCTTCTCTGGCCCATTTTCTAGATGAGAAAACTGAGGCAAACAGGGTAAAGTGACTTGTCCAGGGTAACATATCTAGGAGGTATCTGAGGCCAGATATAGACTCAGGGAGATGAGTCTTCTCGACCTCTGGTCTACACTCTATCCACTGCACTGTACCATCTGGCTGCCTGAAATGATGAAATCATAGATGCTGGAAATTTTAAAGTACTAAAGTTGTGTTTTATATTACACCAAAGAGAATTACAGTGGCATTCTAAAAATTCTACATCACATATTATTTCTATTAACTTCTGATATGTGCACTGCTTTGAGGCAATGGAACATCATTTTATATTGAGAGATATTTCCAAATTTGCATTTTCCCTTGTACATTGCTAATATGTATACACCTGTTATCTTGCAATAGCTTCACCTTGTTCATTTCATTCATAACTAGTCCCCTGCTCTCTCAGGCATTTCTCTTCTCTGTTATTAGTGTTTGACTATCTCCTTCTCTCATTCCTCCCTCTCAGCCTATCCCAATTCATGATTTTCTCCCTCCTACTTCAATCTCACTTCTCATCATTTCAGCCACAAAATTACTAATTATTGAAATGCAAAAGAGCAGAAAGAATCTATATATTTACCCTATTTTGACTAAACATTTTTCTCCTTTCTTCCTCAGATAAAAAATGTGCATGCACGTTGTGTAACATACTTGGGTCATTACATAAATGGAAAGTGGTGCATTTTTTCAGCTATCCCCTTGAAGGATGGATCAATTACTCACATTAATATTCACCTAGAGTTGATTACTCACAGATGTTTATAGGCTGGGAAGGTAAGTCTTTCAATTTCTAGAAAATATCCAAGGAACTTTAAAGTGAAAGCTATTGCATTCATCATTATAGTCACACGGGATAATTTTATAATTAAGATGACAGAGGTCATGCAAGAAAGGAAAAATAAAAGGCTGTTTCTTTCATCAAACTGGATCTACTGAGAAATGAAGTCTAATTTGACTACACAATTCAGTGTTTAGCCACAAAATACAATATGTGTCATGAAATTGTGGGTGATGCTTTGCAAATCTGAAAGTGCTACATAAATGCTAGCTAGGATAAACATGCTAGCTAGCTATGATTTATGGTAAAGGTGTGCAAGGCATCCTTACATGTCATTGTAATAGGAACTGGGAAGGAAGTGGGGGAAATGGCAGTGATGTATTGGCAGAACACTATTGCACAATGAAACAACTCTTTGTCCTTATTTTGACATATGTATCTTGTGCCTTCCCTACTGTCTTTGTTCATCACACCCTTTTTGGGAGTCAGAGGCAATAGAGATGGTAGAGTTGCAATTGGCAAAATAATGACTTTCAATAAGGGGCATTAGAGAGAGGAAAGAGTCAAGAATGAAGTCAATGTTGTAAGCCTCTGTAACTAGAAGGATCATTTTTTTCCAGCTTGTCATTTTTTTAAAATAATATTTTATTTTTTTCCAATTACATGTAAAGAGAATTTTAGCATTCATTTCTTTTTTTAAAATTTTTATTTTAGTTTAGTTTACATCATTCCTTTCCACGAAATTTTGAATTACAAATTTTCTCCCCATCTTTCCCCTACCCACCGCCCCCAAACAGCTGTCCCAGTGTATCCCCCTCCCCCAATCTATTCTCTCCTACGTCTTCCCCCCTCACCCCTCTGACTTTTCGGTAGGGCAGGATGGATCTCCCAACCACAGTGCCTGTGTATCTCAAGTTCCAGTTGGATGTAGCTTGACATTTTTAAATGTCAGTGTTACCTTTGACTCCTCCCTTTGCCTCAGATAAACAGTTATTACAGTAAATCAATTCTTGAGTCCTATTGATTCTCCAAGTGCAATATCTATCACATCAATTTCTTCTCAATTCTCGCTACTATCACACTAATACAGGTCTTCTTTAGAGGCAGCAAGCACATGTAGTAGTTTGAGTGCTGGGCTTGGAATCAAGAAGATCTCAGGTGAATTTTGACTTTAGAAATTTGCTAGTCTATAAACCCAGACAAGTCATTTAATCTCTATTCATCTCAGTTTCTTCATCTGTAAAATGGGGATAAAAATAGCACCTACTTCCCAGTATGGTTGGGAGATAGTAATGATATAATAATTATGAAGTGTTTCACACAATGCCTGGTTTATAGTAAGTATTAAATAAATGCTATCTATTATTATTACTAGCTGCATGGCTCAGAATAAGTTATTTAGTCTCTGCCTCAGTTTCTTTAAATGTAAAATGAGTATAATAAATGCATTACCTTCCCATGGTTTTATGAGGATCAAATGAGATAATACCTGTAAAAAAGCACCTAGCTCAGTGTCTGGCCAATAATAAGGGATATATAAATGCTGATTTTATCTCTCCACATTACTATCCTCCACCTTCCAGTAGGTCTTATGAAGCCTTCCCTTCTCACTTCTTCTCTTCTCTCCTACCCTCTAATTCATCTATCAGAAAAATTTTTTTCATATATAAATACATGTATGTCACTTCTTAGTTCAAAACCCTTTAGTGACCTTCAGTGCTCATTAATATAGAATGGTACTCAATGCCCTTTATCAGCTAGCACTGCCCTCTTTGTCTAGTCTTGTCTCTTACAAATCTTCTGCATCTAGATTAAAGGGGTTAAGAAAGTAGAGTTAGGAAGGTCTGATAAGTGGCTATTAGTCTGGGTGAGTGAGATCATCAAATGAGTGAAGGGAGAAGAAAGCAGATAGTCTTGGACTGAACTTTGAGGCACAGCCACATATAGCGTGTGGGGCAGGAAATCCATTATTATCCAACAAAGAAGACTGAGAAACAGAAGAGAGCAGTATCACAGAAGTGATGAGGGAAGAAAGAAGTGGTGGTCTCCTAGGTCCTTGGGTTAAGCCTTTTGACTGAATTCAAGTTTTCTTTTTTTAATTAATTAATTTATTTTTAGTTTTCAACATTCCCTTCTATAAGATTTTGGGTTCTAAATTTTCTCCACCTCCTTCCTTTTGCCCTCTCCCCAAGACAGCATGTAATCTGACATAGGCTATGCGTACACATTCATATTAAACATATTTTCACATTAGTCATGTTGTAAAGAAGAATTAGAATCAATGAGAGAAACCACGAGAAAGAAGAAACAAACAATAAAAAAAGAGAGCAAATAGTATGCTTCCATCTGCATTTAGACTCCATAGCTCTTTTCCTGGATGTGGATAGCATTTTCCACCATGAGTCTTTTGGATTTAACTTAGATCTTTGCATTGCTGAGAAAAGCTAAGTCTATCAAAGTTATTCTTTTTTTTTTTAATTTTATTATACTTTGCATCATTCATTTCCCACAAGATTTTGAGTTACATATTTTCTCCCCCTCTTTCCCGCACCCACCGCCCCAAAACAGCCATCCCAGTATGTCCCCACTCCCCCAGTCTATTCTCTCCTATTTCACTTTTCGGTAGGGCAGGCTGGATCTCCCAACTGCAGTGCCTGTGTATCTCAAGTTCCA
>CM053590.1:78250383-78279643 GCA_028646515.1 Pseudochirops corinnae | reverse complement strand
GGGGGTACACACTGGGATGGCTGTTTTGGGGCGGTGGGTGGGAGAAAGAGGGGGAGAAAATATGTAACTCAAAATCTTGTGGAAATGAATGATGCAAACTACAATAAAATTTAAAAAAAAATAAAGATTCAAGGGCTTGCAATATGATATTCTATAAGGTAAAGGAGTTTGGATTAAAACCAAGGATCCCAGAGAAATTGAGCCTAATCTTTCAGGGGAGGAGATAGACATTCAATGAAATGGGAGACTTCCAGACTTTCCTGATGAAAAGATCAAAACTCAATGGAAAATTTGATCTTCAAATACAAGAGTCAAGAGAGACATAAAAAGGTAAACAGGAAAGGGGAAATAAACAACAACAACAACAACATGTCATTCAATAAGGACAAACTTTACATCTCTACTTGGAAAGATGATACAGCTCTTGAGAACTGTATCTTTATTACATTATATAGAAAGGAAATACATGAACAGAGGAAGTGGGTTCAAATGGATTTTGATGTGATGATAAAAACCTAATCAAGTGCTGAAATAAAGATTGTAATAGGAGAAAAGGAAAGGAGGAGGAAGAAAAGAGTAAATTAAATCACATGAAGAGGCACAAAGACATCACAGTAGAAGGAAAGAAGGGAAAGTGATGAGCATTGTTTGAACTTTACTCTCATCAGATTTGACTTAAGGAAGGAATAACATACTCAGGTATAAAAATTTAACTTGCCCTATAGGCAGTTGGAGGTGAAAGGGGAAAGAAAAGGAAGGAATGTATATAAGGGAGGGAAAAACTAATAAGGAAAAAGGGAAAGAAAAGAGAGGGGGGAAGATAGAAGGAAGGACAGATTGAGGGAGGCGACAGTCAAAAGCAAAACTCTAGCGAGGAGGGGAAATGGAGAAAGAGAAGTATAAGCAGGTGAGGGTATAGGATGGAGAGAAAGGCATAAATAGCAATCAGAACTGTGAAAGGGCGTGGGATGAACGCTCTCATAAAATGGAAGCAGATAGTAGAATGGATTAAAAATCATAATCCTACAATATGTTGTTTATATGAAACCTCATGATGTGGGCATTATCAAATGGCCAAATGCCAAAAAAATTGCCTCTCAATACCCAAGACACATTGGCTATGAAGCAAAAGTACAATGGAACAACATGGAATTTGGAGTCAAGTACTCAAGTCTGAAACCTGCTTCCCCCACTTACTACATGTGTGACCTTGAGCAAAGCCCTTAATCTTCCATTTTTATCTTTTCCTTTTTTTTTTTTTTTGGAGGGGGGAAGGAAGGGCAATTGGGATTAGGTGACTTGCCCAAGGTCACATGACTAGTAAAGTGTTAAGTGTCTGAGCCTGGATTTGAACTCAGGTCCTCCCGACTTCAGGACTGGTACTGTATTCACTGTGCCACTTAGCCACCCCAAGCCCCTAATCTTTCTAAGTCTCAGTTTCCTCATCTTTAAAAAAAGTAGAGTCGAACTAAGGCCCATTTCTATAAAATAAGATTTTTGTCTTACATGGCCTCTGGGGTACCTTCCAGTTTTAAATCTATGTTCTTATGATCAAGAGCCAATCTCTCCCATAAAACATTGCAAGAAGTCCAAGGAAACTATTTTGTATCCTAGGGGATGTCTTCCTTCTGTGGGCCCTTTAGTAAAAGAGGCAGCTAGGTGACACAATGGCTAGAGCACTAGGTCTCAAGACAGGAAGACCAGAATTCATATCTGATCTCATATACTTGTTAGCTGTGTGGCCATGGACAAAGCTTAATCTTTTTTTGCCTCAGTTTCCTCAATTTTAAAATGGGTAAAATAATAGCACCTACCTCACAAAGTTGTCATGAGGATCAATGAGAATATTTGTAAAAAGCACCTGATATACAGTAGGAGCCTTATAAATATGTATGCCCTTACCTTCCCCTTACAGACTACAAGGCTCCTTGAGCGATAGCTATGTTTCTAGTTCCTTACCAGAATGGATTATTTTTACTAGACTGATTATTTTTTACTGTTGCCTCATTTAAAAAAAAATAGTTTAAACTGACTGAATGACCTGCCCCAACCAGTCACAAAAACCTTTGATCCCAAATCCATTGTTCTTTCTACCACATGGTACTGCCTCTTGCCCTTCTCTCTCTGTCTCTGTGTCTGTCTCTCTGAGTGTCTCTCTCTATCTCTGTCTTTCTCCTTAATATATGATTTCTATTCTAGCTATCTATGTAGTTGAATTCTTCCTGTACCAGACTAATAATAACTCCATGAGGGCTGGGGCTGTGTGTTGTTTCATTTTTGTATCTCCGGTGCCTCCAGTAGATTACACAGAGCAGGTTCTTAACACGTTTATTCAGTTGAATTGAATTCAATCATGATACGAAATGTATAACTAGGAGAGAGAAAAAAAAGAATGGAATTAATAGTCACCTAATTATTTATTAACAAAGATCCTGATTTTACTATATTATTTTGCCAGATTAAAATACCCTCATGTTTTCAAATAGGCTATTTGCCTTCATGTCTGATGGTCAGTATCAGTGTCAAAGAAAGATATACAAGATCTGATTTCATACATAACTTGGTTAAATAATTCTGACCTTTTTATTTCCTATACATTTAACTTCAGCAGGATCTAATGATTTTCCAGCCTCCTTAAGCAGAATATGTCTCTCTTCATGTCAGCAGAACTCCTTTCTTTTAAAACACCATTCCTACAAAGTTGCCTAAGTAAACAGAATTTAGATGGGTGAGGGAAATGAAGACATTTACTAATTCTGAATCTCATTTTATTTTGTGAGCCTCAGTCAGTCAAAATGCTCACTTGCTTTCTTGACAAGTTATTACTTGGACTGCATAGAGAAAATAGGGGGCTGGGAAATTTCTTGACAATAGAGTCTAGCATATGTTGCAAATTGCTTTTCTGAGAGAACTCTTCATTCATTTGTCATGAAAATAATTCCTCCTGTGCAGAGTAAGAGGACCCAATTGTGGCTGGCACATTCAGTCCATGGATGCTTCCCTTTGCTTGGGCTGGGCTCTTTTCCTTCTGAAAAAAGCAGGGATGTTGACACGACACTGACACTGAATCTCACAAGGCTTTAGAGACTGAGAATGAATGCAGACCATGACTTACTTATGCATCTTTCCCCATAAAGGATGTGATGAGGCAAAAAATCAATACCATACTCCTGATAATTAGTTATCTAATTAAGCCTTCTAGAATGTAAGGGGAAAGGAGGTTTCTCTAGATGAGTGAACTGATGATATCTGGGAAATGTTTGCTAGTGTTTGTTACTAGAGAATTAAGTCCTATGACTCAGGAAGGTCAGTCAGTTGCATGGTTGCAGTAAGCTTAATCAGTGTCATGAGCACTAGTATTTTAAAATGTAAATATGAATGGGATAGGGATTGGACATGGGATTTCATTAATACAGGGGATTCTCAGATAAAGAAACTTTATGAATGCAGGTTAGTACCTTCTCTGCAATTTGCAGTTTTAGTGAATTTCCTATAACACCCAGAGGTTAAGTATTTTACCAGTCACACAGTCAGAATGAGTTAAAGGCAGGCTTAGAACCCAGGCCTTCTTCTCTCAGAAGTCAGCTCTCTATCTGTTACTACACTGTGCCTCAGATGGATGTCCTTGTATAGCATTTACCATGAACACGTGGTTATTGTAGATGAAAATGACATTTGTTCACTGTACCTTCAAGACGATCTATTTTCATATATGGATTATTGGGTCAATTGTGTTTTAGAAATCATGATTCTCACTGAGAAGGTCTGTAATGTTCTAGAATTTAATACAACCGGTATAGTATCATCTACAGGCAGGATGAAAAATGTGTTTTCCAGACCGCGACATGAAGTTAGATGGCCAGTCTACTGAATTAATTCCTCAATACAGGCACATTATGCAGAAAGACAATGAGTTGAACCTCTAAATGAATGATCCTGTGACGTTGGTCTCCTTGATGTTGTTCATCCTTCATTTTTGAAGAGGACCAATTACATCATAGAGTGATGTCTTGACTTGTATATGAATTGGATTTAAATGAGACATAGTTACACAAAGTCATCAGCGTCTTTCTTCCAGAGTCATCAAAATCCAGTGAAAAAAGCTAAGTCCACCAGTGATGTCATTGTATGATACAGTGGATGACCTTGGTATCTTTGATGTCTGACTAAGCTGTAAGCATTACACAATGCCTGTTTCAATTGTTTTCATGGATGTTGAAACAAATTGTTCTTGTCTACCCATTCCACCTGGGGAAGTCTTCATATTCTTGGGGTAGACATGCCCCTAATTCAACAATGGGTCTGAAGCCTGTCAGTTACCTTCAACCTAGTTTAGCCTGTCTGACGAGACAATTTTACTGGGGTGTGGCCACTGCACATGCTGCTGCTTCTTGGAGCCACAGGTGAGAGTTGAATGGTAGGCAGATGCCAAAGGTGAATGAGCAGCCCTGAAAAAGGCTTGGCAAGCCCTCATAGTAATGGTGCTGGTCCTCCTTAAACACCCCATACACACATCCTTGCTGTTCCTTACACAAAATGCTCCCAGGATATGAAAATATGGATAAGTTGTCACCTACACTGATTTAAGGAATACCCATCCCAATTAGATTACATAGTTATCAAAATATTCAAATGCAGGAACCTTCATTTGTAAAGCCCTACTTTCTTCAGCCCAAGTGGAATTTAAAAATTTTTATTTGAAAAGTTTGATTGAATTGATGTAATTTAAATTATTCTATCCTGCCAATCACTGAGAAACAATACTAAAAACATTGTTTTCTCCTATATAACAAATAAGATTTTCTTTTATCAACTCCAAACTCTCAATAATGACTCCTAGCTATTTTCCATAGTTTTAGCTTAACCCTTTTGATCAATCTAATCATTTAAAGTCATTGACTAGACAGAATAATATTAATATTTTACAGTTATATTTGTCCTAAAGAGTTAATGTTTATGATACATTAAGAAAAAGATTAAGAATCAGGGAGAGTATCTGAGTTTATTGAATATGTTCTTTGAGAATTGATCAGATAACATTTGCAAAGCATTGGAATTCCCTGGAAAAGTGACAAAAACAGTAGGGTTATTAATGACCAATTTATCTGGAGCAAATCAAACCTAATTTTTCAATGTATGATAAATGAGCAAGAAACTTGAAAATAACATTGAAAACAATGGAATAAAATATCTGTCAAGGAAAGAGAGAAATGGGTAAATCTGCCTGAACTAACATAATAGCAGAATGGCTTTTCTCCAATGGGAGAAAAAAAATACATTCGTGACTATATTATGACCTAAGAGGCTGTCACAAACCCCAATGTAATAGACAAAATCTTATTAAGATAGAAGCATGAAATGAGGCTTGCTGAAAAATATGACTCCCACTGAGAACCCAAATTCAAGCAGTGATTAAACTCTCTAAATACCCATCAGCTTTAAAGCGTCCAAATTACAGATGCCTCACATTAAATATCTCTCTACCCTGAAGTTTCTAAAGTCTATCCTTTGTATCTGGCACTCATCATCTGCCTCAAGCCTTTCCTCTGGTTGTCCCATATATTTTGACCTGTGTAGTTCCTTTGTTCTCTTTGTTCCTGCCACCATCTACGCTGCAATTTATGTCCTTTTAAAACAGAACTCCAAGACCAATCTTCTTAAAGATTCTTTTTTTCTAATCTGGCAGTCTAGTTGCTGAACTATCTACCACTCCTTTCTGATCATTTGCATGAAGATCCCGGTCTTCTTGAGGAGAGGGGGCGAGATCAGTGGCATTATATATCTTGATACTTCCATGGAGCCATGATTCCATCCCTCCACCAAAGTATATACAAATTGCAACCCAGCCATATTTCCTCATCCTTGAATGCTTCATGTTCAAGTACTTCCAGAAATCTTCAAAAAAACATTTGCATTTTTTACACAACTCCTTCTTCTGGGCGTTTTATAAAACTGTGGATATGAGGGCAATAACGAAGGCTATTCATCTATGATCCTTCACTATTATTATATGTTCACCCATAGGGCAAATATACATGATCTAGAGACATTTAATTAACTGTTGTTCATTGTGCCTGTATATGGGTTTTCTGGGCCTTGATGAGGAAAATATTTGAGAATAACCATAGTGGAGATATGAGAATGTCTTCATGGACACAGAACTTCTTTATAGCGTTTGGAAAGGCTTGAACAGCATTCAGTAACTTAAAAAAGAAACACATTTCATGGTAGTGCTAATAGTTTCATCATATCATTTCATCCATCACTCCTTCAGAAAGGCCTTGAAGTTATTAAAATAGCATCAATGCTTTCAGGTCTCAGAAAGTGCAACATAGTAGACACTAATAGAAATCAGAATGTAACTTTGTGTCTCAACCAAGTATCTCTACCCCACGATGATGTATGTGGCATGAAATGTAACTGGACAAAGATAGAATACTTCCTTCAAAAGTTTATGATTATTTTGTAGAGTGGAAGAAACACTAAGGAGAAGAATTTATTTAGTTAGGAAATATCACACAAATAAGGGGTGCAGTTCATAAAAATAGTGAATTGGAACCAGAAGGTACCTTAGAGGCCATCAAGTCTAATCCTTTCATTTTGCAAATGAAGCCACTGAGGCAAAAAACAAAAACAAAAACAAAACACAGGCACAGAGAGGTTAAGTGACTTTATCAGAGTCACTGGCTAGTAGGTATCTGAGGCAGAATTTGAATCTAGGTCTTCATGTGTTCTATTTACTACACATATGTATTTCCTCTGGTCAGCAGACTTCTGTTTTATGCTTTAATCACAGAAAGCAATGATTTGAAGACTTCAATTTAATTTCATCTTGATAATTCTACTGATACATTTCGGTTTTCTCATACACAGAAAAGGTGATTCAAGTAGTAGGACTAGAGTAAGCAGTTGGAGTTGCTGCTCAGAGTACTACAACTTAGCAAGTCATCAATAAGGACCCCATGCTCAACTAAATGATAGTGTGCACTTATATCTGGCCAGCCTTAGCCTTGAGTTACCAGCTTATTCATTCTGTGTATGCACAGATAGCAATAGCTATTTCCTAATCCTCCCAACTTCCACAATTCCTTGGAGCTTTATTGAGTACCAAGATAAGGGCTAGAGGTATTTTATAATAACTTGCAATTTTTTTTACTATGTTAAAAAAAAGAGTCTAAGGCTTTGATATCAAAGTCATGGGATTGGCTGGGCACTCAGTGAGTCTGAATTTTCAAATTCACTTTTTTCTATGCCAAAAAGGAGATGGATGTCCTTAAAGACATTTGCAGGGAAGCACTTTCATCAAAATCACTAGTAAAGGGGGAAGTCATTTTATGGTGCTCCAAATGACCCATGATTCCCTGTTCTCATTGAAACTTCAACTTCTAGTTGCTAGGAGAAACTGCTACTTAATACTTCAACCAGCCAAACTCCAATGGGCTCCCATGTTGTCAGCTTTCTACTCCATGTCTCCTGCTGATAAGTGACTCATACCCAAAGGGAAGTCCCCCACCCCAGGCCACCCATGAGATTAGATATAACTTTAGGCATAGCAATTCTACCAAGTCAATTCCCATGGGAGACAGAAATGGAGATAAATAGATAAATGAAGAAACACACACACACACACACACACACACACACACACACATACTTACTTCTGTCCTTTTAAAAGTCCCACTAAAACTCATTAACTTAGTCTAACTCTGATAACTGAACTTTATTTTAGCCAAACTCCACCCCTAGAGCTATTAATCTCTATACTTCCATAGACCTTTGTCCCCCCAAAATACAGAAATAGCCAGAGAAAAGTACAAGTACTTGCTGCCCAATGAAAGACTATAATATGACATGCTTTGCCAATTACTCTATAACTACAATTCAATTTTCATGTCTCTTCCCAATGGCAATGATTTGACCTTCAAAATCATTTTATTAGACCCACAATTTTAATGTCTACATCCAAAAGTTCCACATAGGATTGATACACGAATAATCTAGAATGAATTTAGGCAGAACATTTGTATGTGGCAGGAAGGGTTTGAAATTTGCTTCCCCTTTGTGAAGTAAGAATTTACTGGAAATATTTAACAACCTTCGTGTATATGTTGGGGGAGGTGATATAACCACACATTTAAGTTCAATATGTACTATTATTTTCTCCATCATTTTATTAAGTCTAGATCATCATCAAAACAATAAATCAAGCTCAAATTTGTAGTGTTTTCTAATTTCTGAAGTCCAAATTTTCAAAATTAAAATAAACAGCCTGTGTGACCTATCTTCTACATAATTCTTCATGGAGATTTTGACCCTTCACTGTAACAACTTAACTAAATAATAAAATCAAGGTCTACACAATATGGAGGGTAGAATTTTCTTCCACTAGAAATATTATAGTTGTTTGTTTGTTTGTTTTATTGAGTAACATTTAAAAGTATTTTTCACTGTACCTTCCTTATGTCAGTGGGATAATAAGTGAATTAGTCAACAAAATTATTTGCAGGTCTATAGCACTTTATTTGGTAATCATCAGAGTATTAAAGAGAAATTTACATGTGACCTTAAATAGTGACAGGTTAACTGTCCCTTGACTAAGGCCAAGGTAGATATTATCACTTTGATTAATGACAGCTTAGCAGATGGTAGGTGTCTAGGTATCTTATGCATTTTTAGGGAAAGGGACTGGGAAGAGTGAAGAATAATGAATATAAGATACAGGAAAGCCCAAATGGTATAGGATATGTATAGAGAAATCATCTGCATATTAACTCTGAAGGAATAGAATGCTTTATGAATTTGTAAATTTATAAAATAAGTTGGTTTCCCTATGATCCAGATTTTATTGAATATTATAATTTAGGTTATATTATATTAAGTTCTCAAACACTTGAAATATTTGGGAAAGCATCAAGTTGGAATGGAAAAAGCATTGGACTGAGTCACATGTCAGAAGTTTAAATCCTAGCTTTTCTGCTTATAATCTACAGGGCTTTACTCAAGACTTAAAATCTCAGAACTTCAGTTTTTTTATCTGTAAATTGGAGGTGATAATAACTGTACCTCCTATCTCATATGATTACCATAAGAATCAAATGAGATAATAGATATATAACAGATTATAAACCTTAAAACATTATGTCTGGTGGCAGAGTAAAAGCAGGGACTTGCTTGAGCTTTCCCCCAGCCCATCCAAATATCTGTAAAAAAATTACTCAATGAATTCTAGAGCTAAGAACCCACAAAATGACAAAGTGAAGCAAATCTCCATCCCAAGACAACCCGGAAGAACAACAGGAAGGGTCTGTTGCACTGGGCTAGGAATGGAGCACAGTCTGGCATGGGCTGTGCCAGCACAGACAGGGTTGGAGCAGGGATCAAGGGACTGAATCACTGACAATTGTGGCAGTTTCCTGTCTTCTCAATCCACAAATTCCAAGGACAACATAGAAGGTGCATAGAAGTATCTCTGAAAACAACTACACAAAAACCCTGAAGTTTGGGACAGAGCACTCTTCATTCTGGAAGTAGAGTTCTACCATAACAAAGAGTTAAAAAGTCAAGTATTTGGGAATATGACCAAACAATGGGAAAAAAACTCAGACTATAGAATCTTACTTTGGTGACAAAGAATATCAAAGCATGCTACCATAAGAAGACCACAAAGTCAAAACTCCTACATCAAAAGCCTCTAAGAAAAATATAAATTAGTCTAAGGTAATGGAAGACCTCCAAAAGGATTTTGAAAATCAAGTAAGAGAAATAGAGGAAAAATTGAGAAGAGAAATGAGAATCATGAAAAACTAGTCAACAGCTTGCTAAAGGAGAAAATAACACCTTAAAAGTAGACTAACTCAAATGGAAAAAGAAGTCCAAAAAGCCAATGAGGAGAAAAATGTCTCAAGAAGAAGATTTGGACAAATGAAAAAGGAGGTCCAAAAGCTCACCAAAGAAAAGAATTCCTTCAAAAATAGAACAGAGCAAACAGAAGCTAATGAATTTATGAGAACTCAGGATATTATAAAACCAATCAAAAAGAATGAAACAATAGAAGACAAGGTAAAATATCTCAATGGAAAAAAAAAACTGACCTGAAAAATAGATCCAGGAGAGATCAGTTAAAAATTATTGGGCTACCTGAAAGCCATGATCAAAAAAAGAGCCTAGTTTGATAAACTCAAAGACCCCAGTTTTAGGGATAAGAATTCACTATTTGAACAAAAACTGCAGGGAAAATTGGAATATATTATGGCAGAAACTGGGCATAGACCATCATCTAACACCATACACCAAAATCAAGTCTAAATGGGTGCACATTCTCGGTATAAAGGCTGATACTGTAAGTAATCTGGGGAAGCAAGGAATAGTTTACCTGTCAGATTTATGGAGTAGGGAAGACTTTATGACCAAAGAAGAGTTGGAAAGCATTATAAAATGCAAAATGGATACTCTTGATTACATTAAATTGAAAAGTTTCTGTACAAACAAAGCCAGTTTAACCAAGATTAAGAGGGAAGTAGGAAATAGGGAAAGAATTTTTATAAACAGTGTGGCTGATAAAGGCCTCATTTCTAAAATATATAGGGAATTAAGTAAAATCTATCAGCATACAAATCATTCCCCAATTGATAAATGGTCAAAGGATATGAACAGGCAAATTTTCAGAGGTGGAAATGAAAGATATCTATAAGCATATGAAAAAATGCTCTAAATCACTATTGATTCAAGAAATGCAAATCAAAAACAACTTTGAGGTACCACATCTCACCAGTCAGATTGGCTAAGATGACAAAACAGGAAAATGACAAATGCTGGAGAAGTTGTGGAAAAATTGGAACACTAATTCATTGTTGGTGGAGTTGTGAACTGATTCAACCATTCTGAAGAGCAATCTGGAAGTATGCCAAAAGGGCTATAAAAAATTGCATACCCTTTGACCCAGTAATACCACTTTTGGGGTTGTATCCCAAAGAGATTGTAGAAGTGGGAGGAAGTTTATTGCAGCTCTCTTTGTGGTGGCAAAAAACTGGAAATTAATGGGATGCCCATTAATTGGGGAATGGCTAAACAAGTTATGGTATATGAATGTAATGGAATACTATTGTGCTATAAGAAATGGGGAGGAGATGGACTTCATATTTACCTGGAGAGGCTTATACAAACTGATGTTAAGTGAGAACAGCAGAACCAGGAAAAATTTGTACACAATCATAGACACATCATATATGTGATGACCAACTTTGATAAACTGGACTCTTCTCAGCAACGTACAGTTATAAGACAACTCTACAAGTCTCAGAATGGAAGGAGATATCTGTATTCAGAGAAAGATCTAGAAAGAACAGAGTTTAAATGGAGGCTGAAGCAATACATACTATCGTTCTTTTCCATGTTTGGTTTTGTTTCTTCTTTCCCATTGTTCACTCCATTGGTTACAATCCCTCTATACAACCAGACTAAGGTCCAATGTGAAAGTATTCACAGATCCTATACTTGATTGTATGCCACCATGGGGGCGGGGGGCAGACAGAGGAGAGAAAATTTGAAACTCAAGAGTTTGTGGAACTGAATCTTGTAAACTAAAAATAAATAAACAAAACAATTTTTTTTTTAAAAAGAGCCAAGACATCATCTTTCAAGAAATTATCAAAGAAAACTGCTCTGACATTCTAGAGCCAGAGGGCAAAACAGAAATAGAAAGAATCCACAGACTGCCTCTTGAAAAAGATCCCAAAAGGAAAACTCCTAGAAATCTTGTAGCCAAATTCCAGAATTCCCACGTCAAGGAGAAAGTATTGTGAGCAGCCAGAAAGAAACAATTTGAGTATTATGGAAACACAATCAGGATAACACAAGATCTAGCACTTTCTACATTAAGGGATCAAAGGGCTTGGAATATGACATTCTGGAGATCAAAGGTGCTAGGATTAAAACCAAGAATCACCTACCCAGCAAAAACTGAGTATAATACTTCAGGTCAAACTATGGTCATTCAATGAAATAGAGGACTTTCAACCATTCTTGATGAAAAGAACAGAGCTGAACAGAAAATCTGACTTTCAAATACAATAATCAAAAGTATGAAAAAGTAAACCAGAAAAAGAAATCATAAGGGACTTTTTAAAGTTGAATGATTTACATTCCTAGATGGAAAGATATTTGTAAAATATGAGACCTTTCTCAGTATAAAGGTAGTTGAAGGGGATAGATAGAGAGAGACAGAGACAGAGACAGAGAGCACAGGGTAAATTGAATATGAAGGGATGATATCTCAAAATAAAATTAAGGGGTGAGAAAGGAATGTATTGGGAGAAGGAGAAAGGCAGAAATAGAATGGGGTAAACTAACATAAAAGACACAAAAGCAGCTTTTACAATGGAGGAGAAGAGAGAGGAGGTGAAAGGGAGTAAGGGAAGCTTATTCTCATGGGATTTTGCTTAAGGAGAGAATAACATACACAATCCATTGGGTATCTTACCCTATACAAAAGTAGGGAGAAAGGGGATAAGCAGTGGGTGGGATTATAGAAGGGAGGACAGATTGGTGGAGAACCAAACAGAAACAAACTTTTTCGAGAAGGGACAGCGTCAAAGGAGAGAATAGAATAAATGAGAGCGGGATATTATGGAAACGTTTTGCATATACATGTATAACCTATACTGAATTGCCTGCCCTCTCAATGAAGGTGGGTGGGGAGGGAAGAAGGGAAAGAATTCGGAACTCAAAGTTTTATAAATAAATGTTAAAAAGTGTTTTTACATGCAACTAGAAAATAGAAAGACATCTTGCCCTACAAGAAAGTAAGGGGGAAGCTGAAGGGGTGTGATAGAAGGGAGGGCAGACTGGGGGAAGGGGTTATCAGAATGCAGGCCATCTTGGTATGGGGTAAAGGGGAGAGATGGAATTCAAAATCTTGTAGAAATGAATGTTGAAAACTAAAAATAAATAAATTAACAAAACACTATAGCAGCTATTGTTAAGATTACATTTATATTAACCATAATTAATTCCCTTTAAACCTTTTGTGGTATAAGAGAATTGTCACAAATAACAGCCCTAAAGCCTTCAGGCAATTTTCATATAAGGTCATGAGTATTTGAACTTGATTCGTTCTTTGGGATCATATTTACTGTGGCTATCACTGTTCCTGGATTAGCTTGATGACTGTTTACGTTTAGAAATATACTCATTTTAGAAGTAGAAAGAGGACTTGATAGATGAGACAGGTGGACTCCAAAGGGAAACAGAATGACTTTCTGTTGTTTACAAGATACCCCTTCCTAATCAAACCCATAATGGCAGATTGTTTCTTAATAATGAAAAGGGAAGGTAAAGAGACTAGAAGTGAGAGCAAATGAAAGGACAAGGTGAGAGAAGGAAAAAACAATAAAACATTATGTTAAAGCCACGCCATTTAAAGAACAGCAGTGTAGAGTGCCACAAACTGAATATAACAAGGAATTGAAATTTGCATTTAACTCCAAATTCTGGATCTGGCTATCAACCTAGAATGAATCGGGTGTGCCTTTCTTCATCGGTAATGAGAAGAATACAAAAGAGAGGTAATCATACCTATTTTTCCTACTATGTAGGATCTTTGATAGGAAATAAGACATACGTCTAAAAGCATAAAAATCCTGTCACAGGTGACATATACTAGTCAGAATTTAACAAATGTTTTCTTCTACCTTGTGGTTTTTTATAACCATATTTTACTGTCTTGTAAGAGCATGATTTTTTAAGAAAACTAAACCAGTAATATGTCTTCCTTATTGTGTGTCCTATTCAACCCAAAACAAAGAAAAAGTAATTATTTTGCTTACCTTCTATTACAGTCACTGTGGCATAATGGATAGAGAGCCAACCTTCAAATCAGAATTATCTAGGTTCAATTCTTGCCTTAACAGGTACTGGCTTGGCTATCTGGCCAGCTATATGATCTAGACAAGTAACAACTTTTCAGTGGACTAAACAGTACACTCAGACTACAGTGTAGGTTCCAATATAAATGTCAATCTATAGATTTGCATCGATAAAGTGAGTTTCCTTAGCAAAAATTTCCAGGATTATAGGTCTTATGGCTCAACCTCGCCAAGGACAGTCCATGATAAATTGACAGGCAGGCAGAGACACAGACAGATGTCAGATAGACATAGAGCTTACATCAGTGCTTTAACACACAAAGAAATTATATTAAAGAAAAAAACTTGACAAGATTCTCCAAAGCAAATCAACACGTGTATGTGCTTGTGTAGCATACATTTTTGTTAATACTCAGTGACTTCAAGGCAAAATGTAGGAATAGGAGAAAATGGCAAAATATACGTTGGAAAATGTTGTTTATGTTCTAAAATAGAAGGTTCAAGATATTAAATCTTGAGAAGCTTGATACCTTTGTAAGTTTAAAACTTTCTTCAAGAGAGCCATTGATCTCTCAGCATGATAAGTACCACATATCAAATCCTATCTCTCATGCATGCTTTAAAAAAAAATGGAGTTGAATATATCTTAAAGAGGCATAAAATGGCCGTTTATTGATGTGGGAGTCATAATGTAATCAACTTTGAGTGGGCAGTTAGACTATCATCTATTAAGGTTGAAAAATCAACCTTAAATTCAAAGGTTAAAAATAAGATGACATCACACAATTACAACCACATCAATATGACCTAGTTGAATAATTTCTTAATGGAAAAAAGCAAGAAAAATAGAGTTTAAACCTATTTAAAGTCACTAAAACAAGAAAGCCAGAACATAGTAGAAATCTCTTTGGTCATTAAAGACTTTCTCTCCTTTTTGCATCAAGTGAAGAGAAATGCAGTAATTTAGAATACAAACTTATAAAACACCATAAAGGAAGGGGTAGAAGATATGAAAAGTAGCACTTTATTTTTTTAAAAATGGAAAACAATGGAGGTGAAAACAAATCGGAGGAAAACTTGACATGAGATCCAACTAAGCCATACCATCTGAAGAGAATTTATTGAGGTAACTGGAAAGAGGGAAATAAATAGGAAGAAAACGGAAATATTTTCCTGTTCTCCTATAACAAACTATTTTCATCACCAGTGACAGAAGAATGATCACATTTGGGCTCATACATCCTAGTTGCCAATGTGCTATATGACAAATTAGAAATGGCACTGAAGAAGATGAAGCTGCTAGTCCAGATCAGGCAAAAGTAGAAGAAAACTATGCCAAAGGTGATAGTTCAAAGTATTGAAATTATAAACAATGAGATTACAAGTTATTTCAAGTAGACTCAAATAACAAAGAATGGAAGAAAATGTTGGATGACATCACTACCCCAAAAAACTGTGATTGAGTTTAAACCTTCCCATGTGTCCAATTTCTTTGTGAAATATTCATGAGAATGATATATATGTATATGTGTTAGTGTGTATGTATATGCATATACATACATATATTTTTTCTGTGTATACACACATCTATATATGTATATGTGTATATGTGTATATATGTATATTAGAGAGAGAGAGAGAGAGAATATCCTTTGTGAAAATATAAGAAGGAATCAGGCCAACTTTCATAATTTTTTTTTTTTTACACGAGACTCCATATTTACAGTCAGAGTTCTCACAATGGGTGTTCTAAATCTATCCTCTCCCTAATCTACCTACACTATATTCTATATCAGAATCCATAGCAAGGTTTAACTAGAATTTATCACATCTTACTAGAACTATGCTAAAACCAATTACTAGATCAGTAACTTTAGGCAGAAGTTAGCCTAAACAGGGAAGATCAATCTGCTTATTAGTTAATTTTAAAGACAACACAAACCATAAATATGAATTTATGAAACAATTACCTTTTAAATTTGTGCATAAGCTTTACCCTCTTATGTGTTTCCCTGCCATTCTTTCATAAGAGTGGGGGTCATTGAGTCTGGCTATCATTTACTTCACAACTACTTAGAGTAAGGGATGGGATAATTCACCCTGACACTTTAACCAGGTGAAGACGCATCTCAGTCAATCAACCAAAGGCTTTAAACTGAAGCCAAAAAGTCACTGATCAGCTTAGATGTATTTGAAAGCTATTGGATGAACTGGAGAGATATTGCACAGCAATTATGCTTGGATTTGGGTAAGGAAATGTGATTATGCTCTGTGGGTTAGCCATCATATAGCAAGAGTGCTAAAAAAAAATAAATAAACAAAAAATAAGAAGGAAGAATAGGGTGTCAGCAGCTTAGGATAAATGTCTTTCAGCCAAGTACCTGTAAAGAAACTGCTTGGGTGGTGGAGGATACCTTGGTTTCAGTCTCCTCCTCTTAACTAGAGGTGTATCTAGTAAACTTCAGAGACCTAACTGATGGGGACTTTTCACTGGCATTCTAATAGTGTCCTTAAGAAAGCAATAGCTGCTGTTGAGAGCTAAGAAGATGCAATGAGGAGAGACAGACTCAGGACTCTCTGGAAACCCAGTAGAAAAGTGAGTCTCTTCAAGGGAAACATTTTTATAATTCCAGGAACTGAGTCACTCATTTATCTACTTTTCCTGGACTCTGTATGTATTTGTGAAAGAGAGATGATCAGACTTGGCAAGTGCTGTTTTGTAACAACTGTACTACTGTGGTAAATATTTTACTCTTAAATGGCAGTTAAATAATACAACAGATAGAGCACTGGGTTTGGAGTCAGGAAGATCTGAATTGAAATCCAGCCTCAGACACTTACTGTCTGTGTAACCCTGAGCAAGTTACTCAACCCCTGTTTCATTTGTCATCTTCAAAATGAGATGGAGAAGGAAATGGCAAACCACTCTAGTATCTTTGTCAAGAAAACCCCATGGACAACTGTCTTTTGGGTCATGTGGCATCAGATATAACTGAACGACTGAACAACAACACCTGTACTTGTGAGAGAGAGGGTCAGAGATTTGGGAAGGGATGTTTCATAACAATTATACTACTGTGGTAAATACTCCATTCTAAAAGCAAATCAATTCATTCTGACTAATTTATATCAACTGATAATCAAGGGGCAAAAGTTTGTTACCTATAGTGCTATAAAGAGCCCCTCCAAAAAACCTTCAAAATTAACACCTTGAATCTTGAAGGCTGTAATAACTGAGCCATGGAGATCTAACCCAGTACTGTGAGGTTGGGGTGTTAGCTTGAGAGTCTGTGTTGCACTTTATAGAACTTTCCTTTAAAATGATGAAATATTGTGTGTGTGTGTGTGTGTGTGTGTGTGTGTTATACTTGCATGTCCTACTTAAGGAAGAAAAGAAAGGATTGAGAGGTGTGGAGATAAAATTAACAACAATAACAAAAAAACCCTAACATTTATATAGTGTTTACAATGTGACAGGCACTGTGCTAAGCACTTTACAATTATTATCTCTTTTGATTCTCACAACAACCTTGCAAGGTAGATGCTCTTATTATCCCCATTTTACAGTTGAGAATACTGAAGCAGACTTAAGTGACTTGCCCAGGGTCACACAGTTAGTATGTGTTAAGGATGGCTTTGAATTCAGATCTTCCTAACTGCTCTCTATTCAGCACACTCCCTAGAGCCCTTGGAGTGAGAAGCAGCACGGTTGGTACAGTGTGAACTTTGCTATATTTGGAATCAAAGGATCTGAGTTCTAATTCATTGTTTTTACTTGTGTGACTTTGGACAAATTATTTCATCACTCTGGGCCTTATTTGCCTTATCTATAAATGAAGGGATCAGAGTAGATGACTTCTAAAGTTTCTTAGAGTTTTCTATGAGACTATGAACCTACTGGAAATGGGGAAGAATCATGAGTGATACCTTGTTGTGTATGTGAAAAAGGAATCAGATTATGGACAACCACAGAGTTTATTCACAAATGCCTTTTGACCTGGATAGGATATTAGGGTTTAGCTATTCTAACTTCTTCATTGTACAAATGAGAAAATTAATGCCCTTAGAAGGGAAATGATTTGTTCAAAGTTACATAGCTAATAAAAAACTGGAACTATAGTTCCAATCAAGGTCAATTCCAAGTCTAACATTCCTTTCTCTGTACCATACTGCCTCAAGCTCCAAAAGAAGCACTTACTATACTCAAGGTACTCAAGGTACATGCTAGGGACCAGAGATTCAAAGACAGCTTAAGAAAAGGGTGTCTACCCTCGAGGAACTTATGCTGGAAGAATACAACCAGGACACATATAGGTTAATGCAAAGTAAATCAAAAGGAATTTGGGGTCAAAGTGAATAGAGAACTAATTACTTCTGGAGAAGGTATCAGGACAAGTCTTGTGAAGAAGGCACAGGATGAGATGAATGTTAGAGGAAAACAGATTCCAAGAGACAGAGATGAGGCGGGAGCACCTTCCAGGGATTTGGGACAGTCTTTGCAAAGGCATAGAAGTAACTGATGGCTGATTGCTCTCCTCTGAGGCCTCTCTATCCCTGGTTTCAGTGGTGAACCCCCAAATACAGAGCAGTCCTCTTATAAAGCTCAACCAGTACTGAGTATATAAGGAGAAAGTCAGGCTGACTACCTGTCATTCCTTTCTTTCACTTAAAGATCTAATAAAAAACAAGGCAAATATTCATTTTTGATACACACGATGTACCTCTTTAATATATATATACCCAATCATTTCTGTCCACAATACTTATTATATATCAATACAAAATATACTCATTGCCTATGGCATAGAAGTGGTAAAATTACTGTTCATAGTTGTGTGCATGTGTATTTTTAAGGTCCAGACTTCCTTCTGATTGCAGTATTATTTAGCAAAAGCATCTCATCTGATAGTTTGTCAGAAAGAAATGAACCAAGTGAAATGCACTGCAGAATGTGTATATATTGTGGGGCAGTTATTTATGCCCATCTCACAGTCTGATATTCATATGTTTAGGCCACTTGAAGATTTTCTCTGTTGGTGTAATTTTAAGGATAGATACAATCGTTTAGAATGCAGTAGGTAATTTACTACATCATGACCCGAAAAAATGCTTTTCTCTGATGGGATCAGAAAACTTGGCAGTAGGTGCATAAATGTATTGAGTTACTAGGTGATTACCCAGAAAAATGGTGTGCTCATATTTCTGTAATGAATTATGAACTCTTTCACATGGCTAAAACTTAGTATCAAGATACCTTTTTTTTAGCTGCCAAATGATATTCTTGATTTGGATTTTAACCTGTAGTCCATTATTCCACCCAGATCTTTTTCTGACATGCTGATGAACAATTAAATCTATCCCACTTCCTTAGGTGGAATGTCTCTTGTCTGGAACAGAACTATAGGATCTTCTAATTAGAAGAAAACTTGGAGGTCATTTACACTAACCTGTACCTGAAAAGGAATGTCATGATTAGAGTATCTCTAGAATATGGTCACTAACATCTGTTCGAATGTTTTCCAGGATAAAAATAACTAATAAGTGCAGATTTTAAAATGGATAGTACTATAGGTGACAACTGCAGTACACACTTAATGTTGAGTTTAATCAAGAAGGAATTAACTTTCATATTAATACACAATTCTAAACTAGAAATAGGAATGCTTATTGAAAAGGCATGGCCTTTCTCATAGAATATTCAAAGGAGTAGTAAAAATTTCTCTCTAGTCCAGTGATCACAGTTGTAAATTAGGTACTTTTTTCTAAAGATCACTGATATCAGGTATTAATTATCAGAATACCAACTCAGAAAAAGTGGCATAAGAACATGCTATAGAGGGATAACCTTTGGCTATAAAGAAAAAGGGCCTATGTTTCCATCTCTATTCTGTTGTTTACTGTCATTGTGACCTTGGACAAGAGATATCACTTTGATGGGATTCAGTTTCCCCTTCTATAGGATGTATAGATTGAATTACAACAAAGTTACTTAAGTTGGAATCTATGAATTTGTAGATAGATAGATAGATGGATATGGAGGAATAGAGAGAGAGAGAGAGAGAGAGAGAGAGAGAGAGAGAGAGAGAGGGAGAGGGAGGAAAGAAGGAAGGAAGGAACGAAGGAAGGAAGGAAGGAAGGGAGTCAGGAAGGAGAAAAAAATAAACTATTTTAATTATTTTCCTTTGTAATTCTCTGCATTTTAGTGTTGTTGCTGTTTTTTAAAACATTCTGAGAATAGTTTCATAGCCTTCACCAGATTGTCAAAGGTGTCTATTACACAAAAAGGTTAAGAACCCCTGGATCAGAAAATTTCTAGGGTCCTTTCTAGTTCTAAATCCCATGAGCCTATAACAAAGAATGTTGTGAACATGTAAAAGTCAGAAAGCTTAATACATGAACTTAGAGCTGTGACCTTTATGTTGAGAATCCAAGCAGCAGCATTGCAATTTTAATGGCACACATGGGCCAGTTCTTCTTTTATTCCACTCCAACCTTACTTAGCACTTATGTTAATAATAGGTTTTTGGAGCCTTTTTAGTTACAGGGCAGTTGACAACTGCATATCTAACCCAGCTGGAAGTATATTTTAAAGAATTACATGGAAGTAAGGAATTGCAAGTATGGATTATGATTAAAAAAAAGAAATGCTTCTTAATAATCAAATCCACGATAATCTTCACTTTGGAATGAATCACCAGCAGCCTTTGATCTTTTGTTGTTGTTCAGTGTCACAAAATGATTTATTTGCTTCATGTTTTGAAATTCTTTGACAAAATACCATCTCACCTAACCTAAGCCCAGCCCAGAAAGAAAAAGAAAAACATATTTTTCATGGAGAAACAAGGTGACTATTTAGGCAGATTTCTACAAGGTCAGTGGCCCCAAAACCCAACGATGTTGTCTGGGAGAATAGCAAGAGTTCAGAGCCTGGGGGATAGGGGTCTCCTAGTTCTCCTTGCCTGTGTTCTCTGGGGCAGGTCATTTGGCCTATGTAGCCTATAAGTTCCTGGACTACAAAATAATGTACAACTATCTGCCTCATCTCAGAGCTTTGTTGTGAGGAAAGAGCTTTTAGTTAGTAAGTGCATTGGAAAGTGAGTTTGTAGGAATAGCTGGTGTGGCAATAAAAGGAAAAATAAAATAAAATGATGTCAAAGGTCTTTTGCTGTTCTGAATATCAATCTACCTATCTATCTGCCTACATACCTATACACGTGTATGTGTATATACATATTTGTATATATATACATATGCAAGCATTCCTGTATATATAGTGGGTAGATGTATATATAGATATATACATGTATTCATGTGCTTGAACATACAGACAGACATATATACAGGAAATTTCTGGATAGGTGCTGGTATCCTAGTGGAATGTTGAATGGGATACATCATTTCATGGTGCTCTACAGGTGGCTTCTACCAGCCCTGGATAGGTGACCTTTTTGTTCCTAAAGTCTAAAATGTAACTGAAATCAAATGGAGTTAATGGTTTCTCAGGGAAGGTATAGATATAGATAATATAGGTATAGTTATAGATTATTAGATGGATGTATATATATATATTTTATACAAATATATATATATATACATGTGATTTCAGTTATATTTCAGCATATTATATATATATATATATGCATTATATACACACAAATGTTGCTCAGTAAACAAGCTAAATAAGTACCTACTATATATTTAGGTGTTGGAATAAGTGCTCAGCATACAAAGGCAAAAAAATAGCCCCCGTTACCAAGAATCTCACAGTCTAATCGGTGAGATAAAAAGCAATATAATATAATATAATATGATATAATATAACATAATATAATATAATATAACATAACATAACATAATATATACATTTATTATGTAAAGTACAATGTAAAACTTTTATGTGCAACAAACAATGATGGTGAATATCTAACATTATTGCCATATCAAGATTTTCTCTTTTTTCTCCTTCCACTGAGACCAGGAAGAATTAGAATTGGAGGCTAACAGTTGGTTCCTTCCTTTCCTATCTACTCCCCATCCCTTTCACTATAGTCCATTTCCCATACATTATCTTCTACCCCTCCAGGAATGAGAGGAAAAGTGTGTCATAAAGAGGAACGTTAAAGGAGTATGGTGAGGGTCAAAATGGAAACAAATTGTATTCTTACCTTTTTCTGACCTGATCCTGACAACCCCTCATTACTTCTTATTTGGGGTTCCCATTAAGCCATCAGAACTAAAGAGAGGTTAGAGCACAGATAGGAGGAAGAGAAAGAGAAAAAGAAGGAAAAGGAGGAGGGGGCAAGTAAGAAAAGGAAGAAGAGGATGTAAAGAGTGATCTGGAGATTCCATGGAGTGATATGACAGGGTTAACAGAAGGGTGTACATTAGCAAAGGGGAGGGTGAAGGAGGAGTGACAGGCAGAATGAAAAAAAATCCCCATGACTTTGCCTGGCTGGATAACTCATTACTAAGAAGAGCACTTGGGTAAGTCAGATTTGTATGAGCCATGGATTTCCTGTTTATAAATTGAAAACAAGGTTTGGTGTTTGTAGATTATTAATGCATCAAACTGCAAACTAGAGACAACATACATCTCATTAAAATGTCATGTTTTGGGTCCTTTAATCTTGATGATTGCCCAGGAGATGCAGGCTGCCATTTAAAGCATTCTGAATACAGGAGTGAGAAATCAGGAAAGCAAAAAAATCAATGATTAGATTGGTAAAATGTGTAGCATCTCCTTACAAACAAATTAAGCCAAATAACTGACGAATTCTAAAAGCAAACTGAGAAAAACTAGGATCATTGTGAAATCTAAGTGGGAACATTTCTAACAAAAGTCATCAGGACAGAAATCAAGGAAAACGTTGACTTGGCAATCACAATTTTAGTTCTAGCTCCACTTGCCGCCCCCCTCCCCCCTTCAGAAAGATGATATGCATGTACCTGTGAGATCCTTGAGGATGAAAGTCACAAAGCAGGAAAGATGATCACTTAGGCTTTATATAAGACCAGTTTTCATACCCTGCTCAGTGATACCTGCTTGGCGATACTCCCTTGGTTTGCTTATTGGGAAGGTTTGTGGTGGTCTATAATTATTAGTTTTACTACAGGTGTCAATAGAGAAAAAAATATCCTAAGATGTTAAGTGTTAACTCAGATTTCCATTAAAAAGTAGGTACCAAATGAACCTTAAAAAATTCCTTTGTAAGTCAACCTTAAAATTCTAGCTTCTTAAAACTGTCATTCATTCATTCATTCATTCATTCATTCACTCACTCATTCATTTAACTAACATTTGCTAAGTATTTCCTATATCCTGCCTTTAGTTCTACCTACATGTATGATCTTGGGCAAATAATGTGATTTTCCCGGGCTTCAGTTTTCTGATCTTTAAAGTGAAGGGGTTATACAAGATATCCTTCGAGTTTCCTTCCAGCTTTAGATGTATGATTCTGTTTCTTTTGTATACAGAGCCCAATGTGAAGATCTGGGAGAGATATAATATTTAAGAAACACATGATTCCTGCCACTATGGATCAGGCAATATATGAGGGAGATAAAATACAAATTCATAACCCCAATTGCCCTGCCTTACCCCTCCAAAAAGCAAAATAAAAATGAAAGTGAAAAAAATACAAATACAGATATGTGTGTGTGTATATCACCTAATAAATTGATTATAGAGTTACAAAACAAAATGTTCAGTGAAGTCCCAAGGAGGTCATTACTAACAGGGCAATTAGAAAAAGCATCATGTCAGAGGCAGCATTGGATTTGTTATTTGAAGGCTAGTTTGGAAAATGACAGTGAAAAGGGAGAACAGGTGAAAGTCCAAGGAAATGGATCAGGCTGAGCCAAAGAATAAGCAAAAAAGGTTGAGTGGCATTTTGGAGGAACAGAATTTGTCTAGTGTACATGAGGAGAAGTAATATAAATTATTTAGGGGGTGGGATTATAGATGATGAAGGATCTTGAATAACAGATCTCCCTACTCCCCTCCAAAAATTTTATTGTTTTTTCCTCAGGAAACAGTAGGGAGTCATGAATGATTTTTTTTTAATTATAAGAGTAATGTGACCAGAACATTTTATAAGAAGAATTATTCTGGTAGCGATATGAAGGATAGTTTGGAGTTGAGAGAGAAAGAAGGGTGAAAGGAAAGCATAGATATAAAAGGTTCAGAGATGCCACCAATATTACCTCATTCTTATACTGAAATCATTATTATAATCATAGGACCTAAAATAGAACAGGGTTATAGGATCCTAGATTAAAAGTTTCAAGAGACTTTAGAAGTAATCTAGACCAATCCCCTCATTTTACAAATTCGGAACCTGAGGCCCAGAGATATGACTTACATATTAAGGAACTGATTTAGGATTTGATTCAATGCTTGACTCCCAATTCAGTATTTTTTTCACTATATATCAAACAGACAGTCAGACTACAAATGAGTAGGAAGACCCTGAGCAAAATAGTTCCTTACAATTAAAACAAATATTTATTTAGCATTAATGAAAAATTATCCAAACAAATAATTCTGTTAAAAAAAAAAAACTACTGGAATTTTTGTCCACCAGTTCATTGAAGCACAGAAGACAACTATTGATATTTTCTCTTTGTTCTAAAACAATAATTCATTTGTAACTGAAAAACTACCTGGAAAAGAAAACAGACAAAAGGATCTCCACCAATATGACATTGACTTTTAGGTAATAAGGAATTCGATGTGGGGGTAAAAGTGATAAAAGTTGGGAAGGCAGGAAATTCAACTTAAATTTGTCCAAATATGAGATAATAAAACATATTGAATTAATTAAAAGCAAGGCTGTGAATCTCACAGTAGAAATCCCTTCTCCACTGAAATTAAAGCTTTGAAATAATAGTTATTATGTTTCTCAACATCAATAAACTTCTTATTTCCCATAAATTCAGTGAAGTTAATTCTTCACATCTCTGACTTTATTACTTACTTTATTGCAAAAATCTGAGAAAAGGATAGTTAAAAATCTCATTGATTCTGTGTGATTTTCAGCTTTGCATATTCTTACAAGGTAGATGGGTGATGTGGATATTTAAATGCCAACTAATATAAATGTAATTGCTTTACCTCTTGTAAGTATACATTTCTCATCCACTTCTCTCAACTCACTTTCTACGTATGAATATCTTCCTAAAATAATTACCAGATCTTTAGTGAGAAATCAGATTTATTTATTGCTCTCTTCTTGTTGTTAAAGGTATATATAATCCAGATGAATTAATAGCATACTGGACCTGACTTTAGTAGCTTAAATGCACTGTTTTTCTTCCCAGAAGCACTTCAAAAGAAAGATGAAAATTCAAATTCAATTTCAATATCAGGAAATACAGACTGTAGTTAATTGCCCCTCCACTGACACAGTAGGATAATGTTTCAGGAACAGTGCTGAGCCTCAAGTCAGGACTTGATTCTGTGATACATCCTCATCTGTAAAATGGGGAAAAATCACACATCACAGATCAAAGATTACATAATAGCCCTCCCATTTCAAAGAAGAGAAAATTTAGGGCAAAGGATATTAAGTAACTCGCTCATAGTCACATAGGCAAAGTGAAGTTCTTTGTAAATTTTTAATCACTACAGCAATGAGTTATTTATTATTCACAAATGCCAGCACTGGTTGTCATTTATAGATGCTACCTCCCTCCCATCATTGCCAATGCCAACAAAAAATTCACCTATTTTAGTTTGGACCATTTCAATGTTATTGCTTCCTCCTTCCCACCCCATCCCTTTAGAGTCCAAGAGAAAGAGAGTTAGATGTGGAATCAGTGGACTGAGGTTTGATTCTTGGCTTTACCACTTATGATCTTTGTAGACTTGCACCAAGTTACTTAATTATTATTCCTGGCCCTTAACTATCCTAATTATGAAAAAGGAGGTAGTTGGGTTAAATGACTTTTGAGATCCATTTAATTTTTTAATCACTTGTTTTTCGTTTTGTGTTTTCAAGTATCAGTTATTGATTTTTTTTTTCTCTTTTTCCTACATCCTGCTACTGACAGGAACAATGGAAGGAAGGAAAGGAAGGAAGGAAGGAAGGAAGGAAGGAAGGAAGGAAGGAAGGAAGGAAGGAAGGAAAGATATCTCTATCACATAAGCACAGTCAAACAAAATATATTCCCATTTTGGTAACATGCAAAATGCATGCCTTTTTGACATGAGGTAGGCAACCTTCTTCATTATCTGTCCTGTGGAATCATGGTTGATCATTGAATTGATTGGAATTCTTAAATCTTTCAAAATTTAAATTAGAGGGGGTGGAGCTAAGATTACAGAGAAAAGCAGGAACTTGCTTGAGCTTATCCCCCGATCACCTCCAATACCTGTAAAAAAATGATTCTAAACAAATTTTAAAGTTACATAATCCACAAAATGACAGAGTTAAATACATCTCCAGCTGATGACAGCTTGACAAGTTGAAAGGAAGGGTCTATTGCACTGGGCAGAGAGCTGAGCTCAGTCCTGTGTAGGCCTTACCAACACAGACCTGTGGTAGAGATGGGGCCAGAGCAGACCTCAAGGGACTGAATCACTGGAAGCTGTGGCAGTTTCTAGATTTCTCAACCCATGAATGCCAAAGAGAAAGTAAAAGGTCAGTGGGGAAACTCTGCTGGACCTGAGTGAAAAAGAGTGTGGTCCAGCCCTTGGCCCAAGGGTAGTGGAGATGGTTTGGCAGCTGTGGTAGTAGCAACAGGAGCAGCAGCAGCAATAGTTGCTTCAGGAGATCCAGGCCCACAGATGGTAGGGGAACCAAGGAGTTGATCAAAGGGCAATTGGAGGAATCTCTTTGTTGACACTAAGGCAGGATTCTCTTGCTTTGCCCAACTTAGATCTGGATCGTGGTCTTGGGTGGTGGTCCTGGGGTGAAGGGTAGTGTTAGCATGGCAGAGCTTGTGGTGGCTATAGAGAAGGAGACCTCCTCACAGTTCTGAAGTAGGTGCCTAGAAGTAGCTCTGATAACAGCTGCACAAAATCTCAAAATTTGGGAAACAGCCCTCTCAACTGTGAAAACAGTTCTACCATAGCAAAGACCTCAAAAGTCAAGTAATTGCCTGTCAATATGAGCACACAGTGGAAGAGAAATCAGACTATAGAATATTTCTTTGGTGACAAAGAAGATCAAAACATAGAACTAGAAGAAGACAACAAAGTCAAAACTCCTCTATCAAAAGTCTCCAAGAAAAATATGAATTGGTAGTAGGCCATAGAGGAACTCAAAGAGGATTTTGAAAATCAAGTAAGAGAAGTAGAGGGATGAGAAATGTAATGGTAATTAATTTAAATTTGAACACCCCTTTTTTATGTCAAGTAAGCAGGTACTTAGCCCTTGACTAATCAAACCTTTGTGGATAAGAGGCAGAGGGTCTGAACTCTGCGTCCTGTTGCTGACAAACCAGGAAGGGTTTGGCTGAAACAGGAAGCCAAGGCTTTGTGTGTATATAAAAAGAAGCCCAGAGAGAGATGGTTAGAATCAAGAATCTTTTCTTCTAGTGGGCTCCTGGTGGAGGAAGAAGAATTTCCCCAGCATCTGGAAGCTGGGCTGCTACTTGCTGGACTAAGAACTGAGTTGGTGTTTTCTATGGCACCAGAAACTGGTGAAGGCTTAAGTTGCTGCCCACAAGGCAGGCTGAAAGGCTAAGATTTCTTCTGTGTCCTAGGGCCAGCTGAACTGCTGGAGGACTGAAGAAGCATGACCAGGATAAGACTTTGTTTGTTTGTGGCTTGGTTGATCCTTGAGTTCCCAACAACAGAAGTTGTGAAGGGCATGAGATGTGCTGGACCCTGTGAACTTCAGTGTGTAACAAGAACTGCCCAGAGGACTGGACAAGAACCTGGAAACCATCTGCCTCTGAATCCAGGAGACTGTTTAGTGGATTCAGGTAGGAGCAGGAACCATGGAAGGGGATCCAGGGAATCTGAGATACCACCCCAAGTCAAGATGAAGAAAAGGCCTCTCCTTGGATATTGAATGTGGTGATGAAATTGAAGTTTATTAGAGATGCAGGGGTGGAGGGTTTGTGTCATTTTCTAATGATCGTAATTAGCGATTAATGATACTTAGTGACTGACTGCTAGACAAGTGAATGATTAAGTTGACCCAGGATTGTCCCATAAGTGGAAGATTGACTATTGTATTGTGAGATGTCCAAATGACTGAATGAGGAAGCAAACTTCCTTAGGGATATCAGATAATTCTTCATTTGTTCTTTGTTCTTAATACTGTGACCACTTTGGTGAAAACTATGTGGCCATGCTAATGTTAAGCTGTTGTGAACACTATTTTGTGATTTTTCTGTGATAAGATGTGATGTTGTGAATATTACATTGTGATTTGTTGTGAATGTTTGCCTTGATTTGTTCTGGAATAAATGGAGTGTTCACTATACTGTGTAGTCAGAACTTTAAAAGCTATTCATGGTAGCATTCTTTTGGGAAGCTCCTTGTGCATGGCTTTACAATAAATGAGAGTGATGCAAGAAAATCATGAAAAATGAGTCAATGGCTTTCTAAAGAAGAGTCAAAAAATTCTGAAGAAAATAAAACCTTAAAAAATAAACTAACTCGAATGACAAAAAAGGTCCAAAAAGCTGCTGAGGAGAAGAATGCCTTAAAAAGCACAACTGGTCAAATGGAAATGGAAGTGCAAAGTCTCACTGAAAAAAAAAATTCCTTCAAAATTAGAATGGAGGAAATGGAAGCTAATGATATTATGAGAAATGAAGATATTATAAAATAGATCCGAGGGGCAGAGCCAAGATGGCGGCGTAGCAGAAGCAACATATTGCAGCTCTCACATAGCCACCCCAAAATACCCATAAAATAGGACTCTAAACCAATCCTAGAACTCCAAAACGCACACAAGGATACTTCCCACTAAAGTCAGCTTGGCTACAAAGAACCATATAAGCACTGAGAACCGAAACCAGCCTGGCCTGAAGCCGCGGCTGTGCCCCACGGGCGGCTGGGCAGGAGGTGCAGAGAACCCTCTCAGGAAGGGTGGATTAGCACCAGCTGCGAGTGGGGATTGTGAAAGGGGGAGATGAGCAGTCCGGCCAAAAGGTCTCCAGAGAGGAAAAGCAAAAGGCAGAGGTTTTGCACCCACCTCTGCGTTGTAGCTTCCCGCCTGGCCTGCAGACAGCAGAGGGACTGAGCGATTGTTTTCAGGCCAGTGCTCTCGCGTTGAGCAGTGTGGATCCGGATCGTTGTCTTGGGCCTCGGTCTTGGAGTCTTCATTATCCAGTCAGGCAGAAGTCTACGGCAGCCAGGAGGACCCCAGTGATTTGGGACAGAGCTTTCCCTTCTGGAAGCAGAGCCCCACAGAGATTATAAAAAAAATTCACGGTCTGAA
>CM053590.1:78224512-78249883 GCA_028646515.1 Pseudochirops corinnae | reverse complement strand
AAAGAGGGGGAGAAAATATGTAACTCAAAATCTTGTGGAAATGAATGATGCAAACTATAATAAAATTTAAAAAAAAATAAAATAAAATAAAATTGACCCTTGAATGAGGCAAAAAAAAAAAATAGATCCAAAAGAATGAAACAATAGAACACAATGTCAAATATCTTACTGGGAAAGCAACTGATCTGGAGAGTAGAACCATGAGAGACGATTTAAAAATTATTGGACTACCTAAAAGCCATGATCAAATAAAGAGCCTAGACATCATCTTTCAAGAAATTATCAAGGAAAACTGCCCTGATATTCTAGAAGCAGAGGGTAAAATAGAAATTTAAAGAATTCACCAATCACCTGTTAAAAAAAGTCCCAGGGGTAGTTAAGTGGCATAGTGAACAGAGCACTGACCCTGGAGTGAGCAGGACCTGAGTTCAAATATCGTCTCAGACACTTTATACTTACTAGCCATGTAACCTTGGGCAAGTCACTTAACTCCAATTGCCCTGCCTTCCCCCCTCCAAAAAGCAAAAATAATAAAAACACGCAAAAAAGAAAAAGATCTCAAAAGGAAAACTCCTAGAAATATTGTAGCCAAATTTCCAGAGTTCCCAAGTGAAGGAGAAAATATTGCATCAGCCAGAAAAAAACAATTTGAGTTTTGTGGAAACATAATCAGGATAACACAAGATCTAGCAGCTTCTACGTTAAGGGATACAATGGCTTAGAATATGATATTTTGGAGGTTAAAGGAGCTAGGATTAAAACCAAGAATCACCTACCCAGCAAAACTGAGTATAACGCTTCAGAGGAAAATATAGACATTCAATGAAATAGAGGACTTTGAAGTTGACTATGAAGGGATGATATTTAAAAAATAAAATTAAAAGGTGAGAGAGGAATATAGTCAGAGATGGAGAAAGGGAGAGATAGAATAGGGTAAATTATCTCATATAAAAGGTGCAAGAAACAACTGTTATAATGGAGGGGAAAAGCAGGGAGATGAAAGGGAATGAGTCAACCTAACTCTCATTGGATTTGGCTTAAGGAGGGAATAAAATACACACTCAATTGGGTTTCTTATCCTATAGGAAAGTGGAGGGGAAGGGCATAACGGGGAGATGATAGAATGGAGGACAGATTGGGGGAGGCGGTAGTCGGAAGCAAACACTTTTGAAAACAGTTAGGGTCAAAGGAGAAAACAGACTAAATGGGGGGCAAGACAGGATACAGGGGACATATAGTTAGTCTTCCACAACATGACTACTATGGAAATGTTTTGCATAACTATACATGTATAATCTATATTGATTTGCTTGTCTTCTCAATGGGGTGAGTGAGGAGGGAAGAAGAGAGAGAATTTAGAACTCAAAGTTTTAAAAACAAATGTTAAGAAAATTGTTTTTACATGTAACCAGGAAATAAGATATATAGGGTATAGAAATCCATCTTGCCATACAAGAAAGTAAAGGGGAAAGGCGGAATGGAAGATGGGGGGGGGGATAGAAGAGAGGGCATACTGGGGCAAGGAGTAATCAGTATGCTTTCCATCTTGGGGTGGTGGATAGGGAAGAGATAAGGAGAAAATTTTGAACTCAAAATCTTCCGGAAATGAACGTAGAAAACTAAAAATCAATACAAAAATAAAAAAATCTTTCAAAATTTCCATAATATTGATATTATAGTATAAATTATTCTTCTAGTTGTACTAAATTTCATATCTTTCCATGTCTCTTTGAAACTGTCTTGCTAGAAGGATTATCCCTAAATTACAAAGGGTCATCTAACTTTTACTTGAAAAGTTCTAGTGAGAGATAACCTGCTGCCACCTGAGGTCATCTCATTCCACTTTAGGCTAGTTCTAATTGTTAGGAAAGTCCAATGCCATCCACTAACCTTTACATCGAGCCAAAATCTTGTTCTATTACCCAAACACCTAGTGTTCCTAGTTCTGTCTTCTGACACCAGTGTGAGTGTCTAATATCTCTTCCACATAACAACCCTTTAATCATTTTGAAAATAGCTGTTACATGGATGCTGCTATCTCTCCTCTCATCTAAAGATCCACAGGTCTTTCAACCATTCACCATTGATTCTGAGATGCTCCACTCTCCTCTGGTGCTCTCTATAACTTATCAGTATTGTTCCTAAAACGTGGCATGTAGTCTTTAACACAATGTTCCAGGTCTAGTTTGGCCAAGACAGAGGATAGCTGGACTATATTACCTTATTGTTCCTGGCAGTTAGTTATGCCTCTCTGAATAAATCTAAGATCATACAGCACTTTTTTTACTTGCTTTTCATGTTGTGGACTCATGTCAAACTTGCAATCCATTGAAGCCCCCAGATTTTTCTTTTTATATGAATTGTTGTTAGCCATGCTTTTTCTATCTTGTACTAGTGAAGCTGAATTTTGAAAATAATTATAAAACTGTGCATTTATAACTATTAAATTCTTTAGAATCAACCCAACATTCTAACCTGTCAAGATGTTTCTAAACACTGTCATTGAGTGCCAGGTATCCCACTCAGTCTGATGTTATCAGCAAATACGATAGTAATTTGTCCTTCTAGAACCATTTTACTACCTTACTTAAGAAGTTTCAGAGGTTCCTTATTACCTCTGAGATAACATATTAACTCCTCTGTTTGCCACTTAAAACTTGTCACAATCTGCTACAGTCTATTTTACATTTCCATTACACATTACTTCATTCATACATAATCAAGGGGCGATTCGTTATATACCAAATTTCATTCCTCATCTTTTTTTTTCTTTTCACATATAGTCCCTCATCCCTAGTGTGTGCTGTCTCTTGACCTGTGCTTCTTTGAATAGCTAGCAGTTTTAAAGATTCAGCTCATGTTCCCTTCTATAAAACCTATCCTGATTTTTCCAGTTGAGAGTGTCTTCCCCCTATAAATTAATGTTTGTCATATTGTACATAAAATTTACACTATACACACACATAAGTCTTATTTAATGAAAAAACACCAGTTGCCAGTGTGTATCATTAATTATTCTTCAACTTGGAGGTTTAGAGAATATCTTGGAATACTGAAAAATGGTGGGAATTGAACACAGGTGTCCCTGACTCTGCTTTTTATGTCACACCTATATGCAACACCCATCACTGGTAACACTAACGACAAATTCACTTATTTTATTTTGGATCATTTACATGTTATTCCTTCCTCCTTCCCACCCCATCCCATAAGGGGCTTTATTTAATATATCACTCTATTAGTCTATCACACCTTCTCTCATGGCACAAAATTGATCCTTAATGAATACTTGATGAATGTATGAATAAATAAATGAAAAGCCTAATTATGCCATTATTGTGGTAATGGATAAAATGTTTTTTAAAAAGACAAACAATAATCACTGGAGCACACCATTAGGCTCTCCTTGGCATCAAACCCATATGCCAAACCTACATCAGGTTCTCTTTCCAAGACACCATACCAAATATGGTTATGTGATCTATTAACTTGTTGCTTATTCTGTGAAAAGTAACAGCATGTACCATGTTGGATATTTTTCATGTTCTGAGAGTAGAACTGACTTAGTGAAGTGGACAAAATGGTTGAATATATACTATAAGTCACACATTCACACATTCCTCACTTCTTATTGCCTTTGCAACTTGTAAAGAATTTGGAATCATTGGAGACTCAATATGATTCTGAAGTACATAACACCATTATTCTCACATTGCCCATCAGCAATTTCAGTTTGAGAAAAGCAGTTCCTCCCCTTTCCGTTGTGTGAGCAATTCCTTATGTGACAGAAATATATTTAGTGATTTCCCAATATTTCACAGTATTCTTTATTTCTGCCAAAGTGATAGTGAATTTATGTCAATCAATAATAAAAGATATTTCATTACAAAACAAGAAAAATCTCTGAAAGTGCATATTTTTCTTGTGAAATCTTTTAAGCTGCTTTCTTAGTTATACCATTTTGAAATATTCCTATTTAATCTAAAAAAAAAAAAAAACCTATCCAAAGATTACATTTCCAAATGATTGTTTTCTTCATAGGAATCCAGACTGGGTAATTTTTAAATATAGAAACTATTTAGAAAAAAAGGATTATTTTAATATAACCCAATGTTTGAAAACTTTACTGTCCTTTTTCAGACTACATAATATACTTAGTGATTTATTTTTCTAGAATCAAACGTGCTGTTTCCCTGTTTTATGCTGACCTATAAACACAAAAACTTGACCATTTTCACCCCAACTTACATTCTTCAGCAATCTTATTCAATTACCTTAGTGCTTCTGGGAGTACCGAATTTTACATATGCCATTTTGGGGGAAAGTGATTTCTCTTTGCTCTCAAATAGCTTCTGAGGACTAGAATTCCAACACCAGCAATTTTATGTAATTAGATATACCCGTTAGAGAGGCAGCTTGGATGGTCCCATCCCCTCTTATTTTCTCCATAAGACTGCCACCACAATCATCTCTCCTGCATCTCTACTCATTTTTTAATTCTTTTCCTATTTACTGATTCCTTCTCCCCTGTCTTCATACATGTTTGTGTCATTCATTTGTAGTAGTTTCTGACCTTACAACTCAGCTAAACTAATCTCTTTGAAGTTATCAATGATATTTTTTCATATCTGACATTTTCTTAATCATCTCTTTTTTTACCTCTTATCTGCACTTGATTCTATTGACCATTCTCTATTCCTAGATACTTCCTACTCTGTATGTGTGGAGAGAGAGAGCGAGAGAGAGAGTGAGAGTGAGAGAGAGAGAGAGAGAGAGAGAGAGAGAGAGAGAGAGAGAGAGTTTTCTTTCCTAGGTTCTCTTTCTCCTCTTTTCTCTACATATTGTCTCTTGGGAACCAAATCATGGATTTAACAATCATATCTGCATAAATAATTCACAGATCTCAACCTTCTATTTTGTTTCCCTATCCTTAACTTTAGTCCTGCATCATCAACTGCCTATTGGACATTTCAAAGTCATTGTCTTGGAGACATCTCAAACTGAACATGATCAGTATAGAACTAATTGTTTTTTCCCCCAAAACCCTCCCCTCTATTAGATTTTCCTATTTCTTTAAAGGTGTTCTGCATCTATAACTTTGGAATTATCCTGCTCTTCTCACTCTTCTTCACCATCAATATATCCAGTCAGTCAATCAACATTTATCAAATGATTACTATGTGCCAGAAACTCTGTTATAATGCTATCCAATTAATTGGCAAACTTTGCAGTTTCTACTGCCAAAACATTTCTCACATCCAAACCATTTTTTTTCTACTGAGATAGGCACAATCTTGGATTAAGCCCTCATTACTTCTTGGGTACACTATTGCACTGGCCTACTAATGGCTCTACCTTACTCAGATCCCCTCCTCCACTCCAATCCAACCTCCACATAGCTGTAGATGAGTTCCCTTAACTGTTGATCTGATTATGTCACTTTTCTACTCAATAAGCTCCAAATTCTACCAATTGACCATAGGAAAAATTATTCTTAATTAATATTCTTACTCACATTTTAAAATCCTTCTCAAGTTAGACGCAACCTATTTTTCTAGAAGCATTAGATATGACTTTTGAAAGGAAGTAGTAACCCTTTCACACATTCTGTGGTCCCATCAAACTGGACATCTTTCAATTTCTCTCTCTCTCTCTCTCTCTCTCTCTCTCTCTCTCTCTCTCTCTCACACACACACACACACACACACACACACACACACACAACCATCTTCTATCTCCAGGTCTTTGCACTGACCACATCCCTAACATACTCCTCACTGCCATTATCACAGAATCCCTAATTTATTTCAGGACACATTTCAACCACCACATTTTAAGTGATGCTTTTGCTACATATGAACAGACTTAAGTATGGAGAGAAATGGTTTCCCTTCAATTTCAAATAAACATATATAAAATTAGAGCTACATAATGGAAAAACTGATTTGAAAAGAAATATTTTATCCCCAATCTTTTTTTGAACTATGGGCTGTCAGACACTACACATCTTCTTACCTTAGCTTAGGGGACTCAAAGAAAAAGAGTCTAATTAGTTTGCATGTATAAAATTGTCAGTGCTCTTTGACACTCTGATCATCCCTGCTAGAATGTAGAAATCTCTGAGGCCTCAACACTGATTTCACACAAACTTTTAGAACTGGAAGGGCTCTCAGGATCATCTGATCTAAGGCTTCTCAACTTTTTTTTTTTCCTGGGTGCCAGGAATCACTGAACATTTATATAGACAATGAAGAAGCATGTCCCTAGGCAGTTTGGCCTCTGGACCCATTTCTGAGGTTTAAGGATTCTACCTCTCTCCTTGGCTTCCCTTACTGTTTTGTCCTCTTCTTTCTGTACTTCCTACAGACTTTCTGTGAAGGTTTTTCGCCACTATAGAAGATTCTACTGAAACTTTCCTGACTCTACTCTGGGAAGAACTGGCAGTAAACCGTAGCTGAAGGTCAGAGACTGGGAATATGGAAATCTCATGTCATACTTACTATGCTATGACATACCGCAAAGAGTTCAGCAACCTCTCTACAGTATTACACAAAGAAGTTCTGGAGGAATTGACACTCCAAAGTTACCGTGTTAAAATGAGACCATCAATAATATCCAAACACTCCTTTTCTGCCAGTGAGAATTATAAATATCTACTAGATACCAATTCACAGTAGTCATGAAAGAGCAGTAACCAGGTTATCTAGGTTCGTGGCTCCCTCCACACAATATCTGGTCCCACTTAAACCAGATGATAACTCTATAAAAACCCATTAGACTTTACTGGTTTGGGGCAAGGATGGAATTCAATTCAGGATCATAGCAGAGTACTTCCTTCTACTAGTCCCCAAAGACCTGACCCAGTTCCATCACCTCTGACTGCTACCTCTTATTGAGAGTAGCATTCTCCCTCAACAAACCTGGTTTGTTTTACTTTATTAGATGACTCTGTCTTGTTGTATGTTCTGTGGTTCCTTGAGTTAAATTTTGCTAACTGAAATTCATTTAACCTATAATAAGGTACATACCCCTTGAGAAACACTAATCAAGTCCAACAACTTCATTTTGCAGATGAAAATAGATAAAAATTTCTTTATGCCCTTAGAATACAGGCTTCCATTTTTATAGCACTTAAAGGTTTAGAATTTCTTTCTGCACAATGACCTTGACACTTTGGTAGTACAAATAATATATTCCCCTTTTTGCAAATTAGGAAACTAAGGATCAGAGATATTAAGTGATTAGCCCAAGTTCACACAGCAAATAAGCATTTGATCTAGAGTTCGAATCCAATGTTCTCTCCACTAATCCATGCTATATCACTATTAAAATAAAACTAAAACTTGTATGCTGAGAAAGTCCACATAATAGCCTTGATAGCTTTATAGAAATTGCATTGTATATATTAATTAATTAAGAAGTGACTTAGCAAAATTTATAGAAAGTGACCCTGGAGTCAGGAAGAGCTGATTTCAAGTTCTTCCTTTTGACACGTGAGCTGTATGATCCTAGGAATATCACTTAACCTCTCATTGTCCCTGCCATTTCTAAAAAAATTATAAACCAAAGAGCAAGAGTAAGCTCTCCACATTGGTAGAAAAAAATTTTTTTTAATTAAAAAAAAAAAAAAAGAAAACAATCTTCAACCTTCACCGGTAGTTCTCCAAGGTCTTGATGAATGCTGCTGCTCTTTTTCCTGCTCCTTCTAGTCCTACCACCACCACCAGTATAACTCTCTTTACTATCACTTATTGTTCAGTAGTCTCAGTCATTTCCAACTCTTCCTGACCACATCTGGCATTTTCATGGCAAAGATACTAGAATTTTTTGCCATTTCCTTTTGCAGTTCATTTTATAGATGAGGAGCTGAGGCAAATAGGTTTAAAGGACTTGCTTAGGATCACACAACTAGGAAGTGAGGACAAATTGAAACTCACGAAGATGAGTTTTTTCTGACTGCAGGCCTAGCACTCAATCCACTGTGCTACCTATCTGCCCCACTACTGTCACGACTTCTGCTACTACTACCACCACTACTAGCACTACAAACATCACCACCTCCACTACTACTACTATTTTCTTGATCCATAACAACTTGAATACAATGTTTTAATAGATGTTATCATGCCAATTACTTCAAGCTATATGGAATTTTAAAATTATCAAAATATAGAACCATAACAGATGGGGGAAAAAAAATCACATCAGAGCAGGATTATTTATATGTGGGTTTCTTTGCATGTATGTATATATATTATATTTATATGTATATATATATTATATGTACATATTATATTTATATGTATTCATATATGTATATTATATATGTATGTATATATAGTGTATAAGTATGCATGTGCATATATAAATATATTTACATATATACATCCGTGTATAGTATATTTTTATGTTGTGTGCTACCAGATTTATGACAAAGGTTTTTTCAGTGATAATGGGTTTTTTTTATAAATCAATCAGTCTACAAGCATTTAACTATCTACTACATTCTAGGCACTGGATTAAGTTCTGGAGAGTTAGAGAAAAGAAGAAAAAAAAAACCTTCACAATGTAATGGGAAGAAAAAATACAAAGAAATATGTATAAATAAGATATGTTCAGGATAAATTTTAGATGACCTATAAAGGGAAGGTACTAGGGGATTGAAAAAGATCAAGAGAATCTTATTGTAGGAAATGGGATTTTACTTGAGACTTCCAGGAAGCCAGGGGACAGAGAGGAGATAAGAAAGAAAACTTTAAACATTGGGTAAAGCCAGTGAAACTGTTCAGAGAAGATGATCGACACATAATCAAAAGAGCTTCATAAAAAAAAAAAAAGTACAAAAATATTTTATCCATCTATGCAATATTTTATAGAACATTAAAACTGAAATAATAATAATAGGATAACAATTGATCTCTGGACCATTTCTATTTAAACTTCATTGAAAGAGCGATAAGAACTTTCATGATTATAGTAATAGCATGGCTAATTATTACCAAAAAAACAATGCAAAATATTCTGGAGAACTCCACAATTAAATGGTAACGTACCCAGAATATTATAACAGTCAAAGTTATTGGGCACAATCAACTAGATATAACATTGATGAAGAAAAAAAATATTAAGAATATCTGTATTCCAAATACTCATAACTTCCAATATACCTGAATTGAAAAACTTTCAAAGAATAAACTAAGCAGAAGAAAACAAAATCATGAGGGAACATCATATTATATATCATCTAAATGATCCTGTCTGGTACTACAAGGTGTTATCAACAATCCTAGGAAGATGAGGTTTTATCCAAAAACATTAATCCCATTGCAGAAAGCAATCATTTATTTGCAATGGTCTACTGAACATTAAATATATAAAAATAACGTGAAAGGGGGGTACAAAAATTCAATGAAGAAAATCCTTAAAATTTAGAATTGGGAAAGTGGAAACTAATGACTCCATAAGACATGAAGAAACAATGAAGCAGAGTCAAGAAAAATGAAGAAAAATAGAAGAAAACATGAGCTATCTTATCAGAAAAAGACTGACCTGGAAAATATATCAAGGTTAGATAATTTAAGAATTATTGAACTACCTGAAAGTTGTGATCAAAGAAAGGACCTACATTATTGAGGAAAAATGCTCTGCTAACTTAGAACCAGAGGGTACAATAGAAATTGAAACAATCTACTAAACACTACTTGAAAGAGATTACAAAATGAAAACTCATAGGAATACATAGCAAAATTCCAGAACTTCCAGGTCAAATAGAAAATGTTTCAAGCAGCTAGAAAGAAACCATTCAAATGCCATGGAGCCACAATCAAGATTACACAAGATATATAATGAATAAAACACTGGCCCTGGAGTCAGGAGGACCTGAGTTCAAATCCTATCTCAGACACTTAACACAAAAATAGCCGTGTAAACTTGGGCAAGTCCCTTAACCTCAATTACCCTACCTTCCCCCTTCAAAAAAGAAAGAAAGAAAGAAAGAAAATGACAATAATAAAACTACATATCAAAATTTTGGAAGCATTCAAAGCTATAATTTAGGGAAATTTTATATCTCTAAACATGTGTATCAATAAGAGGAAGAACAGATCATTTAATTGGAAATGCAACTAAAAATAGAGGCAAAAAAAACAAATTAAAAATCTCCAATTAAAAACCAATGGGTATATCAGCAAGCACCCTAGCATACCCAGGATGGCTGCTAGTACAGGTTCTTAGATCTGCTTTTACTAAGGGAAAGCAACCCAAAATAGGTTAACAATCTTACTTTAATCAATGAAACATATATCATTTACCTAGTTCAGGGGAAAAAATCAGCACCTTGAACTTCAGAGAATACAAACAGAATGCAAACAGAAGTTACAAGCAGACAAAGAAACAGATCAACACAGAGGGCTTCCAGCCATCTGACCATTACATCCATACCTAGTTATTTACCAGAGAGGGAAGCACCCACATCTGGGTTTTCAAAGCTGGGGGGCTCAATGGCTTCGCAGAGTCTCATCTAGCCAAATCACATAACTCTTTCCAAAGTGAGCCCCAAAGCAAAAACTCACACCAGGATATATATAGCCTTCTTCTGGGTCAGAGAATGCCACAACCCTCTTGATCCACTGCCCAATCACAAAGTAATAAGGTGTGGGCATTCCTGAAAAAAAAGCTTCCAGCCACAGGCTCCATGTGACCTCATCCTGCCTATTAGGGGGCAGAGTATATTTTCAAATCAGGGAAGTTTCTCAGAGTCACTTAAGCCTATCAAAGGGCCTAGGAAGATCTTCAGATTCCCAACATTAGAAGGATAATTTGTTCATGGCTTTACGCAATTTGAATAATAGACCATTGGGAGGAAGTACACCTCTAGCCAGAAAGATGACCCCAAATCTGCATATTAGAAAACAGCAAACACATAAGATCCCAAATAATGAACATTAGACTTTGAGGCCAGATGTCCCAGCAACTTATCCAGGAACACCTGGCTTGGTGGGGTATGATTTACATTGTTCAGAGGACTTTGGGTTGGACAGAAAAGAAATAAGAAAAATCTCCAATGGAATATGCATAAAAATCCCTAAAAATCACTTTGGACAGATTTTACCCAAATCAGAATTAGTAGCTCAAGGAATACATGTATTGGCTGGAGTAATAGATTCTAATTATCAAGGAGAAATTGTTGTGACATTCCATAATTTAGGTGAAGAGCCCATACAGATTCATGAAAATGATAGGATAGTTCAAGTGATTATCATTCCTTGTAAAACAATAACACTTGTAAAAACTGACCATCCTTCCAAAATTACTATCAGAGGAACTGACGGATTTGGTTCTACTGATAGAATAAAATTGGGAGCTAATGTATGGGTAAAACAGAAGCCAAATGATGTTCCAAAGGCTGCAGAGATTATAGCACATGGGAGGGATAATGCTGTGACTATTGTTTATTCCTGGAGAAGATGATTGCAAAATTGTACCCTTAACTCATATTTTCTACTGTGAGTGAAAAATGGGCTCATGGACTCCAGTAGCATGGCTGATCCTATACCTGCCTTGTTTCTGGTTATTGTCTCCTTGCTACTTCTTGGCTTGTTGTCTATTCACCTTGTTTGCTAGATTTGTTTCAGCAGGCTTGGTATCCTCCACCTGTAGATGCCTGATAGCTTAAGCTGGATGTCACCCCTTGTCCACAACTGTGATGTGTGACCCCTGGACCTAGCATCAAGCACATTCCAAATGTTGGATAAAGAACTGACCTCTCAAATGGGACCCCTTGGGACAGGGACAGCTCTACGTCACTCTACATCCAATTTCAGAAGCAAGTAGCCATGGAAGAAGAGACCTTCACGTTTTACCCCAAGATTTCAGGACACCATTTGTTCAGAGGGGGGAATTATAGGGAGCTTGTGCTCAAGCCCCACCTTAAAATATTGTTTTCTGTGTTTATTGTGTACTATCTTTGTTATATTGTTGTAAAATTCTGTTCACACCAGTTACTTCTAAAACCCCTATTAAGCTATGTAATGAAATGTATTGTTAATGTATTTTTGCCAAGTAAGGGACATGAAAGATCTTGAGGCTGAATGTAATGGTTATGGGATTTGAAGATCTCCCATGCCCCTTGAACTTGCTGATGTAGCAGGAAGGGGTGGGGCAAAAGGAAGCCGGAGCCAAGCTAGAGTTAGCAAGGTGACTGGAAGCGAAAGCAGTGGCAGAGGCTGTGGCTGTGGTGCAAACTCCTTTTTTTGGAGCCAGCCAGAATTTCTGCTAAGGACTCCTGCTGAGGAGTGCCAGGGATGGGGACTGTGTGGGGCCAGAGCTGCTGGGAGCAAGCTGTGTGGATGCTGAGCAGTTGCCGTGAATGAGGAGAGGAGGATCTTTGCCTGAGGTAGCTCGTCCTGTTTTGAAGGCTTGAGAGTGTGGCTGTTTACTATATTAACTACATGTCTCAACTTCATTACTACTGTGATGGCTTTCACTTTTTGGTTTTGGGACTCACTTTGCTGGTATTTGAATAAATGTTCTAATTTTCATGCAGAGAGCCTGTTATATTTTGTGATTAATAACCATATCAGCATGTTTATAGTTACTGTAGTCATTGTGAATATTGCATTGTTGATACAATGGGAAATGCTGAAAGTCAAATGAGAAATTAATAAAATTCAAAAGTTTAAAAAACTAACAAATAAAAGTAGGAAATGGTTTTTTAAAAGTACTAAAATAGATTAAAATGGTCAATTTGACTTTTTAAAAAGAGAGAAGAAAACAAATTGCCAGTATCAATAACAAAAGGAGTGAATGTAAATAGAATTTACATGCCAATATCAATAATAAAAAGAGTAAATACACCACCAATGAAAATGAAATTGAAGCAATTATTACGAAGAATTTTGCTCAATTATTTGCAATTAAAACAGGTAATCAAAGTGAAATGGATAAAAATTTACAAAAATATAAACTGCCCAGATCCAAAGGAGAATTTTTATTAGAATATTTTTATTAGAATACCTAAATAACCCTCATTTAGGAAAATAAATTGAAAAAGCCACAAGTGAGCTCCCCATGAAAAAATCCACAGGACCAGATGGATTTACAAGTGAAATCTACCAACATTTAAAAAACAATTAATTCAACACTATACAAACTATCTGGAAAAAAATAGATAAAGAGTCCTATCAAATTCTTCTTATGACACAAATATAGTTTTGATACATAAGCCAGAAAGAGCAAAAACAGAGAAAGAAAACTATAGACCAATTTCACCAATGAATATCAATACAAAAATGAGATGAAATGCTATCAAAAAGAATATAGCAATATATCACAAAGATCATACACTATGACCACGTAGGATTTATAGCAACAGTGCAGTGCTAGGACAATATTAGAAAAACAATTGGCATAACTGAACATACCAATAATAAAAACAACAAAAAGTACATGGTTCTATCAATAGATGCAGAAAAAGCTTTTGAAAAAATATAATACTTATTCCTATTGAAAATGCTGGAAAGCATAGGAATAAAGGACACTTTTTAAAAATTATGAGTAGTATCTATTTAAAACCAAGAGCAAGCATCATACCAGTGATTCAGTCCCCTGAGGCCTCTTCCAGCCCTGTCTATGTGTGCCCTGCCCGTGCTGGACTGTGCTCTTCTCCTAGACTGGTGCAACACACCATTCCTGTTGACCACCCAGGTTGTCTTGGTCTGCCATTCCTGTTGACCACCCAGGTTGTCTTGGTCTGGAAATTTGTTTCACTCTGTCATTTTTGTGGGTTCTGATGCTCTCGAATTTATTTAGAGTCAGTTGTATAGGTATTTGGAGGGGTTTGGCAGAGAGATCAAGTGAGTGGCTGCATTTACTCTACCATCTTGGTTCCACCCCCTATAAAAAACTGAGCAGAATAGTTTCAAAGAAAACTGTGAAGACTTATATAAACTCATGTATAGTGAAGCAAGCAGAACAAGGAGAACATTGTACATGTAACAATGATGTTGTAATGATGATCAACTGTGGAATACTTAGCTACACTTAACAAGAAAATGATCCAAGACAATTCCAAACGACCCTCAATGAAAGACGCTATCCTTCTCCAGAGAGAGATATGATGAACTCTGTATGCAGATCAAAACATCCTCTTTCAACTTTCTTTTATTTTTCTTGTTTTGTGTATATGTGTGTTTTCTTCTGCAACATGTCTAATGTGTAAATATGTTTTCATGACTTCACATGTATATTTGATATCATATCGCTTGCCTTCTCAATGGATAGGGAGGGGTTTCATGGAGGGAGAGAATTTGGAAGTAAAGGTTTCCAAAAATAAATCTTAAAAATTACGTGTGATTTGATAATATTCAAAGAAATTAAATAAAATATACAAAACAGCAGGATATTGACATACTTGATAATTATTTGTATCTAAACTCTATAAAAAGATGATGACAATCTAATGTCACTTATAGAAATTGTTTCCTTGTTTTGTGAACATTTTAAAAGTAAAATACACACTTCCACTAGTGTTCTTAACCTCTGTCTAGCTTCTTGGATTTGTATTCCACAGTTCCCACTTCTATTTGTACTATTTTTCCCTTCCCAACACTTACGGCCTTGTCCAAATATCTGCTTCTATATGTCTTACATTCCAAGTGTCAAACACACCCAGTTGGCCCACAACACTGCCAGAACTAGATTAAAATGTAATTGGGAAATGTTTAGCAAAATAAATAAAAATAAAATAGACTATAGAGACTGTTAATATCTGATTTTCTTACTCAATATACTGGCCGCACTAATCCTTATAAATGTCTTAGTAGCTCTTCTTTTATTTGAATTTGACATCACTATTTTACATCAACATAGGCCTAGAAACTTGAAAATTTTGTAGATGCAATAAAGCAAACTCTTCAAAAGTGATTACTATACTGACAAATGCAAAAGAGGAAAGAAATAGCTTTCTTCTACCTTTGTGCTCTAAGATATAAAATGTAGTAATAAAAATTCATTTATATAGTTTTTTGTTCTATTTTTATTTGTTTATTTTTAGTTTTCAACATTCATTTCCTCAAGATTTTGAGGTGCAAATTTTCTCCCTGTCTTTCCTCTAACCCCCATCCCAAAACAGCAAGCCTACTGACTACCTCTTCCCCAATCTGCTCTCTCTGATATCCTCCCCCATACCCCCTCTAACTTTATAATAGGGCAAGATGGATTTCTATACCTCAGTGCCTGTAGATCTTATTTCCCAGTTGCTTGTAAAAAGCATTTTTTTTAACATTTGTTTTTAAAACTTTGATTTCCAGATTCTTTTCCTTCTTCCCTCCTCACCCACCCCCACTGGGAAAACAAGCAATTCAATATTGGCTGTACGTGTGTAGTTGTGCAAAATGTTTCCATAGCAGTTATATTGTGAAAGACTATATTTCCCTCCATCCTATCCCACCCAACACTTATTCTATTTTCTACTTTGACCCTGTCCCTTTTCAAAAGTATGTGCTTCTAACTACCCTCCCCCCAATCTGCCCTCCCTTCTATCATCGCCCCTCTTATCCCCTTCCCTGCTTTTTTCCTGTAGGGCAAAATACCCAATTGAGTGTATATGTTATTCCCTCCTTAAGCCAAATCCAATGAGAGTAAGGTTAACCCATTCCCTTTCACCTTCCTGTTCTTCCTCTCCATTGAACAGTTTTCTCTTGCCTCTTTTATATGAGATAATTTACCCTATTCTATCTCTCCCTATCTCTTTCTCTCATTATATTTCTCTCTCACCTTTTAATTTTATTTTTTAGATGTCATTCCTTCCAATTCAACTGATTCTGTGCCCTCTGTCTATGTATACATGTACACATATATACACATACTCGCCCATGTATTTATGTGCACATGCACCCCCCTATATTCCCCTTATATAAACATATATATGTATGCATAAATTTATATACATATATATTCCCTTCAACTATCCTCATACTGAGAAAAGTCTCAATTTACAATTATCATTTATCCATGTAGGAAGGTAAATACTTCAATTTTAATAAGTTCCTCATTATTTCTTTTTTCCTGTTTACCTTCTTATGCTTCTCTTTCTTCTTGTATTTGAAAGACAAATTTTCTTTTCAGCTCTGCTTTTTCATCAAGAATGCTTGAAAGTCATCTATTTCATCGAATTACCATATTTTCCCCTGAAGCATTATACTCAGTTTTGCTGGGTAGGCGATTCTTTGACCTCTGGAATATCATATTTCACATCCTTTGATCCCTTAATGTAGAAGCTGCTAGATCTTGTGTTAGACTGATTGTATTTCCATAGTACTAAAATTGTTTCTTCTTGGCTGCCAGTAATACTTTCTCCTGGAAGTGGGAACTCTGGGATTTGACTATGATATTCCTAGAAGTTTTCTTTTTGGGATCTTTTTCAAGAGGAGAATGGTGAATTCTTTCAATTTATACTTTGCACTCTGGTTCTAGAATATCAGAGCAATTTTTCTTGAGAATTTCTTTCAGATAGTCCAATAATTTTAAAATTATATCTCCTGGATCTACTTTCCAAGTCTGTGTTTTTTCCAATGAGATATTTCACGTTACATTCTATTTTTTCATTTATTTGGATCTGTTTTATAGTATCTTGATTTCTCATAAATTCACTAGCTTCCATTTGCTCCAATATAATTTTGAAGGAATTATTCTCTTTAGTGAGTTTTTGAAATTTCTTTTCCATCTGGCCAATTTGGCTTTTTAAAGGCATTCTTCTTCTCCTTGGATTTTTGGTCCTCTTTTGCCATTTGAGTTAGCCTATTTTTTAAGGTGTTATTTTCTTCAGTATTTTTGGAGTCTCCTTTAGCAGGCTGTTGACTAATTTTTCATGATTTTCTTACATCATTCTCATTTCTCTTCCCAATTTTTCCTCCACTTCTCTTACTTGATTTTCAAAATCCTTCTTGAGCTCCTCAATGGCCTGTAATTAGTTCTTATTTTTTTTTGAAAACTTTTGATGCAGTTTTGCCTTTGTTGACTTCTGGTTCCATGTTTTGATCCTTTTTTTCCCCAAAAATGATTCTATGGTCTGATTGTGCTTCCTCTGCTTGCTTATTTTGCCAGCCAATTACTTGAATTTTGAGCTGTTTGCCATGGTATAACTGCTTCCAGAGTGGAGAGCTTTGTCCCAAACTTCTGGGGTTTTAGCAAATGTTGTCAGAAGTCTGAGGAGGGTGCCCTCTCTACCACCACCACAAGCTCTGGCATAGGCTGGCATTTCTTACCCCAGGACCACCATCCAAGACAGCGACCCAGATCCAAGCAGGTCAGAGCAACAGTGGTCACCCTCTGAATAGTTGCTTGGTCCCCCTATGATCTGTAAGCCAGGAGTTCTGGAGACAGCCACATGGCAGCAGCTAGAGTTGCCACATTTCTATCACTTCTCACCCTATGGGCAGCAGCCACACCATGCTCTTCTGTCACATGATTTCAACAGAGTTCCCCACTGACCTTTTACTGTCTCTTCAGTGTTTATGGATTGAGAAGTCTGGAAACCACCACATCTGATGGTGATTCACTCTCCTGAAGTTGGCAACAGCCAGTCTGGGCCACTAGTCAGGGCCACCCCAGTGCCAGGACAGTGAGCTCACACGGGACCATGCTTGACTTCCAGGTTGGTGTGATAGACCCTTCCTGTTGGCCTCCTAGGCTAGCTTCAGTGGGAGATTTATTTCTCCCTGTCTCTTTGTGGGTTCTGTAGCTTTAAAATTTGTTTAGAGTCATATTTTACAGGTATTGGGGGGTGATTGTGGCAGGAGCTCACAGAAATTCCTGCTTCTACTCTGCCATCTTGGCTCCACTCCATATAGATTTTTAAATTTTGAAAAGAACTTTACATAAGTTAACTCATTTTATATAAGAATTTTGTCTGTAGTTATCCACATCTAAAATTTTACCTTGTCCAATATTCATATTTTTGGTCCTTTATCACATACCCTCAAATTTTAGAAATATAGAGGTCATAGTTTAATGGAAGTAATAAGTATACTCTCATTAAAACATAAAATAAAGCAAAAAAATTAAAAAGAAGTCATAGTAGATGGAGCATTACCTTCCAATTAAGAAGACCATGGTTCTCATCACACTTTAGATGCTTACCAACTGTATGACCCAGAGCAAATCATTTAAACTCTCTGACCCTCCATTTCTTTACATATAAAATGAACATTTTGATTCTTGTGGCATCTATCACAAGTGGATGTTGTGAGGCTCAGAGGTAAATTTCTATAGAAACATCAGTTGCAGTTAAGAAAAAATGTTTTTACTTTGTCATTCTAAAAGTTCATCTGGATGATATAGTTAATTTTGAGAAGGAACTACCTCCTTTAAGACATCAGTTATGAAATAAAAAGCTACTAGGTGACAAAGTAGATATTGTGCTGGGCCTTGAGTCAGGAACACTTACGTTTAAATTCAACCTCAGACACACTAGATGTGTGACTTTGGTCAAGTCATAACTCTGTTTAACTCAATTTCCTTATCTGTAAAATGAGCTTGAGAAGGAAATGGCAAATCATTCCAATATCTTTGCAAAGAAATCCTCAAATGAAGGCATGAAGAGTCAGACATCACTGATATGAGTGAACTACAGCAAATATGAAATAAAGGTAGTCAATTATTCATTCACCTAAAGGTAAGATTCTGTTAAGTAGATTAGAAGTAGCTAAGTTCCATTAGTGCAGTTCCATTAAGTATACTGCCCATTAATACTAGCTCAGAGTCACTAAGAAGGAACTGAAAGAAGGTGGAAATAAGAATCCTTAGTATAAGGGTACCTGAGAGGACAGTAGAAAGTGTTTAGTTTAGGATAGAGCAATGATAGAGCTAGGAGTCATTGAGACTTTTATGTTGATAAAGTAGTATAGGGGTGATAAAGAGTCAATTATCACCTACAGCAGAATTTGAGCTGAAACAAATGGGGCAATAAGCAGTGATTAAACAAGTCATTAGTAAGAACAACAAAGAGCTTGTAAAACTTGTTAGAGATTAAGCACTCAATGTGTACTTAGAAATTTGTTTGGTTTTTTTTGTTTATTTGTTTCTGTAACTGGGATATTTTACTCTAGAGCAAAAAAGTTGTCATTATTTTTCTAGTCCTTTAATATTTTAATACATGCTGAATTAAGGGGGGAAGAAAGAAAGAAAGAGAGAGAGAGAGAGAGAGAGAGAGAGAGAGAGAGAGAGAGAGATATCACTGCTTTCATATATATATATATATATATATATATAAAAACTCTTTAGAATCAAGGAAGCTAAGGTATGCTAAGGTATGCCTAAATCCTGCCTCTGTCACACCTGGGTGATGGTGGAAACTGTGCTTAACCTCCCACAATTCTGGGTAATGCTCTAAAACTTAAATCACTGAAGAGTTACTGTTGTGATCAGTGTAGGGGGTATCCTACACTGAGTTCTCTCCCCTCCCCCACTCCTCACCTAAATCACAGTTCTATTCTCATTCCCAACCTTCCCCTAAAATATACAAAGAAAAGATATTTGGAGTCATGAATGAGCCCTCCTTAGGCATATAGAAGATTTCAGTTCTAGGATATACATGAATTGTTTCATTTTTGTCTTACAATACCACAGATGAATAATAAGTGCTCATAAACTGATTTATTAATCTTAAGCCTCCATACAAGCGTGTGATGTTGATGGAATGCATGTTCAAAGTATACGCTAGTTGTCACAGTGCTCCTAATTACAGAGTTTGGGCTGTCATCCTTCATGTCTGAGTCACATACCTATTTGTTGATTATCTTGGCCCACAGAGTCTGAGATACTTTTCTATAACTAGTATTTGTCAGGCTGCTTTCTAGTTTTCCCAAAAATACTTTTTTGAAATGATGAGTTCTTGTTTATATAGTTGGGACCTTTGTATTTATCAAATGTCAGGCTACTATGCTCTTTGTTTCTGAATTTGTGGTTTAGATCATTGATCAAATTCTCTATTTCTTCACCAGGAGCAAATTGTTTTGATGATTACTGCTTTGTGATACAGTTTGAGATATGGTAACGGTAGACCAATTTTCTTCTCTCACTTTTTTTCATCAATTCCTTTAAGATTCGTGAATTTATTTTCCCCATATGAATTTTATTATTTTTTCTAGTTCTACAAAGTAATATGTGGTAGTTCAATTGGTATGGCACTAAATAAGTAATTTAGTATTTAGTATTGTTCTCTATATTTTATTGGCCTACTCATGGATAATTAATATTTCTCCAGTTATTTAGATCTGCCTTTATTTCTGTCAAATGTGCTTTGTATTTGTATTGATATATGTACTATATGTATCTTAGAATAGAGATTTCCAAATGTTTTATTTTTATTTTTGTTATTTTAAATAGAATTTCTCTTTTTAACCTCTATCTGTTAGATTTTATTGTTAATATCTAAAAATGCTGATTATGTATGTTTATATTAAATACTACAACTTTACTGAATTTTTATTTCATCATTTTTTAACTCAAATGCTTAAAGTCAACTATAATTTCATCTGAAAAAGTAATAATTTTGTTTTCTCTTAATATGACATTAATTCAATTTATTTTTCTTGCTTTATTTGTTATTGATTAATAATGGCAATAACTGATATCTTTGATTTTACCCCTGATATCTTTATTTTACCCCTGATCTTACTGAAAATGCCTCCGTTTTTTGTTTTGTTTTACTTTATTTTCCCAAAACAGATAATTCCAACTCTGTTTTATGTAGAAACCACTTACTATATTAAGGAAATACCTGTATGTTTTTATGGACACTATTAGATCTTAACAATTTATACAAAAATAAGACAAAAGCAATAATAATCAATGAATCATAAGCATTCAGTAAGATCAAACGTATGAATAGTCAATGAGTCATAGCTACAATTAACATATGTTTTTTTGTTCTCCTTCCAATATATTCAGCATCCTTTGGGGAGAGTGAACCTACACTTATATGAATCTGGGATAGAGATATATGAGTAAGGAAAACTCCTGTGTTCAGAATAACAAAAATCCAGACCTCATAGGAATATGTACACTATACCAAATCTCTGTTCTACTAACTACATTCTTTCAGCTACCTCTTTCCACTTTTCTTCTGAACCAATACTCCTCTACTCTTGAAATGATGAATGTTCAGTGGTTCTGTCATGTCCAACTCTTTGTGGCCACATACACCATACTTTCCATGGGGTTTTCTTGGCAAAGATACTGGAGTGGTTTGCCATTTCCTTCTCCAAGAAACTCTGACAAGGTCTTTTAACTCATAATCATTCTTAAAGAGGTTGTTGAGAAAGCGTTATACTATAGTGCTGTATGGCAATTTCAACCAAAAAATTGTGAGGCTCATTAAGGTGGGAAATACAGACAAGCTCAACAACTTTTCATTGATCAAGAGTCTGTGATGTCCAATCATCTGTCAGCCAGTCAATTCAATAGCACTTTAATTTCAAAGTCTATATTTCTCCTTTCTGCTTTTCTCTCTCAAGCTAACTAAAGCAGCAGAGAGTAACAGTCACCTTTGAGAGGCTTGACCTTTCTCACATGATAGAATGTTCTTAAGAATAATGCATTTGTCTTCCAATGAGCTTCAGTTGTTCTCTAGCAAATCAGGAACTAGAGGCTGAAACCTTCCTGACAACTGACTGTTTTGCTATAGTCTTCCTTACAAAGCTCTGATAGACCCCACTTTTCCACTTTCTCTTGAGTTCTCTCTCCTGCCTACCTAGGTTCTTTATCATTTTCAAATGGTCCAAACAAAAATTCCTTGTAGTCAGTGACTCACTTCTCTTTTATATAGTACAAACTCATGAACTCTATTTTTCTGTCAGTTATAAAACTAAGAGTGCTAATTTAATCTTCTTAAACCTCCAAATAGTTATATGATTTATCATTTTCTGACTTTTAAGTCTTAAATAGTTACATGCAGATAATCTGAGGAAACACAGTGCCCTACAACCCCTAGCCATATTTAACATTTTTCAACCTAACCCTATTAACATTATGTGTCTATGAAAATCATGTTTCTTTGCATTTTTCTAGTATACAAAATGCTATATTTTTTCCATTCTCATCACTAAATTGTTGATATTCAGGGCATCATCAACCTAAGTTATTTACAAGGTGATACAATCCTCTTTATTTATGGGAATATCCCTTTTCTTTTCCCTTTGGTAATCAAACCATTCATGTCTATAATCTGCAATCTGTAAGGTTTTTAGATGTGAAATTTAGCAGTTTGAAAAAGTTATTTTTCCATCCATTTCCGTCACCAAACTGAATACTTACGAAAGATGTATTACTTTACATTATTCCCAAGTCATCATTTTTTCTTATTGATATAAAAATATTTTCTGGCCTTTCCATCAACAAAAGTGTTCATGTGTTAAGTGGGGGAGAGTAACTTAAACCAACAAAAAGAGTAAGAGAGTATATCATGGATAAACAATATTTATCATCGAGTAGGGAAGTGCAATTTGCAAACAAAATTGGCCCTATGCACCTGTTGCAGAGAATTGATTCTTTCTGGGGTTAGCTGAAACAAAGCAGATAGGAGGAAAAGGATGAGAGGGTACTTGTCACTACTAGAAAAACACTGGTTTTCAGACATTTCACAATTCACAACCAAAAAATTAATAAAAGGAAAATAAAACCTCTATGGGAGACCCATTTAACACAACATCCTTAAGAGATGATCTTATTTTAAACCTATCTTTCCAATTCAAGTCCCTTGGGAATCCTTGGATATTGTGAAAACTCTGTATGTTTTCCCTGGATTGGGTTCCCAACTCTTTATTAAAGGAATTTCATTAGCTCAATTGCTTTTTAAATTATATCTATCTTGCTTTGCTGCTTCTTAGCATACTCATGAAATTTTATGCAATGCCATGTTAAGGACAGTTTCTGGAATTGCACCAGTGACCTTACCAGATGGTGGGCAAAGATGACTAGAGATATACAGAAATGGTTCCCTGCCTTTTAATATATGGACCCTGCAAAGGTACCTATAAAATTACTGTAATAGCCAATGTGATACTTACTTGGTGGTGATTCATGTGTTCCTACATAATATAGTTCTGATTCCTTCTGGTGCCCTCACTTGATCACTGAGGGCCATAGAGTAAGTTCAATAATACCTCTTGTGCTTCTGGTATACTTTGTTCATTTAATATTACTATATTATGATTCCCCAAACCTCACAGTAGGAAGAGTCCTGGGAAATCATCTAGCTCAAATGGTAACTTAAGGAGAATCTATAATATTTTATGTCTAATATATGTTTTCTTTCAGTTTCATCTAAAATACTTTCAATGTTGGGAAACACATTATGTCCTCAGATTGCCCAAAGTGTTCCTCATATTGAACAGAAATATGCCTCTCTGGAATTGCTCTTATCTCTGTCAAAGCAGAACAAATCTACATATTTTCCACATAACAAATCATTAAGTACTAGAAGACAACAATCATTTCCCCTACCAAGTTTTCTTAGATTAAATATCCCCAGTTCCTTCAACTAATCTTCAGTCTCACATTGGGAGTTCTCAAGATCCCTTATCATTCTGGTTGTCCTCTTATAGGTGCTCTTCAGTTTATTAATACCTTTTCTAAAATGTGATGCCCAGAATTGAACACAATACTCTGGGCATGGCATGGTCAGAGTTTACTACAGTGGGACAATCAGTTCTTTATGCCTGGACCCTAAACCTCTCTTAATGAAGATTTTGATCATATATGGCTTTACATGGTACATCACATTGTATAAACATATTGAGCTTATATTCCAGTAAAACCAAACAGAAATCTTTTGCTAAACCTATGACTTTCTCGTATTTTAACCAAGAAGGTGATTTTCATAAGCACATAAAAAGGCATTAGATATTATATAATAGACATTTGCTTATTCTGTTTCTCTCTATTCAATTTGACCCAATGTTCTAGCCCACAGAGTTGTTTTTCAATCCTGACCTTGTCTTCTATGTGTTAGTTGTCCTTTGTGAATTTTGTTATGTGTGGATTTGATAAGATGCCTTTATCAGTATCATTTGATAAAAAACCAGAGAATAGTAAGGTAGCCAAGGGTTTAAATTCACTAAGCAGCTGCAATGAATGGAATCTGAAGAGAGACTGGCTCAGGTCCACTGATGTAAAGAAAGTCTTTTTCCTTTGCCAACTTTCTTTTACAGATGTATTACTGAAAGCTGGTTATCTCACGGACTAAAGGGAGGCAAGACAGAGAAGAAGAATGAACATTCTTGCTCCTTAGGGACAGCACATGGAATTTATCAGTCACTAATGGGAGGAGGATATGCCTACAAGAAGTTCACAGACATGCAAATCTGGACAAAATAGTCTAGATCATTAAGTAAGTGTAGTAGGGCTGTTACCAGGACAGCAGAAGAACACATGCTAAAGCCTGGACTGTACATGAACACAGGTAAATAAGAGCAAAGACGTGATGTAAATAAGGGTGGAACCATAGAAGGCTAAGAAAGTAACAATATCTATCACAGGAGTGGGATGTGGCCCATTAATAAAAAGTATTGGATTATGTGAATGAGAAACTCAACTTAAGCTACCCATGTGCAGCAAGCTTATTTATCATAGCTTTTGGCAGGAGCTTTGTAGGTTCAAGTATATAATTAGATAAATCCCAGGTTTCTACTATATTACTCAAGACTACAGGAGTCATGAAAGAAGGGAGGGTATGGAAGCAACATATACATATGTGTATGTATGTATACATGTATATTTATGTACATATATATGTGTGTGTGTTCATATTTATATCATCAATCTAGTGACAATGGACTCATTATTATTCCACAAACAATATACTCCCTCTCTTTGTACCAGGTATTTTCTCTGGCTGTCTCCCTTGTTTAAAATGATCTCCCTTCTCAAACCTACCTATTAGCTTCCTTGGATTTCTTTAAGTCCCCAAGTAAAATTCCAGTTTCTACAAAGACTCTTTCTCAACCTCACTTAATTCTACTTCTGTCCCTCTGTTAATTACTTCCTATTTATCCTGTATATAGCACATCTATATTTATTTGCTCAATTATTTGCTTAATTGTTGTCTCCTGCATTAGATTGTGATCTTTTTAAGGGCAAGGATTGTCTTTTGCCTCTATTTTTAGCAACAGTACTTAGCACATGGAACATAGTAGTTTATTTATTGATTGGTGTATATATACACACGTATGTATAAATATACACATAGATGATGTGTATATACATATGTGTAGATAGACAAATATGCACATAAAGGGATATGTATGATTATATACATACCAACTTCATCCTCCACATTAGCAAATTTTTAACTTTGCTTGCATTACCTCTCAA
>CM053590.1:78197531-78224012 GCA_028646515.1 Pseudochirops corinnae | reverse complement strand
TTATTATTATTATTATTAACTAAATCCAACTGGAACTTGAGATACACAGGCACTGTGGTAGGGAGATCCATTCTGCCCTATCAGAAAGTCAGAGGGATGAGGGGGAAGGACATAAGAGAGAATAGGTTGGGGGAGGGGTTATACAATGGGATGGCTGTTTTGGGGTGGTGCGTAGGGAAAAGATGGGGAGAAAATCTGTAACTCAAAATCTTGTGGAAATGAATGATATAAACTAAAATAAATAAAAGTTTAATTTCAAAAAAAAAAGAAGATGGAATGAAGAGGTGCCTTGAAAAGCTCTAGGAGAGACTAGAAAGTTTGGATCAACTACTGTGGAGAGTGAAATAGAGAATTAAGAAAAAATAGACGGCTTGCCTTACTATGTTGAGAGCCCAGTTGAGATTAGATAACATAAATTTATTATTGGGCAAGTCAGTAAATATGTTGAATTTGAGAATTTGTGATTCTCTTCTATTCATTTCAGCAACATGTGAATTGAAAGCAAAGAAGGTAGATGGTGGGAGTAATACATAGTTCAGACTTCAAAACATGTGATCAGATTAGGACAAGTAGAAAATGGAATTGAATGTTGAGAATAAGGACAGAGTTGGTTCACCAAGGGTTTGAACTTGATAAGATGGGAGAGTATAGCAAGTATAGAGAAAGGTAGATTATATGAATGGTCACATATAGTGATAGTCTACCACTACTACCTGGTAAAGACAATATAGCCTAGTAGAGATGGTACTGTTATAGCAATTGCTAACATTTATATAAAGATTTTGGGACAGCAAATTGGCACAGTAGATAGAGTGCTGGGCCTGAAACCAAGAAGACTCATCTTCCTGGGTTCAAATATGACCTCAGACTCTTAGTAGCTATGTGACCCTGAGCAAGTCACCTAATACTATTTGCATCAGTTGCTTCATTTGTAAAATGATCTGGAGAAGGAAATAGAAAACCACTCTAGTATCTTTGCCAAGAAAACCTCAAATGGAGTCATGAAGAGTCGGGCTTGACTGAAATAACAACCACATCTCATGTGAAATACATGCTATTATTATAACTCTTTTACAGATAAAGAAAAAAGTTAAGCAAAATGCCCAGGAATCTATGCATACTAAGTACCTGAGGCAGGATTTGAAGTGTGGTTTTCCTGACCAGATTAAAAGTCTGGCATTCTATGTACTACACTGCCTTCTCAAGAACACAAGGTCACCTCCACAAGGTTCTGAAGCAACAGAGGCTTTAGAAGATGTTCTTAATTCATGAATTTTCTAATTCTTCTACCGAGAAGACACTGGCATTTAGACTTTAGCTGCAACATATTTGAGGGCACAGCTTGCAAACTTGTATCAATGTACAGAAAACCTTAAATAAAGGTTTTAGTGCCTCAGAATCATATGCTTAAAAGGTAGTGTGAATAGAGTGTCAGACTCAAATTTGGGAAAAGCTGAGTCTAAATTCTGTCTCCTTTACAGCTGTGTGAGTATGGCCAAGCCACTCAGTTTCTCCAAATGTCTTTTACATGCCTATAAAATGGAGATAATAATGTTTGCAGCACTTGTCTCACAGTCTTATTGTGAGACTCAAATGATGTGATAAATGCACAATATGTTGAAAACATTGAAGCACTTCTGAAATGTGAACTATTTCAGCTTACCTGTGTTCATTTATCTTCATAGATTGACAGTCCTTCCCTTCTTAAATTTTCTGTCATGTTAAACAATACAGATCATATAAAATGCTATAATACCTGCTACGAGGGAAGACATCCAAGCCATAGTTGCTAACTGAACACTAGCATTAATATGACAATAGCACCATGCCCAAAGTGGCAAAGAAAAAAGATTCCACATTGAAGATAGAATTGGTTTCTTCTCTTGGTCAGATTGAAATTTAGATGGAATTCTGACAGAAACCACAGGTATGAGTTAAGGAGTAATGCTAAGTTTCTTTGTGAGAATGCACATTTAAATGACAATCACAAATCCAGTGCTTAACTAGGCAAATACACAATGAAATTCCAAGTGAGGTCTCAGTGACTTCACACTGACAATTCATTTTGGCCTGTTCACCTGCTGGTGTTTTGTGCAGCTCTTGATTGACAACTGACTTGGAAAACAATGGATGACAAATCTATAGTAGACCTGTTCTTCCTGGAATCATTTGTTCTGGTCCATTAAGTGATGCTATTTATTTAAGAAGGATTGTTATGGGTGGGTTAGTGGCAGTTTGCATCAAGTTGTACAAAAAATTCATTAGCAAAATAGGTGATTTTGACTGCCTTCCTATTTTTCTACGATTTTATTTTTCATGGAAGTTTGTATGTGTGTGTGAGCACATGTGTGCACACAAGTATGTACATTTTAAAAATTCAAGTGAGAATATGAAAATGACAGGATTAAGCATGGCAAAATAAATACTGCTATCTTCCTTCAGCCATGGATTAGGATGAAGAAAAATTTAGTGAATTATTGTATGCCAACCTACAGATATCCTTAATTCATTCTTCTCTAAGCTAGTCTGTTGTTTATTCTTTCCATAGTTGCTCATGATAGGCCTAAATTCACTGCATCACTAGGGTCTGCCCAGAACAGCCATTGGTATGCAAAATATACATAAATTGACTAATTTCATCACAACCCTTCTATGCTTTAGTCCCCTTGGTCTCAGTTTCATTATGTAGAAAGGGATGGTTGGACTAGATGACCCTTGAGATCGCTTTCCTCCTCTAAAACAATGATCTTATTATTATATTAATAATGGCAGCTAACAAATTACATATAAGATTTAGAAAGCATTTTATACACATTATCTCTTTTGATCCTCTCCACAATCTTGTGAGGTAGATGCAATTATTATTTACATTTTACAGGTGAGGAAATTTAATCTTGGGTCAAGTGACTTGCCTAGGGTCACATAGGTAAAATTCAAATCCAGGATTCCTTAAATTTCTATCTAACCCTCTTACCTGTTATACTATACTACATCTTACTAGATGATTATCTTGAGTGACTCTGGCCAAAAGAATTAATGGTCCATGAGGAAATTTTTTGCATTTAACATACCAGTTCCTTAGATGACAGATGTGCAATCAACCTATCATGGCACCTATCGTAATCAAGCCTTTACAGTTTGGTGGGTACTGCCACACACAAGAGCTCATTTTGCTTTCCTGGGCTTCAAAATCCTGGAGTCACTTCCGAGAATGATAAGGCAATAGAGAAGGGTGTTAGTGGAAAAATCCACAAGATAAGTCATTTGGGCTTAAGTCTGTAAAGTCCCTTACTCTGGTGAAGGAGGTAGAGTAAAAAGAATACTGCACTGGAAAGCAGGAGACCTAATTTCTCTTCCTAACTCCACCATGAGGATGGGAAATATAACTTTTCTGTACCTGAATATCCCCAACTTGAAAATGAGGGTGACCACTTCAGTTATGACATTTTATGAAATTATGCCATCAGTAATCAGAAGAAAGAACACAACAAAAATAAAGCCGTTTGTGCAAACCTGCAAACTCAATAGGATTTTTATATTCATATTTGTTACCACTGGTATGGATACAAATCAAGTAATGTATCAACAAGTATTTATTAATTTATTCCATTTTCTGTAATCACTATGCCCCAGCACATTTGGGGATACAAATGCAATGATGAAACAAACTCTACTTATGAAAAGAATTTACATTCTAATGGGGCAAACATTAGGGACATATATGAGGATATACACAATAAATGGACATATATGGATATATACATAATAAAAAAATTAAATACAAAGTCATTTGAGAGAGAACTACTATTTGTAGGAAAAAGAAAAAATTTCAAGTTGAAGGTTATGTGGTTAACTTGAGTCTTGAAGGGAGAGTGCATTGTAGGCATAGATGAAAGCCAATGGAAATACCCAGATAGGAGACAAAATGTCTTACGTGAAGAACAGAGAAAAAGCCAATTTGGCTGGATCACATAGTACAAAATGGGGAAGAACGTGCATTAAATCTATAAAAATAATTTGGGTCAAGGTTGTAAAGGAGAATTGAAATAAAAATCAATGATACTGACAAACGAGTAGGTAGTCTTGCCTCACTAACTCACAACTTATTTATTTTTATTTTATACATTCAATTGTTTTTCTCAATTACATGTAAACAAAATATTTTAGCATTTGTACTTTTAAGACTGAGTTCTGGTTTGTTCTCAGCTTCAAGTCACAATTTGGCCATTTTAGGGGTGTGGCTTCTGAGAGTGAGTACTCACTATATCAAGGCAAGAAAGACATAAAAGCCAACTATATCTATAGGATTTGCATTTCTTGCTGGGAAGAGTGTGATACAGGGAGGGGAACAGTTGGCACTGGGTTGCAAAGTTAAGTAGAAGGACCCCTTGAGGGTAGAGTCAAAAGGGAGGAGAGAAGACAAGAAGTTACCTGACCTCTCACCTCAGAAACAATGTTAAATCCAGTCTCTAAAAGAATTCTGGAGTGACAGAAACAACTTTCTAGCCCAAGATAACTTAGAAGAACTTCAGGAAATGTCTCTCTCACTTGGGTAAAAGGGAAACAGAGCCCAGCTCAGGTGGACAAGCAAGCAGGAGGCTTTTAGCCCCAGCAAAGATCAACACCTCAAGCCCCAATATTCTGACTCAGCAGGCCAGTGATACAGCAGGCTAGCTGTGATGCCTCCAGCACAACAGGCAAACTTCCAGTCCCAGAATCCAGGGCACAGCAGGGACAACTAGTCTGGGCCACCCTAGTTCAGTGGGAAAGTTGGCCATCCTGGAGACGCTGGCATTGAAAGGCAGTAATCAAGCTGTTGGCCCCCAGAGTGCAGAAAATTGGGACAGTGTCTCCTTTGCTCCAGGAGCATAACTCAACTTTTTAAAATGAGCAAAACCTTCCCAAAAAAGTCATGATCATAGAACGTTGCTATGAGGACAGAGAATAGATCCAAACACAGACTCAAAAATGTCAAAATGCCTACATGTAAAACCTCAAAAGAGAATTGGTCTCAAGCCAGGAAGTCCTCTTGGAAGAGCCCCCCCCCCCCAAAAAAATAGATAGATAGACAGATAGATAGATAGATAGATAATCTTTTTTTTTTATCCTGGAGAGGTTTATACAAACTGATGCTAAATGAGAAGAGCAGAACCAGGAAAAATTTGTAAACAATCACAAACACATCGTATGTGTGATGACCAACTTTGATAAACTGGACTCTTCTCAGCAATACACATTCTTGTAAACTAAAAGTAAATAAACCATTCATTTTTAAAAAATAATTTTTTTAAATCAAGTAAGAAAGTTAGAAGAAAGATTGGGAAAAGAAAAGAGAGTTATGCAAGATAATTATGAAAAAAGAGTCAATAAGTTGAAAAAGGAAGCACAAAGACCAACTGAAGAAAATAACTCCTTTAAAAAATGGAGTGGTCCAAATGGGAAAAAAAAAATCCACTGAAGAAGCCAACTTGAAAGATAGAATTGGACAAATGGAAAAGGAGATACAAAAAGCTACTAGAGAAAATAATTCCTTAAAAATTAAAATTGGACAAGTAGAACTTAATCACTTTACGTGACATCAAGAATCTGTCAAACAAAATCAAAAGAATGAAAAGAAATTTTAAAATGTAAAATACCTCATTGGAAAAGCAACTGACCAGGAAAATAGATCCAGAAAAGATAATTTAAGAATTATTGGACTAGGGGCAGCTAGGTGGTGCAGTGAATAGAGCACCAGCCCTGGAATCAGGAGGACCTGAGTTCAAATACAGTCTCAGACACTTAAGACTTACTAGCTGTGTGACCTTGGGCAAGTCACTTAGCCCCAATTGCGCTGCCTTCTCCCTCCAAAAAGTAAGAAAAAGAAAAGAAGAAGAAGAATTATTGGACAATCTGAAAGGTATATATATATATAAACATAGTCCAGGAAGCATCTTTCCAAAAACTATCAAAAAAAATTGCCCTAAGGTCCTAGAATCAGAGGACAAAACAGTCATCAAAAGAATCTACCAATCTTATCCTGAAAGAGATCTCAAAAAGAAAATTCCAAGGAATATCATAACCAAATTCTATAATTATCAGTTCAAGGAGAAAATACTGCAAGTAGTCAGAAAGAAACACACCAAATATCAAGGAGCCACAGTCAGGATTATGCAGTGCTTAGCAGCTTCTATATTGAAGGATCAGAGGGTTTGGAACATGATATTCCAGAAGGCAAAGGAGCTTGGATTACAACCAAGAATCAACTACCCAGCAAAATTGAGCATAATCATCCAAGGTAAAGATGGATATTCAATGAAATAGGGGAATTTCAAATTTACCTGATGAAAAGATCAGAGTTGAACAGAAGATTTTATCTTTAAAGATTAAGAGAAGCATAAAAAGGAAAAGAAAAAATGGCATTTTATAAGCTTTAACCGTTTGTATCCCTACATCAGAAGATGATACTTGTAACTCTTTAAGGACTGTATCTCTATTCAGACAGTTAGAAGGAGTATACTCAGAGGACGTGGGCATAAGTTGACTTGGATATGATAGTAAAAACTATTATTGAGGGGTAAAAATGATTGTACTGGGAGAAGAGGAAAAGGGGAGGAGAATGGGGTAAATTATATCACAGGAAGAGGAACAAAGGCCTATTATAGTATATGTTTAGAAGGGAAGAATGAACATTGTTTGAAACTTACTCAGATTTGGTTCAAAGATGAAGTAGCATACACACTCTATTGGGTAAATAAATCTATCTTCCTCTATAGGGAGGTAGAAGGGGAAGGGGAAAACAAAAGGGAGGGGTAGTGATAGAAGAGGGAGCAGATTGAGGATGGCAGTAGTCAGAAGAAAAACACTGGTGAGACAGGATTAAAGGAGAGAGAGAGAAAAGTATAAAAAGGGGAAAACAAAGATGGAGGGAAATATAGTTAGTAATCTTAATTCTGAATATAAACAGGATGAATTCTCCCATAAAACAGAAGTGAATAGCAAAGTGGATTAAGATTTTTTTGTTAATTTTATTTTAAAAATAAAGAAAAGCAAATCACCTGTATCAAAAATGAAAAAGGATGAATTCACCACCAATGAAGAGGAAAATAAAGCAACAATTAGGAGCCATTTTGCTCAATTGTATACCAATAGATTTGACAATCTAAGTACAATGGATGAATATTTACAAAAGTATAATTTGCCCAGATTAACAAAAAAGGAAATAAAATACTTAAATAATGCTATTTTAGAAAAAGATATTGAACAAACACCATTTTAGGAAAAGATATTGAACTCTCTAAGAAAAAATCTCCAGGGTCAGATGGATTAACAAGTGAATTCTACCTAACATTTAAAGAACAATTAATTCCAATACTACCTAAACAATTTTGAAAAGTTAGGGGAAGAAAAAATCTTACCAAATTACTTTTATGACATAAATATGCGGCTGATACCTAAACCAAGAAGAGCCAAAACAGAGAAAAAAATTATAGATCAATTTCCCTAAAGAATATTGATGTAAATCTTAAATAAAATATTAGCAAAGAGATTATAGCAATTTGTCATAAGGATAATATACTATGATGAGGTGGGATTTATAGCAGGAATGAAGGGCTGGTGGGCTGATTCAATATTAGGGAAACTATCAGCATAATTGGCCATATCAATAACAAAATCAACAGAAACAATATGATTATCTCAATAGATGCAGAAAATTCTTTTGACAAAATACAGCCCTTATTCCTATTAAAAACATTAGAGAGCATAGGAATAAATCGAGCTTTCCTTAAAATGAAAAGTAGTATCTATCTAAAACAATCAGTAAGGATTGGAGATAAGCTAGAAGCCTTCCCAGTAAGATCACAGGTGAAACGAGGATATCCATTATAACCACCATTATTCATTATTGCACTAGAAATGTTAGTTTTTAGGGAAAAAAGAAACTGAACAAATTAGACGAAGCAATGAGAAAACAAAACTATCACAATTTGCACATTATATGATAGTATATTGAGTGAATTCTAGAGAGTCAACTAAAAAACTACTTGAAATAATTAACAACTTTAGCAAAGTTGCAGGACATAAAATAAGCCCTCATAAATCATGAGCTTTTCTACATATTACCAACAAATACTAGCAGCAAGAGATAGAAAGTGAAATTCCATTTGAAATAACTGTAGATAATATAAAATATGTGGGAGTCTACTTGCCAAGACAAACTGAGGAATCATATGAACACAATTGCAAAACACTTTTCCTGCAAATAAAGTAAAATCTAAACAATAGGAAAACTATTAATTGCTCAGGTGTAGGCTAAGATAATAAAATTAAAATGACAATTCTATGTAAATTGATTTATCTGTTCAGTGCCATATCAATAAAACTACCCAGAATTATTTTATAGAGATAGAAAAAATAATAACAAAATTCATCTGGAAGAACAAAAGGTCAAGAATATCAAGGGAATTAATGAAAAATGCAAAATAAGGTGACCTAGCTGCACCAGATCAAAAACTATATTATAAAATGGCAATCAACAAAAGTATTTGGTACCGGCAAAGAAATAGAGTAGTGGATCAGTGGAATAGATTTAGTACACAAGACACAGTAGTCAATGACCATACTAATCTAATGTTTGATAAACCCAAAGACTCCAGCTTCTAGAAGAACTCACTATTTGACAAAAACTTCTGGGAAGATTGGAAAATAGTATGGCAGAAACTAGGCATAGACAAACATCTCACACCACAAAGGGTCAAAATGGATACATGATTTAGACATAAAGGGTGATAAAGTAAGCAAATTAAAAGAGCAAGAAATAGTTTACCTGTAAAATCTATGGATAAGGGAAAAGGTACAACCAAACAAAAGATAGAGGTCATTATGAAATTCAAAATGGATAATTTTGATTACATTAAATTAAAAAAAGGTTTTAAACTTATAACATGAAAGCAGCCAAGATTAGAAGGAAACAGAAAGATGGGAAACAATTTTTTTACAGCAAGTGTTTCTGATAAAGGCTTTATTTCTAAAATATATAGAAACCTGAGTCAAATTTATAAGAATACAAGTCATGCCCCAACTGATAAATGGTCAAAGGACATATACTGGTAGTTTTCAGATGAAGAAAGTAAAGCTATCTATAGTCATATGAAAAAAATGCCTCTAAATCACTATTGATTAGAGAAATATAAATTAAAAAAAACCTCTGAGGTACCACCTCATACCTATCAAATTGGCTAACATGACAGAAAAGGAAAATGATGAAAGTTGGAGAATATGTGGGAAAAATTGGGACACTAATGTATTGCCGGTGGAGTTGCAAAATGAACCAACCACTCTGGAGAGCAATTTCGAGTTGTGACCAAAGGGCAATCAAATAATGAAACTGTGCATACCATTTGATCCAGCAATACCACTACTAGGTCTTCATCCCAAAGAAATCATGAAAAAGAGAAAAGACATACATGTACAAAAATATTTATAGCAGCTCTTTATGTGGTAGAAAAGAACTGGAAATTAAGGTGATGCCAATCAATTGGAGAATGGCTGAAGAAGTTCTGATATAGGAATATAATGTAATACCACTGTGCTCTAAGAAATTATGAGCAGACAGGTTTCAGAAAAATCTGGAAAGACATACATGCATGATGCTGAGTGAAGTCAGCATAACAAGAAGTACATTGTAAACATTGACAGCAACACTGTGTGATGATTAACTATGATTGATTTAGTTCTTCTCAGCAATAAAATGATCCAAGACAATTCCAAAAGTCTCATGATGAAAAATGCTATTCACATCCAGAGAAAGAAGCATGGACCCTGAATGCAGATCAAAGCATACTATTTTCACTATTTTTTGTTTTTGTTTTCCATGGTTTTTCACTTTTGTTCTGTTTCTTCTTTTACAACATGGCTAATGTGGAAATAGGTTTACATGACTGCATGCTTATAACCTGTATCAAACTGATTGCCATCTTGAAGAGAGGTTTGGGGAGGAGGCAGAAGAAAAAGTTTGGAATTCAAAATGTTATTTTAAAAAATAACGTTGAAAACGATCTTTGCATATAATTTGACAAAATAAAATAATACTAGCAAAAAAAGTTTGAGTTCTAAATTGTCTCCCTCTCTTCCTCCCTCCCCCCACTCCTTATTATTTAAAAAAAATAATAATAAGTACTTAGATTCTCCCAAAAGGAGAAATATCAAGTCTCTAATAATGATAACAACACTTGCCTCAGTTGCTTTGCAAGTATTTATGGTGCATGTATCTGTAATTACACCTGTGTAATAATTGTATCAAGTAAAAATACCCCCTGTGATTGGTCCCCATACCATATGTGAAAATCTAATTTTAGAAGGAACTTCAACCTGTTCAGTCCCTATGGATTTTGCAGAATTGATTTCCAGAGGAGAAAAAAATTATCTGTTGTCCCCAAAAGTAACACTGTAAAAAGATACTTATTTCAGGTACTGAACCAAAAGTATAGACAGTCTCTGGAAGCAGTTCCATAGGGAGAGATAACAGAAGCTGAGATCAATGCAGGAGGTCTGAGTTAATGAAAGGTAGGATACAAGGCAAAAATCTCATTTCTTAGGAGAAAACCTTTGTTTCACCTTTCTGGTTTCAATTGCAAACCCAAGTGAATTAATACGTATCTTTCTCTTTTTACTAACCTAATCTCTGTCTCTCTCTGTCTCTGTCTCTGTCTCTCTATCTCTCTATCTCTCTGCCTCTCTTTGTCTCTGTCTCTCTGTGTCTGTCTCTGTTTCTCTCTCTCTCTCTCTCTCTCCCTTCCTCCCTCCCTCTCTCTGACTGTCCATCCTAAGCCTCTGTCTCTGCTCTGTTTCTCTCTGTATCTCTCTTTCTCTTCCTTCTTCCCTCGTCCTTTCCCTTCCTCCTCCTCCCATTGCTCCTTCTTCATAGACCAAAGATTTAGAACTAGAAGAGATGCCAGAATCTAATGCAAGCCCTTCATTTTAGAGATGAGGAAATTTAGACTCAGAAAAGATGTATGATTTGTTTATTGAAGAAAATATCAGAGGTTAGAACTTGAACTCAGGTCTTCCTATCTTCAAGTTAGCAGTTTGTATCCACTGTTCCACACTGTCTTCTGATCAGGCAGAACAAGCAGAACAATATTTCTTTCATATAATATCTCTCTTGTTCCTCTCGAGACTTCTGTTTGCCAGTGTAAAAATCCCTGATTCCTTCAAATGATACTCATATGACATGGCTTAAAGGCCCTTCACCCTTATGATTGCCCTCCTCTCTAGCTTAGCAATATACCTTTCTTAAACTGAGTCACCCAAAATGGATTCAGTTCTCCAGACAGGAGTTAAACTAAGTCAGAGTACAAAGGAATAATAATTTCTTTCTTCTTAGAAGACAAATTTCTCAATGAAGCACAAGAATGTATCTGTTTTATTGTGTTCCACCTCATACTGCTGATGAATAATAAACCTATAGTCTACTAAAACCATGTGATTTTTTTCAGATAAAATGCTATATAACCATGGTATCCTGTCTTTGTGAAGTTGACTTTTTTAACACAACTGTAAGACTTTGCATTTGCTAATATCAAATTTCAACTTATTAGATTTATTCCAATGAATTAGTTTATCAAAAAAACTTTTTAATCTTGACTGTGATATCCAGTGAGAACATACTCAGTGTTCTTCACAGATTTTATGAACATGCCTTCTATGTCTTTATGTTGTTGTTAATTGTTTTCAGTCATATCTGACTGTGATCCCATTTGGGGTTTCTTAGCCATTTCCTTCTCCAGCTCATTTTACAGATGTTACAGATGAGGAAGCTGAAGCAAACAGAGTTAAGTGACTTGCCCAGGGTCACACAGCTAGCAAGTGTCTGAGATTAGATTTGAACTGAGGTCTTCCTGACTCTAGGCCCAACATTCTATCCACTATGCCACCTAGCTGCCCATCTATGTCTTTATACAAGTATTTAATAAAATGTTAAACAGTAAATGATCAAGCCCGGATATCTGAATCACTGTCCTAGGGACCACACTGTCCTGCCATGTGGAATAAATAAATAAGCTAGTGAGGGAGTAAATGGATGAATGAAAGAAAAAGTATTAAGTTCCTACTATGTTTCATAACTCAGCTAAGCACTTGGGATACAAATACAAAATTTAATATAGTCCTTTCCCTTAAGGAGTTTACATTCTAAAAGGAAGGACAGTATATATATATATATATATATATATATATATGATCAGTCATCATGAAGGGGAATATTTGTTTGGAAAATTACAGGGGTATTGAGTAGAACCATAGGAAAATAATTGGCATACTCTTTCCAGGAACAATGACAGAGCCGATTTGATTATGGTTCAAGAATTAGAAAGTGAGGAATGGGAAGGGGAGGAAAACAAAGGATACCCAAGTTGTGACAGGTCAGTTACTGAGAAGATGCCTAAAGAATGAAATAAAGCATGGATGGATCTGAGTCTAGATATAATGGGTGACTGAAACAACCACTAATAAGGCTAGCAGGGGCCCCACATTGAAAGGGTTAAAACCTCCGGAGTATGCATTCTTGCCTAGGTGGCAAGGTAGGTAGAAAGAAGATGATTAATCATGAATGGCTCTTCTGAGTACAACCAATCAATAAGTCTGAATTTACCTAATTGTGTTATCCTTTTGTCTATGTCTATCTTTCCAATAAAAATGGTATGAGACAACGAAATAATTTACTAAAAACCTAGATAAACTATTTCTACAGAATCTCATAATCTAATAGTTTAGTAGCCTTGTCAAACAGAGAAAATCTGACTTGCCTAGCACTTCCTATTTTTGATGAAACCATATTAGTTTATCATAATTAATACTTCCTTTTACAAATCTTCACTAGCCATCTCTTGAATAATCTGTGCTAGAATTTTCCAATATATTGAAGTCACATTTTCTGGCCTGTAGTTTGCAGCTTTTGTGCTCTTGTGATTTTGGATAGCTGAAATGACATTTGTCCTTCCTCAATCTTTTGGAAGTTATTTTTATCTTCGTGATCTTTCAAATATCATTGTCAGAGAATGAGCAGCCATATCTTTTGGTTGTTGCGGGTTTGTTGGTTTTTTTCAATAACTGAGGATGTAGTTCAGCTGAGTAAAATGACTTGAATTCATCATGGGCAAAGCATTATCTTTATCCTCTGGATTTATCTTAGTCATCAACTCCCTGTTAATAATTTTTGTTCTGTCATTTCCAATGCAACGGTCATTCTACATGTAGAGAAATTAGAAGGGAACACTTAGAACTGGTGGTTTGCCTCAGAAACTCCAGGAATAGAGAATTCACTACTTTTCAGAACAAGTCACTTAACTTTGGAAGTGCTCTAATTCTTAACAAGTTTTTCTTATATGTTGAACTAAAATTTACTTCTCTATAATTTTCACCCATAAATTCTAATTCTGCCCTCCAGAGCCAAGAAGAACAAATGTCAGCTCACATGTATAAGGTTGACAAAACATTTTCTCACAATAACTTCATGAGATTAGGTGAATAATATTATCTTTATTTTAACAGAAGAGAACTGGGTGGCTCAGAGTGTCAGTGTGAGTTTCCAGACACATAGATAGTAAATTTCAGAGCCATAACTCTTCTGATTCTGACTCCAGTGTTCTTCCCCTTACATTAAATTGCCTCTAATTTCTCTAGATGAACCACAGTGCTTCTATCACACCTTCAAATATTTGCAGATTGCTACTGCACCCCCTAGTCGCCTCCTTTCTTATTTATTTAATATAAAAAACCCAGATTCCTTCAATTTATTCACACATGCCATCCTTTCCAGTTTTCATTTCCTTCATCATCTTCAGATTACATACCAGCTTAAAAATGTACCTCTTACAACATGCTTCCCAGAAGTAAAGAAAATATTCCAGTGTGGTTATACTGGAGAGTAACCCAATAGAAACAAACGTCCTTCATTTGAGTTTTCTATAACATAACATAGATGAGATTTCCTCCCTTTCTCACTTGTGCTCTCCCATTAGAATGGAAGCTCCTTGAAAGCAGGAACTGCCTTTCTTTTTTATTTATATTTGTGTTACCAGAGCAAAGTACAGTACCTGACTCCTAGTAAGTGCTTAATAAATTCTGGTTGATTTGACTTATAAAAAATACTTGGTGGCTCATCTAAATCTCTTCCATTTTATAGATGTGGAAACTGAGGCCCAAAAAGTTGAAGTGATTTGCCCAAGGTCACACAACCAGTAAATAGGCTATCTAGGGTTTGAGCCAAGGTTCTCTCAGAAATCCAATGATTTCTCCAAACATTGTGCTGTCTATATGAACTGTTGTCTAACCACATTTTTCTCCATCCTATACTTATACAATTGACTTTATTTTAACCCAAATGCAGCACTTTATATTTCTCCCTATTAAATATAGAAAGAAAGAGTTCAGCTTTATGTCAAGAAAGAACTTCTGAATGATTAGATCTATTCAAAAGTGGAATGGATCAGGAGGTAGTGAGATATAACATTTCTCCTTATTAGAATTCTTCAAACAAAGACTTCATGAAAACATCTTTGTAGAGAGAGAGATGCGGACACACACACAGAGACAGAAGAAGAAGAAGAGAAAGAAGGAAGAGAAGGAGGAGGAGGAGGAGGAGGAGGAGGGACAGAAAGATAGAGATAAGGAGAGAGAAGGAATGAGGACAGTGCTTAACAATCATTCTGGCCCTATTGGCAAGGTCACATTTCTGAGACTCTGACCTTTTGAACTGGCATACTTTCTGAGTTGACTTTGAGAGTAGGGAAATATCTTAAATCAAATGTTTGGAAAGAGGATCGCTCCAAAACAACAGTCTGTGAGTTGTCTGGATAGTCAATGAGGAAAAAGTGAAGACAGAAGATAAAGAGAGAGAAGGAGGTTAGGGAAGGAAGCAGAGTCAGAAAGACAAAGAGAGATCTGAACAAATACTTTGACTGCGAATCCTATGCTTTTTCCACCAGCCCATGCTGATGGTCAAGAGTAATGTCTCCGGCTTATGTTCACAAATGGAGAGAGCTGCAATTTTTGCCTATCTTTGCTAAAGACATAAGAAGAGAGAAATAATAAGTTAATGTTGTAAAGTGCTTTATGTCCTTTGACTAGAAGGATGTGATGCAGTTCATAAATTATTTTAAAGTACTTTGTGAAGAGAAAGTGCCATAAGAACAGTAAATTAGGGAAGTAATCATTCTTATTAAGGGAAGATACATGCAATGAAGAGGTTGCACGTGTGGCTGACAGTTGGCTGCTTCGATATCATATTATACTGTGCTATGGTATACTGAACTCTGCAGCAGGTAACAGCAGCTTTATTAGAATGGGTAATATCTAACTTATGCTTTCTTTATGATTCCTTCACCTGTTAGCACTTAGATTCCCCAATTTATTTTTTCAATCATCTAGAACCTTCCAGTGACAGTGCTTAACAATCATTCTGGCCCCATTGGCAAGGTCATGTTTCTGAGACTTTGACCTTTTGAACTGGCATACTTTCCGAGTTGACTTTGAGAGTGGGGAAATATCTTAAATTGAATGTTTGGAAAGAGGATCACTCCAAAACAACAACAGTCTGTGAGATGTCTGGATAGCCAAGCTCCTGTTTTATGTCCAGGAGCTGTGAGCAGTTCATGTCCTACATAGCTTAGAAATATACCTTTGTGTTCTGCATGGCACCAGATGAGGGCTCTAGGAACAATGGTTAGGTTACAAAAAGTCATATTTAGATAGGATGTAAGAAAGAACAAAACCAAACCCTTCCCAAACAAGTAGATAGTCCCCAGACTATCAGTAAACTATTAAATGATAGTATATGACCCATCTCTGCTAAAGAAAAGGTAGGAGTAAAACTATTTACTTATAAATTTTTTGGGCTGTGAGTTTTTCCTACTCCCCTTTCATCCCACCCCAATTTTATGAAGTAGGGCCCATAAAATAATATATGCAATAACCACGATTACTTTGTTTTAAAATTTTACTACTGCACAATGTTCAATATAAGAAGTTCTTAATAAATACTTTCTTGATTGGTTGCAGGCATGTTCTCTTAATCATAAGGATAAGAGAGATAAACAGGAATTATTCTGGATTGAATGAAGAACAGTGACATGTACCACCTTCCTAACCCAAACCTACCATGGGATGTGGTAGAGAGAGTCTACAACTGAAATCATGTTTCAAGAGCTAATAAAATCAATCCATAGTCATGCAGAATTACAAAATCTCAGAGTGTGAAGGGCCATATAGTTCAATTCATACATTAATAAAAATTTACTCTGTCATGTACTTTATATATGCTTTTCAAGACTTTCCTTAAAGGCTTTCAGTGAGGGAGTTTACTAGTTTTCAACACCACCCATTTTGTCTGGGGACTATCTACTTGTTTGGGAAGGGTTTGGTTTTGTTCTTTCTTACATCCTATCTAAATATGACTTTTTGTAACTTAACCATTGTTCCTAGAGCCCTCTTCTGGTGCCATGCAGAACAAGTCTGGGTCCTGTTCCCTGTGAAATCTCTTTAAATACATAGAAACAGTCATCTTGTCCTCTTAAAGTTCTAGCTAAATATTCATAGCTCTTTCAACTAGCCCTTCTACAGCATGATCTTAGAGCCTTCTAATATTCTGATTGCCCTACTCGGTACACTCTCTTGTTTATCAATGACCAACACCAAATTTATTCTCAAATTTAAACTAATACATACTCTTACTGTTCTCGGATTCACTATTTAAGCATTGTGACTATTTTGCCACACCAAACCCACTAAAACCTTTAAGGTCCTGATTTTTTGTGAGCACAACACTAGAAAAGCAGAATTTTGCCAGGCATATACAGTATCTTTCCTCTGATGCTCTTTCTATGGAGATGCACATTCAATCTCCCTGGCTAAAGGGATGCTGGCTCTGTCTGGCACTTTAATTGGGAATCTTCCCATGTTCCCTAAATCAAGATTGGCACTGGAGGACATAAATAGCTGGGGATCTATACCTGAAATTCACTTTCAAATTGCCTGAGAATCTACTTTGAAAGAAATGCACTGACACACTTCTTTAGTTTCTACACAATCATTACTCACTAAGCACTCTACACTAGCATCCTTAACACTATTATGATTTTCCTGTCCTCTGGATGGACTCAAGAATTCTTTCATGTTCTGTCAGAAGCACCAAAGGGCCAGGATCCTAGCCTTCCTATTCCACCAATTATCAATATCAGGAAACCATCTGCACTACTCTTTTGATAACCTGCTGGCTATCAGTAAATGTTAGTACTTGGATGTCTTCTTCTACTCAAAGGTGCTAGCTATTCAGTCTAATATACTATTCTATTAAGCTGGCCAAAGAGAGTTTAGCTACTTTCACTGTTTCCTTAACTGAAGACAATGCTTTCAGAATCAGCTAGAAGATATTTTCAATATGGCTTCTCAATGACCCACATCCATTTCACTTTTTAATCAGAAAGTTACTCTCTGGTAATAAAATGACACTTAATTTTAAAATGATGGACTTCTCAAAGAGTTCTCTGCTGTGATTGAGTTGATGGTTAATAATTAGTTGATCTGTATTTAACACGCTAGTCCTACTTTAATGAACTTATATTAAATGCATGCCAGAGCTCAGAGCCTTAAATCAGAGCTGTGTCATAATAAGCTAACTGGAAAAAATTGAAGATATTGCCATGAAAGCACATTTTACTGAAGCCCATCAAATACTCACCCAATTCTGACTTTTCTAGGCTGAATAGTCTCTTTGGACAGCAGCTGTCTCAATTTTCCGCTTTTATCCGAAGTAATCACTAGCCTTTGAAACCAAAGGAGAAAGATATATATAAAATTAAAAGCAACATAAGATCAAAAGTCATTCCCCAATAGATAAGTGATTACGGGATGCGAACAAAGAGTTTTCAAATGAAGAATTATGAATTCTTCATGCCATCATATGAAAGACTGTCCTAAATCATTAATGAGAAGAGAAATACAAATCAAAACAACACTGAGATTTCACCTAACATTCAGCAAAATGGCAAAGGTGATGAAAGAAGGGAATAGTGAGTGTTTAAGGGGCTGTAAAAAAAAAAAAAAGAGAAACACTGATAATGGAGATATGAATTAATAAAATTTTTCTGGAAAACAATTGGGAACTGTGCAGATAAAGTTGCTAGTATGCATATACCCATTGACCCAGAGATTCCAGTGCTACAGATATATCCCAGGGAGGTAATTGTTAAAAAATGCCCATTAACAATTAAATATTTAGAGGAGCACTTTTTAAGGTTTAAAAAGAGTAGAAACTAAGTAGATACCCATCATTCAGTGAATTGCTAAACAAATTATGGTATAGTAATGTTAATAGTAGACTATTATGGGAAATGATGAATACAAAGAGGCATAGAAAGACATAAATTGATACAAAGTGAAGTAAGCTGATACAAGAAAACAATATGCTAAATGACAACAATAATAAAAGTAGAACACTTTAATAAAATAATAATAATAATAATAAAACAGGAAAGAATAACAATGAAATAATGAAACAGAAATGAATAATAAAAGTAGAAACAATAACAATAATGAAGTAGTTTAAAATTAATGGTGCACAACTGTAAATAAATACTTGGCCCCAAGTGGAAATCTCCCTCTCTTCTTTCTAGAGGTGGGTACATCTATGGATATAGAACATTAAATATAATATCATTAATTTTGCATTGGGTGGTTTTATTTCATTTTGTCTTCACTTTATTAAGATATAAAGAATTAGTCTCTGAGAGGCAGTTGGATGAAGGATATAGAAAAAAATTTAGGTGACATAAAAACCAGGAGATATCAATAGAAATTATTTAAAAAAAAAAAACTGGAGAGAATCTCTAATCTATTTTGTCTTTAAATTTCTATATCCATTTAGGGATGAATCACTAAAAATGTAGGGAAAATAGGATAGGAAAGCATTCTCTTTCCAAAATCTTTACATATATTTGCTAGGAAGTGATTAAAACTCAAATTATTATTTTTTTTTATTTGCTCATTTACTTTTAATTTACAAGATTCAGTTCCACAATCACTTGAGTTTCAGATTTTCTCCCCTCCCTCCCCCCCCCCATGGTGGCGTGCAATCATGTATAGGATCTGCAAATACTTTCACATTGTACAATAGTTTGGTCATATAGAAGGGCCGTAACCAATGAGTGATCACTGGGAAAAGAAAAAAAAAAAAAAAAGGCAAAACCAGACATAAAAGAGAACAATAACGAGTAAAACTCAAATTATTTAAACTACCAATTGGATATGAGATGAGCTAAAGATTTCTTATTTTACAAGTAAGGAATCAAGAAAATTAATAATTTAAATGTATGAGAGATTAGGTTGCTTAATGTAATAAGCTATCTTGAAGTACTACTAAGGTTTTTTAAAAGCATCTTTTTTCCTTAAGAATAACTCTCATGTTATTGTTGTTAAGCTGTTTTCAGTTGTTTTTGACTCTTCATACACCATTTGGGATTTTCTTGGCAAAGATACAAGGGTGGTTTACCATTTTCTTCTCCAATTTATTTTGCAAATGAAGAAACCGAGGTAAACCGGGTTACGTGATTCATATGCTCAAATAATCTACTCCCAATTTAGGAACTAGTCCTTGAAAGCTTCCTGAGTTATGTAAAGGTTACATGACTTCTCCAAATTCACATAGCTAGAAGTGTGAGATGTGATTTGAACCTAGGTCTTTCTGACTTTAAGCTTAACACTCTATTCACTATACCATGTTGCCTGCCTTGTTTTTAATACTGTAAAAATGTGTTCAAATCCAAATCTAATCACATTCTGATAGAACTTTATATTCAACTTTCTACTAATGATGTATAATAGCCTAATGAATTCATCTCTTCCATATACTAGAAATGCTAGCACTTTTTGGATCACTGAATTTATTTTCTCTTCCAGCTTCTGTTTTTCATAAAGGATCCAGTTGAATGTGCCAATGCATGTTTTTGTTTTGTTTTTTGTTTGTTTTTGGAATGGGGAGGAGAGGCAATCAGAGTTAAGTGACTTGCCCAAGGTCATATAGCTAGTAAGTGTCAAGTTTCTGAGGCTAAATTTGAACTCAGGTCCTCTTGACTCCAGGGCTGGTGCCCTATTCACTGCGTCACCTAGAGGCCTCAGAATTTAGTGTCATATTAGCCAATATGCATACATACATACATACATACATACATATATATATATATATATATATATATATATATATATATATGTATTAATCCTCTACAATTTGCAAGGCATTGTGTCTGGTGCTGGAGATGCAGAATAAAAATGACATAGCCCCTGCCCTCAAAGGACTTCCATTCCACTGTGGATAAAAGGCATCTATTGAGGTAAGTATAATACAAGATATGTATTGATGGAGGCAAAAGAGAAATCAAAGTTTTCTAGGAAATTATGGGGAATAGATTTCTTTCTGTTAGGACTTGAGCAGAACTTTGAAAGAGAGATACAGAAAAGGGAGAGAGAGAGAGAGAGAGAGAGAGAGAGAGAGAGAGAGAGAGAGAGAGAGTCTGTTATATATTTTTCTACTGAAGTCTATGAATTAAGACAATTATGGTTTTATAAATCTTATTTTCCTTGGTACTAATGAGAAATCTATTTGCATGGTTTCAAAGACATGTAAGAATGAAAGATGGCTCCTCTCTAAGAGCAGCAACTACTTTTAATGAAGATAACATAATACTATAGAAGTCTGAAAATATCCACGTAAAAGATAAAATAATCTCAAAAAATATTTATGAATGTGTACAAAATTAACAAATAGTTTAAATTTTTATTAAATGAGATTAAATGTTTATTAAATGTAATTTAGTTCCCTTCTCTCTCAAAGAGGATTGCTTCAAAGCTTATTTTAAAATTTGTATCCATGCCACCAATTGTAGCAGCATTCAAAAGGCCTTTGAGGTCCACTGAACCAATAATAATTTGAGGCTAAAGGATTTATAGGAATGTCAACAGAACACAGAATAAAGAGGAGAGCTGGCAACTCTGTTTTATTTGATCAATGCAGATAGCCAGACCAGAGCATTTATTCTCCAGAGGTGATCTTTGGGCCTAAATGAACTTTCCTGATTATCAATACACCTAAATTAACTGGACTAAATTATCACCTTCACTTTCCACTGCAGATATCTAGCCCCAGACTGAATATCAAGGTAGAATCCTCTGGTTTTATTTCTCTTTCAAAAACCATTGAACATGAACTTTTAACAGTCATTAAAATAGTTGCTAATGTTACCAAGCAACAAAGATTCACACAAATATCACTAGCTGGCAAGAATCTAAGAGCTGGTTAATTACTGAAATGACTACTTTACTTTAAAAGCTCATCTTAGGATGAGGAAAAAGTACCAGAGTGTGCTAGAAATTGTGGCAAGATGTGGCTTCAATAACAGCTGTGATATGTAGCTTAAACAGAAAATACTGGGTTATCATACAGTATTGTGACAACGGATAAGTGGCCCTCTTGGGCAACTATGGGCAATAGAATAAACGAAACTCTTATCTAGGGCTGACCTTGTACAGTAGGAAGATGAGAAAGCCTCCTTCGTGATATAATGTGAGGCATGCTGCTGAAAAGACCCCTATATCAACCATCTTTACCACCATAGAATCATAAAATCTCAAAGGTGGAAATATAGAGGCATATGGTTCAAACTATATTTGAACAGGAATCTCCATTATAAGATCCCTGAAAAGTACACAGGCACCCTTTGGGAACCAGCCTCCAACAACAGGAAAACCTTTTGGAAAGACCTGTTTGTTTGGAAGTTTTGTTTGGAAGTGAATATGACATTCACTATAGTCAAATAAGATGGGTTTTCTTCCTTTTCATCCTTAATGCTTGTAAATTCTTAAGTCTACTCTCACACCCTCCACTCCACCTTAAATCTTCTTCAGGGAAAATATCCTATTTTCCTCAAATTATCTTTCCATATCATGCCATGATCAATTGGATTATTTTCTGAAGGATTCAGTTTTGTACTTCTTTTTTTTTTTCTTTTAATTATCAGTTTCATTAAAAAGTCATACATGGAATCAGAGACAACATAACAAATTTGTTGAGCAAATTAAATGCTCAGTGGCAATTTCAATTAATAATCAAAATAAATATAAATTTATCAGAAAATAAAAAAACTTGCTATCACATCATGTAATGCCACTCATCTTCTGATTTCAGTGTTTTTTCCTGGATTTATTTTACTGTACTCACTTTCATGCACTTTGCATTTAAGTCAAACAAACCTACTTGAGGTTCCCTGAAGTTTAGGATTACATACTTCTTCCATATCCCAGACTTTCTTCAAAACCAAACCCATATATGCTCTCCTGTGGGAAAGTTTTATTTATTATTAATAATTATTATTATTTGATTATTATAAAGTGCTAATTATTAGCATTCTCATCTTACTAGTGTACTTACTCATCTGCTTACATATTATATCCCATCCATAAACTGTGATCCTCTTGAAGGAAGAAACAAACTGTTTATATTTTGACTTACATTTCCAGTGTCTATCCAGTACCTTGTCATATATAATAGAAAACTTGTATTATTCAGTGAATCTGTGCTAATGTCTCCATATATACACATATGTCTTCTTTTTAATGTTTATTTATTTTGTATGCTTTTATATTATTACCTCCCACTGCTCCTGCTCAAGAAAGTAATTTTAAACCAATGGAAAATAAACCTTAATAAAAAATATGTATAGTCCAGTGAAACAAATATGTAAACTGGCCATGTCCAAAGATGTCTCACCCATATTTTATGCTGATCTCTTCTCTGCCAGGAAGTGGGTGATAGGCTTTATCTTTCAGTTCTCTGGGCATATATTTTATCTTTGCATCAATAAGACTTTTAAAGTTTTTCAAATATGTCTTTATAATGTTACTATTGTATATTTTTTTCTAGTTCTGCTCACTTTGATCTGTTAAGATCATAGAAGTCTTCCAAGTTCCTTCTGAAATTTTCCATTTTGTCATTTCTCATAGCAACTAGATGGCACAGTAGTTAAGAGTATTGGACTCGGAGACTAAAAGAACTGAGCTAAAATTCTGTCTCATATAAGTACTATCTGGGTTACTCTGGGAAAATCATTTGACCTCTTTTAGACAAGTTTCCTCATAAAATGGGGGTAATGGTAGTAAATAAGTTAACATTTTAGCAGTATCTTCATACAGATATGAATGGGTGAATGAATGGATATTTTTTTTTTTTTAGAAGATTAAGCATTCAATGTGTCAGGCATTGTGTTAAATGCTAAGACTAAAAATTTAAGGAGGTTGTATTAAACAGGGGAAGAAAACACATCATGGGAATGATAGTCAAGACAGGATGTTTTGGTCTAGAAAGTCACCAGAATGGAGAGGGTAATCACAGAAACAGTAATAATTTTCCATTACAGTCATATACTAGACTTTGTTTAGCCATTCTCCAATAGGTTTCACAGTTTAGTATTACTACATAAAAAGAGCTATGAAACATGCTTTTGTACAAAAGTGTCCTTTTTCTCCTTCTTTTATCTCTTTAGGGTATAGGCTATATCAAAGTATATGTACAGTTTAGTAATATTCTCCTCATATCATCTTATAGTTGTCTTGTATAAACTTTCATACATTTTCTCTTCTGAAAAAAAAGTCAGCTTCGTGAAGGTACAGACTGATTCATTTTTATCTTTGTATTGCTAGTACCTTATGCATAATAGGTACTTAATAAAAGCTTGTCTATTCCATTGATGTGGCTGTTTCCTCCATGAGGGAAGCATTGAACTCCATCCATGCCACCTCACCCTCCATTTCTTGTCTATATTTTCTCAGAATATTGGCAATGTTCTTCTAGGGCTTTTGTTATTTTATGGAACCAGAGTGACATACTTGAACCGTCCACATGGTATCTCTCACTAAATAACTGACCCATTTATTTTTCATATAAAATATGTTGTTAATTACTTTTCATACCACTTCCTGTACACAAGTCAGCATTGGAAATTCAGTTTATGTGTACCCCCACACTATGTATCTCTTTATTTTTCTGGCATTTTCCATTACCATAATTTTTCAGAGATTAGGGAGTTCCACATATTGGGTATTAAAAAATGAGCAATTCCATAGTATTATTGGGTAGATATCTGTAGGGATTTTTTTAAGATGGGCTTGCATGCATTAGATAATTTCCCAAACTGCATATTAATCCTTCCTGCAGTATAGATATGACTCATATTGAAATATATTCCTATAAAACCATTTGTCATAATAATAGGTAATACCACAGATAATTTCTTAATGGTCCATTCATGGGTATCTTCATGGTCAATTTAGGTCTTACAGCTTCCTGCTTTGGGGACTTAATTCCTCCTTAGACTATATCCCTGACTCGCCTAGACTTTTGCTACAATGTCCCAGAAATTACTTCACCCTGAAAGTTAACTCCACCCCTCTTGACACTGAAAGTACCTTCTACCCTTTCAATCACTCCATTTGATTAGTTGTCTTTTTTTTTCCTAGAACCTCCAACTTATGAAGGTGGCCTAGGTCAGCCATATTATCATTCCTCTCCAGTATATACTCCGGGCTGTCCCAGAAATTCCCTACAGTGCCCCTAAGCCAGGTGCCTTTATCTCTCCTCCTCATGCCCATTTCATGTGTTGTCTTTTGAATGAAAGTTCCTTGAAGGAAAGGTCTATTTTTTTTTTTTAGTTTATATTTGCATTGTTAGCATTTAGCACAATTCCTGGCACACAGTAGGCACTTAATAATTGTTTGCTGACATGCTGAAATTATAAAGCATGATTATTTTAGACTCAGGAATTGACCTCTGCTGAAATTCAAATCTCTCTTCAAGGGTTAAGAGATGAAAAAACTGTCATTTGTCTACCCAGGCTATTGTGTATCTGCCATATCATAACTTCAATTCTTCCCACTTTGTAACAGTACCTTTGAACCAGGACGTCAGAAACTGTCCCAAGTGTCCTTTGGAGTTATGATCTTACCATTTGCCAACCTGAGTTAACTATTGATTAAGATGATGTAAACTCAACTCTTCTACTATATCTAGCCAACCCCAAATCATCAGATTATGTTTCACATCATATCAAATCATCTACCCCAGTCATTTTGTTAGATTCCACAGTGCCCCCAATCCTAATATACACATACTTTCCAATTCATGCTCTGAGCTTTGTAATCGGATGAATACCACAATACTACCACACATCCTGGAAAGAGTGTATCAGTTGTCTACTTTATGAATCAATTCATCATGATGTGGTACTATTCCTCGCTTGCCTGAGATGGGTCAGCTGTCTCTATTAGAATATAAATTCCCTGAGAGGAAGAGTTGTCTATATTGTATTTATATCCCCAATACTTAGCCCAGTCCCATACAGAATGATTAGCAAAAGATTTTCAATTTATTCATTATCAACCTAGTATTTATTAATTTGTCTTGATCTAGTAGTAGCTGGACGTTTAAGATAAAAATGTAACAGCCACCTTACATCCTAATAGAAGGGGGAAGGGCCATGGGATTGCAGTACAGGCCAAATATATTTTGATAGGTTAAAGATATGAATGGGTGAGGGGGCGGAGCCAAGATGGCGGCATAGCAGCAGCAACATATCACAGCTCTCACATAGCCATCCCAAAATACCCATAAAATAGGACTCTAAACCAATCCTAGAACTCCAAAAGGCACACAAAGATACTTCCCACTAAAGTCAGCTCGGCTACTAGGAACCATATAAGCACTGCGAACCTAAACCAGCCTGCCCTGAAGCCCCAGCTGTGCCCCGGGGGCGGCTGGACGGGAGCTCTCACGTGAGAGGATTAGTGGCAGCTGCGAGTAGGGATTGCGAAAGGGGGAGATAAGCAGCCCGGCTGAAAGGCCTCCAGAGGGGAAAAGCGAAAGGCAGAGGTTTTGCACCCGCCTCCGCATTGTAGCTTCCCGCCCGCGGCCTGCAGACAGCAGGGGGACTGAGTGATTGTTCTCAGGCCAAGAGCTGTCGTGTCAAACGGCCTGGATCTGGATCGCGGTCTTGGGCCGCGGTTCTGGAGTCTTCACTATCCAGTCAGCTGGAAGTAAATAGGAAGAGTTCCCCGCTTCTTCCTGAGAGCTATGGCAGCCGGGAGGACCCCAGCGATTTGGGACAGAGCTTTCCCTTCTGGAAGCAGAGCCCCACAGAGATTTTAAAAAAAATTCATGGTCTGAAGAACCATGAGAAAGAATAAGCATAAGAAGCTAAGTAAGAACAGCTCCCAAACCCTAGATTCCTTCTTTGGGGAAAAGAAAGATCATGGGAGAGAGAGGGAGAAGGAGAGTGCAGCCAGAGCACCCCCACCAGGGGCTTCCAATAAACATGAAGAATGCCTTAAAGCAAGAGATGAGCTGAAGAAGGATTTTCAAAACGAAATAAGGGAAGTGGAAGAAAAATTGGGAAGAGAAATAAG
>CM053590.1:78178626-78197031 GCA_028646515.1 Pseudochirops corinnae | reverse complement strand
GTTTGAATTAGGTAATATTTATAAAGATTTAGAAATAAAGTATTCAAGATTAATAATTTTCTTGCTAACTAGTATTTAGTGTTCCATAATTATTTTTCCACCAACTGAGATAGGGTAGTTGTATTTAGGAAATTTTCCAGTCCTTCCAGTGATTCCAAACTCTTCATTCTTGTCCCTCTCTTGAATATCAGTGTTCTCTGGGTAATATCAAATGGTTAGGAATCATGGAACATGATGAATTTATGAGAATGAAAAGTACAAATAAGCCACAGGGCAATGGAAATATGCATAGCCTGAGGTCTAACAGTTTTGGATTTTCACAGTGGTAAAAGGAAGATCAAATAACATAAATTCTTAATAATAATTTAAATATCTAGTTCACTGGCTCTCAGAAAACTGAGAACTTCTAAAGTTAACTCAGATCTAAATATCTGATTTCCCATCCCACTAAGATTAAATAATGCCCCCTTGACATACATGGATAAGGCCCTGGCTCCCTAAGATAGTTAACAATTGAAATCTGAGTCACAGCTGAGATTGAGCTTTAATGTTGTGTACGTGTACTGTGTACATGTGTGTATGGTCATATATGTATGTGTACATATACATGTGCACATAGTGTAACAGCAATCAATTTAGCAGATACTTAGCACTAAGAACTTAGGGCTAAGTAGGAAGGTGTGAGCTCTGTCTCCTGTTCCTGATGTGGCAGGAGGGGTTTGGCTGAGACAGGAGGCCAGTGTGTGTATATAGAAAGAGTTCTAGTGACAGAGACACAGAATCAGGAATTTTCCTCCTGGTGGCTCCTGGTGGAGGAATCAGGATTGTCCCAACATCTGGGAGCTGGGCTGCTGGAGAATCTAGTGAAGGCTGCCTGGAAGGCTGCCTGGAAGGCCAAGATTTCTCCTGGGTCCTAGGGCCAACTGAACTCTGGAGGACTGAAGAAGCATGACCGGATAAGCCTTTATTGGTTTGTGGCTTGGTGAATCCTTGAGTTCCCAGTAATAGAAGTGGTGAAGGGTCTGAGATGTGCTGGACTCTGTGAACTTCATTGTGTGCCAGGGACTGCCCAGAGGACTGGACAAGGAGCTTGGAGCTGTCTGCCTCTGAATCCAGGTGACTGTTTGGTGGATTCAGGTAGGACTGGGGACCATGGAAGGGGATCTAGGGAATCTGAGAGACCACCCCAAGTCAAGATGAAGAAAAGGCCTCCCCTTGGATGAAACTGAGGTTTGCTTGACACTGAAGGGTGGAGGGTTGGTGTGGTTTTCTAATGATTGTATTTAGTGGCTGTTTGCTAGATAAGTGACTGATTGAGTTGATCTATGATTGCCACTAGAGGAAAATTCCTGATTCTACCTCTCTGTCTCTAGAACTCTTCTTATATACACACACACTATCCTCTTGTCTCAGCCAACCCTCTCCTTCCACATCAGGAACAGGAGACAGAGAACAGACACCTTCCATACTTAGCCCTAAGTTACTAAGTGCTAAGTATGTGCTAAATTGATTGTTGTTACACATAGATATGCATACATATACATGTATACACAGATACACATAGTGTATGGAATCAAAAGTTTTGGACATTAATCCTAGGACTATGGGCCAAAATGAACAACAGATACCTTTGCATATTGTAAGAACCAGCAATAATAACTGAAAGATTGCAAAGAATGGAAGAAGAAACCGGGAAAGAGCAAATGTTATCCCAGGTTTTTTTAAAGGCAGAAAAATCAAAACTGAAAACTAGTCTGATGTATTTTACTTTGATATAAAATGGGGCATCATGGAGTCAACAAGTATTTCTTAACACTTACTATGTTCCAGGCGTTGTGTAACAGGCTGGAAATACAATGAAAGGAAAAGACAATTCCTATTTTCAAGAATCTCAAAGTCTGAAAAGGGAAACAACATATAAACAAGATATACACAGAATTATTCAGAGATGATTTCAGAGACAAAAATTAAGATTAAATAGAACCAGAAAAGGCTTATTTTTTTTTTTAAAAAGTGAGATTTAATCTGGGACTTGAAGGAAGCCCAGAAAGCCAGGAGGCAGAGGTGGAGAGGGAGAGAATTCCAGATATAGAGAAAAGCCAGTGAAAATGCTTAGAGTTGGGAGATGGAGTATCTGATTCAAGGAACAGCAAGGAGACCAGTGTCACTGGATCATAGGGTATATTGCAGTAGTAAGGTAAAGACCGAAAAGGTAGGAGGGTCCAGATTATGAAGACTGTGAATGCCAAATACATATTTGATCTTATAGGTCATAGGGAGTCACTACAGTTTATTAAATACAGGGGATTGGTGAACCTCAAGAAAGAGAAGTAGTAATTACAAAGTGCTTCAAAAAACAGGTGATATCAGGATAACCTTATTTCCTTTTTAAATGGGATTACTAAATTAGTAGATGAAGATCTAAGATACAGATACAGCCTGAGATACAGTTTACCCAGATTTAGCAAACCATTCAATTTGATAAACAATGATTAAGTACCTACTATATGTAAGCGACTGTCCTAAATTCTGTGGATACAAATAAGAAGAAGAAAAAAAAGTTCCTGTCTCAAGGATCTTACAATCTAATGGTATACAAAATGAGACTCAAAAATGGGTAGGGGAATGAGGTATGGGGGCAAAATGTTCATGGAGTCAAAATCAAGTGCTTATGAAAAATAGGGAGCTACCTGGAAAATTCTAATCTGAAACCTCTATAAAGGAAGGCTTTGGGGAGACTTTATTACTCCACACTCCAGCTGTCCTATAAGAGTGGAGAGTCAACTGAGGGAGTGGAGAAAATGTTGAGTATCAAAATGGAGCCAATCTGTATGGTAATGAGATTTCAGGTAATCAGCTTATCCAGGGTAAAACATGATGTTCTATGACATAGAAATTAAGCAATACTGCTGATAAAAAATAAGAAGCATTTCATTAACTATCTCATACTATTATTCTTTTTTTTTTCCTTTTTGGATGGGGGAAGGATGGGCAATTGGGGTTAAGTGATTTGCCCAACATCACACAGCTAGTAAGTGTTAAGTGTGTGAGGCTGAATTTGAACTCAGGTCCTCCTGACTCCAGGGCCAGTGCTCTATTCACAGTGCCACCTAGCCGCACCCCTCATACTATTCTTATGGGAAAAATGGAGATATATAGAGAGTAGAAGATAATATAGTTAGATTGATTCTGAGCTAGTTAAATGAACAGGCCTAAAGAGAAATTGTTAGGTATTTAAGTTCAACTTGGAGATCTTCAATGGAGTATCCAGGGATTTTAGGCTTGACCCTGTGCTACTCAAAATATTTATAGATTATTTAGATAAATGAGTAGATTGTGATTTCTGTACTCTTTGATGCCCCTTCACTGTTGCCCTTTAGATATAGAACTCCAATGCTAACTTCCTTAATCCTACAGGAAAACAAATATGTCACTCTACTAATTTTCTAATCAGGGAGTGCAAAATCGAAGTTGCACACCAGGTGCTCTATTTGAGACATTGTCTTTGGTCTATGTGACTTCCTAAAATGCTAAAATATCATAATGGCCCAATCAAAATGCATCTGAAGTGCTGTATACGATTCTAGATTAATAGGTTAGTCAGCAATTATTTATGAAGTACCGAAGCATGTGGTAAGCTAACAGTTCAAAAAGGATATGGATAAGGCAGAGAACATTTACAGGAGGACAATAAGGATTGCAAAAGACTTTTGATCTGCATCACATGAGAAGCATTTGATGAAATGAAGATGTTTAAACTGGAGAAGGGAAAAATCAAGGATGACTTGACAATTGTTTTCATGTATTGAAAGACATGTGAAATGGAATAGATTAGACTTGTTTTGTTTGACTCTGAGAGACAGTCAGGACCAATGAATAATGAGTAGAAATTACAGAAAATCAAATTTAAAACTGATAGCTGCAATCATTCCCAATTATTAGAGTTTTCCAAAAGTGGAATGGGTATTTCAGGAGGTTGTTAGTACCCCCTCACTAGAAGTATTCAAACAGAGCCTGGATGAACCTTTTTCTATTATGTGGCAATAGTGATTCCTTTAAAGGTATATATTGTATTAGCTGTTCTTTGTGTTTCCTTCCAACTCAAATTGTGTGATTTTGTGGCTGACACAGTATCAAAATAGTAAAATATTTAATTGGGATAGTACCAAAAGAAAAAAATAATAAATCTGTCTGAGTCACATTTCTGAATGAGTATGATTTGATTTATTTTTTTCTCCATTTGTAGTTTCAGAAATGCCTTTTCCAATAGTCTCATGTCTCTGATAGGGTAAATCTCTGAAACAGGAATGAGGGAGTTAAACCCCTGTCTGTGAACAATTTTGGAGTTACTGCTTAAAAACTGTTCCTGCTGTTATCTGCCATCCAATACTCATAATCTGCCCAGCTGATTGATCCCAATGTCTATAAAATTTCTGGCTTGCCTGGCCTTAGGCACTTATCATCGTTCCCAGTCATGGTCACCATTTGCTAGTCCACATGCCCTCGCTTTTCTCTAGGCAGAATTTTCTGTGTCGAATCTAGCAACAGCCACAGGAACAACAACAACAACAGCATTGCTACTACCACTACTCCTTCTAAGAAATCCTCCTCTTCCAATATGTCCATAAACCTAGCATTGGCTATGACATTCTCTAACTCATTGTTCTATTTCCTCAGTCACCCAACACTATTAAACTATGGTATTGGCATGTATGCTTCAAAGAATTTAGACTTCTTGTTCTCCCAATTAGTGCTTACACTTTCCTTTGCCCTGCCTTTATATCATAGCAGAGACATTGTGAGAAATATTGTACCTTCTTCCCCTAACTTGTGCCTGTTACATTTATATCACTGACACAAGAAGGTTCAGAATGTTACCAATAATGACTTGAAGGAAAAAGTATAGTGATAAGGAATGGAATTAATTTTTCATTGCTATAGTTAACTACCTCTACCAATGTAAGTCAGAGTAGTTCCCCTAAAACTTACAGTCTTAAATTGTCTCTCCTGGATCTATTTTCCAGGTCACTAGTTTTTTTTCAATGAGATATTTCACATTGCCTTCTATTTTTTTCATTTGTTTGGATCTGTTTAATAGTATATTGATTTCTCATAAAGTCATTTACTTCCATTTGCCCCACTGTGATTCTGAAGGAGTTATTCTCTTCAGAAAACTTTTGAGATGCTTTTTCCATCTGACAAATTCAGCTTTTTAAGATATCCTTCTCCTCATTGGCTTTTTGGGCCTCTTTTGTCATTTGAGTTAATCTATTTTTTAAGTTGTTATGTTCTTCAGTCAGATTGTTGACTCCTATTTTCATGATTTTCTTACATCATTCTCATTTCTCTTCCCAATTTTTCTTCTACTTCTCTTATTTGGTTTTCAAAATCCTTCTTAAGTTCCTCTATGGTTTGCAATCAGCTTACATTTTTCTTGGAAGCTTTTAGTGCAGAAATTCTGACTGTGTTGTTCTTTCCATACCATGCTTTGATCCTGTTTGTCCCCAAAAAAGGAATCTAAAGTTGGGTGGCTATACTTGCTTTGCTTCCTTTGCCTGATCATGTTGCCAGTCAATTACTTGACTTTTGGGCTCTGTAGAACTCTGCTTTCAGAGGGGAGAGCTTTGTCCCAAATCACTAGGATTTTCACAGCTGCTAGAGCTATTATGCAGCTGCCATCTCTGCAGCCCCCACCAGCTTTGGCTCATTGGTCACACACCTCAGGACCACCACCCAAGACCACCATCCCAAACCAGGCAGGTTAAGGCAAGAGCCCTTAGCCTCTGAATGGTTGCTTGGCCCCCCTGCAATCTGCAGGCCAGGAGCGCTGAAGCAGCCATGTGGAGGTGGCTGCAGGGCTGCCACTTCTGCTGCTTTCTTGCCCTGGGGGGAAAATGGCCAGACCTGCTTCTTTCCCCCAAATTTAGCCGAGTTCCACTGACCTTTCACTTTGTCCTTGGCCCTTTTGTGTTGATAATTCTGGAAACTGCCACAGCTACTGGTGATCCACTCTCCCAAATGCTCAAGGAATGGCTTGTCCTGGCCAGCCTGGGGCTAACACCTGGGTTTTCAGGCCAGGCTGGGTTCGGCTCCCAGTGTGCTGCAATGAGCCTTTCCCATCCACCTGCTAGGCTGCCTTCAGAGAGAGCTTTGTTTCTCTGTCATTTTATGAGTTCTAGAGCTCTAAAATTTGCTTAGAGTCATATTTTATAGATATTTGAGGTGGTTAAGGAGGGAGCTCAGGGAGTTCTCCTGATTCTATGCTGCCATCTTGGCTCCACCCCCTAAAATTTATAGTCTTAGAGAGGAGCCTCAAATACTGAAAAGTATGACTTTCCCAGGGTCAAACCATCAGTATAAGTCAGAAGTAGGACTTGAACAAAGGTTCTTGTGGTACATATAGTGTTCACTATACAATATTGTCTCTCTTTTTGAAAGCAAAATGTAGCACAAAATATATTACTGAGAATATACATGTATAGAAAAGGAGGTATATTGGACTCTTACCAAGAATGAAAGACCATAGAGGAACAACACAAATATGGCAGGTGAAAATGAAATGACTAAGGAAACAAAAGTTGCATGCTGATTTATTAAGGAATTCATGGCAATTGCACAATAAACAGGACCAGACTTTTATATAGGAAAAATAATCAACTAAGACCAATTAATTAAAAGTAAACAATACAACATGAGATAATTTGATTGGATGAAAGGTTAGGATTTTCCAAATTGAAAGAGGCAAAGAAAATAGCTGTAATTCTCTGAATTCATAAAAAAACCATATCCCACTTACCTTAAGTGTCTATAAACAATCAAAGGTACAGAGAAACAATAACTGATTCTTCTGTATAGTATCAGTTTCCAGATAAGACATATGGATTGTTGGAGATATACAATTGTGAGAAAACTCCTTGCATCAATCTTCAGATCTGACTGGATTTCTGGTCAGCATAACCTAGGTCCTTAGTTTACTGTTACTCAGTTGTTCCAATGATGTCTGATTCTTTGTGACCTCATTTGGGATTTTTTTTTGTAAAGATATTAAAGTACTGTGTCATTTTCTTCTTTAGCTCATTTAACAAATGAAAAACTGAATAAACATGGTTAAATGACTTGCTCGGGGTCACTCAGTTGGTAAGTATCTGAGGCCAGATTTGAACTCAGGAAAATGAGTCTTCCTGACTTCAGACCCAGTACTATATCCACTGAACCACTCTACTGCCCTAAGTCCTTAGATAAGGATCTTTAAACAACAGGTAGAGGTGGCCCACTTTCCCAGTCACACAAAATCAGGCTCAAAAATAAAATAAGGTTTTCTACCAATTCCCACAATTGAATAAAGTTTTCTCACAAGACAGAATTTGGACTAGATCCATAATTTAATAGAAAGGAAACTGATATAGCTCCAGTACTGAGTCACAAAATGGAATCCTTGTGGTTCACTCAATTCCCACAATTAACCACTCACTGTCCTAATCCACTCAATTCCCTTAAAACAGATCCAGATTTTTAACCTAACCTCTCACTGAAAGCCTAAAGTGGAAATTAGTTCTGCTTACTGGGAAAACTTCTTGAAGTATATAACTTCATTAATCTTTCCCAGAATACTAAACTCTTTGGCTGCAGGTTTTAGTAGTTTTTTTTTTTTTTTTTTTTTTCTGGCTGGCTGCATTTTCCTTTTAGAAATCTTTCAAGGTAACAGAATCTACAAACAACACTAAACATGACACAAAACAAATATTTTCCTATGTTTTATAAGAAACAAAAACACAGATAAGACAAACACATATTTTCTACTCTCATTTTTTAAATATTCTACAGTCAAAAGAGCCAAATTGGGAGAAGGGGGCAAAAACAAATTACCAGCTGAATCTCTTGTAGACTTATGTGAGGTTTCACATGATTCAATTGTGCACTGTTTAGTCATTCCCGTAACTACTGGGAGCATCAACTGGTCCCATGCTATCAAATCTGTCCAAGGAGGAACCCACAGGTATCTTGATACTACTGGAACCCATCTTCCTTTACCATCCCTGAGACAAAACTTGGAAATTAAAACTTAATCTTATTCATAAATCATCCCAGTCCCTGGAGCAAACCTAATCTAAATTATGTCCTTAAGTGTTACTGAGTTTGTAAGAAATAGAGATTGAGAGCAAGAGTCAGACCTCTGGAGGCAGTGCTCCTCGGGAAAAAGTCCCTTGATGAAAGATTAACCGTAGTAGTCTAGAGAGTTTTTCTGGTAACCTGTTGACTAGAGCTTGGAGTCCTGATTTGACCTGGTTAAACTCACTAAAAACTGGTGGATGAAAGATGAAATGACTGAGGGAACAATGATTTGAATTTCTGAGCATATCAATTTATGAAGCAATCCATGGCAACTACCCAACAAATTGGGACCAGTTGCCTCCCTCAGTTTTGGTACTGACCTTGAGGGGCAGAGATATTTTACAAATTATAAACAATTATTCAAGTAAGGATGGTTAATTAAAAGGAAATAAAATATTAGATAATTTAAATGGATGAAAGATTAGGGACTTCTATGTTCAGAGGGTAAAAGCAAAGAGTTACAATTTCCTGAATTCAGAAAAAGAGGTGTCCCTCTTCACTTGAGTGTCTGTAAATAATCAAAGGATCAAGGAAATAATAAATGATTGAAACTAATTTCACATAAGACATATGGGTTGCTTAAAATGTATAATTGTTAGAAAATCTCTTGTGTCAATCATCAGATCTAAATGAGATTCTGGTCAACATAATTCAGATCTTTCGTTAAGGGACTTTAATCAGCATGTAGAGGTGGCCAAGTTTTCCAGTCATGCAAGGTTAGGATCAAATAATGAAATAAGATTTTCTCCCAATTCTCACAATTGAATAAGTTTTTATTTTGTTGTGTTGTGTTGTGTTTTGTTTTACAAGACAGAATTTGGGCTAGACCCATAATTCAATAGAACGGGAACTGAGCTAGCTCTGGAACTGAGTCACAAGATGGAGTCAGTGTGGTTCACTCAATTGCCACAATTAATCACTTAACTGTCCTAATCTCCTCAGTTCTCTCACAAGGAGAAAATATATCTTCAGGTAGTAAAAATAATAATGCCTCTAAGATAGGACATATATTCTTTATGGAACACTTACATGAATCATGGATAAGAATTCCACAGGCAAAAGTGTATGGCTGGACTATGATTTGCTGGGAGAATTATCTAGCCAATTGAGATTACAGAATCACAAAAGTTCAAAATTATACAACAAGAAACATCTTCACGTTATTATTTATACCTTATTTAGTGATCACTGAATTAAAATTACACAAAACATTGTATTTTCATCAGATATTCTTCTGAAAGTTTGCATCTTACCAGTGCCATCTTCTTACTAAACTAGTGACTTCTTACTAAACCATTGACTTACTACTTCTATAATCAAGTATAAATTCCTCCTTTTGGAATTCAAAACCCTTCATAACCTGATCCCAATCTATTTTTCCAGTCTTTTTTTGTATTACTCCTCTTCACACTCCCTAAGGATCAGTCAAACTGATCTTATTGTATCTCATACACAACTCTTCATTTCCTATCTCTATGCTTTAGCCATGACTATTCCTCATGACAGAATACATTCCTTCCTTTCCTTAGTAGCTTAGAAACCTTAACCTACTTCAAGATCCAGCTCAAGTACCATGTTCTACATGAGACCTCTCCAGACCTCCACTGACCAACCAGGATCTAGAAACTTTTACTCCCCAAATCAGTTTGAAACTATTTTATAGCTCTTTTGCTTTTACCAACTGGGATACATATTTCCCCCCTCAATAAAATGTAACCTCTTTAATTTCATCTAGATCTTTGTTTCCCCAGTACAAAGCTGAGCAGGTGACACTTACAGCCTCTAAATGAATGCTAGTTGATTGATTAATAAAGATAAAATAAGCTATCATAGAAAATCTAAAGTATATTTCCAATTTTAAATACAGAAAAAAGTAAAATGAAAATCAAACAAGAAATGGAAACTACTTGGTTGTCATTCAACCCATAATGCAGCAAAAAAAAAAAAACCCTTGTGTACACAATTTAAAGGCAGAAATATAAATGGTGTTGGCCCTGCTATTGCATTTGACTACATTATAAAACATTTTAATCTTGTTATCCAAAAAGAACTTCGATTTACTCCATAATCTAGCATATTTTCACGTGATTGGTCCTAGAGCAGAGTTTGAGATTCTATCATTCCCTCCTGCCATAGATAAAAGTCTTGAGGCAGGACCTTTGTATGTCATAACCTGTGTGCCCTACTGCTTTGTGGCTTCTAATTATTCCCTCCATTGGAGAGTGGAATAGAAACTATTTTCTGTTTTGTAAATCATACCAAATGAAGTTATAGAAGAGTATGTGAAGAAGTGGAAAAGGTTTTCTTAAAATATACCAGCCTTCAAGTTTCTGAATTCAGTAAAGGTTTTAAAAAAGCATCAAAAAAGCATAAATGGCCCTTTCAGCCTCTGGGAGCCGCTGTGAGAGCAGACCCAGCCACATAGAACCACCCGTAGTTGGCCAACTTTGAGTTTCCTCATGACGAGCAATAAGCCGACTTTGGGAATGGAGCCCAACAAGCTCAAGGTCGGAAACTCGTTCCGATACCAGGGTCTGATCCACCAGAAGATGGTGGACATCGCATCGAGCTGGCCGCCAACAGCAAGGGCATCGTGGTGGTGTTGAAGGGAGGGCGGGTCAGAGAAAGCCTGCCACTTCCTACGTGAGGACCACAATCAACAAAAATGCTCTGGCCATGCTCAACAGCATTTGATACATCATCCGCAACAATAAATACCAGAAAGATCTCCGCATGTCTGCTGTGCCCGGGGGCGGTGCCATCATTCAGAGCCAGAAGCCAGTGGTTGCGAAGAAGGGAACCACCACCACCCCACCCTCCCCCGCTCGAGCAGCTAATGCGCCAGGCCTGCCTTTCGTTAATAAAGTCAGACTGCCCGACTGGAAAAAAAATAAATAAATAAAAGCATAAATTTCAAATATTGAGTAGGTAAGATTTTATTGGTTAAAAATTATAATAAAGAGCCTTTTCCCCTTTTTTCTTCTTTCCTAGTTTTTCTACAAAAGAGTGTTTTATGCATGTTACTCATGTTATAAGGGAATGTAAAAACTAAACTCAGAGATCATACAATGTCAATAGTTTCTTTTGTTCTCAAGTTTTTGCCTGTTTCCCACAAATTTGTTCAAGCTAAGAAATGCCAAAAATCAGAAAACTACAGACTTTTTGAGATGAAAGTGATATCAAAGGTCATCCTGTCCATCCCTCAAATGAACAAACAACCCTTCTACACAATAACTTAGAAATAGGCAACCAAGACCACTTGCCAAACTCTTAAGCAGTGTAGGGCTCAGTGCTGTTTTTAAGGTAGCTTCTTGAACTTTTCTATTGCTCCAGTTACCAGAAAGGTGTTGTTTTTTCTTCCCCATACATTAAGTAAAGACTGCCCATAAAGTCAAAATCTTCCATTTTCAGAATATTTGAAATGGAAAAAAAAATAGAAATCATCCAGTTCTTTAGTTAAGGTATCGCCACCGCAGCTGCGTGGAGTCCACAGTCTCTGATCCTCCTTCTCCTGACTCACCACTGTTTGCTCTCACCGAGGAATAAGACTGTCAGGAAGCCACTCAGCCGCCGTGGCATTCAAAGACACCGGCAAGACACTTGTGGAGCCCAAAGTGGCCATTCACCGGATCCGGATTGCCCAGCCGCAAGGTGAAATCACTGGAGAAAGTGTGTGCTGACTTAATTAGAGGAGCCAAAGAAAAGAACTTGAAAGTCAAGGGACCTATTCAAATGCCCACCAAGACACTTAGAATCACAACTAGAAAAATTCCTTGCAGGAAGGTTCAAAGACTTGGGATTGGTTCAAGATGAGAATCCACAAACGTCTTATTGATTTGGACAGGCCTTCTGAAATTGTTAAACAAATCACTTCTATCAGCACTGAACCAGGTGTAGAAGTTGAAGTCACCATTGCAGATGCCTAACCAGTCATCTCTTTTAATAAACTGATTACAACTATTAAAAAATAAAATCAGCCAGTTCCACATCATTGTTTTAAAGATGGCAGTATTTAGGTCTTAACATCAGAGTGATATTACCAGGACCATATAATTCATAATGGCAAAAAGTGGAACCTCCAGATGCCTAATCTAGGGTTATTTCTATTCCAGAATGATAACTCCAATACTTCACATACAATAGTTTTTACCCTCACCATTAACAAACAACACTAGGGACAAGGATATGATGTTATGTGAGCTCCAAAACTTGCGATATTGAAAAGTAAAGAGATTCCTGGTGCATTCTGGAGAATTCAGAAAAGTAAAGTCAGTACACAGTTCTTGGAGTCATAGAATAACATGTCTTGATCCTAGGGACCCCAAAAGCCATCTAGTCCAACTCATACATGAATATTTTGTATAACATACTCAATAAATGGTCATCCAGACTTTGATAGCAATGTCCTAATGAGTGGAACCCGATTATTTCCTGAGGCAAACCATTATGTTTTACAATTGTGCTAATTGTCAGAAGTTTTTCATTATATAAAACACATACACACATTTACACATACATACATACACATATATACACACTTACATATTATGTATATCATATATGTCTACTATATTTTATATACATATTTATACCATATGTGTGTATATGCATATATATACATATATGCATGTGTGTATACTGCTTTGCTTCGAATTTCAATGAAAATTCACCCAAATTTTCTCCATAAGGATTACCTTCTCTACCTCAGAAGAGTATATATTCTTAATACATATAATGTTCCTGACTCCCTATTTATCTATTCTGTTTCTTTGAAATATATTTTCCCTTCCAAAGCCAGATTCCATTAGTTTCTCTCAATATATCAAGACTAAACTAATTTATTTCCTTTACTGTGATTTCTAATTTGCTACAAAATTCTCAGTGTCTTCTGTATTTAATGAAAGAAGATACTTTAATCCTTCAATACTCATGCTGTAAATCCGGAAAAACAGGCATTTCTATAGGCCAGCACTCATGTATAGCCCACTAGTTTTTTGTCTCTGTCGGTTTCAGTAAAAAGGGTGGACATGAACTTGAATTGACTAAAGAGGAAACTAAACATCCCTGCTAGTAAGAGTGGGATTTGAAGTGGGGAGATGGAAATCTGCTTAGTTTGAATGGTAGAAAGTAGTTGGGTGAAAATGCCTTAACTATTCAAGTACAAGTAGATGATGATCAATGACAGGAACTGGTCCCAGACCAGGTAAATTAGGTTCTGTCTGGATCTATGACTATTTTTACTTTTCAGGAAGAGATCTGGGAGGAAAACTATTTCCTCTTTTGAAGTATATGATGTGTCTAAAACAAAGCAGTGACCTAGATACAACTGTAAGAATATGGAACCAACATCCTCAGTCCATTATGCCTCTCCAGTTGTCTTTGAGTGAACTTGGAAATATGTGTGGCAGTTGTACTAGGTGTCAGGGACACAATCAGAATTGAAAGTTTATTCACAATTACCCAATATCAATAAAACTTGGAGGAATTTCTACTGAGAGGGAGTGAAATCATCAAAAAGATGAACATGATTTTAAGGAATGTTTGCAGTACTGAGTGCAACTGTGAACAAGAGTGATAAAAGATAAAAAATTCAAGGCATCTCTTTCTGTATACCTGAGTCAGTGACTGACTCAAAAAAAAAAAATGCTAACTTTCAATGGTAAAGAAATAGCCTACAAATAAAGAAGCAACAGACAGCAGAAGTGCTTCACTAGGCAAAGAAATTTAGCAACAGATAATGTTAACAAAAATAAGGCAATAACTGCTTTGGAAATAGAGAGCTGTTCTAAATAGGAAGCAAGAAGATGAATTATCTAGGAAGATCTAAGATGGAGAAAAATGTTAATAATATAGATTACAGCTGGTTCCAGGTTAAAGCCAATAATGAATTTCCTGAAGTGATTGCATTCTTTGAGTTTACACTGTATATTTCCATTTGACTGGAACCAATTATCACATGTTACACAATTATAACTTCAGATATTGCACCTTTAACTATATGCACTCACTTCATGGAATTCACTATTTTCACCAATTGGTATCTAGTTTTAAACTTACAAACATACGTGCATTTTATTTTCATTTCCAGGTGTTAAACATTTACCAGGGCTCAGACTTGCATGTAGCTTTCAGGGAGTCATATTGATAGGATCTGAGGCTATTTATCCATGAATAATTAAAAGTGTGATTGTTTTGAATTAAATTTTTGTGACTATCATTGCCTAAATTCAATGAAGAAGATGACAATGATGATGATGATGATGATGAGGATGATGATGATGATGATGATAACTGGCATTTATAAAATAATTGTAGTTTTGTAAAATGTTTTATATATTATTATCCAATTTGATTACCTCTGTACATAGCAAACTTGTGTTGATGAGAAAGTCTTGTGTTAATGGGTTTTTTTCACCACTATTCTAAGTATTTCTGTAACGGAAGTCTTGCTACACATAGAAAGCAGAAGAAACTGGACCCATGATTACAATGATATGAGAAACTACCAAAATAGGAAATTATCTCTATCAAAGCAGGTTGGGACTTCTCTACATTTTTTTTTCCATTTTTACAAGTTGCCTAGAGTGCTTAGAGGTTAATTGAATTGCCGAGAGTCACAAAACTAGTACGTGTCAGAGGTATCATTTGAATCCAGGTCTTCTTAGCTTTGGAACCAGTTTTCTATCTACTATGAAGCTTTGGAGCCAGTTTTCTATCTACTATGACACATTTCTAAAATATGTACCTTTTTTCTTATATTGGTCTCCTATTAAGTAGTGGTCAAATTATTTTTAATCTCTGTGACAGGACTCATCTGTCAGACATTGAAGAACATATTCATTCACTATATTAATCATTCATTTCATTCATCTGTCTATCTATCTATCTATCTATCTATCTATCTATCTATCTATCTATCTATCTATCTATCTATCTATATCTATAGCTGAGACTCCCTCTCTCTCCCAGTCTGGAAGTACAGGGGCTGCATGTGGGCCTGGTCCCATTCTAATCAACACAGGAACTTTGACCTGCTCTATTTCTAACCTATACCATTACAGAAAGCAACCTGGCTTTCTGCCCCACACCCACCCACCAATCCCAGGGGTCACCATATTAATGTCAAACTTACTTCTGATACTTAATCTACTAATAGCCCACCGTAGCTACAAATACTCAAGTTCATCTTCCATCTTCAGCTTCCCTAGCATCAGGGATCACCAGCATGTGCCCTTGAGGTCTGCATAGCACTAAAATCTGTTAAACTATGAATTTTAATCCATATAAGTTACAGATAACTTGCTAAGCTGCATTAGTAGGGAAGTTTGTACATTGGGAGTACTCTGGTGAAATCATAGAGCCTGATCTCTGCCCTTCACCTAATGTTATGAGACTTCTGAAGCTAAAAACAATGTCTTTTAAGTTATAATGTAGCCAGTGATTGTTTTCATCCTAATGCTTGATCAGAATATTACACAACAGCTCGGGAACATAAAATCATGAAACCGCTAGAATAAATATTCTTTTAGGTATCAAAATGCTGTAATTTCTCCCCATTTCATTCCTTCTTATCATTTCCTTGCCACAAACTCAGTAACTCCCACTTTGAGAGCATAACTCAGAAATATGCATGTCTCAAGAATTATCAATTTAAAACACCAGCCAGAATTTTTAAAAATCTTTCCTGGTCCATTGACAAAGCATATCTTTATTTTGAGACATCATACAAAAATACCAGATGTAATTTATTGACACATAACATCTCTTAGCTGGCTTCATCTTTATTTAGGTACTAGGCAGCTAATAATAGGAACAAGGAACACATCGTGACAAATTACTTGAATGTATTAGTTAAATAAAAATAAAATGGTATTTTCAAGTTGAAGTTGTGGGTATATATGCTGAATACCATATTAGGGAGGAGAGGCAAAAATGTAGAAGGAAGAACACCATACAAGCAAGAAAGAAAAAGAGTTAGGAATAAGAGGCATTCATTCTACAGTTGAATGTAAATGGACACATAATCCAGGAGTATTTGGGCGTTCAAAAGTCAAAACTTGCAGCAGGGATATAGTGAAAATTGCACAACCATAGCTTAATCATCAGTTCTAGAACTCTGTGTTTTTGTTAGAGGCAGGGAAGGGGGAAAAGGGAATTGGAAACTGAGCTAGGAAATGGGCCAGAGTTGAGATCTGGCCTATGAAATGGATCAGGAATTATGAGAGAATCATTTCAGAAGTACTCGTGAACTGAAGGTTAAGGTGAAACAGCCAAATGTTTTTTTTAAATATCCACAATAATGATAACTGAGATTTATATAGCATCTTATGCTTTAGAATTTGCAGTGTGCTTAACTTACTTTATCTCATTTGAACCTCAAAATTACGCTACAAAGTATTGCTTTTTTTGAGGGGAAGAAGGATGTGTTTAAGGAGAGAAACTAGCACTGATGATTTCACTGGCTTAAAAAGCTTCTAATCAATAAAGAAATATTTATAAAGTGCCTCCCATGTGCCAGCAACTGTGCTAAAAACTGTGGTTATAAATAGAGGCAAAAGACAGTTGTAATAGTAATGTAATTTGATCCCTTTGTATTGGCAAAGCTAACAGGTACTTAGCACTTAGTAATTAATCAAGCTTCTGTTAAAGAAACAGAAGGCATGAACCCCTGTTGCTGATGTAACAGGAAGGGTTGAAAAAGGAAATGGCTGAAACAGGAAGGAGCTAATGCCATGTGTGTGTATATAAGGAGAAGCCCCTGCTGGGTCAGAATTTCTTGGAGCAAGCCATGTGGAGGCTGGATAAAGTGTTTTTGATTTTTTGATTGGAGCTTATACTGCTGAAGACTTCCAAGGGCCAGCTATAGCTGCTGAGGATTTCTCAGGACCAGCTGGAGCTGCAGAAGATTGAGGAAGCATGACTGTGGTGCCAGTATTTTGTGCAAATGTTGTTGTGACTTTGTTAATATGTATGAATGTTCTTATGGTTTTGTTAGACCTTAACTTCCTGGGAAGAGAGACCATGAAGGATTTAAGGTGGACTGTACACTGTGAGCTTCAGCACGGAACAGGAACTGCATGGAGAGCTGGATAAAGAACTGGGAGCTGTCTGCCTTTGAAACCAGGTGACAGTTTGGTGAATCCAGGGAGGAGCTGTGACTATGGAAGGGGATCCAGGGAATCTGAGAGCCTACCCTGAGTCAAGATGAAAGTAGACTTTATTTGGATACTGTGTACTGACTGAGAAGATTATGATTTACTGTGACTGAGGGGTCAATGGCCTGTCTATTTTATGATGATTAAATAGTGAATGACGGAATAATGACTGATTTGTAACTTAGTGTGCCCCAAGAGTGGAGTACTTTGACTCTTATATTTTGTGACCCTTAAGCCTCCTTAAGAATGACAGAATGATTGAGTTAATTGAATGATTGAGTTACTAAGTGATTGATTGACTAAATGATTGTACTTTGTTCAAAACTATGTGACCACTGTGGTGAAAACTATGTGGCCATTTCAGTGATAAGTTCTTGTGAATGCTGTATTATGATTTTCTGTGTAAGATGTAACATTGTGAATGCTGTACCTTGATTTTCTGTGAATGTTTTGCTGTAATTTGTTATTGAATAAATAGAGTGTTCTCTATACTGTGTAATCAGAACCTCAAAAAGCTATTCATACTCTCATGTTTCTGAAAAGCTGCTCGTGCATGGCTTTACAACAGTCCCTGCCCAAAGCAAGCTTCCAATACAGTGGGAGGAAAACATGCAAATAAATGTATAAACAATAAGCTATATGCAGGATAAACAGGAGATAATAAACAGAGGGAAGGCACTGGAATCAGAGGCATTGGGGAAGGCTTCCGTTGGGCCTAAAAGAAGTAAGGGAGGTCAGTATTCAGGAAGGAGGAAGTAAAGCATTCCAAGCATGGGGGACAGCCAGAGACAACTCCAAGAACCTAGAAATGGAGTATCTTGTTCATGGAATAGACAAAAGACCAGGGTACTAGATCAAAATGTCAGGGCTAAGGTGTAAGAAGTCCTCTTGGGTAGGAGGGGGCTTCACTGTAAAGGGCTTTCATTGCAAACAGAACAGTTTATATGGAATCCAGGAGACAACAGGAAGCCACTGGGGTTTATTGAGTGGGGAATGAAGGAGGAATGTACATGATTGGGCCTGTACTTTAGGAAAATCACTTCAGTGACTGAATGGAGGATTTCCTCATGTCTAGTGAGGAAATTCATTCTGTCATGTAGACCAATAATTAAAAAACTGCAGCTTCTATTCTTGTCAC
>CM053590.1:78130265-78178126 GCA_028646515.1 Pseudochirops corinnae | reverse complement strand
ATACATATACCGAAGGCAAAGGAAAAAAAAAATCTTGAACTCTCTTACTACTAATATGATGTTGATCTAGAGTTCATATCAGTTAAGGTTCTATAAGCCTGATTCCCTATCTATATGCAAATTTTCTGAGAATAAGCTATACACATATTGAAGGCATTGGAAATAAAGGTATTAGAATATAATGAACAGAATTATAAGTGATATTCAGTAGACTACATAATTACTATCATATGACTGAAAGATATGGAGAATACATGATTTCACTGTCCTTATTATCTATTGGCTTAAAAAGCATTTAATTGTGGAGAGCAAAACCCTACCTCAAAGGTTCTTCTCCAGCAAAGTATCTCACAAGACTCCTTTAAGGATATAACAGCAGAATTAGCTTTGTTTGATGGCATGTTGATCATCAGTGTCAGATGAGGAAGAAACAAAGGTGTTCATCAAATGTTCATCAAAAGTGTTAGTTACTATCATGGAGAAAATCTAACTTTAAGTACAAATTTAAGATAAAGATGTCCTTTCTATACTACTGCATGTGGTTGATATTATCACCGTACAAAGTCTAAGACACTCACACAAACTCTCAGTATAGAATGAGATTCATAACAAGTCACAGGTTGGAACTAATTGCCTATACTAATATGATTTGAGTAAAGTTTAAGATTCTGAGGTACAGTGCAAAGAGGGGGAGAACACCACTAGACATAATAAAGCAGAATACAAGAGTCAATAAAAGTAACACAAGACACTTTTATTGGGGGGGGGGGGTGCATGGCAGATAATCACAACTGGAAGGGCAGTCAGGGAAAATGGGAAAATGTCAGATTCAGCTGAGGTCCCTGGAAGAAGGTGGCCCAAAATTGGTATAACCTGCTAGATTTTTAATAGTGTCCTTATATGAGAAAAGAAGATCCAAGGAGGCCCACACATTTAGGATTCAGTATGTAGATTAAAGTTCAGGGGTGCTAATCCATGCTGGGGCAGGGGTTGGGGAGAAGAGGGATGCCTGGAGAATTCATGGGTAGTTTTAAACTGCTTTGTAAATTTTAAAGAACTACACCAATGGTAGCTATTAACTGTGGAAGAAAGGAAGGAAAGAAGGAAGGAAGGAAGGAAGGAAGGAAGGAAGGAAGGAAGGAAGGAAGGAAGGAAGGAAGGGAGGGAAGGAGGAAAGGAGGAATGAAGTAAGGGAGGAAGGAAGGGAGGAAGGAAGGGAGGAAGGAAGGAAAGAAAGGAGTGAGGAAGGGCAGGAGGGAGGGAGTAAAAATAAGTAAGTTCAATTTCTTTTAAGGATCATCTCTGACTATTTTGAAGATGGATGTTTGTGGGTAAATTGCTTCAGGAGTTATAGTCTCAAATATGTTGTTTGAATAGTGCCTTAAAGTAGAAAGGGCACAATATTTGGAGTTGAGCTTGAATTCTGACTTTGCTAGTTAACCTATATATGACCTAAGGGAAATCTTTTTATCACCCTGAAACTCAGCTTCTCTATCTGTAAAAATGATTGGTGCATTAATTAATCTCTAAATTCCTCTCCAATGTTAGATAAAATGAGGGGCTCAAACTAAATGATCTCTAAGACCTCATGCAGCTCTCACATTGTATGATTCTAGGTACTTCCTGCGAGATGATGGGAAAATAATGTATTTTTAAAGGAGAGACAGAATGATAGCTGTCTTTTATCTCACACTGATGTTGTTTAATCTATGAACCTCTTGCAATTACCATTTGAATAGCAGTAACACAGCTGGGAATCACTATAAAGAACATGAAATAGAACCTATGATTTGACACCAATGATCAAAACTGAACTAAATCATTCGAATGATTTCAAATAAACAATTTGGTTCTTCTCAGTGCAGCACAGAAACTGGGAAGAAAAAATTATAGCTTTTGATCATTTATATGAAAAAAAAAATCAAGATGCAGGTTGTCTTTAATCATTCATTCTTTAGTTTCATTTTGATTTAGAAATTATAATCAGAGTCACTGAGGAGACATTTAGTAACATGATGAAAGCTACTATTAAAAACCAACTCAACCTTTTGACTTATCAGGTGGCACAACCTTCCTCTGAATTCATTGAATCTTAGAGATGGAATGAACCCCCAAAATCATTTAATACCACATTTCCTCCCCCTACCTATTTTTAGATGCAAGAAAACTGAAGCACAAAGAGGTGAAATAACCTTTCCCAAGTTCTTAAAGTTTCTAGTGACAGAGTAGAAACTAGAAACCAAGATTATTGAATCAGTCCTTTGTTCTTTCTACTATACAAAGAAGGATCTAAATGTTTTATGCCATCTAGTATAGATATAATTCATATAGGTAGCCAAGGAATAGTTCAAGTTACGACTTCATTGTTTATATGTAATTAATACTTACCTCATTGAAAAACTACATGACATCCAGTTTATAGCAAAAAAAAAAAAAGTGCTTTGAATAAACAGTGGAGTGTTAGATTTGTAATATTTAGTCCCTCCCCATACCACCTGTATGAACCTGGGAAATTAATTTAAGTACTTTGGGCCTCAATTTACTCACCTTAAAATGAGAGGTGGACAAGGTGACTACTGAGGTCACTTCTTGCTGCTAAACCTACAATGGTATAATCCTGTTTTTCACTACTATATGGATCAACGATGTTATTAATATAAGTACTGCCTCCATCAACCCAGTCACATCCCATCATGACTTGGTGTAATCTTTATTATTTACTTTGGAAGGGAAAATCACACATGGCAACCAGATTTTTGTTGATAAGCTTTTCCAAACTTAACATTGCTGGCTTTCTGAAAATAAATCTAAGGCCCATATCCAAGGCAGTTCTCAAAGTCTTTCCACCTTGGTAAAATCTTCCAGAGTTTATACTTCACTCATATAGTTTTCAAAAACTAAGATTCAGCTCCATGTTACAAGGAATAACTGGAAGATATTCTTATAAAGCACAAAATAGGAACACAAAGTACAATATGAAATGTGCCTCTCACCAAAGGGTTGCAAAAGAAGCTCTATGATGGCTAAAAGGATGAAAAAAGTACTTATAGTTCCTTTGTAGAAGAATTAAGTTGACCTGAGTCTTTAAGAAATGGTATGAGTTTAATAGGTGGATGTGAATTGATTCCAGATGTCAGGGGGAAAAGTGAACTACATGGAAGCAGAAAGTCGCTGAACGTATTTGTGAAATGTCAGTCAATAAACATTTATTAAGCCCCTACTATGTGCCAGGCACCATGCTAAGCTCATGTATTCCACTTTGATTCAAGTATAGGGTATGGGAAGAGGAGTGTTTGAAGTTAAGATAGGAGGTAGTTTACTGCTAGATCATAGAGGGCCTGAATTGCCAAGTAAAGAAATTTTATTTTGTTTAATAGTTAGTGATGAAACTATTAAAAATCTTTTATCTTAAAAGTTATATTAACAGAGTTATGCATTAGGAAAATTGGTCTGTGGTCCAACCATTTTGAAAAGCAGTTCAGAATTATGCTCCCAAAGTTACTAAACTGTTCATGCCCTTTGACCCATTGATACCATTTCTAATGCCTAGACCCCCAAAGGGACATATGTGTATAAAATAGGGAAGGGATGTGTACGTATTAAAATATGACAACTTTTTTTGTATTTGCAAAGAACTGGAAACTGAGGATTTTTATAAATTAGGGAAAGACTAAAGAAATTATGAATGTAATAAGATGCTACTATCCATTAGAAAACAGATTAAATGGACAGTTTCAGGGAAAAAACATAAGAAGATTTGTATGAACATATGTTGAGTTAAATCCAGGAGAATATTTTATACAATAACAACCACATTATAAAGATAAATCAACTTTGAGAGGAAGAACTCTGACTAATGCAGGAACCAAGCACACCTCCAGAAGACCACTGATGAAGTATGCTGCCCACCTCCTGACAGAGGTGATAGACTAAAGATGCAGAATGAGATATGCATTTGCAGATATGGACAATAAATGAATGTCTTTTGCTTAACTGTGCCCCTTTGTTATGAGTAGTTTGTGTTTCTTCATTTTTCATTTTGGGAGGAGAGGTTGGAGGCAGAGAAAGAAATTCTTGTTAGTTCAAAAAATTGAAAATAAAATTTAATTTTCAAGTGATTCGTAGGGCAGATTGAAGAGCTGAGTGACTAAAAGTGGAAAGATAACAATTAATGTAAAAGTTAGGTGGTAGTGTACCCACCTCTTATAGTACTTTAAGCTTTACTAAGCATTTTATATGCAGTCCTCGTGAGAAGCCTAGGAGGTATTATCACCCTCATGAAATGACTCGTTGAAATTAAGGAACTTGCCCAAGGTCCCACAGCTAGGACACATCTGTGGCAGGATTCAAACTCAGGTCTTCCTGATTTCATTCACTATTCCATTTACTTCAGTTAGTAGACTGTTACAGGAAGGCTTTACCTCAATAGGGATCAGTAGGAATAAAAAAAAAATTGAAAAGTATACAATAGACACTTAAGAGATAAATTCAGTAGGCTAAGCAAGAGTTATCCCATCATGCAAATTCCTGGTATTATTCAAATTTTAAATACTATCTATTATGCTTTTTAAAAAATGTTACCTTTCCTCTCCAGAGTTCCCTTATATAACATATTTATTTTCTTATAAGTTAGACATACAAATTAGATCCCCCATTTCTACTGGGAAAGTGGTACTATGAAAACTTGGAAGATGAAAAGACAGAGTGAATTTAGGGGACACAAGAGAAGACCCTCACCTTTCACTTGTATGGCCTCTTGTGATAGTGTTTCACTTTTGTACCATTCAGAGCAGTACACAACTCCCTGAGTTCACCAACATCGTAATAATGTGCCTTATACATAGTCTGCCGCCTACTGCTTGGTTAATACCACCATCTTGCTTCCTTATTTATCTTAACACCTTACAACCCAGAAATCTGTGGGAGGAAATGTCACAAATTATCTGCTGCTCCTTCTGTAATGTAAAGGAAATTTAAAGATCTTTCCTGCCCCTTACTAGGCAAAATGTAATGTTAAGGAAATTTGAAGATCTTCCCTGTACCTTAATAGGCCCATGTGATCACATAGAGCCCATGGTGGGAGACAGAACAGGGAAAGAGACAGCAAAACAGAGCAGCTAGCATGAGCAAGAGAGTGAGTTATTTTGCCTAAGGGAACTTGTTTTGTAGGAAGACCTAACAGAGGGAAGGAAGGCTTGGGATGTTTGGTGCTTCCTGCATTGGCAATGTGTATAGACTTTGTTTCTATGATGGATTTGACTTTCTGCTGTTTGTCTAAATGTCTTGGTTTCATCTTCAAGGCAGAGAGTCAGTTATATCTTGTGATTCAAACCTGGAAATATGCCTATATATTCATAGCAGCTGCTGTAGGTATCACATTGGCGATATATTTGGTGTCATGAACAGGATCACAAAATATGAAACCTCTATTTGGAGACAGGAAGGCTCTAGGGAACGAAATGGGTATCCCAAGATGGGAAGATTTACCTCATTCATCCCAGGTGGGAGAACGGGCTAAAAGCACAGGACTCTGTGAAAACTGGCAACCGAGGTTATAGAAGGGAGAACCCAGAGATTTAGAAAGATGTTTGCAAGTAATATTAATAGAACCTGGGAAGGAAATGGCAAGGGTGTGTAAAAGAGAATAGCCCTTGTTAACCAGTTATCTTAGTATATGTAGAAGTAGAGACAGGTTTCTGGAGAAGGTTGAAACGAAAAAGGAGTGAGCTGATTTGCATGAGAAGCTTTCTATGCTACAGCATTCAAACTTTAGTAGAGCAAGCTGGAAAGTTTCAGGTGGTAGAAGAGAAGACTGCTGTGAGTATTGCACAGAAAAAGAAGGGAAAAATTAACAAGAGGAAAGTGCATGCAGCTTTTTCATAGGTTGGGCCTGATTGGGGCTCAGACCCCTGGGAGGAAGACATGTGGGAGGAAAATGAAACAAAGTTAGATGAAGAGACTTCTAAGACTGTGGGAGCATGTCCAACACTAAGAAAGAAACAGGAAAACCAGTGAGGCCACACAGTGTTTAAGGAAATAATTGAGGGCTTTACACAGCAGGAAGTCACAGATATTTTAAGTTGATTCACTCCCAAAATGGCAGAATTGTTAGTTTATTGGATGGTGAGAATCAATGATGAAGGTGCTGGAGGAGCAGGGATAGATAACATAGACTGAAATTCATAGGTATTAGAATCCTGTTGTAAAACAAGTGTTTAGAGACTATCATATTCAAGGAGGTAACAATGGAACTAATCTGTTCATTTCGACTGTAGAGGGATGCAGGAAGCAATATCCCACTGACTCTACATGGCCTATTGGAGAAAGACCCTGGTATTCAGAGACTATATGAGAAATTTAAAGGAAAAGGTAATGAAAACTGCAATAATGATCTGAAATGCTCCCTTAACATAGTACTCTATTAATAGTTCCTCATAGAAATATAATAGTGGGGGCGGCTAGGTGGCACAGTGAATAGAGCACTGGCCTTGGAGTCAGGAGGACCTGAATTCAAATCCAGCCTCAGACACCTAACACTTATTAGCCGTGTGACCTTGGGCAAGTCACTTAACCCCAACTTTTCCCCCTTTCCCCCTCCAAAAAAGCAGAGAAGGAGAAGGAGAAGAAGCAGAAGAAGCAGAAGCAGAAGAAGCAGAAGAAGAAGAAGCAGAAGAAGAAAAAGAAGAAGAAGAAGAAGAAGAAGAAGAAGAAGAAGAAGAAGAAGAAGAAGAAGAAGAAGAAATATTGTGGTGAAGATAATAGAGTGCCCTCTTTCATGGGTGCTGGATAAGATTTCACAGTTAAGTGATATAGGGGAATGGGAAAAAGATAAATTTTTTCAAGAGAAAAGAGCAAATAACCAGTGGATTCAAAGTCAGAATAGATTAACAAGGAAAGAGTAGTTTACTGCTTTATTAAGAGCAGGGAGAGATTTTGGAAGAATAGATGGCATTCTAACTAATTAACTATATAAGAAGTGCTGAGAAAAGGGAGTTAATATTAGACTGAATAGTAAAATAAGAACTGCCCTTATAGATCCTCTTGAATCACTGTATCCAAGTTTGTCACACCTTCAGGGATCATAGGAAATTGACTGAGTTCTAGCTCAGATTAAAAAAGTATACCTCTAGCCAGAATGGTGACCTCAAATTTGCAAATTAGGAAATAGCAAACACATAATGTCTCATATATTTTACCATGAATAAGGCTATGATAGTGGGCTCATGGACTCCAAAAGCATGGCTGACATTATATTTACCCTGCTTCTGGTTATTGTCGCCTTATTCTTTTTGGTCTCTGTTTATTTAACCTGTTTGATAGCTGTATCTCCTCCAGGCTTAGTGCCCTCTACTTGTAGATGCTGGACTGCTTGAGCTGGATGTCACTCCCTGTCCAAAACTCTGATGTATCATCCCTGGACCTGGCATTGACTGAGATCCAGATGCTGGCTAAAGAACTGACCCCTTGAGTGGGACCTCTTGAGGCAGGGACAGCTCTCTATCTAATCTCAGTAGGAAGTAACTATAGTTGAAGAGATTTCCACCCCTTACCCAAAGGGATTTTAGGTCCCATTTGTTTGAGAGGGGAATGATGGGGTGCTAGTGCTCAAACCCCCAACCTAAGATATTGTTTTATGTGTTTAGTTTGTGTTATCCCTGCTCTCAGGGGATATCATATTGTTCTATATGATGGATTTGGCTTTCTGGTGTTTGACTAAATATCTTGGTTTCATCTTCAAGGCAGAGAGTCTGTTATATTTTGCAGTTCAAACTTGGGAATATGCCTGCATATTCATAGCAGCTGCTATGGGTATTGCATTGGTGATATACCTTCCCACCCCATCTCCATATTATCAGTGGCAAAGTGCCCACTTTTTAGATGTCTGAAAGGCTATTTAGAAGAAAGCACTGCTGTAAGACAGACACGGGTGGGAAGGGAAAGGAGGATTGAAGAGAATTTAACAACAGATTAAAAGGGTAAAAATAATGCAAATTGCAAAGTTCTTTATAGTTTAATCTTTGTACTAAAGACACTGATTCCAAGTCACTATGTCAATTTTGCTTGTCCTATCTCCTGCTTTATTTCATTCTATGTATTCTTGGCCTTGATAACAATATTTTAGACTTGAGAACTATACTATACATTCATTCAAATTACTTTGCTGTTGATTTGCTCACAAAGTTCCCGAATCTAAACTCAACCCATCCTCACATACACCTTTGGCATGCAGCTCTAACTTCTTTTGCTTTCAGTTATAGACACAGGCGTCAAGATTTTTGGCAGTCCTTTTCCTCCTATAGAAGAACCCAAGCTTTCCCATTCCTGGTCTATTTTATCCTGATCCCTAGTTGTAATCTGTAGAAAAAGCACTTCTTGCTTCTCTGCTTTCAAATTCTCAGTGTTTCCTTATCTGGGACTTAAAACTATCCTGCGATTTATACTCTTTCATTTTTAAATATACCTAATGGGATTCTCACAATCTTTTTTTTTTCAGGAGTTGTTCTTCCATTCTCACCTCATCCTTTTCTCTCCATGCTGGCTGATACCTCAGAGAAAACTTCATTAATCAAATCTTTGGAGATAGTCCTGCTGAGCTAATGAGTTCTTCATTCCAGATTAGCTGGCTCTATCATGCTGAACTCATGATACCAAGTGGTACGACAATTAGCTCTCCATTATTAGTTAAACACAACTGACAAAGAAAGAAATTCCATTGACTCTTAGGTAATAAGTAGTAAACTAAAATTCAGGTTAGAAATATAAGTTAATATGTGAGAGGGAAAAAATGTTAAACCCAAACAGTTGCAAAGAAAATTCATTTAAAAATATGAAATTTCTCAGTAAACATGTACTGACATCTAAAATCTGATTTTTCAAAATTACATCATGGTAAATACCACAGAGTATGCATGTGAAGTACAACTAGTCCAGTACCAAAGTGTTTATTAGACCTCATCCTGAAGTTGTTAACCTAGCACTGTTCCCTTCTTATAAAGATTTTTTTTTTACCAAAAATAGAGATTTTATATCAGAAAACAAGAATTGCAAACCCCTAGAGAGTGCCAAGCTAGGTCTCAGTATCTAATGAGTCAAGTCAACAGTAATTTACTCACATGTGCACTTCAGAATACAACACTGAATTTCATTTGCTCAATTCATACAATTACCACTTTACAAAGCAGATGATCCTAAAATCCTCCCTGTAAATTTTTCTTTCATTTAAATATTTTAAAGAATAGCAACCATAGATATTGAATAGGGGAAGACTCTAATACACTTAAGTTTGGGGTAATGCATAAATCACCATCATTACCTTCATCCCATAAAATGTTTTTCACTGACTGACAAATATACATAGGATTGGATTATTTATGACGAAAGATACATGATTTTCTTAGATTCTGTGTGAATAGAATATTAAATTAGTGTACAGATAATCTGTATCTCCCAAGCACAGCCACAGACTATGTAAACAAGCATAAGGGAAAGGCTTTAATCACCCAGAGGTCAATGGAAAAACACAAACTAGGCATGAGTATCCTCTAAAGCATTACCTCTGAAAAATGTACAACAGAAACTGTAAAAGGATATCGGTTGAGAGTTATATTACTGAAAAAGGTGAGACGTTCGCAGGCCAAAAACAAAAGCTAGCCTACTGATGGCCATTGTGTATGCCATGCCAAGAGATCTAGGGGAAGGCAAATAACACGTGAGATAAATTTTCTGCAGGGAGTTTGCATTATTGGAGGGTTTGTCCAAATTGATGAGATCACAGATCCATAAAAGCACTGAAATGATACATCAGAACCTCCCTTGCCATGGGGATCTTCTAACAGATAAAATATACCCTCTTCATCTTGTTGTTCCTTCTTCTTGTCCTCACCAATCATATGTGGACAGTGCTTTACACTTTAATTAACAAATGTAAATGCACTGTCTTATTTCATTCAATTGTTCAGTTAGGTTAAAAGGCAGGCATTATGGACCCCAATTTAATGGTTTCAGGAGGTACTGACTTATAAAAGATCAAATGAAAGATGGAGCTCAGATAAGTCTTTTGAAGCTCTTTGTTCTATTGCTCATTTTTAGGTGGTTGCAGGAAGACATCTTCATGAGTTCAAATCTGGCCTCAACCACTACCTAGCTGCGTGGTCCAGGAGAAGTCACTTAACCCTGTTTGTCTCAGTTTTCTCATCTGTAAAATGAGCTAGAGAAGGAAATGGCAAACCACTCCAGTATCTTTTCCGAGAAAATCCCCAAATTAGGTCACAAAGAGTGAGATATGATTGAAATGACTAAACAATAAAATACTCTTGAATTTGGTATAAGATAAACCTACCTTCTACTTCTCTCCCAATGTATAGTGTTACAATAAAGTTATAGTGTATATGGTTCAGTCAAAAATTGATTTTATATTCATTTTCTACTTTTTGTGTATGTGAATCTGAACCTTAAAAAGTGACTCATAAAATGACTATGTCTGATTCAATTCAGTAAACATTTTTATCCCCTACAGTGTATAAGACTCTAGTGTTTGATACCTTTTGCTAATCTAGAGCCAAAGCTTTTTGAATCAAGTGTTCTGATGATTAGTAGTGTTCCTGTTTGGAAAAAAAAATCTTATAGTCCATAACTGCTAGCTGATACTATATTGACTCCATGATCTCATTAATATTGACACTTCTTCCAATGGTGGACATCAAAATCAATGCTTATCCTGTGGTGGGTGAAAGATGAAATAACTGAGGAAACAAAGGTTAAATCTTCCAACCATATCAATTTATTCAGCAATGTGTGCCAATTGCCTAACAAATCAGCACCAGGACACTTCCTCAGTTTAGGGATGGAACCCAAATACAGGGGGAGGTAGACTTTCATACATTCGAAACAACTAAGCAAATGAAGCCAATTAATTAAAAGGAAACAATACAACATTACATAATCTGATTTCTAATTGAATGAAAGATTGTCAAAAGACTGGGGGAGCGGGGGGAACGGGGAGAACATGTACCATTGAGTGAATTCAGAAAAGGAGATGACTCACTCCCAAAATTGTCTTTAAGAAATCAACAATAACTGATCAGTATGGGGGCAGTTTTCATATAAGATATCTGAGTTGCTTGGGATGCACAACTGTGAGAAAACTCTTTGCATCAATATTCAGATCTGATTAGATTTTTCATCAGTATCACCTAGGTCCTTAGTTAAGGATCTCTAAGTAACAGGTAGAGGACCTCCAGTTTCCCAGTCACACAGGACTAAGTTCAAATAATGCGACAAAGTTTTCTCTCAATTCTCACAACTGAATTAAGTTTTCTCATAGGACAAAAGTTGGACTAGACACAAAATTGAATAGAAAGGGAACTGAGATAGTTCCAAAGTTGAGTCAGAAGCTGGAATCAGTGAGGTTCACTCAATTCCCATAATTAACCACGTGCTATCCTAATCCCCTTAATTCCCTAAATTTCCTCTATCCTGTGCAAAACTAGTCTATATTTTTCCCATAACCCCTTCTAAGAGAACCAACTCAATGCACTGGAGGCCTGCCACAATCTACTAACATGTTGCCAGTATCAGTGCAATGCTGGTGTTGACTATGTCTTGCATCTCACTCTCACTTCCTGATTAACCCACTTCTATTTTTTTTAAATCATGCATTTCTTCATTGACATTCATCATACTACTGCTTTTTTAAAAAATTAAATTTATATTTTGTTACATTTTAAGTTCTGAACTGTTTCCCACTTTCCTTCTCCACCCTACACTAGAGGACACCATTTTTCACACACACGCACACACACACACACACACACACGCAAGTACAGACATGTTTGTATTTTTGTAAAAGTATACCATAAATACTTCTATTTACAAGTTCTTTTTCTGGTATGGCCTCTTCTTTCATATGTCCATTGTAGTTTATTTGAATATTTATAATACTTAGAATAGCTTAGTCATTCACAAGTATTCTTCAAATAATAGTTGTTGCTGTATACAGTGTTTTCTTGGTTCTGCTCATTTTTCTCTTCTCTGTACTTCATGCAAGTCTTTCCATGTTTTTTTTTCTAAAGATCAATAAGTTCATAATTTCTTATAATACAATAGTATTCCATCACAATCGTGTACCACAACTTGTTTATCCATTCTCCAATTGATGGGGATGTCCTCAATTTCTGGTTCTTTGCCAACACAAAGAGAGCTGCTATAAATTTTTGGGACATAAAGATTCTTTTCCTTTTTTCCCTAATTGTGATAGGAAACAGATCTAATATTTGTATTACTGGGTCAAAGCATATAGACAGCTTAATAATTTGTTGGGCATAATTCCATATTGCTCTTCAAAATGGTTAGTTTATAGTTCTACCAACAGTGAATTAGTGTCCCAATTTTTCCATATCCCCTCCAACATTTGTCACTTTCCCCTTCATTCATTTTAACCCACCTGATAGGTATAAAATGATATATTAAAGTTGTTTTAATTTAGCATTTTATAAGGGGGAGGGGAATATTTCAGCAAAACTAACCAGTCAATCTACCAAATGCAATGACATATGCAATGTTTCATCTCCAGAGTTCTTCTACCTTTCCAAAGAAGGAAGAGAAGTCATTTCCAAATAAGAGACCAACGATGCTAGAGAATTTCGTAATTTTTTTTTCTTTTGGTCCTAACCTTCCTCATAATAATTGCAGTGTCAACATTTTTGTTGTTCTTGTTGTTTCCATTTACATTATTGTAGTTCTTCATATTGTTTCCTTGGTTCTGTTTACTATATTTTGCATCAGTTGATATGGTTTCTCATGCTTCTCTCTATTATTGGTATCCATCCCTTATTGTAGTGCCATGATATTCCATTGCATTCATATACAATAATTTCCTCAACCATTTCCAATAAATATTCCTTAAGCTTCTTGGGTTTACGTCATCATTGATTATATGCTTCAGTCTATTTATATCCACCATTCATCTCTACTTTTGGGTCACTTGCAATTTTAAATCTTCAAACACTGTGGCATTCAATATTTTTCATCAATATATCAACATTGGGAGGTTACTGTATGTATGTATGTATATGTGTATGTATGTATATATGTATGTGTGTGTTTGTGTGTATATGTGTGTATGTATCACACACATATATACATATGCATATTTGTTTTAAAATTTTTATGCTAGATAATAAGTTGAGTGGAAAACTATAAAACGATATATAATCTTTGAGATCCAACCCAATCCACTCTCTTTTTCAGTTGTTGGCTAATGTTTGTTTTCAAGTACTTATATTCACTATATTCACTCATTTTATGTGTAATAATAGCTTGAATTTATGTAATACTTTAAGATCACAATGTACTTTATATACTTTGTTTCATCCCTGGTAAGTATGTAGTGCAAGTAATGTAATCAGTATTTTGCAGAAGATGAAATTGAAGCCAAATTTTTCTCATAGTCACACAGTTATTAAGTGACAGATTCATGACTGATGGCCAGATCTTCTTGCTCCAAGTCCATTGTCAGAGAAAGAACAAATCTACCCATCAGAGTTCAAATCTGGCCTCAGAAGTTACTAGCTGTGTGACACTGAGCAAGTCACTTGACCTCTGCTGATCTCAGTTAATTCAACTATAAAATGTGGATAATAATACCATCTCCCATGGAAGGTTGTTGTGAGGACTGAATATGATCATTAATAGCAATTTTTAAAACAAAGTGTTTAGCACAGTCCCTGGGGCATGGTAGACACTATATAAATGCTTATTCCCCTTACCCAGTTTTTCCCCATTTCATCAAACTTCTTTGATGTATACTCTAGAATATTTGGTAATTGGTTTCCTCCTCTTTTTCCTCTTCCTGTACTATTCTAGATTGATTATTAATCCTTGTCTCCAGTCAGTTGAATTTTTGAAAAAGACCAGGTTACCTTTATGGTGAAAGAACAAAGTTGGAAAGACCTAAGTCATTATCTTTGCCATGCCCAGGTTTGGGACAGAGAAGAAAGAATTTCAGGAAAAAATGCTGCCATTTTGTGACACTGCCTTTGGACCTGTTGACTGACCATATTATTCTTCATGACCTGATATGCCCTTTAAAAGGAAGGCAGGAGAAAGAGCACAAATGCGCAAAAAAGAAATTCACAGACACACTTTTGATGGCTTAAAATTACCATTGTAAGCAAAGGTTGGAAGAAAAAGCAGTGTAGGATCAAAATCACTTAATATCCATTCATAGAATGAAATATTTTAAACAATAATTTTAGTAAGTGAGAAATAATTTTGTCCTTAGAAACTTTAGCTTAACAATCTAGATTTAAATATGAGCATTGACTGCAGCCTCATTCTCTTTCCATTCCCTTAAAAAATCCAAAAACCTAATCTAGTGATTCATTTCTAGGATTGAATTCACTTTTAAAAGGCTTGCCAAATATAACTTAGAGAAAACCAAACACTGTAAAAATGCAACTTACTTCGATGTGATTTACATATTTTTTAATTCAACTAAAACCCCATCCTATAATAGAAATCTCTCAACTTACATCACCTTAAATTTAATAATTGAGGTGGTTTCAGGGCATATCCATAAAAGAGGCAAAATTTGAAGCATTTCTATAATTTGACTAATACACTATTCAGCTTTTAAATTTGTCTGGGTTGTGAAGTCATAGATGTAAATTATTCCATTAAAATTAATGACAACATTTTTAAATACTGCTGATTGCAAATTGTTTTATCAAGTCATTCCAGAGGACTCAAAAGCAAAACATTTAGATGTCCTACAAAGAGCGAAGCATTAATAAACATCATTCACTAAGCATAAGTCAAAGCATTAATGAAATCCTTCAGGCAAGTTAAAATTGTGTTTATCCTATTAATAGCCCTGATGGTATATAAAGAGTCAGCAGTAGTCTCAGAGCTTCACGTTCACATGAACAGTTACAGCCACATTAAGAACTGCACACATCAGTCACAACATGCACATGCGTTTGGATCCGCTAGCTTATGGTGTTGACTGTCTTATGCTTTCCATTTATATCTCTGTACAAATATTTGAACCCTGAGCTTAACCAATGGAATTTCCAGGCTCTCAGATGGTCATTTGTTGCCTCATAAAATCTGTAAGTAATGTAATTCATGCTTCAACCCTTTTCTTTATTATGGAATGTATGCACCCCAAATCTTTTTACGTGATAGGCTGCCACTGACACATCTGCCATTTTGGATCAGTTTCACTTCTTTACTTTCCATGGCAGTTTACTTCTGGTTATGCAAAATATACTGTTATGCTAGTAGTGGGGTTTTAGTGAGAGCTAATGTTGAAGCCTATAAATGGGAAGTAGGCAATTTCTTCTTCACCCTTAAAGCAATCAATTTGTACCCTGAAGCATGAGAATTGATCATCCTTATCATAATATGCATAACCACAGCATATTATTAACAATCATAAAATTATCAAGACACAGCATTTGACTTGATGACCTGGTGTGGTATGGAATTACAAAGGTTGATTTTATGCCCCATGAAGTGGTCTCTCCATTCATTAGTTCTGAGGTAGCTAACCATTAATTTCAGGGAGAGAGAGAAAAAGAATTCTTAAAGCTAACAAAGGTTTCCCTAGCTTCATGGATTCCTTGGACACATTACTTCAGCATGAGGCAAATACTGGGTCATGATTCACTAAAATAAAGTTGACATTCTAAAAAATGCATTGCTTCACTGGAATTTTGATCAGACAGATGAAAACAATTTTTTTGAGCAGGAGTTGAATTCATTTTCTCTTCTGATCCACTTGGCAGTATTAAACATATCAAAATATCCTATGGCTAATAAGAAACTCTTCCAACTTGTGTTATGAAAATAATGCCATCTTTACTATTAGCTTCCCTATTCCCCACATTGAAACTGAGATCATCAAGTTGGTGTAGGGACAAAGAAAAAGGCAAATTCAATTCCAGAGAATATATGTCAGGGTGACAGATCGGCTTCCATTTATTTTTCCTTATCTTATAAGTAGGTAGGATTTCAGAGTTAGAATCACAGAACCATAGATAAAGAGTGTGTGACCATCAGCCCAGAGCAGTGATACCACCTAGCTAGGGAGCAATAAGGACTAGGTAAGGCAATGGATGATGTTTCCTCAGTGAAGACTCTGATTGGATTATGGGCTTTTGGGGCCACTAAAGTGAGACACACTCCACACAAGATGCTTTAAGATTTCCTCAACAAAATTAATAGTTAACCACCTCAGAACTAATTAATGGAGACACCACTTTATAGTCAATCTATGAAATTCAATGTCCCAACAGACAATGGTAATCCTGCCCCTCTTGCTATTGTCATGTTAAAATTAGAACATGTGACATGGAGCCGATTTCCAATTTTCAGTGCTGAGATAAGGGAAGATAGGAACTTGATCTGGACCCCAGAGATGAAAGCAGGATAGGTCCGCCAAATTCTAAAGACATTGCTCTATGACGTTCTTTGAATCCAAACTCAAGTGTGTTCCCTTGCCGGTTCCTACTAGCCGAACATTGAAAAACAACCACCAAATGCCCTATAGTCTATAAGTTACAAGGTGCTGATCAACTCTAACAAATCTTACATTGACATAGAAAGAGGGCAGACACATGTTTCTGAGATCCAGTCCATCAAGTTATCTCTCCTTCATTTTCCAGTTCCCTAGAGAGGGCACAGGATGGATAAATGTTTGAGAGTATCTTGTCTGTTCTGTATGTATCTTGTAAATACCTGCCTAGTTCAATGCATGTTGCTTCCCCCAGTTAGAATGTGAGCTCTTTGTTAGGTGCTATTTTACCTTTCCTTACTTCCCCAGTTCTTAGCACAGTACCCAAACATAACATTCTGCATACCATTACATAAATGCTTGTTCAATGACTGACCCCACTTCCATACTCCAGGGTTCAATGGATAAAATGCCACAAAGTGGAAAAGAAGTGGTAAAGTCAGGTGAAAAAGTCCTACCAGGGAGCCACACTAACCTCCTATCATTCAGTGGTATTGCCTCAAAAGTAACTTCATATGTGGAGAACAATAATTCAGAGACCTACAAAAAAAAAAAAAAGGACAATAGAATGCATTTCCCTGCTTCTATTTTTTAGGGCTTGCTGGTTCATGGGTGGATGTTGAAAGCTGTTAAACCACTTGGTTGTTTGGTGGCCTTTAGTGGTCTTTGGTAGTGAAGCTGCAGCTATGTATACATCCCTTGGCACTATGGCTGCAATGTCAGCACTTTGGACTGGGCAGGATGCCTAGTAAATAAAACCTTAGCCATAACTTCTTGTGCCACAAGGAAAAAAAAAAAACAACAACACTGCAGGCCAGAGGAGAAAGGGGAAGAGTGAGAGAGGGAAGTCCATGGGGGGAGGGGGAGGAACATCCAGCATTACTCAGCAACTCCTGCTCTGCCATAGCCAGATGACACAGCAAAATAGAAATCGGACTTTTTTTAAAGGCAATTTTTTCTGCTACCTCTATCTCTTACTAAAGTTGACCCAGGATGTCCTTCTCTACTTGTGCCATCCTTGTGTGAATTTGCTTCTCTTTATTACAATTAACATTTTATCTGAAAAGGCTCAAACAAATGTATGTGTAGGACTCAAATTCTATGGTCTATAGATTTCCTTTAAATGTCTTTTTCCAGAACTGATTTCCTTTTCTGTACCCCCTTCCCAACATACACACTTTGAAGTGGTGTTAAATGAAGCAAACACCACAGCAGTAAGGCAATATCATTCTGGCACTATGATGAGCTTTTCCATAATTATAGAATTCAAGGCAGAGTTAATCTTTAACATGAAACATCATCTCATTCAAACATATTTTACACATTGTTTTCTGCTGATGCCTCCATATGGTCAAAGTACAATGCATCATTCACTATAATGAAGAAAGGTTACATGGTGAGGTATCTCTGTTCTTGGCACCAGTGGTTACAATCATCTTCTTCTATGTATACTCAGAAGCAGAGGGATGGAAGACAAACCTTGGGAGGGGACTCTTAGCAAAGAGAGTGATCAAACTGGTATCATAATTACTCCCACACTATTGTTCATTTTTCTCCACCCTTAGTTCATCAACTGTGTTTAAAATGTTTGAATTCTGTATACTAGTCAGATTCTTAGCTTGTTGTACCCTATATGTAAATTAGACCCTTTAATAAGTATGCAATTGCACAGGAGTGAGTACCCTTGTCATCAGTACTAAAAGCAGCCCTGCCCATGCCCACTTTTTCTGTACTAGCCTAGTACATTTCTTTTAATAGATCTTTCATAGAAAGATCTACTCTACATGCTGATGGTTTTCCAATAGATTTTTTTTATAGCCTTGAATGTATGAGGATAGAAAATATGTTGCTAAATGTAATGTTGATTTTGGTCCCAAAAAGGTTGCTTTGCTGGGTTTTTTTTTAAGAATAACTGTGAGAAAATTCATTTCTTTTGGAAAAGATCAAATGCAATATACATGTGGATTGGCTCAAACCTCTGGAAAGCTTGTTGCCGGTCATATAGACATAAGGAAATCAGGAATTTAGAACGAGGGATTGTGTGGTTAGTAGGAGGTGACATCTCCAAGTGAATCCATTGAAATGATGTTTTTTTCTTTGACTCTCTCATTCATTTGCTTGTTCTATGGCTATTTTTTTTTGCTTTTTTTTTTTTTTGAGGGCAATTGAGGTTAAGTGTATTACCCAAGGTCACACAGCATGTTTTTGTTTAAGTGTCTGAGACCGGACTTGAACTCAGGTCCTCCTGACTCCAGGGCTGGTGCTCTATTCATTGCACCACCTAGCTACCCCATTCTATGGCTTTTTTTGATACTATGTTAATTAATTTGTAAATTAGCCTTTACCTTGAACTAAGTCCCTATAGATTTTGATGGTTTCTTAGTAGATAGAGTCTCTGATATGGGCTTGTGAGTTGTGGGTTTTAAGAGTATGTAAGACCACAGAGATCCTTGAACCTAGACTACTTTTTCTGGAGTTTTTACACATGAAGAGTGGATTTCCCTTCTATATGCTATATATATATATATATATATATATATATATATATATATATATATATATATATATATATGTTTTAGATAAATAATCAGTGAAGATGATACATAGATCACTGTTACAATATAATATACCCTCTTTGAAAATCATCTACAAAATATTGTTGCTTCCTATTTTGCCAACACGTTTAAATATATGTGTGTGTATAGATATATAAATAAATAATTTAATAGAATGCTCTAATCAGTTGCTACTATAATTACTGCTTTATGTAAAAATTAAATATTTCAATAAATAATAATACTGAAAAAATTGAATACACTTTTATGTTGGTAAATGTATATTAAGCAAACTTTAACATAAATATTTTCATTGTAGGAGTTCACATGTTGATTTTTCCCTCTTATTTGAATTTATCTTTTGTGAACATGAAAAGCTTTTGTGTTGCATCCTTGAGCTGCCTCAAAGACAACTGTTTTAAAATATCATACTAATCTGTATTCTGCCTTTTGCATTCTGAGGTTCCAGCTAAAGGATTTTCAATAGATGACATGATTTTAAGAAGTTAAACTCCTGTCATTTACCCAGGATCTTGGAGAACTCAGTTCCCTACTCTGAACCTCAATCATTTATTTCCCCAGGGATTTGATTTCTTCATCTGTAAAATTAAGGAACTAGAGTATCTGATCTATAGATTTCCTTCCAGATTTAATATTCTATATCATCTTTAAATACTAACCTTCTTAGGATTTTCCTCTTTAAAGCTAAGCTCTGACTTGTCTTGGGAAGATATTGTTAAAATAGTTACATCATTTTTTTTTAAATTCAATTTAACAAACATTATTAAGCACATACTAACATAAATGAAATAATTTCTGCCCTGAAGGTACTTACATTCCACTGTGAGGGGAGTTCTTGTTCAGGGGTCAATGAACTTTTTTTTTTTACATATTTTGTTAACTTTATTCAATATAATTGTAACCTAAGTGTTTTATTCTATGTATTTAAAAACATTACTTGGAGAAGTAGTCCATAGTCTTCAGTCAGTCAGTCAATAAACATTTAAGTACCTACTACGTGCAAAGCACTTTGGAAGCAAAGTAGCCTCTGTTCCTCACAATCTAATGAGGAAGATAACAAGCAAATGAATAAATATGAACAATTTACATAAAACTTTGGAAATAATCACCAAAAGGAAGACATTGGAATAAAGAGGAATATTTAATAATAATAAATGTTTTAAAATCTTCAAAGTGTTTTGCAAACATTATTTCATTTTATCCTAACAACATATTGGCAGATAGGGGCTATTATAATACCCATTTTACAGATGAGGAAGCTGAGGCAGACAACAATTAACATCAGACTGCCAAAGGGGTACATCATACACACGCGCACCCACACACACACACACACACACACGCAAGCAAACACATACACACACAAATTAAGAACCTCTACTCTAGGAAAACAATGCATTTATAAAAGTAAATAAATACAAAATAATTTCAAGATGTAAAGCCACAATAATTGAGAGAATTAGACAAGGCCCACCTGGGGCAGCTAGGTCCTTCAGTGAACAGGGCATCAGCCTTTAAGTCAGGAGGAGCTGAGTTCAAATTTGGCCTCAGATACTTGACACTTAACTAGCTGTGTGACCTTGGACAAGTTGTTCAACCCCAACTCCCTTGCCTTCCCCTCTCCAAAATAAAGGGGAAAAAAGAATTTTACAAAACCTAAAGCAACTAGTTCAGCTGAATATGTGGAAAGAGTAGGCTGAGTAAACAAGCTTACAGGGCCCTTTCAAATTTAATCCTTTCAAAAGTCAAGGTGGGGGTAGGGGAAGGTACAGAAGGAGGGAAAGGATAACCTAGGAAAGAAAATGTTTCCGTTTTGTAATTTTTTTTTTCATGTGTAAGTACAGAATCACATTTTTGTTCCATTCAGAAAGAGAACAAAGACTAGTTGCTGGCCTTGCCGCCAAGGCATCTTATGAGCTTGGCATCCCCTCACTGTAAGCAGAGTTCAAAGGAATTATAGATCATGTCAGGGAATTGAAAGAAATTCATTAGATGATAAAAAAGATCTAAATATGGAAATGCTGGAGCATAAAATCCCCCTTCAATCTTAGGTGAATTCATACATGTCACTGGAATTCCTCGTGCATTATTCCTTTTGATCCACTTTCTGTTAAATGCGGAGCTAAGTGTAGAGCAGGAAGGGCTGAGATAGTGGGAGGATACCGAAGTGACCAACTACCTACTGCCTTCCTATAAATACATCATTATGTCTACTCCTGTTTATTTTTGTTTTGTTTATATACTGTAATCCCACCTCATTCTTCCCACCTTTGCCTGGCATTTTTCATTCGACTCCTATGGAAATCCTCTTCTCACCCACCACCCTTTAGTCAAGAGAATTTGTTTGACTCTTTCATAGTTCCCAACCCCATTGGATACCCATTTCATGAAAGATCTGACTTCTTTGTAGGATGGGTGTGATTAATGGAAACAATTAAGGAGGAAGAAACATTTCCTTCAGTGCCAATGGCTATGCTCTTTTACAGATGGAAAGGAGAATTTTTTGGGGGATCCATGCTCTTATGCTGTGGAAAAATTCCATAATCTGAAATTCAAAAGATGGTCCTCTATATGAATGACAGAAATTTGGGAGCATTTATGATTTTATCATGTCTTAAAAATAGTTTTAATACTGCTTCAAAAGATCTGTGATTTCATTAATGTTCCTGTTTTGTGGCATAGTGGCTAGAACACTGGACTTTAACTATAGAACATTCCAGTATGAATCTCAAGTCAGATACTTATTAATTGTTGGACTATAGGCAAGTCTCTCAACTTTGATTTCATCATCTGTCAAATGGGTATAAGATAAAATTATATAAAGTGTGCAAAGTGCTCTGTAAAACTTGAAGTGCTATATAAATGACAATCATTACATCAACAAGTATTTATTATGTTTACTATATACCAGTGATATAAAAAAATAGATAAAGTCCCTTCCTTAAAGGAGCTTACATTCAGATGAGGAGGGGAAAAACATAAATAAAACAGAACACACAAGATAAATGTAGGGGAGGTGGAAGGTCATCCAAAGAGAAATATAACTAGCAGGAGAACTGGGAAAAGGTCTGTTGGAAAGTTGTATCTGAAATGAGTCTTTAAAAAAATCTAATTGTTCTAAGAGTCAGAGTGAGAAGTAAAGCATTCTAGGCAAGAGGAACAGCCATAGGAAAGCACAAACAGGATATAGGTCACATGCTAGGGATAGCAAGTAAACTGGCATAATTAAATCATAGATTACATGGAGGACAATAGAATGAAAGAAAAAAAATGAAAATAGAATAAAAAGAATAGAATGAAAGAAGAATGGAAAAGTAGGAAGAGTCCAGATTTGGAAGTTTCAAATGCCAAACAATGATCCTGGAGATAATAGTTATTTAGTAATAGTAATCAGTTATTATTACTAGCAGACACTTTTATAAGATACTGTTACCTACAGAAGAAGAAAAACATTACCACCAAGTAGCCAGCCTTCTATTGAAGACCCTCTCTAAAAATTAAGGGTTTGCTCATTAGGTAACAGATGAGCAATCTGTCAATGGACCCATTTCCAAGATTGGGAGAAGCATTCAAAGCTTGTGATCTTCTGGCTTAGTCCTGATAGACCCGGGGTCATTTCCATAACATAACACAGGGAGGAGGAGGTAGCAAGCATTTATTAAATGCATACTATGTACAACATATTGAGTTAAATACTTTTAAAATATAATCTCATTTGATTCTCACAAAAGACCTGTCAAGGCAGAGCCAAAGTTAGCCCCATTTTACAATTGAGTTAACTGAGTCAGATAGAGATTAAGTAACTTGTCCAGAGTCACATAGCTGGTGTCTGAGACAGTATTTGAACTCAGTTCTTTCTGACTGCAGGCCCAGCCTTCTATCCACTGTGCCAACTAGCTGCCTCTGATAATGAAGCATCAGAACATAATACAAAGGTTTATTTCTGTGTTTTCTGTACCTCCATTTTTCTTCAAAATTATTGCCTTTATCATTTAGGACTGTATAAAAATTCCATCCTGATGATGTTTATTTCTTTTGGAGCCAAAGAAGTAAGAACAGGCTTTCAACAAGTAACCTTGAGCTATATTTAAATACTTTTCAATTATACAAGCTTTGAATAGCTTTTATAATTGTGGTTTCTCAGCCACAATTGTAGCTTCTCAACAAGCATCCCAAAGACTTTCACTTATGAACTACTCTACAATGACATCCTACATCTTCATTCCTTAAGGCCCTGAGACACCTTTGAAGTTTCATTATGTAAAGTATACAAAAGTTACTGGTTTATATGCCAGACAAAGAGATTGAAGAAAACAAAACACTGTTTAAAAATCAGTGCTTCATATTGTGTATATCAGAGTCAATATAAAATGACTGTAAATTTATACATTAAAGATAAACACTGGACTTAAATGAAACAAATATTCTTCTGAAGCTCTTTATCATATACTTTTTCAAATGAAAAGAAAGTTTATGTGAAGTACAGCATTTAGATAACTCTAAGGAAAAGTAATTAGAATTCCCACAAAATATATTTTAAAATAAGTACTAATTAATTTCATTTCTTGTGTTCCTAATCCCAGAATGGCAGATATGACTAGAGGGCACTTACTTTTTCATAAACTTATTTATGAATTCTCTATTGCAGGTATTGTTCCCAAGAAGATTTATGTTTATTTTTAAGATTCTAGCTATCATTTGCTAAGGAGTCAGATGCCTGCTTCTTCTGATATCCCTACTTCAAAAGAACTTACGCTGACTTGGAGAAAATCTAAGGTGATTTAGGAAAGTTGTCTTTTTCCCCTGAAACTAATTCTTACAGAAAATTATGGGGTTGGACTGTTCAATTTCCAAGTTCTGTTACAGGATTTGATTTTATTGGAATTTCACTGAATTTATTGCCTTTTTTTTCTGAGATGGCTCAAGAGGAAACTGTACATTCATAAAATCTTTCACGGTGTCATCTTTGATAGAAGTATTTTGATTTTACTATCTGTCAAAAACAGTGAGGCTACATAGGTTTGTACTAGTTCTTTGTGTTAAACTTTGTGGAATTACACAGAGATTCAGAGAAATTAAAGCATATTTTTTTGCTTTTTGGAAGGGCGAAAGCAGGGCAGTTGAGGTTAAGTGACTTGCCCAAGGTCCCATGGTTAGTAAGTGTTAAGTGTGTGAGGCCAGAATTGAAGTCAGTTCCTCCTGATTCTAGGGCCAATGTTCTATTCATTGTACCACCTAGCTTCCCTGTGGAATTTATTTTAAACACTATTTTTATGGAGTGGTCATCCTTTAGTTCTGCTGTCAAATATAGATTTCTACTGAAAAACATATTTCTGTATGACTGGCAAAGAGATGAATTTCACATATATTGACATGCTATTCAACTTTCTATAGGGATCATTGTACCTCATGGTCCTAAAGTTTTCATTTAAATGTAGTTAAATACATATTATTGTAAGTTAATGTGCCATAGTTGTAAAAGTATTTTATTGGGAATGAGAACACTAGGCTTCAATTCTAAATCTATCAGGATAACCTGTGTGATAGAGGGGAAAGCCACTCATTTTCTGTGGGTCCTAATTTACTCTTCTTAAAAATGAAGATATCGGACTATTAGTATTCTAAAATCCCTTCTGCTTTTAAGATTCTAATGTAATCTGGGTCTTTGAATCTTAATCTGTCTATATTATGTTTGGCATTAGGTATGTTTCTTTCAGGCAACATATTGTTGGATTCTGGTTCATTTCTTTTTTTCTCAAATACATTATGTCACTTTATTTTTAAGGGAAATGAAATTCATTCACATTTACTGTTAAAATTGTTAAAACTGATTTATCCTACCATTTTGTAATATTTCTTATTTATGTTAAGAAGATAGCTCAATTTTTATTACTTTACAGTATCTATTCTATGATAAAAATCTAGTTTAATGATATTGAATTAAAGTCCTCTTTTAAACTGATAAATGTCTGTTTCCTAAAGATTTCAGTCCTTTCCAGCTACCCCAATACAAAAAAATTTCTCAATGATGGGGGTTTCGCTCTAGCATCTCTGTATATTTTTCTTTCTCACCCTTGCATCCACATTTTTTGTTTACATCCTCACCCATCTAAAAGACCATTTTGGTTGTTTATTGATACGTTTATTTCTCTTTTATCTTTTTCATTACTCTAATTATTTTGTAACAAATGAAATATAGTAGTTATTATTTTTCCAGGTCTATTCATTTTTTTCTCCTTCTTCTTCTTCTTCTTCTTCTTCTTCTTCTTCTTCTTCTTCTCTCTCTCTCTCCCTCCCTTCCTCTCTGTCTGTCTCTCTCTCTCCCTTCCTCTCTCTCCCTCTCTGTCTCTGTCTCTGTCTCCCTCCCTCTCTCTCTCTCTATCTCTCTCTCTCCCTTCCTCTCTCTCCCTCTCTTCCTGTCTCTGTCTCTCTCTCTCTCCCTCTCTCTCTCTCTCCCTCCTTCCCTCTCTCCCTTCCTCTGTCTCCCCTTTCTTCTCCCTCCCTCCCACTGTCTCTCTTCATCTTTCAATTTCTCCTTTTTTCTCTACTTCTCTTTTTCTCTCCCCCATTATATTTCTCCCCCCCTTTCTCTGTCTCTGTTTACCTCTGTCTCTCTCTGTTTATCTGTCTCTCCCTCTGTGTGTCTCTCTTTCCTTACCTCCCTTTCTTTCCTTTTCTCTTCTCTCTCCTCTTCTTCCTATTTACTCTCTGGTATGTAGATATAGATGTTTGGAGGATTTTTATCTCTTACATTACAATTCCCATAGTAACCATTAGAAGGTTTGAAGTACTTACTATTTGTCCTTTTAAAAGCATCTATGGTCATCTCTAGTAGTATTCCTAGGGTAAATTTAGGTCTAATTCATAGGATCTTTTCTGATTTGGGACTTTGTAAATACATTTTTCAAAGACATTGGCTTTTAAATGTTAATCTTCTATCTTAAAACACAAAATTCAAGATTTCAGTGAAATTTAAAATCTCACTTTTTAAACCTATAAAAGTTCAGCTCCAAAATCACCATTTCTCTTCATTACTATTTTTTGGAGGCATAATGGGGAGACATTTTTTTCCCACTAAATAGTATTTTATTTTTCAAATTACATGTACAGATAGTTTTCAACATTCATTTTTATAGGATTTTGAGTTCCAAATTTTTCTCCCTTTCTCTCTTCCCTGTCCCCTCCCTAAGACAACAAGTAATTTGATATAGGTTATACAGGCACAATCATGTTAAACATTAGAGCTGTTGTGGAAGAAAAATCAGAACAAAAGGGAAAAACACAGGAAAGAAAAAAATAAAAAAATGAAAATGAAAATAATGTGCTTTTATCTGCATTTAAATTCCATAATTCTTTTTCTGGATGTGGATAGCATTTTAAATTATGAATCTTTTGGAATTTTCTTAGATCATTGTATTGCTGAGAAGAGCTAAATCTATCATAGTTGATCATCAAACAATGTTGCTGTTACTATGTACAATGTTCTTCTGGTTCTGCTCACTTCAATCAGCATCAGTTCATGTAAACATTTCAAAATTGTTCTGAAATCTGCCTACTCATCATTTCATATGTCATAACTTCTTCAGCCATTCCCCTATTGATGGGCATCAAATTATTTGTCACAACCAAAAGAGTTGCTATAAATATTTTTTGTTCATGTAAGACCTTTTTCCCTTTTTTATGATCTCTTTGGGATACAGACTTAGTGGTACTATGAATAGTTTTATAGCCCTTTGGGCATCCTTCCAAATTGCTCTCTAGAATGTTTGGATCAATTTGCCAATTCCATCACCAATGCATTAGTATCCCAATTTTCCCACATCATCTCCAACATTTATCATTTTCCTTTTTTTCATATTAGCCAATTTGAAAGGTAGGAGGTGGTACCTCAGAGTTGTTTTGATTTTCTGTTCTCTAATCAATAGTTATTTAGAACATTTTTAATATGGATATAGATGACTTTAATTTCTTTGTCTGGGGGCAAAATCAAGATGGCAGAGAAAAGCCAAGAAGCTGACTGAGTTCTTCACAATTTCCCTCAGAAACAATGTAAATCAAGACTCTAAATGGATTCTGTAGCAATGGAACCTACAAAAAGACTAAGTGAAACAATTGTGTAGCTTAGAACTTAGAACAGGTTCAGGAAAAGTCTATTTTACTTGTGAAACTGGAGAGTGCAGCCCCACACAGATGATATCTGAGCACACCAGTGGAAGGCTCTTATCTATAGCAGAGATCCGTAAACAATGTCCCTTGGTCTCATTCAGTAGGCCAGTGGCACAGCAGGCCAGTTGTGAGGCTTACAGCCCCATTACAGAAGGCAAACTGCCAGCCAGGGAACACCTGGCACTATAGGCATGACTAGGTCAAACCACTCCATGCAGTAAGCAAGCTGTCAGCTATTGAGACCTTGGTCAAGAAAGCTAGTGACCAGAAAATTGGACCTTAGCACAAGAAGCTTGGGGCAGTGTCCCTTGTGCCCCAGGAGAAAAGCTCAACTTTGAAAGCCACAAACTAGGCTAAAAATTAGTTTAAAAAAAGAAAGAAAAGAGCCATGGTCATATTAAGCTACTATGGTGACAGGGAAGATCAAAACACAAACTCAGAAGAGGACAGCATTGTCAAATGCTTAAGTGTAAAACCTCAGAGGAGAGTATGAAATGATCTCAAGGCCAACAGTCCCTCAAGGAAGAGCTAAAAATGGTTTTTAAAAGTCAATTAGGAGATATAGAACAAAAGTTGGGAAAATAAATGAGAGGTATGTGAGAAAGAATTAACAACTTAGAAAAGACAAAAATTGACTTTTTAAAAAACACAATTGACCAAATTGGAAAAAAATCAGCTGAAGAAAACAACTCCTTAAAATGTAGAATTCGACAAATGGAAAAGGAAATACAAAAATTCACTGAAGAAAATAATTCTTTAAAGAATATACTTGGGCAAGTGGAAGCTATTGACTCTTTGAGACATCAAGAATCACTCAAAGTCAAAAGAACGAAAAATAGATGGAAATGTAAAATACCTCATTGGAAAAACAACTGATCTGGAAAATAGCTCCAGGGGAGATATTTTAAGAAGTGTTGACTACCTGAACACCATGATAAAAAAAAAAAAAAGAGCCTGGATAGTATCTTCCAAGAGTGTATCAAGGAAAATTGCCCCAATATCCTAGAACCAGAGAGTAAAATAGTCATTAAAAGAATCTACCTATCACCTCTTCAAAGAGGTCCCAAAATGAAAACTCCAAAGAAGATTGTAGCCAAATTCCAGAATCATCAAGTTAAGGAGAAAATACTGCAAACAACCAGAAAGAAACAATTCAAATATTAAGGAGCCATGGTCAGGATTACAGAGGACTTGGTAGGTTCTACGTTAAAGGATCAGAGGGCTTGGAATATGATGTTCTAGAAAGCATAAGAGCTTGCATTATAACCAAAAATCAACTACCCAGAGAAATTGAACATAATCTTTTCAAAAGATGGATATTCAATGAAATAAGGAACTCTCATACTTTCCTAATGAAAGGACTATAGCTGAACAGAAAATTCAATCTTCAAATACAAGACTCAAGAGAAGCATAAAAAGTTAATTAGGAAAGAAAAAAACATTCTGCTCAATAAGGTTAAACTGCTTACATCCCTACACAGGAAGATGATACTCATAACTCTTGAGAACTTGCATCTGTACAAGGACAGTTAGAAGAGGTATACATATACAGGGTGTGGGTATTGAGTTGACCTTGATGTGAAAATTAAGTGGTTAAAAAAAAAGGATTGTACTGGGAAAAGAGGAAAGGGTTAGGCAGAATAGGATAAATTACATCATATGAAGATTGAAGGACATAGTGGTCAGAGCAAAACAACTCTAAGTATACTATCATATCATCTGAAAAGAGTGATATTTTCTTTTCCTTCATTGTCTGTTCTAATTTGAAGGAATTAGAATCTTTTTCTTCCCTTATTGCTAAAGCTAACATTTTCTCCAGAGGTCTATCATACCTAAATGTTCTAAAGTGCAACTTCTTAACTTCTTTCTTGTTTATTTTGTGGTTAGATTAATCTAGTTCTGAGAGGGGGAGGGGGATGTCATCCACTAGTATAGCTTTGCTGTCTATTTCTTCCTGTAACTTCTCCTCTAAGAATCTGGATGATATATCACTTGGTGCATACATGTTTAGTATTGATTTCACTTCATTGTCTACAGTATGTTTTAGCAAGATGTAGTTTCCTTCATTACCTCTTTTAATTAGGTCAATTTTTGTTTTGGATTTTTCCTTTCTCTGAAATCAAGATTGCTACTCGTGTTTGTTTGTTTGGCTTTTTACCTTCAGCTGAAGCACAATATATTCTGCTCCAACCTTTTACCTTTACTGTGTGTGTCTTTTTGCATCAAATGTGTTTCTTATAAACAACATATTGAAGGATTCTGGTTTTTAGTCCATTCTTCTATCTGCTTCTGTTTTACGGAAGATTTCATCTCATTTATGGTCACAGTTATGACTACTAGGTGTGCATTTCCCTTCATCCTATTTTTTCCCATTTATACATGTGTCTCTCCTTTCATTCTGTCCATCCCCACCACTGTTTTGCTTCTGACCACCCACTCCTTCAATCTGCCCTCCTTTCTACCTGCCCCCCATATTTTCTTTCTCCTTTCCCCTCCCACTTCCCTATAGAGTAAGAAAGATGTCTATAATCACCTAAACATGTATGTTATTCCCTCTATGAGACAAATCTTATGAGAGTAATGTTCAAACATTGCTTACCTCTTCCCTTCTTTCCCTCAGCTGTAATAAGTTGTTTGTGCCCCTTCATGTGATATAATTTGCCCTATTCTGCCAACCCCTTTCTTCTCTCAGTATAATCCTTTTTTCACCCCCTCTTTTATATCATCACATCAAAGTTAACTAAATACCTACACCCTCTTTCTATGTATTCCTCTTCTAACTGCCCAAATATAGGTACAATTCTCAAGAGTTACAAGTATCATCTTCTGTGTAGGGGTGTTAGCCGTTTAACCTGATTGAATAGCATGATTTTTTCTTTCCTATTTAACTTTTTTATGCTTCTCTTGAGTCATATTTGAAGATTGAATTTTCTGTTAAGCTATAGTCTTTTCATTAGGAAAGTGAAAATGCCCCGTTTCATTGAATATCCATCTTTTCTCTTGAAGATTATGCTCAATTTCTCTGGGTAGTTGATTTTTTGTTATAACCCAAGCCCTTTTGCTTTCTAGAATAGCATATTCTAAGCCCTCTGATCCTTTAATGTAGAACGTACTAATGTATTACTCTGTATTCCTGACCATGGCTCCTTAATATTTGAATTGTTTCTTTCTAGTTGTTTGCAGTATTTTCTCTTTGATAATTATGGAATTTGGCTACAATCTTCTTAGGAGTTTTCATTTAGGGATCTCTTTCAGGAGGTGATAGGTGGATTCTTTTAATAGCTATTTTACTCTCTGGTTCTAGGATATTGGGGCAGTTTTCATTGATAAGTTCTTGAAATATGCCGTGCAGGTTCTTTTTTTTTTTTTTTTTCCCCATCATGGCTTTCAGGTAGTCCAATAATTCTTAAATTATCCCTCCTGGATCTATTTTCCAGGTTTTTCCAATGAAGTATTTTATATTTTCTTCTATATTTTTCATTCTTTTCATTTTGTTTGAGTGATTTTTGGTATCTCATAAAGGCATTAGCTTTCACTTACCCCATTTTAATTTTTAATGAAATATTTTCTTCAGTGGATTTTTGTATCTCCTTTTCCACTTGTCCAATTCTACTTTTTAAGGAGTTGTTTTCTTCAGTTGATTTTTTTTTTCAATTTGGCCAATTATATTTTTCAAAGAATCACTTTCTTCATTCAATTTTTGTCCTTTCTCTTCCAAGCTGTTGACTATCTTGGATATGTCACATTTCTTTTCCCATTTTTTCTGCTACCACTTTTATTTGATTTCTAAAATCCTTTTTGTTCTCTTCCAGAAAGGCTTTTTGGTTTTGGAACCAGTTTATACTCTCCTTGGAGGCTTTGAATGTGGGCAAAATGCTGTCCTCTTCTGAGTTTGTGGTCTATCTTTTCTGTCACCATAGTGGCTTTCTATGGTCATGGCTCTTACCTGTTGTTTTTTTTTTTTCTTTACTCATTTTTAGCATATTTTGTGGCTTTTGAAGTTGAGCTTTGCTACTGGGGCGCAGGGGACACTGTCCCAAGCTTCATGTGCTGGGGATGGGGGGGGGTGGGGTCAAGTTCCTGGTCACTGACTTTCTTCACCAAGGTATTGGAGGCTTACTTACTACACCGGGGTGGCCTGGTATAGTCATGCCTGCTGGGCCAGGTTTCCCTGGCTGGGAGTTTGCTTTCTGTATTGTTGTTGTAGGCCCCACAACTAACCTACTATGCCATTGGCCTATAGAATCAGACCAAGGGGCCTTGATTGATGATCTGTGCTATGGCTAAGAGCTATACACTGGTTTGCCCAGATGCTGTCATTTGTTGGACTGAGTTCTCCTTTTACCCAAATAAGGCAGACTTTTTCTGAAGTCTTTCTAAGTTATCTAAGGCTGCAAAATCATTTCTCTCCATCTTTTTGTAGGTTCTGTCACTCCAAAATCCACTTAGAGGCTTGAGTTACATTCTTTCTGAGGAAAATTGGAGAGAGCTCAGGAAACTTCTTGGCTTTTCTCTAGTATCGTGGTTCTGCCTCTGGGAGATTTCTTTTTCTTTAATAATTTAATTATAATAGTTGGCTAATATATGAGTTATTTTTACTTTATTTTTGAAGTATTTTTTTCTTCATCAAAGTAGTTTTGAAATTTGGTGAAATTGCCTTCATCAGTAGTATTTTCTTTTATCTTCTCAATGCTAGAACCCTATGAATTCTATCTGCTGCTTTCTGCTTATTCTTAGTAATTCTGTAAGGTTTTGCTGAATTGTTCCTTTAAAAAAGGTGTTCAGATTCTTTGCTTCTCATGTCCCAAAGTAACTTGGTACATTCTTTTTTTCTGGAGTTAGATCTACATTTACACTGAAGATCACTGACTTTTACCTGTACTTTCTCTCATATTCTTTGATTTGACCACATCCAATGTTTCCTTTTATACTATGATTTCATTTCCCATTACTCGATTTTCTACTATATCAATTCTACTTTTTATTGCTTCTATTTTAGTTTTACTTCTTTACTGGTTTTTCTTTTGTAAGTTTTTTTTATTATAAATTTCTGAAACATTGTATAACCAAGTCTAGATCTTCCTTTAATTCCTTTCACATGTCTGTAATTTAATCAGACTTGTGCCCCTTAGTTTTTCCTGCATTCCCCCACTGGATCTGCTTCCTTGTGTATTTTCAGTCACTTTTTTGTAGGGAGAGATTTTTTTGTTAGCTTTATTTATTCAATAATAATAGCTTTTCTTCAACTTAATATTTTTCTTTACGTAAGTTTTGTCTGTCAAAATTTCTAGAGATTTTGTATAATTGAGAGATTTGTGTCATTTTCTCTCTTAACACAGTGATGTCAAGAAACATTCTTGGTGCTCTCTGTCTCATGTACATGAACTGCTGAGCATTTCATGAAAAAATCATACTTTAATTTAACCTTAAATGAATATTAAAAAACTTCAGTTGGGCTCTCAATAGAGCTCAGCAATGCTTCTATTCATTTTTTAATTGACTCCTCATTATATATACCTCGCCAACCACTCTGAATTTTTTTTTCCATTTTTCTGAAACTCCTAATCTATTTCTTAATGTTAGCAAATAATGTCACTTACTTTACTAAGAACAAGACTGATATTTTTACTCATTTCCCATTTTTCACACTCTGGAAGTCACTATATATCATCAATACCCTCTTCCATCTTTTCTAGGAGAGAAAAGTGACGATGTTTCTTTCAAAAATTATTCTCCTCCACTGTGTCCTGGATATCATACATTCTTGTCTGCTCCATGACCTATCTTTAATTATGCTTGCTCTTTTTCATTAATCTTCAAACTCCATGGACTCCTCCTTTGCCTGTAAGTATGCCTTAGCTCTTCCTCTATCTTTTAAAATCCCTTTATCTTAGTGCTCAAAGGGAGCACCATTCCATCTTTCTCATACATTCACTCTCAAGTCAATAGAAAGAGTATTTAATTGTTTCCCCATTTTATGGTAATAACTACTTATTTGCAAGTTGCATGATTGAGGCCCTTGTAATCTAGCATTTGACATTTCTGCTCTATTCAAACTGGTCTCATCCCTTTCAGTCTAAATCTGTAAACTATAAACCTATGAGCAATCACTAATAATATATCTGTAAAAAAAAAAATTGCCTTTTTTCTGTCTTCCTCAACCTCAACTTCTCTGAGTCATCTGATTCTTTTAATCAATTCTTATTTTCTGATTTATATGACATTGCACTTACCTTGGTCTCCCACACCTCTAGTTGTTCCTTCCTATTTTCCACTTTTTTTCATACTCTTAACATGAACACCTATCATGGATGTTTCCTTGACTCTCTTCTCTCTCTTTATATTCCTCTTTGGTCATCTCTCTTTCACTGATTCTCCTCTCTCTTTATACTATTTTTGGCAGCCCCACTGGTGCCCATGGCATCAACTCCTACGTAAATCTTCAACTATTGCTCCTAAGATTCATCCATAGTTCTGATCTCTCTTGACTTTAAGACCCTCATCTTCAAATTTCTACTGAATGTCTTCATGTGATTGTCCTGCTGCCACTTCAGGTGTGATTTATTGTACGTCAAATTTAAAAACCTAAACCTAAACTTATGAGCTATCCCCCCAAAACCTGACCATCTCCCTGACTCTCTTATTTCTGTTGACATCAGAACAATTTTCCCAATAATTATATAATCAGAACCTTGTAGTTTCCTGTGACTGCCCTTTCTCTTGTCTCCAACATCTGATTACTACCTCATTGCTATCAATTAAACTTGCATGATCTCTTGCAGCTCACCCTTATTCTAATCCTCATTTTTTTTTTTTTTTAGGAAATAACTTAGAATTGGGACAAAGTGAATATTTCATCTAAGATGCAATTGCCAAGAAAGTTGATACTAGAAATATTAAGATGTCATCAACTTAAATTTAAATTACTATAAACATGTCTCAGGATCAGTTAAATGACATTCAATTTCATGATCTCCATATTCTCTATGAAGTCTAGGATTCTGTCTAAATTTGTGTGTATGTTTTTATTGAAGACATTTTATTTTTATTTCTACATCTGTTAGCCTAAGACCTTACCCCTAAGAACCTAAAGAAAAGTTATACCCAATTAGGTCCCCAGTATCTTCATTTGGGGACCACCTCCTTTTAGAGACCCAACGGGTTACTGTACATGCTACAGTGCCCATCTCATCAGTCACAATTACTGAACACTACCAAAAGATAATTTTATCATCAAAGTTATTGACATTGTCCAGTGATTCCGTATCAGAAATAAATAAGATCTTAGTAATGGAAAGATATTAAAGAAGACGATTATCATCTGTTTTGCCACAATATCCTAAGGATCACTGAGACTTTCCTTCTACTCTGTAGATGAATTATCCCATATGTCACTTCCATCAGTCTCCCCATCATGAGCCCTCTCTCCAATCATCTACAATGCACTGGAAATTTTATTCCATTCCTATATCCCTCCCAGCTTTTATAGGTGAGTCTTTGCCTTATCTGTCTAGGAATCAGTCCTCTAAAACACTTCCTGCTGCCCCTTTCTTCTGTCCCCTATTTTACATTACTCCCCATTTTTAGTCGTCCTTTATAAATTGTCTTCTCCCATTAGAATGAAAGCTCCCTTAGGGTGAGAACTGTGTCATTTGCTTCTATCTGTATCATCAATACTAAGGACAGTGCCTGGCACATAGTGAATGCTTAAAAAATGTTTTATGTATCCATCTGCATGTTTCCTCACACTATAAGACTGTGAACTCCTTGAGAACAAGGATTAACTTTCTTTTCTATAAAATCTATAATCCTAGAATTTTGCAAAGAACTTAGAAAATAGCAAATGCTTAATAAATGTTATTTTATACCAGTCATATCCCAGAAATGGAAGAAGACTAGTTTCCCCAAGATCTCTCACTGAAAAATTTGACTCAATTCATTTCCTTTGCAATTGTATGCCAATTCCATATTCCTTGTTAGTATATAGGATCACATTAATTTTTAAAGTGTGAATATTATGGTAAATTAAACTACATTTGTAAAGTAAGTGGTACCTGACAGAACTGTATTCAATTCTATAATCCTCCAGTAGAAGGCAAACTCATTGAGGACAGTGATTACTGAATCATTTTCCTCTTTGTATAACCAGAACCTATCACAGTGTGGTTAGCACACTGTAGGCACATGATAAAAGCTTATTGAACTGAATTAAATCACCTGAATGTCATATGAGGATATTAGTAACATTATGTAAAGCTAGAAAGTAACATCTGAAATCTCAACAAATGCCCAAGTCTTTTTCTAAATTAAAATCTCATTATTTATTGAGAGCATTAGAAAGGTTTATAACCAAGGGTTCTAATGTGTTTCTTATGCACTTTATCAGGACAGGTTTATGCTAATTTTATAGAGTTTTGTTATTAATAGTGAGAAACTGGTTGCTGAAATGTAGAACAAATATATCTTTTTGAAGAAAGCTCATCTGGTAATTATATTGATGTAAGTATAAAGTAATATTTCTCTGTTTCACATGTAAAAACCTCATGCCAAAAGTCTACTTCACTAAAATAAACTGCAAGAATTTGTTTTAAGCTATGAATCTGGAGAAATTCAAACTACCAAAGAGAGCCAGAAATTAAGGTCTAAGATTCACTTATTTATTTGCTTACATATATACACATGCATACACACACACAAAACTATATATACATATATGTGTATATATATACATATTTCTTAGTCTTTAATTTATATATACATGTGTATATACATACATCACATATACAATCATATCACATATATGATTGTCCTTACCTGACCCAGTCAAATAAAATTTGCACCTGATTCTGATAATGATAACATGCTTTTGGAAGTAGTGGAATTGACTTATAGGAGCCTTATGATTTGACCAGGAAAGGACCTGTGTGCCTTGGAGAAGCTGGTTGATTACAACATAATCATACGAAATTGCCTGTGGAGACTTGCAGGTTTTAAGCAACAGTTATGATTAAAATAAATCTATTCATCTTAGATGCTAAAAACTCTAATGACATGAAAAAGATTCAAAGTCAGTTTAAGGAACTTTAATGAACTAAAACAATGAAAGATCCTTCCAGTCTTACCTTCATATGACCTTATGGATGTTTTTCTAAAACATCATACTGAAGCATATCTTCAACTTCCCTTCATAATGTGATGGTGTTGGTGGCTCTTGGTTACACTCAACAAACAGATCTCTCCAATTGCTTGTCTTATTCATTTGAAGCTGTGGAGAGCCTCCACGTTTCAAGCTCTGAGTGGAGTTTGACCTAGATGACTTATGTGGTTCTTTCCATATCCAAGACTCTCTCCTGCTTCCTTTATCAAAGCACACTTCAGATAGCATGTTCAATGTTCCTTTCTATAGTGAGGATAATAGATTTAGAAATGAGAGGCCCCTTATAGGTGATCTACTGAAAGACTTTTTTTACAGATGTAAAAACCTAAGTTGTAGAGTGGTAGTGTGATTTGCTTAAGGACATACAGTCAGTGAGTAGGTAGGCAGAGCAAAGATTGGAACACAGGTATTCTGACTTCTAACTCTACATGTTTTCCACTTCGCCAAGCTGCTGAGTAGGAAATAATATCATCATTCAATAACCAATTCTGCTATTTTTTCTTCCTTTTCTTCACTGTGACCCCAGGAAAGCTAGGGCTAGAAAGAATCTGAGGTTAAGTCCACCCACCTGATTATATATTCTGTTGACTAAAGTGGATTAAAGGAAGGACAAATGATTTGTTGAAAGTCTATTAGAGGATTAGAAGCTAAATCTTCTGAATTGTAGTTCAGTACTCTTTACACTCCCTTTGCCTCCCTTTACCAATACTCTTCCAAAATCAAGGATTTCAGACATTCCAGAGAGTGTGTATAACTGATTATTGTGAGATAAGGCCCATCCATAAAAGGTGAAGTGGATGGTAGTCAATCACACAATTATTTAGATTGCAGAGGAGCCAAATTCTAACATTTGTGGCTAAAATTTGACATTGTTCTTAGATATATTTATTTAGTGGGATCAATTATCTTAAAAAATAAATGCATACATCTACTAATTAAAGACAAATAGCCTATTTTCACCTAGGTTTTAGTACCAACAATCCCAGTAATCACTTTTTTTGCTAATTATCTAAGTAATTCACTCCAAAAAGCACTATCTTTTGGTATCTTATTGGATTTTCAACATGTTGTGGACAAGGTTATTGATTACTAACATCTCCAGTTTGTCTGCTATAAGAAAGGATTTGAAAACTAATGGGATCCCATCAGTTTTCTGATTTAAGCTACTATACTTTAAAACATATAAATCATATTAAGGCAAGTAGGTCTAGTAGTGATTTTTCGGTATTTCCTTACAGGATGATAGCACGCACAATAATATTATGTAATGCTAATGTTACAGCTAGAAAGAACACCTTTCTTTCTTTCAGCATGTATTTATTAAATGCTTATTAATGTGTTAGGCACTATACCAAGTGCTGATACAAAGACAAAAATAAAAAATAATCCTTGCTTTTCAAGACTACATATTCTATTGAGAAGGAACCAACATGCATATAGACAAGTAATAGTAATCCATATATAAAATAAACACAAAACTGTATATAGGGTGCAGAAAGGACATTAGCAAGTGATGGGGGTGGGGTGTTAGAATCAACCTCAGGGAAAAGATGGGACTTTAATTGAGCTTTAAAGGAAATGAAGGAATTTATGAATTAGATGTAATGAGCGAATCAATTCCAGACCTCTTTGGCCTGAAGTAAACTAATTTGGCTTGAACAAAAATCTGTAAAGGATAGTAATATATAATAGTCTTGAAATACAAGCTGAAAGCAAATTATGAAGGATTTCAAATGTCAAACAGAGGAACAGAGATCCACTGGAGCTTCTTGGTGGGGAATTGAAAAGTCATACATGGGCTTTGTGAATTTCAACTTGGCAGTTTATGAAAGAGAAGGTGTTAAACTCAAGGGGACTGAAGAACCAGATTGAAATGCAATTTGGAAATATTTAACTGAATAAATAAAAACATAATATGACATGGATAATATTAATTTGTGGTTGTCTAAGTCAACATGTGGCTTACAGGTATCTGTTTCCATTTGAGCTTGACACCACTGGTGCAAAGGACTGACTGGAAAGGCAGAGTCACTATTGCAATATTCCTAGTGAGAGGCGATGGACACAGGAATTAGGCTAGTGGCCCTGAGAGTGAGGAGAAGGGAATAGATTCAATTGATATTTTAGATGTAGAAGCAATAAAACTTGACAACTGATTAGAGACAGGAGTATAAAAGGGGCACAATTGGGTGAATGGAAGGAGAGTGTGGTCTACATGCTGAAAATAATTCAAAGAAGATAAGGACAGAGAAAAAGCCACTGACTTTGGCAGCTAAGAAATAATTAGTAACCTTGGAGAGTAGTTTCAGTAGAGCAATGAAATCAGAAACCAGGTTGTAAGGTGTTAGGAAGTGAATGAAAGGTGAGAAAGTACAGGCAATGGGTATAGATGGCTTTATTCTAGTAATTTAGCTCCAAAAGAGAAGAAAAATATGGGATAATAACTTGAGATGATATCCACATAATTTTAGAGGATTTCCAACTATTAGATTTCATGGAGCATTAAAAATTCAAGAAGGCTCCATATTTTAGACTTCTTTTAGTTTCTACTACCATCTAATTAGAAGAGAATTACATGATTCTTCTGGTCTATTTCCTTTAATGAATGATACAGAATAGCGCAAGTCTAAGCCACAGAGTAATGAGACATTTGTCCAATATAACCCATTCTTTGATAGAACCAATTTAAATTCCAAGGTCATAATCTCTCTAGTAATTTCTTTTTTTCTGAAAGCCCCAAAGCAACTTCTTTACCTTCATGGCACAAATGAACCAAAAACCATTGAAAAATTGTGGATAAGTGAGTAAAGCAAACTCAGTGTCATTTCAGCTATGGTTATGCAAAGAAAAACAAGAGCTTTTTCCCTTAAAAACTAGTTTTTCCCAACCTAGGACACTTGTTGTTAAATGTGACTTTAAAATTTTTGCTTAAAGGTCAGTTTTGGGGAAATATAGCTATAAAACATCTGAAAATATATATGTGTATCTCTACACACAAGCACATATACGCATATGCGTATATACACACACACACAGAAATGGATTCTTAATAAGTGCTTTTGCTTGCTCTTTGTCTAGTTTATTTATTTTTGTCTTCTCTCTCAAGCATAGTTAGAAGTGATCCTTCCTGTGCTACTTCTTATTCACCCACACGAGCCTCAACCCAATTCTATATTCAACTATCCTTTTATTCTTTGTTTCTTAATCTGAGTAAAAGAAAGCCATAACTCCAGGAGCTTTTCCCTTTAATTATTCCATTCCCATCTTCAAACTGTATTTAGTGGTTCTTTTCTTTCCTTCTTAACTATAAGCATTCTCAGATATATTCCATTCTTTAAAAAACATTTAATTCAGTCATAATTTCAATCTTTCAACTTATATTTCTCTAATTTTCATAACTGAATTTCTAAAAAAAAGTTATTTACATTCTCTGCTTCCTTTTAATTCCAATACCATTACTCTTCTGAAATGATGCTTTCCCCAAAGTTACCAAAGATCACATAACTGCTAAATTCAATAGCCTTTTATGATTTTTGTAACTCTCTCTTTGAAACTTCTTAAATTGTTGGCTACCTCCTCTTCCTTGGCACATTTTTGTCTCTTGGTTTCTTTGACATTGTTCTTTTCTATTTTGCCTCTATCCTATTTGACAGTTGTGATTGATTAAGTATTGGTGTCCCCTAAAACTCTTTTCTGGTCCCTCTTTCTTTCTACTCTGTCTTTAGTCGTTTCCATCAGATATCATATGTCTATATAGTATCTTTACCTGTATGACTCTGAAATCTATATATCCTATTGGAATTCAAAGGGAAGGAGGGGAGAAAGGACAGAAGATGGAATAAAAGAAAGAAAGAGAAAGTGAAGAGTGAGCATGAAGGAGTGAGGGAAGGAAGGAAGGAAAAAGGAAAGAAAGAAGGAAAAAAGGAAGGAAGGAGGAAGTGAGAAAAATGGAGGGAGAGAAGGAGGGGAAAAGAGAAAGAAAGCAAACAAAGGAAAGAAAAAGAAAGGTAAGAATAGAAAAGAGATATGAAATCTATGGGAAGACTAAGGTTCCATCAGTGAAAAGAATACACGCATCAATGAAATCATGAATCTATTCATTACTGAAGTTTGGTTAACTTACTTTATGTTAATAGAATTTTAGTGATAGGTCAAAGGAAAAGATAGTTGCTCTACCCTTTGCCCAGATCAGAAAACATGTATATCCTATTCCAGGCCTTGACACCACACCAAGAACAGAAATATACTAGAGTATATCCGTAGGAGGAAAATTAGAATGGTAGGGTATATGAAAACCAAGTCATAAAAGCAGCGATTAAGAGACTTGTAGAATAAAATATTTTATACTATTTTATAGTATGATATAGTGTATGGCAGAGCAGGAGGACACATGGAAAAGTGAATCAGTCATTCTGCTAGGCACAGGGTAGAACTGGGACCAATCCTAGATAGTATGGAGAGATAGTATAGTGTTATATCAGTTGTGGGGCAGGCAAGTCAAGAGAAGGAGGCGGCCAACAGTGATAAATATTTAGAGGTCAAACTATTAAGAAGCATTTATTAGATTGTTACTTTGTACTAGACACAACAGCTAGAGAAACAGTCCCTGCACTCAATATAAATAACAATGACAGCAATTATGTAATACTTTAAGATTTACAAAGAATTTTACAAATATTACCTCATTTTATGCTCACAAAAACCCTGAAAGGTAGGTGCTGTGATTTACTCCATTTTATAGATGAGCAGACTGAGACAGATAAATCTAAAATGACTTGTCCAAGATCATAGAGCTACTAAGGGTCTGAGGCAGGAGATATATAGATAGATAGATAGATAGATAGATAGATAGATAGATAGATAGATAGATATAGATGTATATATACATCTATATATATATATCTACAAACACACACATTCACATATATACAGAGAGAGATATATATGTATGTATGCATATTGCACATGCATGTGCAGAATGTATGCAAATTTCATTGGGGGTTGGGTATAGTCAGATGGAAGACCATAGAAGGTTTCATGTAGAAGGCAGAGCTTTTTTTCAGATAACTAAAATCACATTTAACTTTCTAAGGATTTCCAAATTATCTTGTTGTGGTGAAGTATTTTAGGATTAATACATTCATTTCTCAACAGGTTGCACTTTAGACTTTCTCCCATAAATACCTTCATTTTGGAAACTTACTTCTGGTCTGAAATTCCCATATTGAAGTATTTTCTGCACCTATTGCATCCCCTTCTGGTTGTATGTCTTCTTCCAAGGGGTAAGTGGGAGGTGCAGTGGATACAGCACTGACCCTGAAGTCATGAGGAGCTGAGTTTAAATGTGACCTCAGACACTTGACATTTACTAGCTGCATGACCCTAGACAAGTCACTTAACCCCTATTGCCTCCCTCCCCCCCCTAAAAAAGATGATTCCTTTCAGAACCTCTGTTTAAGGTCAGTGACCAGGCTAACCATGTTTCATTACTCTCCAGGCTACACTCTAGACTTTCTTTTCCATGCCCCACCCCCACCCCACATTTTTAGTTTCTCTTTATGTGTTGTCTTGGTCCATTAGAATGTAAGCTTCTTGAGAGTAGAGACTGTCTTTCTTTTTGCTTCCATCTGTATTTTCCAAACTTAGCACAGTGTCTGGCACATATTTAGCAATTAATAAAAGCCTGTTGACTGACTGATTGATTCATAAATGGCACATTCCCAGTGGTAAGTGCTTGGAATCAAATAGAGGGATAATGGAAGAATGATGAGTCTGTATCATCTGCCTTACCTCCTCCTACTTTAGGAGAGCTTAAGTGGCTTTTTTCTGGCAAGTATGTTTGGGGAGTTTGAAGTGGATGGCAATGACAGGTTAAAATGTAATTGGTATTTTATAGCAGGACAAAATGATTACTAAGAGCTACTTTTTCCTTTCCTCCTACTACTCCTGCCTATAGCAAATAGCACATAATCATGTCCCAGCTATTTTTATTATAGAGTGATTATTCCATGGATAGGGACCAGATAACACATTGATTTTAAAAGAGTATTCATTGTTGCAACATTGTTATAAAGGCAACAAATTTCTACCACCCAAATCTTTCTCAAATCCATCTTTTTCTTGTCATTCCTTTGACCAGCAGCCAAATTCAGGGCTTCATTGCCTCTCACCTAGATGACTATAATATCATTCTGACTGCTGTCTCCACATACAGTCTCTTCCCTCTCCAAACCATTCTTCTCACAAGTGACAGGTTAATGTTCTTAACCACAGCTCTGATCATATCACACCTCTGTTCAAAAAGACCTTAATTGTTCCCAATTACCTATTGAATAAAGTCCATAGTCCTCAGCTTGGTTCCAAGACCTTCCCTAATTTGCTCCCAACATGACTTTCTCACACTATTCCATCCTTGTAAATTCTATGCCTGAGCCAAAGAATGCAATGTGGCTAGTACATAGGAATAAATACTGGTCCGAAGATTTCACTGATAATGGGAAATTCTCAAATCAGGCAACTTATTTTAACCAATGCAGTTCTTTGTAACTTATAATCTTAGTGCTTAGAGCACTGAAAGGTCAAGTGAATTGCCTAGGTTCACACAGCCCCTATATGTCAGACATGCAACCTGAAGTTCTTAGCTTTAAGGCAAGTTCTCTTTCCACTACACTTTGATATATCTCCTGTCTAATACATAGTCAATGTTTTCTACTTCCACTATTTATCATTCAACCTATTTTCTATACCTGGAATTCTCTTCTTTTCAATCCCTGCTTATTGAAAGTTTATGCATACTTTAAGATCCTTCTCAAATGTTATGTCATCCATGAATTTTTCCTTAATTACAATAAAACAGAATTTATCTCTCCCTTTCATGAACTTTCATATCACCTTGGCCACACCTAGTTATTTAGGTCAATGCATTATCTTTCCTACTAGTTTGTGAGCATCTTGAGGGAAGGGATAATGCTTTGCATCAGCCCCAGTACCCAATATAGTGCCCCCACTAGAACAGGTGACTACTAATTGCTTAATTCCTCACACAGAATGTGTGAATCAATGAATTAAATTGTGCATTACTACAAGCAATTTGCCAGGTTAGGGAAGTAGATTTTTTTAAAACCCAAACTGTTGTGTGTGTGTGTGTGTGTGTATGTGTATGTGTTCATATTTGTTGCCCCTGCAATTTATATCTGCTTGTAGTTCTTTACTGTGTCACACTTTCTTAACTTTCAGAATATATTCTATTCAGGTCTGTTCAACAGATTGATGCTAAGTAATGGTGATAGCACATCAGGCTTGGAAGAGTACCAGTGCTGGGAGAGTTAATTATGAACATATTTTGCCAGGCTACACACAAAAACATAATGTCTCATGGAGGCATCTTACAGTAAATACCTAGAAAGAGCTGGGAATGTTATAATCCAGTTGTAGCCATACTCTAAAGCAGCAGACTTTACTTGATCACTCTAATTAAAACGTTAGGATATAAGGCCATTTGGATATGCATAAGACTAGATGCTAAAAATTTTAACCAAATCAACCAAAAGGTATTTTGAGGCACCTATTATGTGCCAGGCATAAAACTAGGTGCTATGAATATAAAGAAAAACATCAAATAGTCTTTGTCCTCAAGGAATTTTCATTCTATTAGGGCAGACAAGGTGTATGTATGTATATAAAATAAATATGATCAACTAATGAGCAACATTTATTAAGTGTCATCTGAATGTCAGGCATCATTTCAGGTACTAGGAATACAGATACAATAAACTCTGCTCACAAGAGCTTACTGTCTGGCTAGAGAATACTGCATACACACATATTCCTATATTTACAGGAGCAGTGTTAAATAGTTTGGGGGGAGAAATCACTAAAGGCATCAGGAAAAAGTTCATATAAATGGCAGTCCTTATGATAAACCTTCAAAAGAAAAAGGAAAGTAGAGACTCTGAGAGGAAAAGTGAAGAAAGAATGCCTCCCAGATAAAGGGATTGTTCAAAGACATTGAGATGAAACACCATAATGTATAGACAATATTATAAACAGAAATTAATGAGAATTGCAAAAGCCAAAGGGACTTTTGATCTGAGTTTTTGTTTTTGTTTTTGTTTTTTGCTTTTTGGAGGGCAATTGGCATTAAGTGACTTGCCCAAAGTCACACGGCTAGTGTGTGTCAAGTGTCTGAGGCCGGATTTGAGTTCAGGTCCTCCTGACTCCAGGGCCAGTTCTCTACTCACTACGCCACTTAGATACCCTTTTGATCTGAGTTTATAAGGAAATAACGAATTCTGCAGGTCAGTGATAAGCAAGGAGTGTCTTCCAGCATAACCCTTGGTCCCTTCTGGATGATGGGTTTTACTTACAACTTTAAGAAGCACTGATTTCAGACTAGAGAGAGGGTGGACTCATGAGACCAAGCTTATCATTGTACTAGCCTGTAAGAAACCTGCTTATTTTCCACCTCTTTTTTCAGTAAGAGCTTGGCATATACATGGAATGCAATAAAGAGAGAGAGTAGATCACCCCTCACCAAGAACCATCAATGAGCGTCTTACAGCATAAACTCATGATAAGCTAAATGTGTTTGAGGTTACATGGCCCAAGATAAGAGTTCCTGGACCTCAAGTTTTTGACCATCTTTTGTCTTTGATCCCTGTTCTGGAAGAAGAATCAGCAAAGAATTAAAGCCATAACATGAAGGAGAGAGACATAGACTTCACTACTATAGTGGTGAGCTTTTCTGATAGTATGTGCCTCAAGGGAAAGTGGATCACCTTTTCAACAACCCCATGTTTTTCTTTCCAAGGGAGACCAAGCCAACAGAGTAGTCTCATGTGGATGAATGACTTTATAAGTCTCCATACAAGTTTAAAAAAGCCATTTGTTGGACTATAGGTATATTGCCTCTTCAGTACTTCCAAGTTAAGTTCTCTTCTGAAAAGAGTCTAAACTGTGAGGTAGTGCTTTATCTGGAGGACTTAAGAATCCAGCAAGAAAAGTGAGCTCTAACATAGAGAGAAGAAATGGTATTGATTGTTTATGAGAGACTGTGTATCAGCAATGCAGTATTCACAATGCCTACAGTAACTATAAATATGCTGATATGGTTATTAATTGCGAAACATAACAGGTTCTCTACATAAGAAATATAGCTAGAGCACTCATTTAAATAACAGAAAACTGAGTCCCAAAACGAGAAAGTCAAAGCCAACGCAGTAGTTACGAAGTTGGCACATGTTATTAAAGTAGTAAACATCCACATTCTCAAGCCTTCAAAACAGGACAGGCTACCTCAGGGAAAGATCTTCCTCTCCTCACACATACAACTGCTCAGCGTCCAGGCAGCTTGCTACCTGCAGCTCCGGCCCCTGGCAGTTCCTGCCCCAGGCAGTCCTCAGCAGGAGTCCTTAGCAGAGATTCTGCCCTGCTCAAAGCAAAAGGAGTTCGCACCGCAACTGCAGCTGCTTCTGCTGCCGCTTCCAGTCAGCACCACACCGAGACTAGCTTGGTTCCGGCGTTCTCTTGCTCCATCCCTTCCTGCTACTTCAGCAAGTTTAAGGGGCATGGAAGATCTTCAAATCCCAGTATCGTTACAGACTGAATTCTTTATGTTTTTTGCATTTGTTTATAGGCTCAAATGAGTCATTTTTTTGTTATGTTCTGTTTTTTTTTCTGAGCTACAATAAAGGCAGTGCTATACTTTAAAAAATTAATGTGTTATCTTGAGGGTTTATAGAGGAACTGGGGATTCATTTGACTCTCATTTGTGGTAACCTTGACATAAACTATAGTCTGAGATTTTTCAAACTCTAAATGGAATTGGGTGAATAGTGAACTAAAGAGAGTGATATTTAGGGGAGAAGTCCCCAATACTGGGTCCATTATATGTACAATCAGAGATCAATGGGTCCCAGGGACATGTATAATGCATTACATTTTAAATTTATTTGGAATGAACAATTTATGAAACTAAACAAAGCAATTATTTCAGAGGATAATGAATTATACATTTAAACCAATGAAATGAACTTTTTAACCACCCACCAAGGGTTAGTAAAAGTTTTTGCCAGGTGAGACATAAATAATGTAGATTTTAAAATTCTTACAACTTGTTTACCTCCTGAGGGAGGGTACCTTAGGAAAGAAATAACAGTGGAATAATTTATCCTTTTCCGAGGGCTATCCCAAATTAGAGTTCATCCATTCTTAAATTTCATTGAATGGTGTTAAAATAAAAACATTTTTGGTTATCCTAAACAAAAAGCCCAGATAAATTCAGCAAAAATCTGTGAATGACTTTTCCTATTCAAAAGGGTCCAAAGGCCTATCTATTGTTAAGTACACTTCTCTGGGCAAGGATTATAGAAGTTTGATAAACTGTTCTTCCTTGGCAGAAGATCTGAAATCTTTAAGAAAGTTACTAATAGAACATTCAAACGACTAAGTCCCATTCAATTTACAGACATTTTTGCTTAAAAAAGAGAGTTCAAATTATTTAATGAGGGCATCAAAGTCCTGCATAGATTTTGAAGGAAATGTTTTACTTATACAAATCTATCAAAAATACCTTCTATAAATCAAAGATGTAATTTAGAATAATAACCCTAAATATAAACTAGAATCCATAAAATAGGAAAAATTAAATTATGAGTCCATGTCCCTCCTTGTTGGGCATACCTTGACACAAGGTCCCTAATCCTCCTAAAAGGAAAAAGGAAATCTTAGTTTCTTTCTGCTCTTTGGAGGTGGGGATGGGGGAAGGGATGCATCTTCTAATGTGAGCACCGAAGAAGGGGAGGGATATAAAAGATAAGTTGACCAAATAGATAGAGCACTGAACTTGGAATCAGAAAAATTGGCATTAAAATGCTGCCTCAGACACATACATGACATGCAACTGTGGGCGAGTCATTTAATTTTGCTATCCTTAGTCTCCTCATTTGAAAAATGAGGTGGTTGAACTAAATGACTTCCAAAGTACTTTCAAATCTACAGTCTTATGAACTGATGAAGGAAGAAGTCCCTTACACCTAAAATGAAATAACCAAAATAGGGTATCTCTAATTTCCCTTCCAAATAAAAACGTCTGTGATTCTAAATGTCTATTTTACAAAAGAAGTTTCCCCTCAAAAAGGGATAATAGCCTGCAAAGAGCGTTGGTGGTGTTTACCTTTGAATAAATAAACATCATTGGTTTGGATTGCCTTTGCAATATAAGCCCTTAGCTTCAAGGCCATGATACTAAGGACTAAAGAACAAATGATCAAAATCTAAGAAATGCTTGCAAACAACAATAATTATAGCCATTTTCTCTTGCAGCTCTGTTATGGGAATCTAAAGATCTTCCCTGCCCCTAGGCCCCTTGCTAAAGTGGCTACGTGACTCTGAGGACCCTTGGATATTTGAAAGTATACTCTGTTCCCTAATAGGCTGAATGTGGTCA
>CM053590.1:78110993-78129765 GCA_028646515.1 Pseudochirops corinnae | reverse complement strand
TTTGGGACTCAGTCTTCTGGTATTTAAATGAATGCACTATCTATATTTCTTATGTAGAGAGCCTGTTCCATTTTGTGATTAATAACTATATCAGCATATTTATAGTTACTGTAGGCATTGTGAATACTGTATTGCTGATACAATATTTTAAAAAATCAATGAACCTGAGGTCATTCTGTGCAAACGAGAATCAATATAATAATGAATAATGAAAATCTGATAAAAAGTAAAAAGAAAAATGCAATACACTAGTAAAGCACAGGGGAATCAAAATGCAGGAAAATGATAACTAAAGATTAATCATAAAACCAGATAAATCCTTATGTCTAGTCATGTATCCATCTATCCATCCATCTATCTATCCATTTTATTTTTCTATCTTTAAGGTGAGAGGAGATTCACCCATTTGTAGGAGGGAATAATCTGAACCCTCATCAGCTTTTGAGATTATGACTTTTCATTCATTTCTTTGGCCAAGGAATGATCATGCAATGTTAAAAGCAAGGCAACATGGATTAAGTCCACAAAAAGAAAACAGAGAAAGAGAGCAAGTTGGAAAAAGAAGAAGCAAAGAAGTATTATGCTCTCCTCTCAGTGCAGCAGCAGTTGAAGAGCTGTAACACCATCTCCCTGGTACAATAACAGAAAGGACAAAAAGTCCTCAGAGCATTTTTTTAAAGCAGTAATGTGAAGGACAGTAGTGGTGATGTGGTTGGTTTCTCCTCCCAGGCCCATGGGTAGAAGTGAAAACAAGACAATGACCATAAGGACAAGTCTATTGTTGTAGCTCACCCATGTGATTGGAGATCTAGTCAAAAGTAAATGCTTTATGTGGAATGTGTAAGCCCTTAACTGTCCTCATTCTCCTCCACCTTGTTTCTGAGCTTCCTCTCTTATTCTACTATGCTATCTTCATTGTTTTATTCTTTTTAACTGGCCTAGCTTCATAGTACATAAAGATTTCATAATACATAAATATTGACTCAGAAATGTGTATTTCCTTGTGTCCTCTTGTTCACAGTATGAGTGTATGGTAGGATAGCTCTTTAACTTTAGCACTCATATATTGGAAACATATTTTACAAGTCATTCATTCTGTATTCTGTATTTGTTATAACATAAAACAAAACAAAATGAAAACCTCAAAAGCAAAACTGAAATAGATTTTTTGCTTTCCTGTTTTCTTTCATCTATTGGCTTCTAACCAAGAGCAGGTCTTCAATTCTTACTCTTTTTAATTGGGAATGTGACCAATTTCCATTTCCTACAGGGAGAGGATGAGAGCTACAATCAGGGATATCTAAGACTTTGCCCTAATTGGGCAAAGGAGGAGAGAAGATTGAGTAAAAATAGCTATTCTGGAATTGATAAAGAACTTTGATCTTGACCTCTGGACCTTTATTATACAGTGCCACCTAGTGTTACATAGTAATGTGGCTACCTTCTTGCTTTATTCATATGTATTTGATATGTCTGTGTGTGTATGTGAATAATATATACACAGGCATACACACGTATATATTATCTTCTCTTAATTCTTTCTGTCCATAATAATATGAGAGAACACCTGGTTCAACTAATATAACCCTGAAATAACTGGGAAGCATCCTTGAGTAATTTAAATAATCTCACCCAGTTGCAAACACCACTATCCTTCCATTTACCCACATTCACAAATTTACTCTCAATACTTCACTTTCCTTCCCACATATATAGTTAGTTGTTCTTTCCATAGCAACTCTCACAACTCTTGCCTTCTCTCTATTCAAATAGCCCTAGCAGAAGCCCTCATAACCTTCCACCAGGACTAGAGACTCATAACTGTCCTTCTGCCTCAACCGTCTCATCTTCAATCCATTCTCCACAGAGCTGCCAAAATGATTTTCCTAAAGCACCATTCTGACCATGCCACATGACCACTCTATAGATTCCAGTGCTTCTTTATTACCACTAAAGTCAAATACAACTCCTTTGTCTGGTTTTTAAGAAATTTCATGAATACTTCAAACTACCTTTCCAGATTTATTAAATATTTTTTCTCTCTACCGCTCAGCCAAACTATCCTTCCTGTTGATTCTCCATTCCCCATTCCTGTGCCCTTGCAGAGACTGTCTTCCCCCCTAATTTCTAGAATGTGCTCCTTCCACCTCTGCCTCAGAACTCTTCGTTTCTTTCAAAACTGAAACTAATGTCATCTTCTACATGAGCTATTTCTTGATCCTTCTAACTACTACCTCAGCCCCAGATATTGTATTTATGGATTTATTTTGTATGTATTTGCAGATACCTATGTGTATCTATACAGATAAAATGTCAGAAGATACAGAACTGAACTGGGAGAAGGAAAACCAGATGTCAAATCCTAGCTCTTAAAAATACTAACGTATTACATTAGGCAAATAATGAGCCTTTGGTATCTCCTGTAGTTCTCTAAACTTTGAAGAATTAATGCCAATCTACATTGGTCGAATGATTTTCTTTATCTGGAATTCCAAGAACCAATGAAATTACAGTGTACAAAATAATAACAGTTACATTTTGTCTCCCCCAATAGAATATGCTATTATTTTTATGGATATAAAGATGATTTCTTTTCTGTTTATACTCTCATCTCAGTACCAGGGACAAGTAGGTGCTTCAGAAATATTTGTTAATTGATTGACTCCAAGATCTTGAGAGGTGATTAAAGAAAAGTTAGAGCTCTTTTTTTCCTGCTTCTAGATTTCCAGGTTCACTGACATGGGTGAGAAACATTCTACCTCAAAGCCTGGGAAAAGAGGAAAAAAAGATAATCAATTGTAGTCAACACATCCAAATCTATTGTCCACTCTGTAGCACAGTTTGGAGTTTAGAGGGTCAGTAGTAGTGTGTTTCTGATTCTTTGAGGCCAAATGGGCAGTTCATAGCACAGTATAGGGTTGGGGGGATCTGAATATAGGCTTTCTAGTCTGATACTATTAGAGCTATAACACAGGGTGGCCACAAGAGGGAGGGAAATTCTTTCATTCCCTCATCTGTGGTATATAGTAAGACCTACGGTGACAGAATGATTTTTCTTCTGAAAAATAAAAATCTCGTGACCACCCGCTGGGAACTGCAAGAGAACATAAGGTGGGGAGAGGATGAATGTCATTGCCTCCTGGGACAGTTGACAGGATTTTCTGATATCTGAAGAAGTCCGTAGTAGGCACCACCAATTGAAGAAATCCAAAGGAGAGTATCTTCTAAAATGATGGTGTCAAACTCTAATAGAAATGGATCACTGTGGGCTATATATTGACTTAGAAAACTACAAATTCCTCTTATCTGAATTATCTTGTATTTTTAATTTATTTTTTAAAATGTTTCTTGATTACATTTTAATCTGGTTCAGCCAGCACTAGGGAGTTTCACAGGTTATAAGTATGACACCTCTGTTCAGGGAGGGAATGCATATAAGACATGGAAGCTATACAAGTCCCTGGGGAAGTAGTCTTCATTGATGGCTTTTCTATGGCATGAACTCCATTTGTTTTCTTTGACATAAATAAACTTGTAGGCTGACAGGTTTCTTAATTATGTGCATGTAAGTACATTGAATCAATGCCATGTAGTCAGTCAATACACATGTATTTAGTGCTTACTATATATTAGGCCCTGTGCTAGGGATACAAAAAAAAAAAAGGCAGTGTTTGTCGTTAAGGATCACACAGTCTAACAAGGCAAACAACATGAAAGCTGTGCTCTCTAGACCTGCTTGAATTGTCAGGGACTGTTAGCTTTTTGCCATCACTACAACCACTGTCACTGCTCTGCAGTGGACCAGGAGAAGACTAGGCAGAGATTCTTAGCTTCTGCCTTTGGGTGACTTATATGTGGTTGCCACAATAAAGAGAGGAGGTAATTTGGGCAGTGGGGCACCAGAAATGTCTGCTTCTTATCTTTAAATGCTTACTTATATGAAATTCTATTTTATATATCTCTTCTTTTACATTGCCATGATTTTTTTCTTTTCAATCAATGAATAAAAATGGGGGCCAATGAGCACCTGAATATGAAAATAGTTAGTTGATTCTTATAAGAAAATTTGGGGTGCTACATATACATTACAGGTCCAGACCAATAATGGGTAGGAAAATAATTTTTATTATAAACTTGTCACCCAGAGGTGGCAAGAATAAACTTCCCACAAGGAACATACGATGCTACCTAATAAGCAATCTCAAATTCACCTGAAATATGCATATGCAATTTGATAGCTGAGCAGGCATTTACTAATGAAAATCTCTTTCCTATATTTTGTCATTCTATTTCCTTTTGAAATTGGTGATATTGGCTTGTGCTAACACTGGATTCCCTGGAAATAAATTATGCATACCAGTTGTTGATAGCTTTACTTTGCAAATCCAATTAGGTACACCAACTGCTTCTGGAGTCTTACAAAAGTAAGAAACTTAGGATTTCTACTGTTAGCATGCAGGATTTGAAGGACAGAGAAAGTTACTAGCACTATAAATTACATATATTTAAACAGCGTATAGATCAAATGCTTTAGGAAAAAAAGTCTTATTTTTATGAAGCTTCCAATCATCTGTGGTTTTCTTCTTTTCTGGATTCACAAGAAAACAGATTGTGCCATGCTCCTATCTATGACCTTTCACTTAATGAGGTCAAACAGAGCATCCTGACAAGGACAGAAATGGGAGAATGACTTAAAGTTCCAGGTTGCATGGTGAGAATACAGCTAGGAAATGTCATAAAGGCATGGTAAATGTGTTTCCAACTGAATTTTTAATATTCTGTTTCTTCTTTTGAGTTTAAGTAAAAAAAAAAAAACAAACATTTCAATATATAATACATCTTATTTTAGTAGATAGTTTCTTTTGGACAGCAGAAATTAAACTAGGCACATATGTAAGGAAGTAGGCTGACTTCATTCTATTTAAATTTAAAACAACAGCAATATAATAAATCTTGAATTAACCAGTAATGAAAAGTCTGATTAGTAGAAGCATCATCAAATTATTTCTTTCCTTACATAGACATACTCAAGGGGGAAAATTAAAGGTAGAACAATTTTCCATATAAACTAGACCAAGTTTTTTTTAATTGCCAATAATTATGACAAATCACTCTTGATTTAAATAATTGGCATGTTTTGTTCAATTCCTCATTTTTGTGTATATGCTGATACCATCTTTGTTTATTTTTTAGCAAAAAGGGCATTTTTTTATTATTATACTACATTCCAGAACATTAAATAAACTGGCAGATATGATTTCTGACCTACTCTTGGTGAATGTTAAAAGATAAGACTACTCAGGAGATACTACAAGACTGGGGGCTAAATGTTGTCCCAGTAGTCTAAAAAGAAAAGATCACAGAATTCATAAATTATAGGCAGGTGAGCCTGACCTGTAGTCCTGAAAAAAATTCTAGAGAGTATTGTAAAGGATTGGAAAGGGAAGTGGTAAACACAAGTTGTCATTATAATTTCATCAAAAATATGTCATATACCAGGAAACATTCTATGCAATGGCTGCAATGTAAATGTAAATAATAACAGAAACAAAAAGAAATTGAAAGCAGTTGAATCAGAATGTCCAAATCTCTCCCTGAAGAATCAACAGTATAATACACCTCCCTCCCCTTTTTGCAGAAGTAGGAAACTGTGGATATAGAACACGTTATATACTATCAGATGTGGTAATATGTTGGTTATGTTTTCTGAACTGCTTTTGTCTCTCTTTTTAAAAATTTTTTCTATAAGAGATGGCTTACTGGATAAGGAGGGTGTGGAGTATGTTGGAAAATGAAGATAACAAAAACCAGAAAGATTGATCTATCTAGCTGTTTATCTGTCTATCTGTTTATCTTTCTTTCTATCTATCTATCTATCTATCTATCTATCTATCTAATCTATCTACCTCCGTATCTAAAGAACAGAACAGTCCAGACTAATCCTATTCCTTTCTTTGACAGGTTAGTAAATCAACACAATGGCATAGAGATAATTTGGCTAAATGGCAGCACTATATATGGTAAAATTTCTGAAAATAACAGTATTTGAGAGTTTAAAGGGAACCCAGAAGCCATCTTGCTCAAACATACCTGAAAGTAACCCCTACTATTACACATTTGACCAGTGGCCATTCAGGCTCTTCTTGAAGATCTTCAATGAAACAGAACCTATCACTTCTCAAAACAGCCCATTATATTCCTGGAAAGCTTTAATTATTAAAAGATACTTTTGGGGGAGACCAAGTCTAACTTTGCTTCTTTGAAACTTTGACTCATTACTCCTCTTTCTACATTATTGGACAGTCTAACAAGTCTAATCTTTTATTTTCCCAAATGGTAGCTCTTCTATCACGTAAGCAGAATTACTGTATCTCCCATGAAACTTCTCTTTCTTACCAAAAGTAGACCTTAGGACAGTTGTTCAACCAAGCTTCTCATGTCCCAGAATCAAGGATTTTTACCATTCTAGCTTCCCTTCTCTGGATGCTCTCCACCTTACTACCACCATTTTTAAACTTTGGTACCAAGAGCTGAACACAGTGCTCCAGTTGGAATGAATGTGACCATAGTAGAATACAGAAGAACTATTACTTGCTTATTTCTAGAATCAAGTATCTAAGACTCCCCACATAGCCCCAGAAATTCTTAATGCTTTTGCCTGCTAAATCATAACATTATCTCATATTGAATTTGTAGTATACAAAAAGCCAAAGATCTTTTTCAGACAAACATATGTCTCCCCATTCCTATATTTGTGAAATATGATTTGTGAACCTAAATATAAGACTTAACATGAGCTATGGATTTCATGGATGCTGACCTGTATAAAAAATGCTCCTCAATCTCAGCATAGGATTTAGAGGACAATTTAATAATGAAGATGCTGGCTCCTACATATAGAAGATTCATTATCCAAAACTTTAAAGTCCAGTGAGCAAAACTATAAAATAAAAATTGATAAGGAAAATACAAAGTGTTTTGCTTAGGTTCTGGTACAGCAACCCTGACTACATAACAGTTCCTGTGGAAATATCTGGGATTTGAGAGGATTGGAATAAAGCATGAATCAGAAGTTTGATATGATATACCAAAATGCCAGCAAATTAAGAGATGTGTAGGATTTAGTATAAGAGAAGAAACAGTTCCCATGTGAGACTGTTTTTGGAATACTGTATTCATTTCTTGGCACAAAATTTTAGGAAAGATAGAGAAAAACAATAGCACTTCTTTAAAAAGACCCCCAACGTGGCAGCGAGGTGGCTCAGTGAATAGAGCACTGACCCTGGACTCAGGAGGACATGAGTTCAAATCTGGCCTCAGACACTTAATACTTACTAGCTGTAGTGACCTCGAGCAAGTCACTTAACCCCAATTGCCCTGCCCTCAACCCTCCAAAAAAGAAAAAAAAAAGACAACCAAAATTGTGAGGAGACTAGAAAGCCTGCTATGCCATATTATAAAATGTGAAGTATTCAGAGTTGTTTACTCTGACATGAAGACTTGTAGAAGACATCATTGTGTTAAAATATTTGAAGAGTAATCACATTGAAGAAGTATTAGCTTTGTTCTGTTTGTCAATAGAGGGCAGAATAAAGAAAAATAAATGGGTGCTGCAATAAAGCAAATTTCTAAGAACAAAAGAAAGTTTAAGATATAAAAAATATAAGAAAAAATCTTAATAATTAAGAGTAAGTATTCAAAAGTGTGATAGACTGTTCCAGGAAATGGCTGTTCTTCAAGTAAATTCTGAATGACCACTTGCTGAGGCTACTTCAGAAGAAATTTTTGGTCAGATGGCATCAGTCCTGGGCTTTAACTGGTAGTTAGGAATCTAGCAGGTAAAAAGTAGGAGAGAAGGACATTCCAGGTATTTAGTAGTTGTCTTTTGTGCTCAAAATGAAATCACTATGTTGAGTTCAAGGTACAGTGTGTCTGACCATGGCTAATCAGACTAATACAAGCTCAGAAAGCTCTAACAGTTTGAGCACAATAGCTCATATGAACATTTAGAAGGCAGATGTCTAAATTTTCATGGCTCACATTTCTTTTACTGTACTGAAATTCTGCTATACTCATAGATCATTGTGCCTTCTTTGATGCAGGCACACCATACTGAGTAGTCCTTTGCCACCATCTTCCATGTCTCACAATTCCAAAGTTCTGCAGAAAGATCTTGAGAGTATCCTTGAATCACTTCTTCTGACCTTTACATGGGCACTTGCCTTACGTGAGTTCTCTATAAAATAGTCTTTTAGGCAAATGTACATTTGGTTTTCAAACAATGTGGCTATCCCATAAGAGCTGAGCTCTCTGCATTAGAACTTGAATGCTTGGCAGTTGAGCTTGAGAAAGGACTTCAGTGTCAGGTACTTTATTTTGCCAAATGATTTGCAGAATCTTCCTAAGACAGTTCATATGGAAGCAATTCAGTTTCTTGGCATGGAGCTGGCATATTGCCTAGGTTTCACAGGCATACAACAATGACATCCGCACAACTTCTCTGTAGACCTTCTGCTTGGTAGGCAGTCTAATATCTCTTCTCTCCCAAATTTTCCTTTGGAGCCTCCCAAAAACTGAGCTAGTTCTAGCATTGTATGAGTCAAGCTCATCATCTATGTGTACATGCTTGGATAGTATACTGCCAAGGTAAGTGAATTTATCCATAGTATTCAAAATTTCAATATTTGCTATAACTAATGGTTCCATGTATGGATGGTGTGGTGTTGGGTTATGGAAAACCTCTGGTTTGGGGGTATTTTCAGGCCAAAATCAGCAAAAGTGGCAGAAAATCAATCCATCTCAGCCTGAGAGCCTGCACTGAGTGCACAATCATCTGTGTACAAAAAGTCGTACACCAACTCTCCCTTCACTTTAATCTTGACTTGTAGTCTTTTCAAGTTAAATATTTTATCCTCAGTATAGTGGTTAACCTTGATATCTTCATTGAAGGTATCAGACAACATTGATGAAAACATTATGCTAAAAAGCATAGGAACAAGACCGTAGCCCTGCTTCACTCCATTGGTGACTGAGAAACTGCATGCACAATGCACATTTTCCTGAACCTGTGCAAGTGTGTCATCATGAAACTGACATACAATACTGATGAATTTCTCCAGGCAATCAGATTCTGTCATGATCTCCCAAAAGCCCTCACAACTGACAGTATGAAAGCCCTTGGTCAGATCAACAAATGTTGTTTATGGACCTCTGGTATTTCTGCTCTGCTCCTAGAATTCCAGAACTAAGGACCAGTGTAAGCAGGGATCCAGAGAACAAAGCATATTCAAGAAGAAAAGAATAGTTAGTGCAAGTTGGCTACAACCTAGAGTACATGGACAGAAATGCAATGACCTAAGAAGAAAAGGTGGTAGAAAACTGGAGAGGCCTCAAGTATTAGTCAAAAGATAGTAGTAAAAGCAAAGTATGATGGGAATGGTATTCATTGAGTCAGAAGGCTTTGGTCTAAAAATTATTCTAAAGCAGAAACCATGATTTATCTAGCTTTGGAAAAGAAAGTGACAAAAAATAAAGGTCTATGGTTTACATACATGTCAGTTGTCTTCACAGACATTTAAATGTATTTTTTATAAGACTTGAAGTGTTTATCTGCTTTCCTTTCCAGTTTCTCAGTGGGATAGAATTGCATTTATAAGACCAAATTAGATGGAATGATGCCAGTTCCATCAAATTTTATTGCAAGCTGCCTAAAATAATCAATATAACAGAAAATCAGGCAGCTCTCCTTGTGGACTATAAAGGCAAAAATCTTAGGAGTCCTTTCACTATAGTATTCCCTGGGGCAGAGCTAATGAAGAATATTGAATGTTTCCCAACATTTTTAGAGGCCAGTATTTTATTTATTCATTCATTCATCCATTTATATATTTGGTCATTTTTCATTTATATACCTATTTAAATATTCTAGAGCTGTATCTGTTTTACTACACATGCTCTTTTGATTTCTGGAAGAATAACTTAAAAGTAAGACAAAGATATGGTTTTATGACCTGAACTACTATACTATTCAAGCCTTGCAAGAAACATGTATGGCTTCTGTCCAGCTCTTTCTAGGCCTCCCACTTTTCACTTCAAATTTTCCCATACAGCATTTTCAATAAACACAAACTTCAGGGAGTCTACAAAATAAGTGTCTTCATGCCCAAGGATCCAGCATTTTGGCCAGTGTCCATGCATGTGAAATAGATTAAAATAGTTCTTACATTTTTTTTTTCTTCATGGACCCCATTGAACTGGTGAGGACAATGGATCCCTTTTCTGAATAAGGTGTTTAAATTCATAAAATAAAATACAAAAAATTACAAAGGAAACGAATTCTATTGAACTACATCATTAAAATATTTGTTGCTTATTCCATGGATGCAGATTAAGAATTTCTAGAGTGTCCTCTATCCTATCCAGAGGTCAAAAAAACAATTTTATTCATAGTACATTACTCAGCATCCATAGATGTGGGAATAACGTCCTCCTGACAAAAGAAAGGATTAGACCATAAATCTTTTGCCATGGAAAAGATAGGAAAGTCCTAGGAAGGATTTAGTTCTGTTCATGTCTTGCAGGGAGAAAGGACTTAATATCATTTGGTTCCATTCTGCCCTCCACAGTTTCACCAACTAGTGTTAGTATCTTGGGATCAAAGATTTAGAGATGGAATACAAGTTTGAGGTAAATGGAAGATAGTCCCCTTGTTCTAAATATGAGAAAACTAAAGGTAAAAGATTTGGTGCCTTGCCCAGGATTACACAGCTATTTAGTATCTGAGGCAGGATTATGAACTAATTAATCTTCCTGAAGGGCCCGTCTATCCTCCACTATCTCTCAAAGTCTGTCCAACCTTGTGTTCATTTCTTCCATGACACTATCTATCCATCTCATCCCCTTCTCCTTTTGCTTTCAACCTTTAACTTTCCATCTCTTGTTAGACCCCATTCCACTTACTTTGGTTCATAGATCTTACCTTCTAGGTTCCAATGCAATATTGATCTTTCAAGCCCTGAATTTTCCATTAGTCACCAGACACATCCACAACTGAGCTTCTTTCCTGCTTTTGCCTAGCTGCTTCATTCTTTATGAAGCTACTTGTAAGTTGTCTCCCACTCTTCCCCAGTAACATGTTGGATATCTTCCTACCTAAGGGACTCATCTTCCAAAATCCAATCTTTCAATACATTCCATACAGTTTTCTTGGCAAGAATACTGAAGTAGTTTGCCAATGGATCATTTTTTTTGTCTGAACTTTCAACTATGGCCTATCTCTCTTGGATAACCCTGTATGGCATAGCTCATAGTTTCATTGAGCTACATAATCCCCTCTGCCACAACAAGGCAGTGACCCAGGAGGGGGTAATCAGTATATCTCAGTTCTAGTCTTGGCTAAAGCTCTTAACAGTGGTGTGACCTCGGGCAAGATGCCATTAATCAGAGCCTATTTCCATATCTGCAAAATGGAAATATGGGACCATTTATCTCACAGTTTGAGTAAAGTACTTTGTAAACCTTAAAATGCTATATAGTCATCCATCATTGTTATACTATGTGAGCTGTTATTATACCCTTATCCCTATATAATTTGTCTATTGGAGGTAGATAGGAATATTGGATAGAAGGGTAGCTTTGAAATTAGAAGTTCTGGGTTCAAGTTCTACTCCTGAAACATACTAACTGGGTAACCTTGGGCAAATAACTTCACTTCTCAGTGCACCCAAGCAACTTTATAAGACTATGAATTATAGATGAGTTGACTGTCTGAATCAAGGCAGAGAATTTTCTCAGGAGAAATTCCCCACACTGATAAAAATCACAGATCACAGAAAAGAACGTATTTTGCCAAGGGTGTTGTGACAAAAATATACATTTTATTCACTGTGACTCCCTTAGTGTCTTAGTACCTTTGGGTTCCTTTCTTTGGATGCGGCAGTGATTCCCAGGGGCAATTTTATAGTAATAAATCCTAAGGAAGTTTTAAGGAGTCTATATAGAAAAGTGGACATAGCACTCTACTTGGAGTCAGAGAATTGGGTTTTTGGCTCTGCTCCTTATTACCTGTTGATTTAGGACCGCTTACTATAACAATATGAATGAGGGCTTGCTGTCTGTAAAGTAGTTTTTTAATTGAAAAGACTTGATTAGTTTTCATGCCCATTTCAGTTCCTTGATGTGGCAGTAAAGGCCTCTCCAAGTGAGTGATTATGTGGTAACTCAGTATCTGTACTAGGAAAGAGAAAAAGAGAAAAGCCATAGATGTACCAAATAAGATCTGTCAAAGGATGTTCTGTACAGCTGACTGAGACCTCAGGAGGACTGAAAAAGGGAGGAGAGGTACTAAAGTCACCTAAATCTCTACAGATTAGGCTGGTGTTATCACAGCTGCCAAAGATGGCTTCCTTGGCTTTTAGTTTGTTTGTTTTCCCTCTCCCCCACCCCAGAAAAGTCCAATCCCAAATATATGTTAGAACTGTGTCTTCCTTTTGTGAAGTTCTAAGATTGTGACTAGTAAAGAACAAAGTGCTATCTTGCACCTCTTTTTCCAATTCTGTGCTTTGGCCTTTAAGCTGTATAATTGGTTGAGGGGTGTGAGAAGTGTAGGATTGGAATATTCTACCATCTACTCAAGATCTGTCAAGAAGGTACAGGTGGATTCTTATCTATAAAGGTATAATTCCTTGCCCAGTTTTACAAATGAAAACAAAAGAAAACATGAATGAATAGATTACAGTATGAGTATAGAAAATATTAAACAGTTAAGATGCTATCAATATAAGCATGAGTCTTCCCAGGGAGTTCTATCTCTAAATAGCCCAAGCCAGGGGAATGGCCTTGGATCATTCTCTCAAATGAGGCTCAAAGGCCCTTTGGCAAAGATGTTTATAGCTTTTTCCCTTAGGAACCTACATATAAATGCTAACATGGATTATATAGGAGAGAAGGCAATAAATTTCTAATACAAAAGGATCTGAAGGAAGGAAGAGAGGCCTCAATTATTAATATAACGAGGTATAAATATGTGTGTGCATTTTCTAGCTAGCAAAATCAAGTCATTTATATTCCCCAGAGGAAGGATGGTACTTGCAGCTAAAAAATTCTAGGAAACAAACATATCCTTTTGCATATCATAAGAAAGGTCATAGAAATTACTGACCAGACAATATAGAATGAGTCATAGTCAGTAGTCCCTACAACTCCTATGGGGGACCCTGGACAAGTCACTTTACATTTCAGGTCTAAGTTTCCTTGTATTTAAAATGAGGGGACTGAACTAAGTAAGTGCAGAGTGCCTTTGAGTTTTAAATCTCTGATCCCATGACTAGAGGACTTCCAAGTTTTGTTTTAGCTCCAAATCTATATCCTTGTGAAATCTCTACCATTTGGGGGAGGGAGGTTGGTATTACAGCAGGATCCATGGGATGAGGAAGGGGTCTTCAAAGTGAAGAAGGTGGAAAAAAGACAAAACTGGGATAAAACATTTGTTTACCTTGCCCTTTTGCAGAAAAGCTTGATTTTAATCATTTTATAAAAAGTCATAATTCACTGATTAATTGTGGGTTAACTTTTTTTCAGAACTTGACCCTGTGAAAAAATTTATCCAATTAGTAAAGATAAAAAGGGATTATGTTGGGGAATGGAAAGATGAAGAGCCACTTGCCTTTTTTGGTCCAGGAGGGAAGGGAGTCATTGTTGTGTAAGTCTCTGAAAAGGATAAACAGTATTGAGTTGGATCAAGGAAGCTAGGGGATGCTATATTGTATTCTAATCCTTTTCCTAAGTGGGCCAAATTACAACTGGTGAATAAAGTTATACCAGAACCTCAGGAAGTATCCAAGGTTCTCTGCTTTCTGGGATAACAAAAGCTGAAAATGAATTTCTCTCCTTTGTCTTTTTCTCAGTCCCTAACTGTACGACCTTTTACATCTCTTCTTTGGGTATTTTATCTGTTTATTTTTTTTTCTCCATTCCAATGTCTCCTCTTTAAGACTGTGTCTCTTTAAGGTCAAATGGAACTGAACCAAAAGAAGTTACTTTTCTCACTTTACTATAATTCGTGCATTTAGTTGAGCTGCAAAGTACAACCTAGACAGCCAGTCTGGCAGCTCTCTTGGAATAAGATTCAGTCTCTTCAAAATTGGGGGCCCAGTACAGTTTGCCCAGAGCTACATGATCCTGTTTTCCATCTCCCATTCTTCTTTCTCTCTCTCATTAATCTTCTTTGTCCTTTATTTTCCTCACTCCTTTCCTCTTTCCCACCCTCAAATAAATTGATTTGAAGACATACTGTGATGATCCCATCTTTTTTCTCTTCTTTCTGCAGGTCCCTTTATGTTACCCTCCATTAACTCTTCATAAGGATTTATATATTTGAATGAATTCTATGTTTCCCTACAGGCATATGCTTCTGTCCTTCATCGATCCATTGTTTTATTGCTATTAAGTCACATATTTTCTTGATGCCATATTCAAAAAATACTTTTATGTCTTTTTAGGACACTTCTCTGAGTTGCTAATATCAAGTCTTTTTGTTCATCAGACGCTTTGTTGTGAAATTTAATATTATGACCAAAAATGTATCTAAGAATGATATGTTATTTCTCTTGCTGGTTTATAGGACTATTTTTTGTGCTCCTAAGTTTAGCTATGTCTATGTTTGTTTCAACAGAAAACATTGGCTGTAGAGTGGATGATTTTTAAATCTTTGGCAGTACTGTTATGCATAAATAATGAAAAGAGACAGGAAGCAAATGATGATACAGACTTACTAATCAAAGAAGGCTGTGGAGAAGGGAGGAGAGAGAATGCTTAAAAACAATTTGAATGGAGGAGCACAGGTTTTGGTATTTGTTCTTGAATGCATCTTAATTAATAAGCTTGAAAAAGGAAGTTTATGACTGGAGTTAAACTTGGAAGTGTTTTAAGCAAATAATTAGATAGAAAGACAGGAAAAATAAATGAAACACCTTCCAGAATAGGGAAAATTTTAAACACAGTTGATTTAAAAACAGGAAAAGAGTGAAGGCAGGCTTCTAACCTTCTCCATTGAGAGTTGTTCTAAAGAGCAAATAAAGTGATTTGCAGAATTAAATTGCTATATCGGTTCTTTTTATTGGAAGGTTTTCATGAAGTGACTTAAAGGGAAGACAGCAGAGCTAAAAGAATAATACTGAACTGATTATCCCTTTGCAAGTAAAAAAAACAACATTAAATTAAAAAGAAAAATATTTTGATCAAATTCAGTGAATAACATGTGTACTGATTAATTAAAGTTAAAGCACATAATCTCTCCTTTAACAAAGAATAAACTTTGGTTCAGTGGATAGAGTGCCACCCTTGGAATCAGTTCAAATCCACCCTCAGGCACATACTAGCTGTGTGGCACTGGGGAAGTCACTTAACTCTTGTTTGCTTCAGTTTCCTTATCTGTAAAGTGAGCTGGAGAAGGAAATGGAAAATCACCCCAATATCTTTGCCAAGAAAACCTCGAATCAGGTCACAAGTCGGACAGACATGACTGAAAAATGACATCATCTCTTCCTTTTCCCTTCCTGGAACCATGCCGGACTGTGATAGCTGAGTTTGGGTCTTACCTTTCTAGGTTTCAGGCTGCCATAGCACTTCCTGAGCAAGTATTCCTCCTCCTTACCCTTCCTCTTGCATTTTCTCCTTTAGGATATAAACTCTTCAAAGGCAGGCTCTATCTGACTTAGCACAGTTCTTGTATTATAATAAATGCTTAATAGCTGTTTAATCTATCTATACCTATCACAGGTTTGCAGCAACTATGGCATCCAATTCACACATCACCCCCATTCTGGGGCCCCAGCATAGCTAGCAGGTTTAAGGTACTCTAAAGGTCCACACTCTCTCAAAACAATCACTCACAAGACTCCAGGAGTGTCCTTACACAGCCAGAGGACCAAATTAACTCAAAATAGAGGCATTTAATGAATTTGCATATTAAGATTTGCAAAAGTTCATAGGACACACATCCACAAATGTACTCATCATCATTTGAGAAAATCATCATGCATAGGGATCACCCATGTACAGAGCCCACATGGGAGGAATACATGGGAAGGGATACCTATCACTTTCAATGCTGTGGGTCACTTCTTCTCCCACATCTTCTGATGATGTCACTGAGCTGCACTCAGGAGACCAGCCCCTTGCTGGGTAATGTATATATACTAGGTGCATCACTAAACTGTGTTCACCTGGCATGCTCCTCATCAAGTAAGTTGTTCCCCTAAGCTGATCATCTCTTCAACTCCATCTCATCTTGCAGAACTCTAATCTGCTAGCTATAGTAGCAAATACTGTATGAGATTAGTTAACAATTTTTCCAGTCTCAGCCACTATTCCCAGTTAATAAAAATCAGACCAAGTGCCCTAGGCTAAGATTAGATGTTTCCTTGTCAATCCCTAAGTCTTTCAGATATCAAAGCCTCCAGTTATAGATAACCAAGTAGCTTAAGGTACAGACACTGACATCTTCCTATCTGCTTTAACTACATCTGGACTTTATCCAGACAAAAAGTAAGTTAAGGAGGGAGGCAAGGTCAGTGTTCTCTATTCACTTAGCAGAAACTTCTGTGTTTCGCATGAATATTTGCTAATAGCAAAACCTACATGCTTCAGTGCTATACTCTGGCTAGGGAAAACCTCCATTACCGTACACTCAATTTTGCTTTACTGTTTTTAGAAACTTGTGTTGAAAAGAGGAGGATGACTGTCACAGTACCTCAGATTGGGAAGGGGCCTCAAAAGTCATCTAGTACAAGCTTTAACTAGACAAGGATCCCTTGACAACACAACCAACAAATGGTTATCCAGACTTTGCCTAAAAGGTTCTGGAAAGAAGGAATGGGCTATCTCTTAAAGCATTTTTTGATAGCTTTAATGGTTAAAAAAAAATTTCCTGGTATCAACTCAATTTCCAACTTATTATCTTGGGTTCTTACTTCTTTCTGCCCTCTGGGGCCAAGTAAAGTAAATCCAATCCCTCTTCAACAGGATAGCATTTCATGGCATTTATATGTCCCTTAAATCTCCTTCAGTTTAGGCTAAACTTCACCAGTTCCTCATACAAATTTCATATGGCATAACCTTAGGGCATTTTGCTATCTTGTTTGCCTTCCCTTGGATGCTCTCCAGATTACCAATATCCTTTCTAAAACATGGTGCTCCAAATCAACAGCTGTGCTAATGAAAGAAGTCTGTGTGGAAAGGATGCCCTCTTTGCAAATAAGCATTTCTTTAACAATTATATTTCATCAACAAATGTGGATTCGTAGTGCTTACATTTATCAGTACCCATTTTCTCAGTCTTATGCATCTCCACATTCTTCCAAAGTTCATCTCTGAAGATTGAGGGGAAAAAATGCTTAATATCTTTGGGGGTTTAAAAGGGAGAATAATCATCATCATCATAATAGCTGACATTTATATAGTGCAATAACTTTCATAGAGCACTTTACATATGCTCTCTCAATCGGTCCTCACAGCAACCCTGGACGATAAATGCTACAAGTACTATTATTTCCATTTTAAAGATTATGAGGTTGAGAAGTTAACTTACACAGGCTCACATAGCTAGTAAGTATCCAAGGCAAGACTCAAACCCAGGCTTGCCTGAATATAAGTCTCGTTAGTTTTTTTTTTTTTTTAATATTACTAAGTAACAAGATTGCTGTCCATCACATTGCCCCTCACAAACAAGAAAATGCACTAAAAGCAAGAGCAAAAACCCCCAAGAAAAAAGATGCCCTTTTAAATCCTGAAACTCAAATTTAGTTTTCATGTAGTTTTATTCTCTAGTCAATAAATGAAGGAATGAACTATTTATAAATCTATCAAATCAAAGAGGTAAATTCTAAACCCCAAAGTAAAAATTTGTTTCATAATTGTAAAACTAAAGGCAACTGCAATTATGTTTGAAAAGAAAAGAGGAGAAATTTATATTTAACAAAGCAAGAGAAAAAAGACAGCCAGTCAGCAGGGGCTTTCTCACTTGCACTGAAACTGGATAGTTCTCCATTGCTCTTGTCATTTTCACCAGGTAGACAAGATAATTACACAGCTAATAAAAATATAGTCTCAAAAAATTTAAGGGATTTCAAAAATTTAGTCTACTATCTCGACATGTATATTGCTTATAGCAGCTTATAATAAATATCCTGATATTCTGAAAACTCTTACTGAATTAGTAAAATTATTTAAGGCTCACTATTGTGAATCTCAGGAGATTTGAAATAAGAAGTAGGGTGTACTCTTGCTAGAGAGCTCTAGTCCTGGTCTATGGTCTATGAAACCAAACAGAAATCATTTAACTTCTTTGAGTGCCAGATAATCTACCCATAATTTACCCATAAAATGAATAAATGCCCTGCAAATTCACATGAATTGTAGGACCTCATGTATATTTTTCAAGGAGGGGGAGAGAGGCAGCTAGGTGGCACAGTGGCTAGAGCACTAGACTTTGAATCAGAAAGACTCATCCTCATGAGTTCAAATCTGGCCTTAGATAACTACTAGTTCTGTGACCACGTGACCCTGAGCAAATCATTTAACCCTTTTTGCCTACAAGGAGGTACAGTGGATAGAGTGTTGGCCCTAGAGTCCAGAGAACGTGAATTGAAATCTGACCTCAGACAATTACTAGCTGTGTGATCCTTAGAGAAGTTGCTTGTTGGGGGCGGGGGGTAAAAGGGTTACGTAGTTTGGGTGTGGCTTAGCTAGCTTGCTGTGAAGATTTGCCATATAA
>CM053590.1:78081953-78110493 GCA_028646515.1 Pseudochirops corinnae | reverse complement strand
ATTTGAGTTAGTCTATTTTTTAAGGTGTTATTTTCTTCAGTCAGGTTGTTGACTCTCTTTTCATGATTTTCTTACATCATTCTCATTTCTCTTCCCAACTTTTCCTCCATTTCTCTTATTTGGTTTTCAAAATCCTTTTTAAGCTTCTCTATGGCCTGTAACCAGTCTACATTTTTCTTAGAAGCTTTTGGTGTGGGAATTCTGACTGGGTTGTCTTCCATTCCATGCTTTGATTCTTTTTGTCCCCAAAAAAGGAATCTAAAGTTGGATTGCTAAGCTTGGTTTGCTTCATTTGCCTGCTCATGTTGCCAGTCAATTAATTTGATTTTTGAGCCACACTAGAACTCTGCTTTCACAAGGGAAAGCTCTGTATCAAATTGCTGGGGTTTTTGCAGCTGCCAGAGCTATCAGGAGGCACAGCCTCTGCAACTACCACCAGCTTTGGCTCACTGAAAACGCATCTCAGGACCACCACCCAAGACCACGATCCTGATCCAGGCCAGTTAAGGCAAAAGCACTTACCCTCTGAATGATCACTTGGCTCCCCTGCAAACTGTAGGCCATGAGCTCTGAAGCAGTCAAGTGGAGGTGGCTGCAGGGCTGCTGCCTTCTGTTGCTTTCTTGCCCTGGAGGCAGTCAGCTGGACCCACTCCTTTCCCCCAAATTTAGCCAAGTTCCACTGACCTTTTTCCTTTGTCCTTGGCTCTTATGGGTTGATAATTCTGGAAACCACCACAGCTGCTGGTGATCCACTCTCTGGAGTGCTCCAGCTGCGGCTTGTCCTGACCACCCTGGGGCTAAGCCATGGTTTCAGGCTGGGCTGGGCTTGGCTCCCAGCACTCTGAGAGGAGCCCTTCCCATCCAGCCTGCTGGGTTGCCCCCAGGGAGAGATGTGTTTTTCTGTAATTTTGTGGGTTCTGGAGCTCTAAAATTGGTTTAGAGTCATATTTTATAGGTATTTGAGGTGGGTATGGTGGGAGCTGTGAGTTCTCCTGCTTCTACACTGCCATCTTGACTCTGCCCCCCAGCAAAGTATAATTCTGGATGGAAAGAATGACATTCAATGAATTGACAGACTTTCAGGATTTTATTGCAAAAAGATGAAAATTTAATAGAAAATGTAACATACAAGATCCAAGAGAAATGTAAGGTAAATATAAAAGACAAGGGACTCAATAATGATATTTTATTTAATTTTTTATGTATAAATGTAAATCATATGTTTAAGACTGTCATCAATATTGGTGTACTTTGAAAGAGTGGAGTAGACCTGAGTATGATATGAATCTAGAAAGCAAAATGATGTAGGAAAAGGTAAAAAATAATTATTTTGTAATAAATGAGGTACAAGAGGAATTAGATGGGAAAAGAGGGAGGGGAATTACTTGAGGGAGTCTGCCCAATCCCTCTGTATTTCTCTTCCAAACTATCCTTTACACCATAGTCATTTTTCTGAGATAAGCTGGAGTAGCAACATGGTATCATGTAATTAACATTAGCAAAAAAGTCAAAGGATCTGGTCCCAAATTATGGTTTCTGATGTTCTACTTATATGTCCTTAAATAAGTAATTTCTCCTTTCTGAGATTCAGTTTTGTCATCTAAAAAATGAGATTGGACTAGATGATTTCGAATGTACCTTCTAGCTTTAAAGTCTAAAGAGATATATCTAATTTTGTGGACTCCAACTACATCACTCTTCTGTACAAATACCTTTCATGATTTTAAGGCAACCATTGCCTGACAAATAGAATGAAAACTTCTTAATATGGATTTTAAAGTCTTTGAAATCTAAGCCCAACTTTCCTTTTTGGTCTTAACATCTATTGCTCCAACCTTCCTTTTTAGTATTAACACCTATTATTCTTTATGATATCTTCTATTCAAACTAGATTACCTGTTGGAAATGTCCCATACTTCCCCTTTGCTCATATCCCCTGGAATGCTCTTTCTCCTTCTTCAAAGAAGAGTTAAAATATCATCTTCACCTTGAAGCCTTCCTTGATTCTCCCAAATCAAAATGAGCTCTCCTTCATCTTAATTACCAAAGCATTTTATCATCCTTTCTTATGACATTTATCACATCAAATTTAGAGTAGTTATTTTGTGTAGATATTTCATTACTATACATTTTGAGATCACAGACTAAGTACTTTGCAAGTAATAGTTGATCAATAAAAATTTGTTGAAATAAAGTAATAGTAACTTGTATATGACCATTAAAAATTACAAAGTTCTTTTCTCATAATGACTCTGAAAAGTAATTATTACTAGTATTATCATTTCCATTTTACAGATGAGGAAATTGAGGTTTTAAAGGGTGATATGATTGCTCTACAATTACATAGCTCTCAAATATCTGAAAAAGGACTTAAAGCCACCTACAAGATTTCAAATCCCATAGTTTTCCCACAATGTCCTAATATCTCTTTTATGCCTCTGGTTTTGAAGGTGGAATCTTAATCACTGCTCCCAAATAAAATCCCTGCCCCTGTAATTCATATATGTGATTAGTATCAATTATTTAAACCAAGCAACAATTGTAGTTATGCTGAGATTAGAAATAAGAATGCCTTTCCTAGAATTTATTATCCAAAATATGATTCATTACTGAAAATAGCTAAAGACTTCTGTCAGTGAAACAAATAATCTCATTAAAGTAAGCTCAGTTTCAGAAAGTTTTATTCAAAAGTCATTACTGGTAGTTTGCCCTCAGTCCTATGTGCTTACAGTGGGGAGAAATAATAGGGTGGATCTTGCAATAAGAAGGTTTAAAATTTGGAAAATCATATTAGATCTTGCAGAGTCAGCTTCCTAACACTCCTTCCATTTTTGACTTCCCAAACTTACATAAATTCTTTAACCTTGCATTTTTGCCCAGATACTGATATTTTCTCTCATTTTTGTCATTGGATCTCCACAGACATGCTGATCCTAGTCTGACATTTTAATTTACATTTGTGCTAATAATCCAAGGGCTCAAACCCTTAATGAATCCCAGAAGAGAATTGTCTTCCAGATGCACAGGGTAGTTTTTCTAAGCATTGCAACTCTTCTTCCCCAGGTAGTAGATAAGTCTCTGTGTTTTCTGAGTGCCAAAGCTCCCCTAGACTGCTTATCTTCAAACAACATTGTTCTGGAAGGTCATTTTATGTACCCTGGCAAAGCTATAGCATCTATTTATAGGAAAGATCCTTTTTTTGTTTTCATTTTCATTTTCTGGTTATTAGAAAACCTACTTCTCATTTTTCTATAATAATAATATCTAGCTAAACAGGTCAACTAATTTGATCTTTACAAGCATCTTATGAGGTAAGTGTTTTTATTATTCATATTTTCCCAATGGGGAAATTCAGGCAGAAACAAGTCTAGTGACTAGGCTAGGCTAACCCAGCTAGTGAGTGTCTGAAGGCAGATTTGATCTCAGATCTTCCTGAGGTATACTGGTGCCATGCTCTATCTGCTATAACATCTAGTTGACTAATTTACAAAACAGAGATGAAAAGAAGCTGACATTTATAGTAACATAGTGACTAATGAGAAGTTTCTGTGATTTTCTTTTCTTTCTTTTTTCCAATCAGAATGTATCTTTCTATGCCATTCTTCTTAGTGCACAGTTAAATTTTCCCCAAGCATGGCCCCTTGTGTTCAAATCAATTTTGATCTATGTTAGAATGAAAAAGCACTATAATATACCTCTAGTCCCAACCTTGTCACTAATAAGTCTATAATCTCAGGTAATTCACTTCTCCACTAGGACTTGCATTCTCTCGTTTGTAAAGTGAAGAGTACAACTAAGAGCTATCAAAAAAGAAGCAGGAGGTAGTGAATACCCCATCACTTGAGATCTTCAAGTGGAAGCCAGACCACTTGTCAGGATCTTCTAGAAAAGATCATTATTGAATAAACATTGAAACAAAAATTGAACTCTGAGCTTCTTCCTCACACATATTCTGTCAATACAATGTTTTATGAGCTCTCTTTTACTTCTAAAGTACTGTTGTTTGTCCATTTTTGAAGAGGACCAATGACATCATGGGTGATGTTTTGACTCAGGAGTGAATTGGATTTAAGTAAGGCAGAGTTGCACAAAGTCATCAGCCTCACTGTCTCTTCCAGTGGCAGGACAAATGTCAAGAGGACTGGTGATGGCCCAGATCCAGTGGATTATCTTGATGTCTCCAATGTATGACCAAGCTCTAAGAACTCTACAGCACTGGCTTCAGCCACCTTTATGGTCAATGGAACAAATGGTTCTTATCCGCCCCTTCAGGCAGGCAAAATCTTTACAAGCTTTGGATAGACATCTCCTAACTCTCTGATGGGTTGGAGGCCTGTGGATTACTGTCAACCTGGTTGAGCCTGTCTGCTGAGATTGTTTACCAGGGTACTAAATCAGAATCCCAGCTGCCTTACTTTAGCAAAGGGTTCAATTTACAAACTGCCTCTTGTAGGCTTTTCCAAAATACGTTTCCCTTAAAGGTTCTATATCCCTTCCACCAACCAAAATATGTTTAACACAATTTAAACTGAGGCCTTAAACGGCATTTTAAATGTTAGATTTGTAACCTCACTGAGTTAGTCTTCTTGGCACATAGTATAGTGTTCTGTATATTGCAGATCCTTTTTTTTTTTAAATAAAATACAATATCACCAAGAAAGTATCACTGTTATTGATGAGATGGATTTCAACCATACCTAAGCAAGGTTCCTGGCCATCTGTTAAGATTCAGTAAAATCTAAATAAAGCTGACCTTCTACACTCCACTCCATCTCCAACCTCCACCTCTTTCTTAGTTTCTCTGACTTTCTTCAAGAGTCAACTCAAGTCTCAACTTCCATGGGTGACCTTTTTGGTCCCTCCTTGCTGCTGGTGCTTTGTTCAGTGAATTTATCTTCCATATATGTTCTATGTCTTTTTATGTACCTAGTTATTTGCATAATGACTCCCCCATTAGAATATATATTCTTCAAGGCCAGCCACTGTTTTTGCCTTCTTTTGAATTTTAAGTGCTTAACACAGTGCTTGCACATAGTAAGGGTTTAATAAATGCTTGTTCAATGACAAATCATATGACATGAAATTGCTTAAATTCTTTACAATTGATCCAACATTTCTTTATTCAACAACTGGATGCTTATTTTGGCTCTGCAAAATTAATGGTGTGGAAAATCTTCACTGCAGTAGGGATTTGCAAATCAATGTCAGTCTCTTGAAAGATGTCATCCTAGTAGGCAACAAAACAATGAGCTAAACATTCACAGACTGAATAAAAAGAAGCACATTTTCTGAAAAGATATCATTTATTCCAGACATTTCAAGTTATACAATTCTCAGACATGGGAGGAAAGAGTTGAACTATTGAGGGGATCAATGATCATTTCATTATTTTCTTAGTTTAAGCAAATTAGTAGTTTCCATCTTATTATGGAGAGTTCTAGTGATAATGGAAAAAGTTTGGAGATTTATAGGGAAGAGGCAGTGAATTGGCACTTATGAACTAGGAAAGTCAGCTGAGAAGAAAAGCAATCTTTGGAGGATACAGATGGGTAGAAATAGGTGTGAATTACAATCCTGTGACCCCGTAAAGGGATAATTGATATAAAAATCCATTTATACTGCTGATATGATGACTATATTCCATAAACAAATTCATTCTTCATCAAGGGAAATAATATTTAATGTAATTTTCATATCTTGTTTCTCAAAATTACATAGAATTAGTTTAACCACAGGCAATCCTAGATAAAATTGCAAAATTGTGAGGTAGGTAAAACTTACACATGACAACTTGTCACCTAAGTTATCATTGTCTCTTTAATTCTCACCTTACCCTATCACCACTCCACCACCCTCCTGCATTTTTATTGAAATAAAGATGTCTTTCGTTGATAGACTTTGTAAGAATACCTTGCCTTGGCCGTATCATAACAGGCCTTGCCTTTCGTGTATTTCTCTTGAACTCTTGTCTAGCATTAACAAGTCCTGACTTGATATTTCCACATATATATCTTAAATGCATTTCAAATGAAACATGTCCAAAATGGAACTTTTTTTTTTATCCCGAATCCATACTTCCTCTAATCTTCCCAATTTCAGTTTATGGTTCCACCATCCTTCCAATAATACAGGTTGGAGTCATCCTGGTTTCTACCCTTTCCCTAACCCTCTACCCACCCCCAGACCACAAATCCAACCAGTTGCCAGATCTTATCTATTCTACTTCTCACGAAGTTTTTCTTTTCTCTTTACTAGTATAGTTTCTGCCCAAATTCAGTCCCTCATTACCACTCACCTATTCTGTTGCAATAACCTCCGAATCAGTCCACCTGCTTTCAAATATTTCCCCTTTCTGTCCATTCTCTACTGACCTGCAAATTCATATTGCTAAGGCACATATCTAAGCATGGAATTCCCTGCTCAAAAATGATTCAAAGGCTCCTTATTTCCTCTAGAATAAAAAATAAAATATTTAGGTTGGCATTTGAAACCTTCCACAATATTCCCTCCTCCTACTTTATAGTCATTTCATATTATTCCCTTCCACAATCACTCACTATTCCAGTCAAATGGTCTCTTAGAAGTTCCCCATGAATTAAATTTTATTTCTCACTTACGTGCCTTATGTTGTCTCCCATACCAGGAATTACTTCCTCCTCACCTCTAGCTCTTCAAATCCATTATTTCCTACAAATCAACCATTTAGATCTCATGAGATATTTCTTGATCCTTCTAGTTGTCAGTGTACTTTCTCTCTCTTTAAACTGCATTTTATTATTTTATAAATATTTAGTAATCTGTAAACATGTTGTGAGGCAGCTAGGTGGTACAGTGGATAGAGCACCAGGCCTAGAGTCAAGAAGACATGAGTTCAAATACAGCCTCAGATACATATTTGTGTAACCCTGAGCAAGCCATTTCACCCTGTTTGCCTCAGTTTCTGCATCTGCAAAATGAGTTAGAGAAGGAAATGGCAAACCACTCCAGCACCTTTGTCAAGAAAACCCCAAATGGTACCATGAAGAGTCAGACACAAGTGAAAAGCACCTGAATAATAACAAACTTGTTGTAGTGCAACTAAGTGATTCAATGGATACAGTGTCAGGTCTGATGTCAGGAAGACTCACCTTTCTGAGTTCAAATCCAGCCTCAGACACTTACCAGCTGTGTTACCCTGGCAAGTCATTTAACCCTGTTTGCCTCAGCCCCTCATCTGCAAAATGAGTTAGAGAAGGAAATGGCAAACCACTCCAGTATTTTTGCCAAGAAACTCCCAAATAGGAACATGAAGAGTCAGACACAACTCAAAAATGACTGAAGAGCAACAAATATGGTAGAATGTAAATTCCCTGAGTTTAGTCTGTGTCATTTTTCTTTGAACAGTGCAATGAATATAGTAGGTTCAAATTAATGGCTGAATTGAATTGAACTTCATAGGATGAATCCCAGAACTGGAAATACCATCAAATGTTAGCTAATTTGATCCCTCATCTGAACCACCTCCTCTACAGTACCCTGATAAGAGGTCATCTTGACAAAATGAAGTAGGGAAGAGATTTTTACCTCCTGAAATAGCCTATTTTATATTGATACTGTTCTAATTACTAGTAAGTTTTCTGTTATGGTGAACCAAAAATAAACTTTTTGATAATTTCAATCAATTTCTTTGTGTTGTTGTCAATTTGAGGCCAAGAAAAAAAGTATATTCCTTATTCCACAGGATAAACCTTCAAGTATTTGAAGATAGGTGTCATGTTCTTTCCTCCCTCCTTCCCTACTCCCTATCAACCAGTCTCCATGCCTTAAGGCAAGTCTTCTGTTCTTTAGACTGAAATATCCTTCCTTGTTCCTTTCCCCCTTCTTCCTCATCTTTTTCCTTCCTTCCTTTCTTCCTTCTTTCTTTCCTTACTATGCTCCTTCTTTCATAAACATTTAACAAAAGAAATTTACTCAATAATATTATGGAAACAGTATTAAGAAAAGACACAATATCTGTTCAATTAAGCGAAGTTCTGTAAGGCTCTGCATTTATTATAATAACGTACTGGATCAGAATAGTATGTTAACGCTCAGGACAGTGGCAAGTCTATCAAGTCTGTGTCATTTTCTCTGTTCTTTCACTGACAATATATGTTATGAAATGAATGACTACAATGTTCTCTATCATGTTTTTTTAAAAAAGGATTTAAATAATTAAATGAGGCTGACAAAGTGATGGGAAAAGCTGAATTATTTAAAATATAAAAATAAAATTACTTAAGTTATATACATATATTATAGAATATTTTTAATCTTTATCATGGGAGTTGTTTTAGTTCCAAAATATTAATGCTTAGCTTATCCAGATGTTATCCTAGGGACTAGCTCATATCATTCAAATTTTTATGGAAGTGAATTCTAGGTATTATATATAGAATCACAGACATAGACTTGAAAGGGATTGATTTTCTTACCACAGTCATGATTCAGAATCTCAACAATTTACTTTGCTAATCAGTTGGCAGCAATGAATTGGATTACCTGAACCACAATGTCTGGGAAGAGACCAGAAGTTGGTCAATTCGCATCACTAGTCTCTAGTGTAATTTGTCCTGTTCTACTACCATTTCCTAAGTCCATTCCTCAGATTCATATGGAGACATGGCCATACTTTCAAGAGAGGTTTACTTTATTTCCCAGGTTCATGAAATATGCATAGTCCCTACTAAGGAAGAGCATATGTCCACAAAGGAAAAGAACCAATTGCCAAAAGGAATGGGCTCCAGATATAGTAAATGTTTTCTTTCATTCAAAGCATTAATTCTGAGAGTTACTTCATCAATATTTTCATGGATTCATAATATCAGTGATGTGTATTGAAGACTTAGAGCATTGGTGAAGCGTGGAAAAACAGAATGAAATCTCCATCTCTGACTGAAGTTAATCTTAAATTAATCTTTCAGAAAAACTAACTCAGATTTTATCCCATCATTTTAATTTGTGTTAATCCTGTTTCATTAATGTTAATGGCTCTATTCACTACAAAGCATAGGTAAATGGGATTTTATTCAGATGTCCAGCTAAGTGATTTCCTAAGTGATGATCATCACTGGTTAGCTCCAGCAAGCACATGTGCAAATTAGACACAACCTGATCTACATATTGGAAACCTCCCTCCTTCACCTCTTGGAATCAATAGCTCATTTCAAGGTTGAGCTCAAGTGCCATCTCCTATATACACGCCATCTTCTAAATCTTTACCAACCTCTCTAGTTATCAGTGACCCCTGCTAATATTCATTTGTACTTAGTTTTTGGCTATTTCATCTTTACTTATCTATGCAAATGTCTTTCTTCGGGGACTCCAGTAAAATCTAAGTTCCTTGAGAGCAAAAAAAAATTCATTTTTTGTCTTTTCATTTACAATAACTGGCACAGTACCTGAACCTGAGTAAGTCCTTACTAAATGCTTGTTAAATTGAGTGGAAGTTACCAGTTTACTCAGCATATTAGATTATGTTTGCAGGACATTTGACTTTCCTCCATCTTTCAACAATGTTGAGTTTGACTGCACTATGTACCTTGAAATACAAAGGCATTAGTGACTGAAGCATTGTAGACTATCAAGAATTTGCCACAGACTCTGAAGAGCATGAGGATGAGATGGACACTGGGCAAAGCTGGGAACATGAATATCTATCATCTATGTGACTTTATCCCCAACAACATCACCCAATGTATTCTTATAATGGATGTCATCATCAATGCTAAGACTGCTCTTATTTTCAGAGAAGCAGTTTTACACTCATGAAACCCATCTTATAAAGAAACAGCTCCTTAGCCTAAGTCCTTATAATTTCATTTATTCTAAAAAAAAAAAAAAAAAAAGAAAGTCTAATTCCAAGAGTCAGGCATTCAAATGAAGGAAACATGATTTTTCATGAAATGTACTCAGAGAAGAAATAAAAGGCAGTTCAATGACAGTATGCACTAGATGCAAAGAACTAGAAATCAGTAGTTTTACTCTATGAAATTTCCAAGGCAAGGTAAAACTCCGTAAAAGGATGGAGATGTATAAGGAATGTTCCACCTGTATCAATATAGGGCAAGTATTAATAAGAACTTTACTATTTACACAAGATTGTATTTTTCCTACTCTTTTTAATTTTGGAAATGGCCTATATTCATTCAGAAATTATTCTTAGAGTTGCTATGTTTCCCAGTTTCCAGTTTTGCCACATTTTTATGAAGCTTATAAAGACATGAAGAGTGAGAGATTTTTAAGTCAACGAGCATGAATAGAAGATCACCAAGAGTTGTTCAGGAATTGATTGAGGGGTGGGAGAAAAAGAATCAAGAAAGACTGAAAAAGCATACATACCACATCACTTCTCTTCAATTATTGCAAACTCCTAAGAGAATCAAAAGAACAAAAAAAGGTCTATGAATAGCCAAAATAATGTCATAAAGTGAATGCAATAAAGTTTATACATTTTCCTCATAGATATCAACCTGAGACCCTCTAGAGACCTTACTCTTATTTGAGACACTATTCCGACTTTTTTAGTTGCCTGGTTTCCTAGGGCACAACAGATTAGAAGTAGTAAAGTGGAAGATATAAGAAAGGGGTGGATACAGCAAGAAGTTACATCTAGAAATCTGAGATATCACTGAGATGAAACAACATAAAGAAATAGCAAAAAAGCAGGGACAAGGATTGAAAAGGCATAATAACCTGAGGTTATTGAGGGTAAAGGCAAATAGTCCATTAGCTCTCAATAGTGACTGGAGGCATTATTACTGTGACACAGCACTGCAGAAATTGATGGAAATAATAATGACCATTTTTCTCATTCAAAACAAATTATTAAGCATATCTCCAGTCATCATGCTATGCACTGGTCTCAGGTAGGCATAGGAAGATGAATAAGATACCCCTCACAATATCATGGGGAGGATTAGATAGTCACCTAAAATACAAATCAATCTACGATAAGGGCTGCACATAAGGCCTGAAAAAGTAATATAAGAAGAATCAGGGAAAATTATAAATAGGTATCATTTGAGCTGAATCTTAAGGGATGTAAAGGATTTGGACAGACAGAGATAAAGAGAAGAGGCATTATAGGTAGAGTGACAAGTGTAGGCAAAGAAGCACCTCCAGATTTTAAAGTAAAAAAGATTTTCATGCATGCAGACTTCAACTATTTGGAAAACTCAGTGTGAAATGCTGATTCACAAGCTCCAAGAAAGAAAGGTCAAGATAACTATATGCTAGAATGATTGAGAAAAACCCTCCAGAGGGCTTTCTAAGTTGTAATGGTAATAGAATTTGGAGATGCCCCTACATTGGCTTGATTTTTGGGTTGAGTGTTAAAACCCAGAGCTTGTGAATCCCACTTGTGGGATGGACTTGTTGACCTGAAGAGAGAGGGCTGAACTGGGAGGAGCTGTGAATTGAGAGAGAGGCTCAAGCCTAGAGAAGGCCAGAAGGACTTTTGGGAGAGCAGTATCCAGTATCATGGAGCCTGTGTTGCTGAGAGAAATACTGCTGAGAGCCCGCTGGAGTTTCCCAGGATTTTTGAGAACTGCCACCCAGAGCTGCCAAGGACTGAGGAGGCATGGCAGTGATGCCAGTATTTTGTCTATCTGTTTTGATGTTGTTTTGCCAAATTCACCTGCTGGTGAAGGACAGTGCTGCTGTTGTAGAGGTCCTGGAACCTTGGTGTTGGTTCAGAAACCCTGAAGGAGGATTTTCTATTGTATGTTTACAGAAATCCTGGTAGAGCACCTTGCTGATGTTTTCAGGGGTTCTGAAACTGTTCTACAGGCAGAGAGTGACTTGATGAGGACACTGGCTATGGCTTTGTTGAGACTTGTCTCCCCAGGAACTGAGATTGCTGAGGGCTTGCCTTGAGTGAAGATGAAAGAAGGGCCTTTCCTTGGATTTTCAATGCTGAGATGATATCTTAACTTTGTTGTAACTTAAGGGTGGATGGCCTTTTGTAATCTCCTGCCCCTTTTGAGATTCAGGAGTGGGAAGCCTTTGAGTTTTTTGTGCTCTGTGATTGACCAGATGAATGTACTTTGTCTATGATTGGAGACTAATCTTCATTTGAGAGGAGAGACTTTGTTGACTGACTAAATGTACTGCCCAGGAGTGAGCTACTTTGACTAATGTACTGACCAGGGGTGGGATACTTGGACCTTGATACTTTGCAATTGAATCTAGATCTCACTTCCTAAATGAACAAGTTATACTGTATTTTGACTTTCTCTGTTCTGTGAATGTTTGCTAAATAAATGGGGTTTGCTATGCTGGTAATCCAAACCTTGGAAGTTGCCTTTGCTTTGCATTACATAAGTCACATGAGGAGTAGTCAGGAGAGTGGGTAAGCAAAATAAATGAGGTGTTACTAGACATAGTCCAGTCCAAAATCAGAAGATACATCAAAGTGAGCTTCAGAAAATGGAGCTTCAGTATCACCTTCTACTTTCCAAAGTGTTTGTGATATTCCAAATAACATGGCTATTAGACAGACAAATCCTTAAGATGCTTGAGAGACAATCTTTTTGAAGAAAATGGAGAAGGAAATGAGGCTAGTTTGTCCAAGGTTGTGTTTTTAAAATGATTGTCTAATGGAGTCTTTTTTCTGCCCATGTGATTCATTTCTAATTGGGCTATCACATATCTTTTCAAAATTTTGAAACACACAGTCTTGCTTTTAATAAATAGGTTGAAATTCAGTATTTGGCCTTTGATTGTTACATTTATTCGACAAGTGTTTGCTGAGTTCCTGATAAGTAGAAGGTCCTATGTTGATTTACAGATGGGATATAAATACATGAGGACATGTCCTACTTACTGACATTTAGTGATCTCATAGAAACATAATTTTAAGGTGAAACAGTACAGAGATCAAATAATTCTATGAGAACATTATTTATGTGTGTGATACACTCCTAAGTAAACACAGTTCAGAATATAAAACCTCAAAGTAGAGCTTTATAGAGAACTTGCATTATAATTTTAAAAGGTATTAAAATCAAATGTAAACAATAAGCATTAGATCTTCTATAAATAAGGATTTTAGTAAGCTCTTCAGCATGGTACAATGGAAAGAGTGCTACATTTGGAAACATGACCCGTGTTCAAATCCTGACTGTACCATTTGCTACTTTGTGAACTTGACTAGATTATTTGAATTTTCTAGACCTGTTTGCTTTCTATGGAAAATTACAATATTGTATTGTAATGCCTCTAAAGTCTTCTTCACTTCAAAATTTACGATACCATATGATAGAAAAGAAATTCATGCTCAGGAGTTCAATCTGCTGAGGCTTAGAAGCTAGCTGAAATGATTCTCCAATTTTGTGTCTCAGTTGTTCAGCAAAATATAATAGAATTAGAATTAGATATTAAAGGAGAAGTAAAATCACTAAGGAATATAAAGGAATACACTGAAGACAGAGATTACTGTGAGTTGTAGTATTGTGTATAGGTATTGGCAAAGGTTTAGTGGGAAAGAGTGGAGCTTAAATGGGAGGAATTTCCAGGGCATATGTGAGATCTTTCATTGAGCTGGTCAATCAATTCATATACAGACCTTTGGCATGGACAGTGATCTGGGAACCGAGGAAATAAAGTGGATCATATTACTAGAAGAAAAGAAGGATAAATTAGAATTAGGAAATTGTATAATACTTTCAATGATTCCAGGCTGCTTGGTAGTTTAAATTTTGAACAACTATTATCTTCTGGTGATGATCACACTACCATTAAATCAATAAGCATTTATTTAGCATTTATTAGGCACTAGGTATTAATAAGCCTCAAAATAGCAGGTGATTCAAAGGCAATGGAAAAATGCAGGGTGTGTGTAAGCAGGCTGATCATGCTACCAGCAATGACTTATGCATATATAAAAATTACAGGAAATATATCATAAAGCATGTGCACGGTGAAAAAGAAAAAGAAATCAATTGCATAAAAGGAGGGAAAGACAATGTATAGTATAAGTGCTATATTGGTACCATTAAATATTGGAAGGATGCAATAGTGAAGTCATAGAGACAGTTAGGTAGGTAGTATAGTAGACAGAACACCAGACCTGGAGTCTGGAAAAGCTGCTTTCAAATGTCTCCTCAAACTTATAAGCTGTGTATCCCTGGGCAAGTGACTTAACTTCCATTTGGTTCAGTTTCCTCAGCTATAAAGATCTCACATATCCCCTATAAACGGGATAATAACAACAGCTTCCTCTCAGTGTTGTTGTGAGGAGCAAATGAGATATTGTATATAAACTACTTACAGCCTGGCACACAGTAAGTGCTTTATAAATTATTCTCTTCCTATCTCCCCCTCATATGTTAGGCAGCTGATTTATGAAGTATTTATAGGAGAAAAAAAATGCAAATGGAGGGAAGGCATTCCATCTAAATCAGGGGAGGGAATCCTAACATTAATGAGATCATGGCTCCATCAATGTATCAAAGTGGAAGAATAGTAAAAAGAAGAGGGCACAAGGACAATACATATATCACACTTACACAGTAACATAAGCTTGTGGTCCCTACTACCAATGATACTATAATTGGGGGATGGATCACTCAAGTTCTGGAGTTCTAAGATTCAGTAGTGTAAATTGATCAGATGTTCACAATAAGTTTGGCATTGGTATGATGAACCTTCTGGAACTGGGTGACAACAGACTTGCTAATGAGGGTCGAACTGTCTCAGGTCAGAAATGAAACAGGTCAAACCTCTGTGCCAATCAATAGTATGATTAGGGCCATGAGTGGCTGCTGCTGCACTTCCAGCCTAGGTGAGAGATAAGGAAATATTCTAAAAAAAAAAAATGCCTATGAAAATAAGAAAATTGAAATTTGAAAGAGAAATTTAGGATCAGAGTGATTCCTTTTCCCAATATATTGTCTGGGGGTCTCTGATTCTTTTTCTGTACTATTTTCCTTTTTTCTAGATATGGTTAATATAAAAGGTTCTAATATGGTCAATATAAAATCTTACATAGGACCTTTCCTGATGTCCCCAGTTATTAACAATCTTTGCAGTTTACTTTGAATTTACTTAGCAGTGCACATCATATCTCACTAGAACAGGAGTCCTTAACATGAGGTTTGTAAATTTTTTAAAATACATTTTTATAAATGTATTTCAATGAAATTGGGTTGCTGCATGATATGGTGTAAAAACATTATTCTGAAAAGATAGCCATAGACTCTACCAGATTTCCAAAGAGGTACATGAGACAAATGTTAATAACCCTTGCTCTAGAAGAATTTAAGCACCTACAGGCCAGGGCTATTTTGTTTTGTCTTGGTAGCACCAACAGTGTGAAAAGTACTTAGCAAGTGTATAATAAATGTTTGTTGCATTGAAACTAATCCAACTGTTCATTCTTTAGAAGAGAACCGCAAGGCCTGGGGAGACCAAATGATCTCCCCAATGATACATAATGGATGAGGGGCAGGGTTATATCTATAAACTAAGTCTCCTCACTCCTCTTGCAGTATTCTCTCCATGGTGGCATGTTCCCTCTATGCTAGTTACATTTAGCAGATGCTAGAAAAGCCCTCTTCTATCATATTCTGTTTCTATTTGTGGGCATAGCTATATTACAGCTATTTTTATTTTATTCTCACTATATTTTACAAATGAAGGTGTCCCAAAATAGCTTTTCTTCTTGAGTTCAGGTAAATGTTATTTTTCAATAATAGCAACTTAACTAGAACATCATGGGTGAAAGCATGCTCATTACGGGATAAGAGCTTAACTTTAATTTACTTTTTCCATTGTGCATCATGCCTAGAATATTTGTACAATGAAATTTCTTTTCTGGAGAATTATTGCAAAGAATGTCTGACCAGGCCAATCAGCTCTCCTATAATGAAAGAATCAGAGAAACCTATTAAGCAAAGGAGAGCTATACTCTCCAAGATAAGATATTTGGTCCTTCCTGGGCTATTGTTCTATATCACCTCCTAAGAAAATAACTTGCCAATAGCAATTATCCATACATAAAAATCCTTATCAGTTGAGTAGTATCTGTCACTACCTCTTAGGTGAGATGCAAAGGAAAGGTCTTAATTCTTTGTGCTCACTAAATAGATCTCCTGGTAGTAATTTCCCCTCTCCTGGCTTTATGCCAATTCACATAATCACAATCCTTCTACCTCATTCCCTGCCAGGAACTCCAATCTATTCCTATGTCTTTGTCTATTTCCTAGCATAGTTTAATTAGAATGAGTTTTAAATTCTGAAATTTAGTGAGAATTGCCTACAATTTTTGAACATTCAGTGTTACCAATATACATCTATCTTAAGATTTCTACTAACGCATAGTAAAGGCAGTAAACTTCACAGGTGAAACAAATTAGGTGAATAAAGGATTTTCCCAATATCAATATATGGTTAAGGTAACCAGAATGGGGAAAGATTTTATTCCTTTTCTTTTTTTAATTATGAATTTAATGAACACTGAAATAATAACATTTTCATATAAAGTAGAACAGAAAAAGAGGATTAGGTGTGAAGCCATGAATCTCTATTAAGTACAGCTTGCTTTTCATAATAAATTCAAAGTGCTACTTTTAAAATTGACTTGCTTGTCTGTTTCTAAACTTCCTTCTGTTATCTTCTCTTAAAGTGCTTTAATTACCCTCTTTTGTTTCTTTTTTTTTTTTGATGAAACTGTCACTAGCTTTCATCTTCTCCCTATAATCCTTCCCAAAAGACAATTGGTGGTTATTGCATTGATCAGACTTCTTAAATAATTCAAAGCTGTTTCACTTTTTCTTCACAATGTCGGTTTTACTATATAAATAATTGTTCTGGTTCTTCACCCTTCACATAATTTTTTTCCATATTACTTCTATTATTTCTCTAAAACTATTCCTTTTGCCATTTCTTACTTTGCAATAATATCTATACATTCAAATACTATAATTTGTTCAGCATTTCCTGATTGAATGGTATCCCTTTGTTTCCAGATCTGTACCACTACAAAAAGAACTGCTATAATTTTAGCTCCTACTCTGACATAACTTCATTTGCTCAGTTTGCTTTTCAAGAGGAATGGTGTCTAGAGCAATGGTTTGTAAACTTTTAGAGTAATTGACTCTTTGGCTAGCTGATATTTCCTGTGGACAACTTCTCAGAATAATGTTTTTAAATGCATAATATTAAAAGGAAAAATTAAATTTAAACTGAGTTTACAAACCTCAGATAAAGACCTATTAGGCATCTTGGGGGGTGGAGCCAAGACAACAGAGTAAAAGCAGGAACATGCTTGAGCTTATCCCCCAATTACCTCCAATACCTATAAAAAAAATGACTCTAAACAAATTTTAAAACTACAAAACCCAGAAAATGACAGAGTGAAACAAATCTCCCACTGAAAACAACCTGGCAAGCCCAAGCCAACAGGAAGGGTCTATCACACCAGGCTGGGTGCAGTCCCAGGGCAGGGTGGAGGGTGTCAGCACAAATCAAGCTATAGAAGACCTTCAGAGACTGAATCACCAGCAGCTGTGGCAGTTTCCAGACTTCTCAACCCAGAAAAGAAAAAGTAAAAGTTCAGTAGGGAAACTCTGTTGGACCTGGGTGACAGAAGAACATAGTCAGGCCCCTACTCCCAGCATAGCTGAGGTGGCAGCAGCTGCAGCTGCTGCTTCCAGTGCTGCAGGTCCACAAAAAGTTGGGGGACCAAGCAACTAATTAGAAGGTAATTGCAGGACTCTCTTTGGTGGCTCTGAGAGAGGATTCTATTGCTTTGCCCTGCTTATCAGGGTTGCAGTTTTGGATGGTGGTCCTGGGGTGAGGAGGAGTGCTGGCATGGCAGAGTTTGTGGCAGGTATGAAGAGGGAGTCCTCCTCACAGTTCTAAGGCAGGTGACTAGAAGTAGCTGTGCAAAATCCCAGAAATTTGGAACAGCACTTTCCACTCTGGAAGCAGAGTTCTACCACAGCAAAGAGCTCAAAAGTTAAGTAATTGACTGGTAAAATGAGCAAACAGAGGAAAAGAAATCAGACTATAGAATCCTTCTTTGGTGACAGAGGAACAAATCATAGAACCAGAAGAAGACAACAAAGTCAAAACACCTGCATCAAAAGCCTTCAAGAAAAATATGAATTGGTCAAAGTCAATTGAGGAGCTCAAAAAGGAGTTTGAAAATCAAGTAAGAGAAGTAGAGAAAAATAGGGAAGAGAAATGATAGTGATGCAAGAAAATCATGAAAAATGAATCAACAGGTTGCTAAGGGAAATACAAAAAAATACTCAAGATAATGACACTTTAAAAAATAGACTAACTCAAATGGCAAAGGAAGTCCAAAAAGCCAATGAGGAGAAGATTGCCTTTAACAGCAGAACTGGCCAAATGGAAAAGGAAGTTCAAAAGCTCACTGAAGAAAATAATTCCTTCAAAATTAGAATGGAGTAAATGTAAGCTAATGAATTTATGAGAAATCAAGATAATATAAAACACATACAAAAGAATGAAAAAATAAAACACAACATGAAATATCTCAGTGCAGTGGAAAAACAACTGACCTGGAAAATAGATCCAGGAGAGATGATTTAAAAATTATTTGACTACCTGAAAGCCATGATCAAAAAAAGAGGCTAGACAACATCTTTCAAGAAATTAGCAAGGAAAACTGCCATTCTAGAACCAGAGGGTAAAATAGAAATAGAAAGAATCTACAGATTACCTCTTGAAAAAGATCCCAAAAAGAAAACTCCTAGGAATATTATAGTCAAAGTACAGAGTTCTCAGGTCAAGGAGAAAATATTACAAGCAGTCAGGAAGAAACAATTTGAGTATTGTGGAAACACAATAAGGATGACACAAAATCTAGCAGCTTCTACATTAAGGGATCAAAGGGCTTGGAATATGATATTGCAGAAGTCAAAGGAGCTCGGATTAAAACAAAGAATCACCTACCCAGCAAAACTGAGTATAATACTTCAGGGTAAAATATGAATATTCAATGAAATAGAGGAATTTCTAGCATTCTTGATGAAGAGACTAGTGCTGACTAGAAAATTTGACTTTCAAATACAAGAAACAAGAGAAGCATGTAAAGGTAATCAGGAAAGAGAAATCATAAGGAATTTATTAAAGTTGAACTGTTTACATTTCTACATGGAATAACAATATTGGTAACTCATGAGGCTTTTCTCAGTATTAGAATAGTTGAAGGGAGAAAATTATATATATATATATATATATATATACATATATATATACACATATATATTTCTATAAACACACATGCATATGTATGCATATATATGTATGGGTACATATATGTGTTGTATGTGTGTGTATGGATGTATATGTATACACAGACAGAGGGCACAGGGTGAATTAAATATGAATGGATCATATCTAAAAAACAAAATTAAGAGGTGAGAGGAATATATTGGGAGAAAGAGAAAAGGAGAGATGGAATAGGGTAAATTATCTCACATAAGAGACAAGAGAAAGCTGTTACAATGGAGGGGAAGAGAAGGGAGGTGAAAGGGATGACAACCTTACTCTTATTAGATTTGGCTTAAGGAAGGAATAACATACACACTCAAGTGGGTATCTTACCCTACAGGAAAGTACAGGGGAAGAGGATAAGAGGGGGGATGATAAAAGAAAGGGCAGATTGGGGGAGGGTTAATCAGAAGCAAAGACTTTTGAAAAGAGATGGGGTCAAAGGAGAAAATAGAATAAATGGGGAGAGGGCAGGATAGGATGAAGGGAAATGTCATTAGTCTTTCAGAGTATAACTACTATGGAAATATTTTGTATAACTATACATGTATAACCTATATTGAATTTTTTATCTTTTCAGTAGGGGTGGGTGAGGAGGGAAGAGGGGAGAGAATCTGGAACTCAGAGTTTTAAAAACAAATGTTAAAAATTGTTTTTACACACAACTGGGAAATAAGATATACAAACAAGGGGGTATAGAAATTCATCTTAACCTACATGAAAGTAAGGGGAAAGGGCTAAGGGGGTGTATATATAAGTAGGGATATAAGAGAGGACAGACTGGGGGATGGGTAATCAGTCTGCTTGCCATCTTTGGGTGGAGGTAGGAGAGAGAGGGGGAGAAAATTAAGAACTCAAAATCTTGTGAAAATAAATGTTGCAAATTAAAAATAAATAAATTTGAAAAAAGCAAACTTTTGGTCTAGAAAGAAGATGGAGAGAAGGGTCACAAAGCAGAATGTAGGATTGGCATTTCAAAGGTAGATAGAGGGGAGAAGTGACAAAAGCCATGCCAGTACTCCTGTCACCTGTCTCCAGGACATAGGAGTTGTAATAGCCCTTAATCAAGCATCTCTTCCTGATAAAGATAGGGGCTTCAGGAACAAATAAGTGCTCAAGTTTTGAGAGTATCTAAAATTTGCAAGAAAGAATGTAAAAAGAGATTTTAAGTTGGTGATAGGTAAGAAATCAATCTATAGACCCAGGCAAGAGTGAGAAGTCTTCTGTCCATCAAGAACCACATTGAATGTAAATTTAGACTGTCTCCTTGTGTTCTCTGCTGTAGCTGACAGCCAAGAGATTTATGATCAGAAATTGATTCCTGCAGATCTCAAACATTAGCCATTAGAACTGGCCCTGGAGGAACAAGATACAAAAACAAATTATGCTTTTCTTGCCTAGAAGCAATGGAGTACAAAGTCTATGTTACACTTGATTTTTCTATGTGTTTACTAATTTTAGTAAACTCTGTTGAAAATTATGTCTTTTAGTGAAAGTGGGAAATAAAGCTACAACAAAAAAGGAAGATAAAGGAAGGTAAATGATAGCAGGGTGGTTAATGAGCCGAAGATACTGAATAAATTATATTTCTCAAGATTTAGGAGGTTGTTATGGGCTTATTAAGTGTGTTATGAGTTGATGGAGAAGCAATTTTGTTCTTGGTCCTGATCCCTTATGAAGGCTAGACTCACTGCTACCATACACTTTTATTCCATTGAAAATTATATTCTCAACCTATAATGTCCAGGGTAGAGTGTGAAGGAAGGGATAGGGATAGCAAAAATCCAGCATCTCCAAAGTGAATCAGTCAGTGAATAGAAATGTTGAACTTGTTGGGGGAAGGAGGAAGAAGTCAAATATAATCCAGATCTCCATCTCTTCCCTTATTTTGTGCCATGAAATTTTATGTGTATTATTTTGTTTCAGTGGGTGGTTTGAAATTTTAAGCATTGTTTATATAGTTCCAAAGAATAATAAAGGAAGAATAGAATAGTTGAAAACTTATTGTACTTCATTTAGGACACATCTGTTAAGGATTTAACATATGCAAGTACCTAGACTAGGGCATTGAAATATAGTGACAGATAAAACCGAGAACCTGCTCTCAAAAAAGTCCATCTGGTAGGGGAATGTGTAGTTATGATAAAAGGGAAGTTAAGATAAGTGTGAAAAAGTGATCCATTCAAAGTTCTTTGAGAAATTTCAGGAAGAGGAGAAGAATATACTTGTATAAGGAGATTCAGTGTTTTCATGGAGAAAGTGGCATCTAAGTTAGGCTTTGGAAGAATTATAGAAATTCAAGAAATTGTAATGGGTATTGAACTTCATTCCATGCAAGGTGAATAAGGTGGGTAAAATCCAATTTGATGAAATGATAAAAGAGTCATAGGAAATAAGGCAGGAAAGGTAGAATAGTGCTAAACTGTGAAGAATGTTGAATTCCAGATTCAAGGGCTTTGAAATAATTCAAAGGCTTTGAATAGGGAGCATTGAAGATTTTTGAGTAGAGGAGTGTGATCATCAGAGAAGTACATTAGGAAGATTACTTCACTAGAGAAACAAATGGTAGAATGGAATGAGAATATAATAGAGGCCACTAGATCAATTAAAAGGCAATTACAAGTATCTAAATATTGAGAGATGAGGTTCCAGAGCTAGGGTTAATGTGATGAGAATAAACAAGTGCATTAAAAGTATTACTCATGAGAAGTGGGTGATAGATCAGAGTTGGAACATAACAGAAGCAGAAAAATCAATTAAGAAACTATTACAATAGTCCAGTTAAGGAGAATTTAGTCTTGTGCTAGATTGATTTCAATAGAAATAGAAAGTTGTAAAAGTGGATCAAGATATGAGACCTCATTTATATAGGAACCACAAACTATACCAATTGACTAGATTAGATGAGGGGGGAAATGTGAAAGGACCTAACACTCTTATCCAAATGTTAGCTTATTGAACTGAATGAGCCAAAGATTACACTAAACTTTTAAGTCAAGGCTTTAGGGTAGATGGTATTGCTTTGAAAGAAATAGAGTAGGCAATGGGAAAAAATGATATGGGGGAAGGTGATGAGTTCAATTTTAGTCACCCTAAGTTTGTGGTATGAGTGGGACCCATGTAATGACATCTAGTAGTCAGTAGGCAATATGGGACAGGATCACCAGGGAGAATTTACAAGAATAAATACAGAATTTAAGAGAATAAGAGGGAACTTGGAACAAACCCTTGGAAGACATTCATGTTTAAGAGCTATAAAAATGAGGACCCATCTAAAGAAATAGGAATGAGTAGTCAGCTAGGTAAGAGTAGAACTATAAGCATCTAGGACCATAGGAAACAATGAAGTAAAGTGTGTCAAGGGGGGAATGGTCCAAAACCAAATGCCAAAGAGAAGTTAAGGAAAATAATGAAACAAAAAGATGAATGCATTTGGAGGGTAGATGAACATTTTACCTTGGAGAAAGTAGCTTCAGTAAAGTGCCGAGAAAGTAATCATTATTATAAGAGGCAAATAAATTAATGGAAATGCAATTATCAACTGCATGATGTTAGACAAGTATGATCTGAGCCTCAATTTACTCATCTGTAAAATGAGAATAATAATACCACCACTATATATCTGAAAAGGTCATTGGGAGTTTCAACTAACATAATACATATAAAAGTATTTCGTCAATTATAATTATAAAAATGTATGGTGTGTTTATTATTCTTCTCAATGCAAAGATAAAATCAATATTTTTCCTTGTAGTGATTGATTATTATACATGTATCTAGCTAATGTGACTGGCTTTAGAGGATCTTATCAATTTCTTATTAGAGGTTATGTAACTCAAGCTGAAATTACATCTCTAGTCTTCTTACTGACATGAAATGATGTTTATTATTGTCTTTGTACATAGAATGAAACCAACTCTGACAACTCCTTTGTCTTTCCCAGGAGAATCTGTGTCATCCTTCCATTTAGCTCTCCTTCCTTTCCTCTCACTCTCTTCTAAACCTTCTTCAACCTGGATTCTAACCTCATCACTTCACAGAAACTTGTCTCTCAAAGATAACAGTGATGTCTTAATTGTTAAATCTAATGACTTTTTTTCACTTTGCCACCTATAAAATTTGCCCTCTCTAGGTTTTCATGATATTTCGCTCTCTTGTTACTTCCCTCTTACCTATCTGACTTTTCAGTATCATTTGCTGGTTCTTCATTCATGTCATAACAAATAATTCTTATTGTACCCCCAAGGTTCTGTCCTGCGCCCTCTTCACTTTTCTTTCTACAGTCTCTCGCCCAATGTTTTTATTAACTCCCATGTGTTCAATTGTTATCTCTATTGGAGATCATTCTTAGATCTGTATATTGAGACCTATTTTCTTTCCTGAGCTCAAGTGCTGCATTACCAACTGCCTAGTTGACATTTCAGACTGGATGGTCCACAGGTATTTCAAACTCAACACATATAAAGCAAAACTCATTAGCTCTTCACCTCACAAACCTACTGCTCTTATCAACATTCCCATTACTGTTGAGTTCATAGGAAACCTCACAGTCTCCCCTCTTCACAATCTTAATATTCTCCTTGTCTCTTTACTCTCACTATAAACATACAATTTCTCTTTCCTCCCTCTCTCTACTTACATAGTCACTACCTAGTTTAGGCCCTCATGACCTTTTGCCTGAACGGGTATGGCACATAAACAAGGAAGAGGGCCAGGGATTGAATGGGAAGAAATACGGGTTATATTCTTTTAACAAATTGTCAGATGTTTTCAGCAATATCAAATGATCCCTGTTGCAAAATTACATATATTTAACACAAATAGTCTCTCAATGATAATATTTGGATATTAATATCAGAATACAATCTCATGAAATAATGAAGAACAAAATGAGCAGAACCAAGAGAATGTTGTATACCATAACAGCAATACTGTCTAAAGAACAATTTGGCCTACTAAGTCATTCTATTACAAATACCCAAATTAACCACAAAGGACCTATGAAGGAAGACACTATCTGTATCCAGAGAAAGAACTGATAAATAAAAGTATATGTAGGATAATTTTACATACAGATGTGTGTAAATACACATACATACATATATACATATATTTTTTTTCTAATGGTAGCCATATCTGGGGGTGGGGAGACAAAAGAAGATAGGGGAGAGAAAGTTACATAATAACGATTATATATTTAAAAGGAATAACAAGTTGTACGTAATACCTTAGCAGCTTCATGTGCAATCATCTTTTTTTTTCTATTTTACTATGTTATGGAAATGCTTGTTTTATTTCTTAAGTTCAGAATAAAAGAAGCAATTAAAAAAATAAGAATGCTGCAATCTTCTAACCAGAGAACCACAGAGAGGTGCCCAATGAGTCCAAGAAGACCAAAGTATATCCCAAAGATAACCTATATGCAAGACTGGAGATGGGGCTGGTTTGTTTGTGAAACAGGAATGGCAGATAAATATCCAGGGAGCTACACTGGTATCACCTGAAAATCAAAAGATTCAAAAGAAGTTCTTAAGCATGCTGGAGAGATCTGCTATGGAAGAAATGTAGAAGATAGAGAAATAAAATTTTCACAAGAATAGAAACAAAGATGGTTATCTGCTCCAATATCCTTATCCATGAGATCACAGGTCATTTGAAGTAGTAGAGAAGTATTATCCTATGATATAGAACCAAGGTTCTCCTCATCATCTTGGTGTGGAAGAAAGGATTATGGTTTCTCCAAGACTATCCCATTGAGGTGTAAACATCTCTCTTATTTTAACAAACTGGAAAGATTTCAAGTTTAGACCCAAAAACATACAATGAGTATATTCCATGGATTAGACCAGTTCAGAGAGGCTAATCAGCGGGTTGATTGTACTATAATAATGTTTTTCAGTAACAACAAATAACAAAGATCCTATTCTAAGAATATGTGATCTGCATTGATATAGGGACAATACACTCACTAAAATCATTGAGCTCTGAAGTATTCCAGAATGTGGTTTAGTAGTATTTTTATCAAAATTTGTGACTCTCAACTAACTACATAATCTTCTCTGGGGTACTTGTCTAGCCTATGAATTATAGAAAGTTCTCCATCCACAATAAATGCCTTCTTTGCCTTACTTTATATTTTTATTTCTGCACATTGATGAAAATTGTGTTCTCAAGTGAAAAAAAAATCCATATTATTTTTGTGCTGCAAACAGGAAGGCAGTATTTTATTTCCCAATAAGGGACTATAACTCTTCAAGATGAAATGCTACCTTCAAACTAAATACTTAAAAAATATGTTTATTTTTTATCCAAAGTCCCATGTTAATGCACATATAGATTTCTTTCCAGGTGAATTGAAGAGAGTTATTAAACTATTAACCCTCCTAAATAGGAACAATTGGAATTTAAGATTATTCCATGGAGGGGAGTAGCAGAGGGAGGGGTGTTGGTCAGGACATGGGCTAACTAAAAGAAGTATCTTAGGTCACCATACATAAGTCAAGATCTCTAGACATTTCAGGGAAAATAACAGCCCTGCTCTTCCCTTGAAATTTCAGGATTAGGGATGTTTGTGAGAGATAGGCTGACAGAGAACTATGTGATGAATTGAAAAGAGATAGACGGGTCTACTTATAGGCAAATACTAGCAACAAATCAGAAGGAATAGGGATATGAAATATGCAAGGAAACTCTTACCTTGTTCTAGTCACACAATTCAACAGATATCAAGAAGGCATTTAAATGTACCCAAGCCATAGGAATGCAAAGGATGGAGGGTAGAGGAAATAGGGGAAGCATAGCTCGGGATATAGGCCTAAAATTAACTATGATGGATTTTGACTATATGACTCACTTTTATATGGCTATGGACTACTTAATTTAATACTATCCAACACAATATATATAATTGTAACACCAGCTCTCTGGCCATTCAGCATATTTTTGCCATTGGTCACAAAGAAGAACTGGGCAAAAGTGTATATGAATGGGGTTATCAAAAATGAACCTTTCTTTATGGCAAGCCATAGATTAAATTCACAATCTTATAAGTAAGTTTGGAATATTAGCAGTGGTATATGAAGAGTATTATATCTGGAATTTAGTGGGAGAGGGGAGAGATATAGGATGATCACATTCCATCTGGAATACTTGACAGTTGTGTTACCATTGACAAATCGCAACTTTTATAAACTTTAAAATTACAAAACTAAAATGAGTATGATAACACTTACAGCAGCTATCTCACAGGCTTATTGTGAGGAACACATGTCATATCTTATGTAAAATATTTGATAAATCTTAAAGTCATGTGAGCAGTTTTTATTCATTCAGCAAAATTTGTTGTGTCTGCTGTGTCAAAGACCTTGTGCTGAGTACCAGCAATTACAAAAACCTTGAAAAATGAACAAAAAAGACAATTCTTGCCCTTAGTGAATTTGTAGTCTATTAGGAGAATATTATACATTTGTGCACAACTGTTGTACAAACCGTGGAATCTCCAAGTTTGAAGTAAACCTTAGAGGACATCTAATTCACTGAACCATACTTAACCAATTATTTTTTTCAAAATTCACCATCAATGCATTCTCCAATTACAAACTTTTAGTAAGGAAAATGAAAAGAAATCCACTAACACCCTACATAGCTTATTGTATTTTTGGAAAACTCTAAGTATTCAGGATATTTTTTCCTAGTCCAAAAACAAATCTCTTTGTAACTTCCGCCTAATATTTTTAACTTTGCTTTGGAGTCAAATAAAATAATTCTAAGCCCTCCTCCACATGACAATCTTATATACATTTGGAGATAATTATCATGCCTGACTGCCAAGTCCTGAGCTGTAAATGATGTTTGCTAAAATCCAGATGAGCCCATAAATGGGACAAAGTCAGAGAGGATTAAGTGTATGTGTGGGTGTGGGTGTGGGTGTGGGTGTGGGTGTGTGCATTCATATGATTAAGATATAGTGATACAGAGGATAGTTCCTCCGTGAATCCAATTGCACTGATAAGCAGTGTCCCTCTATTAATGACTCACTTGTGGGTAGTTCTGCTCTATGTCTCAAGAGATCCACAAAATAATACTCTTCAAGGCTAGTTATGGCTCAGGCAATGTCTTCTCTTCCCATTACTAAACATACCCAGATCCTTTAACCAATGAATACTCTTCTGGCATGGTTTTCACTTTCCTGACCATCATGGATAGACCTTTTTGGACACCTTGTTTGTCCATATCCTTAATAAAATATGGTGCACAGAGTTGGAACACAGTATTTTAGATGTGGCCTGATCAGAACAAAGGACAAGCCTAGTACTCTCCCTTGTCTTGGTTCTATCAATGTACCCTAAGGCTATATTTGCTTTTTTGACTGTCATGTCACACAAATGACTCATATTGAGCTTGTAGTCCACTGAAGTCACCAGATCTTTTACACATCAGTTCTCATCTGTACATACCACTGTATGTGCCTAACTACATATCATCAAATATGTCTGGAATTTATTGTTTTGAAACCTTGTATTGGATATCACATTATTTGTGTTAAGTTTGATTCTATTAGAGCAGAGGTGGGGAATCTGTGGCCTCAAGGCCACATGTGGCCCTGTAGGACCTCAACTATAGTCTTTTGACTAACTGAGGACCTACAGGGCCACATATGACCTTGAGGCCACATGTTACCCAACTCTGTATTAGAGTCAGACCATTGTTCTTGATTGCTGACATCTTTCTTGCATAACCAGTCCTAATAGCCAATAACTATCCCAACATCTTATGATCTGAAAATTTGAATTGTGCTACCTATTAAGTCATCCAAATCATTAATAAAATAAATGTGGAAGGTGCCTATAAGAGAAGGTTAAAAACCTGTCAGTCATTTAGTAAATAAACATTTATTAAGCACTTATTATGTGCCACTTGCTTGACTAAGAGAGGGGCAGCTAGGCGGTACAGTGAATAAAGCACCAGCCCTGAAGTAAGGAGGACCTGAGTTCAAATCTGGCCTCAGATACTTAACATGTTTATTAGCTGTGTGACCTTGGGCAAGTCATTTAACCCCAATTGCCTTGCCAAAAATAATTCTACTAAGAGACCTTGTGTAATGCCATGCACCAGCAGATTCCCAAAGGAATACTACTGAGAACAGCTTTTAGAGTTCAGATTACAAAATATAGTGAACACTCTCTTTATTCCATTACAAATCAAGACAAACATTCAAAACATTATAATATTCACAACATTACATCTTATCACAGAAAATGGCCACACAGTTTTCACT
>CM053590.1:78051602-78081453 GCA_028646515.1 Pseudochirops corinnae | reverse complement strand
AATCCACCAAACAGTCACCTGGATTCAGAAGTAGACAGCTCCAAGGTCCTTGTCCAATCCTCAGAAGTAGACAGCTCCCAGGTCCTTCTCCAGTCCTCAGGGCAGTCCCTGGCACACACTGAAGTTCACAGGGTCCATCACATCTCAGACTCTTCACCACTTCTCTTGCCTGAAACTCAAGGATCAGCAAGGCCACGAACAAAGTTTTATCCGGGTCATGCTTCTTCAGGCAAGCCCTCTCAGCCTCCCAGGCAGCCTTCCAGGCAAGCCCTCTCAGCCTTCCAGGCAGCCTTCCCAGCCTTCCAGGCAGGCCCTCTCAGCCTTCCAGGTAGCCCTCACTAGATTCTGGTTTCAGGAAAACTCCATCTCAGTTTCCAGTCAGTTCTCAGCTTCCAGATGCTGGGGGAGAAACTCTCTCTCTCTGTCTCTCTCTGTCTCTCTCTGTCTCTCTCTCTCTGTCTCTCTCTCTCTCAGTCAGCTTCAGTCTCCAGAATTCTTCCTTCAAGGGGAGCAAAATTCCAATTCTGTCTGTCTGTCTCTGGAATTCTTGCTTATGTACACATCTCAGCCAATCCCCTTCTTCCACATCAATAGGGGAGTTCATGCCTTCTCAACAGTGGGACAGAGTTTGCACCTTCCACACTTAACACTTAGTACTAAGTGCTAAGTATCCTGCTAAACTGATTACTATTACACCTTGCTACCTCTACTTCACATTACACCAGTTCTTCACATCACTACCAGTCACATCTCTCTTCTGTTCACTAACTTCAGTGATTCCCTATGGTCACCAGTAAAGCTTTTGCCATTCAAAGCTATCTATTGCTACTAAGGGCATACATAGAATATATTATATCATGCCTGGATCATGTTCTATGACAGGGCTTCTAATATAGTGTCTCTAAACTTTTTTTATTAATACTGTGAAAACTATTTCCACATAATTGATTTCCTTTGTAATAATATTTTTAAAAATTCTATGCATTTAAAAATATTCTTCTAAGAAGAGGTCCATAGTTTAAGACTAGGTTAAGAAACTCTGCTCTACATTTACATCCACAAACCCTTCCATGATGTTTTAATTTATTCATATTATTCTCTTACATACTCTTTATAGTTCAACCAAATGGCCCCATGCTCTGTCCCATGACCATGAATTGTGTTCCTCTAATCTTTAATTACAGTTTACCCTAAGGCTTGACTATATTCTGTCCCTCTTTCTACCTATTGATTTCCTGACCAATGCAAATATCCCCTTTTCCATGAAATCTTCCCTGACCTCATTCTCAGTAGCTAAGTGGAGCAATGGATACAATGGCTGGAATCAAGAAGACCTGAGTTCAAAAATAGCTTCAGACACTTACTAGCTGTGTGACCCTGGGGGAGTTATTTCACCTTTATTTACCTCAGGTTCTCTGTGTAAAGGACCTACCTCCCAAGATTGTTGTGAAGATCAAATGAGATCATAATTATAATACCTTAAATGCCAAGCATATAAGTACTATACAAATGTTATATATAATTAATAATGCCTTTGTAGTTCTACCTCTCTAATGCATTTAAAATATAATATAATACTATATCCTACATATATGTATATTATAATTGTGGTCATTGAAATATGTTATTTGATGTTACAAGTATAAGTCTCTAAAAGAGAATCACTTAGGCTAAGTGGTCTTAATGGTTATAAAGCATGTAAGCTATTACAATTTCATACTTTTCCACTTTTCTAATCAATTTTAACCCTTTGTCAGGCAGTTAATGTTTACAGTTTCTATATGAGTAAAAATTATGAACAATTGCATCAGGCTGTGATCCGCTCATTTTCCGTCAACTCAGCTAGCTATCTCAAACCCCCTCTCACATTCTAGTCCAAGTAAAGAAACGCATTGCACCAAGGCCCGGTACTGATAAGTGAGCCAAGGAATTTGTCCATCACAGATGGGTCTCATTAAGAATGGCTCCTCCCATATCTGGCATTGATTAGTCATCCTCAACTAACTTCCTTTTTAGTGTATAAAACTTCCCCCACTTGAAACCCAACTTTGAGCATATACTTTTCCCAACACAACTCTCTGCTCTTCATTCTGGGTGAGTTTCTTGTATCCATGGGCACAAACCCCTGCTTGTTTATATTGCTATATAATGCATGTATTATTTTTTTTGCTACATAATAACATGTGCCACTTAATAACAGCTCTTGTTTGTACTAGCTTCCCTGGTACCAATGGCCTGTGAATCTTTGAACCAGGTCTTTTGTTTTTACCCTAGGTGTGAGGCCAAATTTATAGATAAAGATAACAGATACATATACATATAGATAAATATACACACATACATATACAATGGATATTTATAGCCATAGTTTTGATAATAAAGTGTTATACTATATATACATATATATACACATTTATAATCTACTGTTATACTATCTCATCCTCTAACTAGACCATGAGATCCAATTAGAATAGTAGCAATGTTTTATCAAAACTTTTTTTTTAATTTCCCCCAATATTATAGTCCTAGCTCCTACATAATCAGCATTTAATAAAAGATTATAGTTAAATACTTCTTTCTAGCTTGCAAAGTTTTGATGTATGTGAACCATAAACAATCCTCCAGTATTGTGCTTTTATATTGTACCTTAATATTTTTGTATAATATCATAAGTTTTGCAAACCATTTTGCAAAATATAGTGCTTTCTTCAGTCCACCAAACGACTTAATGAGATGAGTGCCATAGATATAATTCTCCCTATTTTGCAAATGTAGAAACATTAAGTGACTTGTCCATGTATTAAAGGTAGGACTCAAAAAGATCTCTTTTCTTTCAATGAGCTCATTTTATCCTCACTGCAACCCTGTAAGATAAGCAGTACAAGTATTTTTTCCGTGTTTTACAAATGATGAAAATAAGACTCATGAGATAAAGTTCCAGGAGACTTGTTCAGTGTGACACATTCAGTAAAGAGTAGAACTAGGACCTAAACCTACATGTTCTGATGAAGGTCTGATGCCACAAAGGCTCATCAGATCTGGAGTGTGACCTGAGTTCATATTTACATATGACTGTCACTCTTACAAAACAACTAATCAATACCACCTTCAAAATCAATGCAACCAAAAAATTTATAAAGCATTTGACATCCTTTATCTTACTTGATCATCATAACACCCTTGGTATGGAGATGCTATTGTCAGCCCCATTTTATGGATAAGGAAACTAAGGCATAGAAAAGTTAAGTGACTTGCCCATGTTTACACTGCTGGGAAGTTTCTGAGGCATGATCAAACTACCTACAATGGTAGTTTTAGTATGCCAGCTATTATTATTAAACTCATGTCTTTTTGACTCCAAATCCAGTGCTCCATCTACTGTACCACATATACACTATTGCTGAATCAGTCAAATCAGGATCTGTAAATATAGCATCACATTCTTTTTCATAAATACTCATAGTCATCCATGCATAGTCAGAATGGACAAGTCTAATCACAAAGTTTTCTAGGGTTTTATATTTTCTACTTCAAATGACAAGGGCAATTAGCTACACAGTGGACAGAGGACTGGGCCTGAAGTAAGGAAGACTCATCTTCCTGAGTTCAAATCTGCCCTCAGATCCTTACTAATTGTGTGACCATGGACAAGTCACGTAACCTTGTTTGACTCAGTTTCTCATCTGTAAAAATGAACTCTCTACGAAATTATGAATGATTCCAGTATCTTTGCCAAGAAAACCTCGAACGAAGTCCCAAAGAGTCAGATATGTCTAAACAACAACTTTAAGAGGCTATATTGGCGTAGGGCCAGAACCATGGCTCTTATTGAGCACGCAGGAGAAGTAAATCAAAGGAAACTAATAGGTAGAGTATATATACATACATATACACACATACACACATATGTATATATGTATGTATATATGTATATGTATGTATGTATATATGTATATGTATGTATATATATGTATGTGTGTGTGTGTGTATATATATATATATATATATATATATATATATATATATATATATATACACATATTCTAAATATATTGGGAAAGGTCAAGTTCAGGGAAACCAAATCTTTAGAAAAATCTATGGAAGACTTGAAGCACATAATGTGGAAAAATAGTATGAAATGATTGGCTAGACACTACTTTTGCAAATTCTGCTGCTAGGACCTTATAAAGGGAATTAGATTTGACCAAAATTTAACTGATACAAAGAGATGAAAGGATGCAGTAGCCCCTGCATATCCAAGTGGGATTTGGAGCAATTATACCTCATTCCTTCATTAAACCATGCAATTGAAATTGAAGAGAGGACAGCAGAAGGGGGAAATGATTCAATCACATCAGCAAGAGTAATAAGCAAAAAATATTTTTTTATTAAAAGACCCTTCAGAATGTCTAATGGAACAATTCCAAATTATACAAAAATGTTACAAGGATGTTCATGCTCTTTCACTCAGCAATCTGACTTTTAGATCTGTAAATTAAAGTAGTTTTTTTAGTTAAAAAAAATTTCTGTACAAACATATTCTTAACAGATATATTTGCTATAAATTCTAAGAACATAATAGGAAAGCCTGAAAATGTGACCCATGATTGGAGGATGGCTGAATGAACCAAATTCTAATACATGTTAATGTCATAGAACATTATTTTTCAGTAACAATTCAGTAGACAACACAAAGAAATCTGAGAAGGCTTAAATGAAGTGCTACAGAATAGGGAAAAGGTCGATAACAAAAGAACAACGCATATATTGACAACTAGGTGAATGAAAGTAACATCAAAAAGAAGAAAAACTCATTATAAATATGACAAAGTATGTTGATACTACTTCGTTAAAGGTAAAGAATATTTCTTTTAACAATTAGTACATGACAGATGAAATTGTTGCGTTATGATGACTCATAACAACTTTTTGTGTTGTTTTACTTAAATGTTTTCAGGATTTGTGTGTTTTTGGTTTTTCTCTGTTCGGTGTTATTGATTTTGTTCCCTATGATTTTGTCCTGTCTGTCTTAGGTTTTTGTTCATACCTTTGAATGTGTCAAAAGAAGCTATAAGTTCATATGTAGTTCATCTATGAAGGCATGAGACATTAGCCCCATTTTATAGATGAAGAAACTGAATGTTAGAGAAGTAAAGTGACTTACACATGGGTCACATAGCTAACTTGTAGATTGTAACTATGTCTTAGTTCCAACTTCATTGTGCTAGCCATTATATTGCCCCTGAGTGTCTTTGTCCAAGCACTGAGAACATTCCCTTCCTTTCAGTAATTATCAGATAACTTGAGAAATGATGAAAACCATTTGCTAATAAGAACAAATTAGATATCAAAAAAGAAGTGGACAGGTCAGATTGAGATGACCTTAATATAGTTTGAAATTGGCTTTATCTTCACTTAACTATGTTCTCTCCTTCTAGCACCAAATAATGATGAATGCATGCTGGCAGGTTGAATTGTTACAGTGTCACAGAAACATAGAATATTAGTACTGAAAGGATCTTACAAAATCTGACTCTACCATTTTTCTAAAGGAAAAAACAGAGGATCAGAGATATGAAGAGATTTGCCCATGGTCAGTAACAGCTAGTCAGTGGCAGAGCTGAGACTAAAACCCTGGTTTCCTGATTCCCAGAGAAGTATGTGATACGATACACAGTCTCATCTGGTTAGCAAATCACAGAGTGAATAGCAGCACAAACCTGAGGAGAGATAAAAACATAAGAGTATGGAAATGTCCTTCAAACAATGAGATTAAATTGAACAGGGAAGTCAGGTGAAAGAATGAGGAGACAGTTTATTTTTTCACGTATTTTAAAATTGAATTCTCAATTTTAAATATTTGCATATGGAATTTAAAATCCCAAATTCTGTAATCTGTTGAAAAATAATTTTAACAGAATAACTACTGTCTCCAGTAAAGCACAATGTTCTGTAGGTTATGAGGGTTATCTGTTAAGTGTATTTAAGCTATCTAAAAACTATCCAATGTGAATCTTCCCCAGTTCAGTAGGTATTCATTTTTCATTTCCCATATATCACCTGTTTGGGTTGTAAGATCAGGGCTTACATTTTTATAATGATCAAGATCTGATCCTAGACAAAACTACAAAATTGATGTTATGGGGGGAAATGTTTCCTCTCTGAATTCATATGGTAGGTAACTGCTGCCAAAATATATTTACCACAACACAAAAATTATAGAGATAAAGACCTAGGCATTATTATTGTGCTCAAGCATAGGTTCAAATCTTAGAGAAAACCTGAACTCCTATTAGGATTCCCACAAGCCCACTTCTAGGTGAAATTACATCAGAGTGATGGAAATAATTCATTTACATATGATAATCTTGTTCATTCCTCTTAGGCCATAAGACTTAAAAGGAAACTCGACAAATAATTCCATATTTTCTTCAATTGTCATAAAAGTTGAACAAACTTAAATAGTCATAAATCTCATACATCCCCTAAGGAAACAAATCTCGTCAAAGTCTGTGGCTAAACTAAGCCTGGTTACAGATTAAACTACATTTAGAGGGTTCAAAAATAGGCTAATTGAGGAGAAAGAGTTACACATAGCCAAAAAGTCAGGGACAGTTGAGGTTCTTTCTCTGGCTTCTTAACTAAGGGATATTTGAGGCTTTAAGTCAATTTTTCACATCCCATGGGACAGGTTTTGGCCACATGATGTTAACCCAAGGTTGCAGGAGGAATACAAGGAAATTAAAAATAAAAAATTCCCAGTAAATAGACTTAGTGAGGCTGATAAACTCTTGTCCCTTTCTCCTTTCTTGTCCCTATGCCTCTCTGTTCTCTTTATTTATGCAGAGGCACGGTCTTGAATCAGTCAGTCAGTCAACGAGCATTTTATAAGTACCTTCTATGTTCTAGGCAAAGTGTTAAGTCCTTGGGATACTGGGTGGAAAAATAGCTTCTGCCTTCAGGGAACTTATATTCTAATTGAGAAAACAATATGTTAATTTCTAGGAACATATGCAATATATACAAAATATGTGAAAGTGATCTCAAAGAAGAAAACAATAATTGATGAGGTGCTGAGGGGGGAAAGGCAAGAGGTAGGATTTGAGATGAGTTTTGCAAGAAACCAGGGAAAGTAAGATGCTGAAATTAAGGGGCAGGGTATTTCAGGCAAGAGGGATAGCCAGGGCACAGATACAGAGAGCAGACATATGGTATTTGTTCAGTAATAGAATGTAGTGGTCACCATACATGGAGTCAGAAGACTGATTTGGGGGTTTGAAATCTGACATTTTCTAGCTATTTAACATTAGGCAAAACACTGAACCTCTCTGACTCAGTTTCCTCATCTTCAAAATAATATGAACTGCATCATCTGCTGGGTGTTTTTGCTATGAAGATCAAATGATATGAGATAAAAATATAAAGTACTCATTAAATTCCAGCTTGCATCCTTTTATCCCCCCCTTTTAGAAGAGGAACTTCTTAAAGGCAAGGTCCACGTTGCACATAATCTTATATTCCTCATAACACCTACTACTTGGCACAGCATACAGACAACAAATACTGAATAAGTATAATTAGGTCATACATGTGAATCCAGTTCAGGTCAACAAACATTTACTAAATGCTCTTATGCCCAAAGCAATGCACTGGGCATTGAGGATACAGCGGCAAAACAAAACAATCCCTGCCTTCTAGAACCTTGCATTCTCCTGGGGGAATAAAAAGGAAGATATATATACACATATAAGTAAACACAAAGTAGATATAAATTACAAGTGAGTTACTAAAATAATTAGTACTGTTATACCTAATAAATAAGTCCTTTTCCCTGCCTGTCTTCTTCCCTTCTAAGCAACTCTTTGCCCAGTGTGTTCTACTCTCCAGATTCCAAATTAGATGTTTCAAAACTGAGTTTGTTGGGGCAGCTAGGTGGCACAGTGAATAGCACTGCCCCTGGAGTCAGGAGGACCTGAGTTCAAATCAAGCCTCAGAGACTTAATTCTTATTAGCCATATGACTTTGGGCAAGTCACTTAACCCATATTCCCCTGCTTTCCCTTCTCCAAAAAAAGCAAAAAACAAAAAAAGAGTTTGTCACTCTTCCAACAATAAGTTGGTGGAGGTGGGATGTCATCCCCTCTTGCCATTTTATTCTTATCATTTCATCTATATAAAGGCAAAGACAGTTAGTTGATTAAGCATATTTATCATGCAACCAATCTGTCTGCTTTATGAGAATTTTTTAAAAGTCCAAAAACAACATAGCATAAAACTGTAAAGCAATGCCTATGATGTTTCATTGATTTTATTAACTAGCAAACATCAAAGGGTAAAATCATGGTTGCTCCATATAATTGCTTATAATGATATTGATGTGCAACATGTAACAAGAGTTCCACAAAAGCAACCTAAATTGTATTTCATGTCACCAAAAATATGCACTAATTTTTCTCAGGGGAACATATTTTTTTTTACTAGTGTAAAAAAAATACCTACAGTTGATCGAAGACTAAGATAATTCATCAAAAATTAATCTGCCAGGAATGTTAGACTCCTAAAAGAATATTTGTTGCTATTAAATATAATAAAAGTTCCTGAGATGCATACAAGATTGAAGGTTGTGTTTGAGGCTGTGATTGTCATAAGAGTCAATTATTTTGAGGGGGAAGAAAATAAAATAAAAATATCCATTCTCATAAAAAACTACTTCCCAAATTACTTTATATAAGATGAACACAAAGTTTTAGAGGCCCTTAGAAATATAAAACTCGTTGTGTATAGATCACACATATAAATGGGGAATATGCCACCTGGACTAAGTCAGTTCAACAAAATTTGAAGTTATTTAAAATTTGAAATTATTTTTCACAATAAAAGTACCTCCATATTTAATGGAAAGAATACTGGTGCTAGGGTCCAAAGACCTGGTTTCAAATATCAGTTTTTATATCTCCTAGCTGTACGACCTTGGAAAAGTTATCTAATCTCCCTGAAACATTTACTACATCTAATAAAAATGAGGATTATAAAGCTTTCACTGTCACCCTCATAGGGACATTTTGAAAATGCCCTATAAACTTTACAGTGGTGTGCAAATGTAAGCTATTGTTATTATTTCTTTATATATGTGTAAAACAGGGACTTGCTTTCTCCTTTTGAATAATCAGAGAAGTCCATATAATCAAGAGGTATTAACAGTGCATTAAACTGACTTTAGACATATAGCTACATACTTCAATCCCTTTATCACATGTAAACATATCTCTGAGTCAAGAGAGGGGTATGAGGCGTTGTGGGGACTTTAAATAGTCAAGCCCAGAGGAGTTGGAGACTTCTATATATCAGAGTATACTCAAAGTGGAAGGCAGAAACTAGAATATTCTGAAATAGAGAGAAATAAGCAATAAATCATGCTTCCACTGAAGTCCTTCTCTATCTAATACTTCATGATGACATGGAGTTAACTGAGTTTTGTGATGCTTATTCAGGATATTGTGAGCTCTTGAGGCTTCAAATAATAATACCTGGAATCTATATAGTATTTCAGATTTTGTAAATAATTTACATTATTTTATTTGATCTTTCTATCTCCAAAAATTTATACAATTATTATCTCCATTTTACAGATGAGCATAATGAGACAAAATAGTTTAGCAACTTGCCCAAAGTAACATATCTAAATAAGTGTCTGATACAGGATTTCAACTCATTTTCTTGACTGCAAGACCAGTGTTCAAACAACTGCACCAGATTATGCCTTAGCGCTTTCCACATGGAAAGCACTTGTAATACCAGTTTACTTCAATTCATAAAGACATATATCACAATGTTTCCTGAAAGATGTTGAGTTTTTCCATTCAAGCAACTCATGAGTATTTTCTCCTACTGTGTTAAGGAGTACAGTAGCATCTCTATCTAGGAGATCTATGTCCAGGAAAGCTGCCTAAGTAGAAAGCAGATCACTAAGCTCCCACTTATTTTAGCAAACACTGAAAAAAGAATCACATTAGATCAAATAATGATAAATCAGATTTTTTAAAAAAAAATCTGTAATGGATATATTCTTTTACCTCAAAACTACATAGAACGTCAGCCAGACAACTTGCCAATTTTCAATAATAGCTCCCAAAAAGAGAGCCACTGAAATCTTTTTTGTATTTGTTAAATGCAAGAATTGAATAGAAGAAAAGTTTAGAAATAAGTACAGACAAGCAAAACAAGTAACATAATAGGAAATTATTATGTATCTTTTTTTAAAACTCAAGTGGTATGAAATAGAGATTTGCATCTACATATACAATCTTCTTTTGATGTTCTGATTTCTATGCTAAAATTCTCCTTTTGGGGGTTTACATAATTTTAAAAATTAAATTAAAAAAAGATTTGTGATCTAGGTCAGGGGAAGAAATACCCAGATAGAGGAAATCATGGGACATTTCCATTACTATGGCAGCTGCTATATGACATTATGCATACATTTGTCATATGTTTTCTTGTGTTCTTGTTTTCTAGGTAGTAGGAAGTATTTTGTCATTTCAAGAGTTTTCTTTCAACACATTTGATATTGTAGCTCATCAGAGAACAGAGGATAAGAAAGAGGCCTATTCCTGCATTCAAAGGCATGATCAAGAGGGGATTCAGGCTTATTAGGGTGATATACATGAGTAGGGAGGTCTCACGAGAATGCAATTAACTGTCTTATTTAGCAACCATGCAAATGCTATTACCACTGTTTAATTATAGGATGAAGACAAACATTGCTATTTGAAAAAAAAAAAAACATGGTTTACCGATACATCTTTTTCAATCACCTTATAAACTTTTGGCCAATATTTTATCTTGACAAGACTATTTTTTAAAATTTATTTCTACTTTCAGTTCCAAATTCTCTCCTTCCTTCCACCTCTTCCCTCACCCATTGAGAAGGCAAGAATTATGATACCCGTAATACATATTAAATCATATTAAACATATTTCTGCTTCAACCTTGTTCCAGAAAAAACAAGAAAAATAAAGGAAAAAAATACATTTCAATCTGTATGCTGAGTCCATCAGTTCTCAGTCTGGAGATGGATAGCATCTTACCTCATGAGGACTTGGAATTATGATATATCATTGCATTGATCAGAGTTACTAAGTCTTTTACATTTGATTATCTTCATAATATTGCTGTCACTAAATACATTGTTCTCCTAATTTTGCTCACTTCACTTTGCATCTGTTTATAAAAGTCTTCCTAGATTTTTCTGAAACCACCCCCTTTCATCATTTCTTATATTATAATAGTATTCCATTACAGTCATATAGAATAACTTGTTCAGCTACTCCACAATTGATAGGCATCCCCTCAGTTTCCAATTATTTGACCCCACAAAAGTTACTATAAATATTTTTTAACATACAGATCCGTTTCCTTTTTTTTATCTTCTTGGGGTATAAAACTGCTAATGAAATTACTGAGTCAAATGGTAAGCACAGTTTTATAGCCCTTTGGCCATGGTTCTAAATTATTCTCTAGAACAGCGATTCTCAACCTGTGGGTTATGTTCAATTTGTAACAATGAAAATGCATCCCACATATCAGATATTTATCAGATTCATAACAGTAGCAAAATTACAGTTATGAAGTAGCAACAAAAATAATTTTATGGTTGGGGGAACATGAGGAACTGTATTAAAGGGTCACGGCTTTAGAGAAGGTTGAGAACCACTGCTCTAGAATGATTAGACTATTTTACAGCTCCAGCAACAGCGTATTTGGTGTACCTATTGTCCCACATTCCATCCAGCATTTGTTACTGTCCTTTACTGTCATTGTAGCCAAACTGATCTGTGTGAGGGGATACCTCAGAGCTGTTAAAATTCATGTTTTTTTTTTTATTATTAGTAACTTAGAACATTTTTTTTCATGTGACTATAGACAGCTTTGAAATTCTTCCTCTGAAAACTACCTGTCCATATCCCTTGACCATTTAACAATTGAGGAATGAAAGACTACTTTTTAAAAAGTATATCTGCTTTGGTATTTTAAACTAAAAGATCCCTGTGTGGAAACTCCTTCCATTTATGTAGCTAGAAACCTCATGCATGTCTTTTGTCATCCGGAACAGTTTTTGTACATAATTTCCTATGACTCCTCCATGGAGAAAGCACCCCAAACCCTGGGAGATGCCTCTCTTCAAATATCTTAGGGGTAATCTTCAACTTTGATTCTATAGCAATAGTAACAGTTGGTCTAGGAACAACTCATAGGCTCAATTGGTCTCTATGTAGTTTTGAAAGAAAGTCCAGAAAGTTGTCCAGGTATTGAGAGGCCCCTGTGTTGGGTTTAGAAAAGGAACTGGGCATGACTTGCATAGGATAGGCCGGCACAAATGGCTTATACTCTGTATCAGAGAAAGGAGTATGCAATGAAACATTAAGGATTTATTAAGAATCACCTATGTGCCATGCTCTGGGAATATAAAAACAATCCCTGCCCCCAAGGAGTTTACAAGTTACCTAAGGGAGTCAGCAAGTACATTTATAGGAATATTAACAGGTAGATATAAGATAATTTAGGGGAAAGGTACTAAAAGTTGAGGGTTGAAGCAGAATAGAAGCCACAATGAGGAAATCAAATAACCACTGGCATATTGAAGCACTAACCAGTTTCCAGGGTATCAATGTGCCACATGGGATGTTGACATGTTTTGTCTCTTCACTACATACGTCCTTTTCTGTTTATATATTCTCTAAATATGCACTCTGTGTTACTTCTTGCACTCAAGTAGTCCCTGGTAATGTGTATTAGGATGCTTACATTCACCAAGAATCTTTCACATTTCCCTCTAGGTAACTTAAAATTTTAGTTCTTCCCAGATCATGGTTCCCATGCTTTTCAACCACATAGTATCACTGGGAGAATATTAGCACTAAAGAGATAAGGTTTTGCATCATTGAACAGATTAGGATCATTGAAAGCAATGGACAATTTCCCAAATGTGATGCAGCCGATTCTGCTCCTACATAGTTCTGAGCCTAGCTCATTACTTTCATGGTCTAAGCAGCTAGAAACAGAACAGAATGGCTCTTTTCAATATTTTTTTCTTCCATGAACCATTTTTATTAGCATTTCTTTCTTTTGCTCAAATATAATCCAAAGGAAATTGGACTCTATTAATCTCAATGATTGCTCCTCAGAATTATTTCTTTTTAAAAGTCACGAACCTTCAGGACTTAATATCACCATTGTTCTTTTTTTTTTTCTTAAAAAAATGGCCTATTTTAATTACTTTTTTTTTAAATCCTGAAATTTACAACACGTCTAATTTCCTTTCAATTTTTGATCACCTACAATTCAGTTATAGCCAAGCAATGTTTCTATAAAGATCAAAGTAATAAGTTTCCTAAGAAGCAACAGAAAATTAGATAGAAACACATAAAAATGTAAGTTAAGCAAAAATCCTTCCATAAGTCACAGCTCATGCATACAATCAAAATCAAAAGTTTGTCCATTTCCCCGTTAGAAAACTTAATACATCACTCATGAGAGGAAACACGAGTTTGCAATGCAGACCCTACAGTTTTGTGAAGAGATCAGTCACTTTTGAAGGTAGAGTATAAACAGGAACTTTCTTAAGACTGAATAGAAATTTGTTTTGCTGTGTTGGCAGAGGCTCCTTTAGCAAGAGGAGGATAAGAGAGGAAAGAAAGTATATAGTGGTGTTTAACTTTCAAAGTTTGACTTTGGATAATAGGGAAATCATATTTAATGACTCTCTTAAATGACTGGCAATAATAAAAGAATTATTTAAAAAATACTGTCAAACATTACTTTCACCCTAGGTCAAAGAGTGCCAAATACCAAACACACAAAGAAATATATACAATTAGAACTACCACTCTCCTAAATGTTCCCAAAACCTTAAAATTCACCCTGACCTTCTTTTTTCTGTATGATTAAGAGGCAAAAGACCTTCTTAAAATACTGACAAGATTTGTTAATATCGGTTTAACAGGGCTCCTCCACTTCTATTTGGGAATTAAGCTCCAGCTCTCTGTTTGTTCATATCTTAATATGTTATATGCAACCATGGAAACTTACAAAGAAAAACAAAATACTCAGATTGATTTATTTATTACAATTCTAAAGTGCTTTTCCTCCTTAGAGCCCAATCGATGTTAGCAAGATATTAGAGACTGCTGTGCTTTACTCCATGAGTTCCCATACCTCCTAGAGCTTGCATGAAGGGAGGTAGTGTTCCCATTGGGTAGAACATGTGTGGTCCAAAAACTGGTGAGGATGGATGTATAGTGGGGAGCAAGAGGGGAACGCAAATTAACCACTGCTGGAGGGCTAAGGGGAGAGAGATTAAAATAATTATTAGAGGCATCTACTTCGGTTGCTAGAGGAGAAGGAAAAGCTCCAGAAAGTCCAAGGACAGGCTCCAGCTTAATTCCAGTCTTTGATTCCTTCTTTTTCCTTTTCTTTTCCTCTGACTGCAAAGGATCTTCCCCATTTCACATTAAGCCTGTACCCATTTGCAATCAGTTCGATGAATTATTTCTTAGTAGTCATCTCAGCTTGCTTTGTAGAAAAATGGATGAAAGTACACTATTGCCTCTGTACAACTTTTATCATTCAGATCGCACCAAATAGATAAAAGCGATATCAGTCTCCTTGATTGTATCTCCCAAGCCACAAACATATAATATAGTCTTATCATCTATTAGGCCTAGACTCGTCATTGTAAAAGCCTGTAAAAGCTTATCTGTCACAGGATCATCAATACCATAATAGCAATCTTTGTTATTCTGATCAAAAAGAGGATCATCAGGGTTCGTAGGCTTCTCATGTCTATATGTACACTATTTTTCTATTTTACACTCTCCTTTCACGCAGAAGGAACAAATGTGACAACAATTCTCTTTGTAGTTAAAGGGGTCCTTGAATTTGAGCAGCATATTACTGGTAACTGTACCTTTCCCAAGAACACCAACTGGCTGAGTTCCACCAGAATGAGAAATCTCTTACTCAACATTCTAGGGATACTATTCTTTGTTCACGTCACTTTCAGTCTTGTCATCCTCAAAGGACAGTTCTGCATCATGGACCAGGATAGGTAGGCGTATTTTAGGTCCAAAAGGCAGTTCAGACAAAAACTTTTAATTTGCTGCAGGTATGGTACACTTCAGACTTCTTTAAATGCATGCAAACACTGGGGCACCAGTGGAACACTGTACACTGCCTAGCATGAATTTGCATTCTTTTCCATATTTTTCTTTGATCATCAGGATGTAGATATTTTCTCCAAAGTATTCTGACACAGACAAGGGAACTCCAAGTCCTCCCAGTTCTGCCTGCTGTAGATGCTAAGAATCAGAGTTGCTGTCATCATGGAAGCAACAGTGGCCAGGGTACTTTCAGCAGAAGTAGGAGTCATGGTACCCCTGATCACAGCAGCCCCATGAAGCAGTGAGCAGCAACATGTCCATTGTTCCTTCTAATATTTTATTCTCCTTCCAAGTTCCTAATAATTTCCTTCCTTCTGAATCCAAAAAAAAAAAAAAAAACCTATGCTACCAGCTTGCTGCAAGGAAGGTATAAACCTTAATAATAATCCTTTACATGTGCATAACATTTTAAAGTTTACAATATGGTTTCAGAATATTAACTCAGTTAAAATTCAAAATAAGCCTGCTAGGTAGGTATGGCAGCAAGCAGGCTATTTGCAAACCTTTTATCTTCTAAAAGATTTCAGGGCACATAAAAATGATGGAGAGAGAATCTTTCTTTCCTTTTCCAACAAAGGTTGCCACTTGCCTGAGCTGTCAATATGTTCATTTTCATTGGTTGTTTTTCATTTGATGCCAAATGACAGCTCAGCAAGCCAACAGAGGGGATCAAAAATATTACAAGGAACTAGACCCTCTTCCTTTTCTCCTCCGTTGATCCAACACAAGAAAGCCAAAGACAGTTGCCTGAGGGTGAAGTGTGCAGTTACTATGAAAATCAGAAGATTCCTCTGAGTCTCATACTTCTCAGATATTCTAACTTGTGCACTATTCTACAAAAATACTAATTTTCAGTCCCCAAATGAGAACATTTACATAGGAAAAGTCCAATGGGTACTTATTTTATGGCATTCTAATTCACAGTATTAATACCTCTTCTATACAAGATGCCACACCACCCAAGAAGCTCATTATACCCATTTCATCTTCCAATAATACGTACCATAAAGAGATATGGAAGTGGTAGTGACCTCTGAGCTACCAGCAGAAGTAGGAGCTGCAATGCTGGACCCAGCAGGCAGCTACAATTACAGCAGCCCCTGCAGCAAGCAGAAATGCTCTTCATTATTCTTTCTAATATTTTATTCCTCTTCTAAGCTCCAAACAATTTTCTGTCTTCAGTCTCTGAAGTACCTTCTAAAAAACAGTTGACTATGTGTCTAGTTTGTTGGTAGATAGATAGATCCTGAATTTCCTATTATAAATCAGTAAGTAAAATTCACACTCCCCAGAGCAATGAATTTTCCTCTTGCTTAGCCCACAGTTAACTATCCTTACAATTAATAGACCATAGGCACAGGGTGAAGGAAAGAACAGTGGATTCAAAATCAGAGAATGGAGATTTTAATCCTAGGTCTTCTACTTACTTCTGGTAAAACCTTGGGTAAATGACTTATTTTACACTGAGAGCTGTGAGTACCACTGTGGAGTGTTTACTTATCTGGACTTCAGTTTTCTTATCTATAAAATAAGGGTTAGGGATTAGATGGCATCCAAATTCCAGCTCGAAATTCTATCCCCATATGACTCTTTACTCATGTAACAGAGGTGACTCAATAATGGGGAGAGGAACTCTAAATACATAGAGTGTTTGTAATATTCTCTGCCTTTGATAATAGATATGGAGGCTTGATGAACCTACTCCTAGAAATGTGTGGTAGAAGTGACAGGCCTTTTTTCTACCCAATTTAGAGCATGTGCTGATATCCAGACTGTTTCTCAAAACAAGAACTCTCTGTCCTTGAAGGAGCAGATGAAATATGAAACAGCTGAGGAAACAAAAGTTCACTTCTGAACATATAAATTTATTAATCAATGCATATGAATTGCATAGCAAATCAAGACCATGCCTCTTCAGCTTTGGCAATGGACCCTAAATACAAGAGGAAGCAGATTTTTGTGCATTAAAAACAATCAAATAAGACTCGTTAAAATAAAACAATTAACCAGGATAAAAAATTAGGTAATCTGATTTCTAATTGGAGGAAAAATTAGAGACTTTCCAGTTTGGGAGGGGAAATATGAACAGTTGCCACTCCAGAAAGAGGTACTCCCCAAAGTATTTGTATTCAACCAAAGGAACATGGCAACAACAACTCATTGACTAGTATAGAGTCAGTTTTTTAGATAAGATATATGGGTTGCTTGATATGTTTAATTGTGAGAAAATTCCTTGTATCTATCTTTGAATGATTGTATTTCTGGTCAGCATAACCTAGGCCCTTAGTTAAGTCTAAGCAAAAGGTGGAAATATCCCAGCTTCCCAGTCATGCAAGGCTAGGCTCAAATGATGCAATAAAATTTTCACAACTGAATAAAGTCTACTCACAAAACAGAAGTTGAACTGAATCCATAATTGAATAGAAAAAGAACTGAGTTAGATCCAGAATTGAATCGCAAAATGGAGTCAATGTGGTTCATTCAATTCCCACACTGGTAGCTTAAGAGTAAAGAAAAAGCAATGCTGTGAACCTCTGGGTGGGCAGAAAGGAAGCAGCAGCAGTAGCTGCCTTATCTACCATAAGGCAGTGAATGCACAGTTCCTATATGTCTTCTGTCCCCTGCTGTCTTAATTCTTTTCTGATCCTAGGTGAAGGAGTATTAAAGATAGAACAGACAAGATTATGACCACATGAATCTCAAAGGTCAGAAATGTCACAAAAGGTCTAGCAACTACAGTGCATGGCAAAGTCTGCTAGTAGATGGCACAGCTGAGATTGGTAAGGAACAAGGCTTGAAGAAGGAAATTTCTTGACCTGGTCAAGTAGTAGACAGGATCTGGCAGCTGTCCTCCAAGCAAGGGAATAAATCATCCATCATTCATGCCACACCTAGAAGTAAACTTGATGGAACAGATGTTTGTAGCAACTCTTCTAAATTGATCAGAATGGGACGAGTGGGCATGTGGATGAAATAATATGCCCTGGTTTGGGGGAGGTTGATTTATACTTATGTACTTTCTCAATAAATATTTCTTAGGAAAAGCTAATTGATGGTAATTGTTATATATGTATTAGCATAGTTATCACTGGTCAGATGGTATTGAGGAGAGAATACTTGATTTTAATTAGGGCACTGGGCAGCTAGGTGGTAGAGCAGATAGAGTATCGGATCTGAAGGCAGGAAAACTCATCTTTCTGAGTTCAAATCTGATCTCAGACACTTATTATTCATGTGATCCTGGACAAATCATCTAACCCTGTTTGCCTCAGCTTCCTCCTCTGTCAAATGGGCTGGAGAAGGAAATGGCAAATCATTTCAGCATCTTTGCCAAGAGAACCCTAAATGGGGTCACAAAAAGTCAGACGTGACTGAAACAACTGAACAATGAAAAAGATTAGAGCACTGGTTAGATGACAGTAAGAGCATTTTAAATAGTAAGAATATGAAGGGAAATAAACTTGATGGGAGTTTCTGAGCCATACGAATGAACAAGAAGTTTTAGGGTTACCCCTAAATATCTGAGGACACAGTAATCTTGTTCTAATGACCCAGTCTGCTAGTTGGAGTATAGATTGGGAGAATAAGCCCAGAGCCAATTGGTGCTTCACAAAAATAAATACATGCACAGAAATACACAGACACAGAAATACATAGGGAAAGAGTATGATGTACAATGAAATAAATTTTAGTGGGATACAAAAACTCTCAGAAAAGTGACACAAATGGATAAACCCACAGATAAGTATAGAACCACAAAGTCTAATAAAGTAACCTTGTGACCTTTTAAGAGAGTCTGGCAAAAGTCTTCTGCCCAGTAGTGCCTTTTCCCAACCAGGCAGAAATATAGCCTTTTGGAATTTGCTCCCCAGGTCAATTAGCATTAACTTGAAGCTGGATTTAGCCTGGAGGCCAGAGATTTCCATCCATGGTTTAGGGCTTGAAACAAATTAAAAAGATTCCAATAGTATCTTGGAAATATAGTTAGTCTGCCTTACTATGTGCAAGTGCTACCTTTTCAAAAAAAATTGCTAATGGGGATAATTTAGGTCTTTTCTAGTTGTAATTTGTGGACATTTTACTCCAATTCTCCTGAAACTCCAGCTGCACATTTTCATCACAGCATAGCACACAATCAAGGCCATTATGTAGAAAACTCAAACTATGAAACTTTCCACTGAAATATCTAGATAATTGAGGCAAGAATTTGTAGGCCCTTTAAAAAAACCTGAGTTATTTGAAGAATTGCCTCTATTCTCTGCTTAATAGAAGGAAAATCTTCAGCTTCAGTTCAGTTCTTGATGGTTGAGACAATCGGGGCATGTTTGACTGTCTCCAATAACATAAAAGGAAAGCAAATGGCATGACCTGATAGGAGGGAAAGAAACACTTTCTATTTGTAGAAGATTCATTGACCCTGAAACATCAGTGCCTGAAAGTAATTTTCACTTCTGACGGTACAGGAATATATTCAGGATTTTAAGGGAAACTGCTCAATTTCTTTATCACTTGAGATGAGCAAGCAACCATCTACCTGTACAAAAAAGGGCCTGATTAACTGCTCTGCTTCAAAAATGCAAGACAAATAACAAAACTTCTTTCCTTTCCCAGATGCAGCAATATGATAATATTACAAAAATTCAGAAGCATTTGCAGGGAAATAATGTTCAGCTACAGCATCAGCTGCCTGGACACTTACTGAATGCAAAACTCTACAAATAAAAATAGTAATCAGAGGTGCCCTGATATAAGAGGCACATAATTTTTGTTACACTTCTTGGTGCCTTTAACATTATTCATGTACACATACAGTGATCTGTTGTGAAGTCCATTCCAGGCTGTCTGAATCAGACTGGTTCCCAATGATAAAATGGCACACAATGAATTGCTAATGACTTAAATTAGGAGCACACTTACAACTCCAAGTGGTAAGCTTCCTCATGGTTTATTTTATAGAGATTTGAGCTCAATATTTTTTAAATGATCACTAATGACTTTTTTCCTAAATCAAAGAATTTAAATCATTTTACACCCTAGAGAAATCTGTATTGCTCACTGATAAAAATTTTTGCTTGTTTTTATAGGTCTTAATTTTGAGAAACAAGTGATAAATAGTGAGAGGTTGAGTTAGTTTCTGGGCAAGGAATCTTTGTTTTTCTGCTATAGTAGAAGTAGAGGTTACTACAAAGCTTATCCAACCTTAAGGCAAAACAGTCTTTAAATGAAACCCAGGATTGGGAAGTGGGGTAAGAAGACCAGAGAAGAAAGGTGATACTTTGAAAGAGAACTGCAGTTTAACCATCAGCTATTTGGCAAATCTGTCTTCAGACTAAATTTCCCATCATTAGACAAGAAAGTCAAAGGTCAAAGACAGAAGAGGAAGGCCTCATTTTTGAGGTTTATGAGAGTTAATCATTGTTGACAGACAGTATAAAGAAGAAGGAATTATGGGATGGCTAGGTGATGCAGTGAATGCCCTGGAGTCAGGAAGACCTGAGTTCAAATCCAACCTCAGACACTTAACACAAAAACTAGCTGTGTGACCTTGGGCAAGTCACTTAACCCCAACTGCCCTACCTTCCCCCCTGCAAAAAGCAAAAAAAATAAAAATAAAAAGGAAGGAATTATTACAAGCCAGCAGCATTAGTATTTGAAATTAGTTGAGCCTAGGTCATTTAGATCATCTTTTCTTGCTGTTCAATCATTTCAGTCATGTCCAACTCTTTGTGATTGCATTTGGGATTTTCTTCGCAAAGATGGTTTGCCATTTCCTTCTCCAGATCATTTTGTAGATGAGGAACTGAGACAAACGGGGTTAAGCGACTTGCATAGGGTCACACAGCTAGCATCTGAGGTAATATTTGAACTTAGGAGGATGAGTCTGGAAGACTCCAGCCCCAGCATTCTACCCATCGTACCACCTACATGCCCTTAGGTTCACTACTTCAATATAGCAATCACTTCATCTATGCACCTAATGAGACTGATTGCAGCCTATCCATGTTGTCACATCCTGTGTAATTATTGTTAATTTTCTGCTAGAAATCTATGTTGGAAGCTTTTCTCTAGGACTGCTGTTGTTATTGTTGTGTTTGGCCTTTTTCAAAGAGGACTATGGCATCAGGGAAATGAGGACATAACTTGCAGTTGACTGATTTGAGTGAGGGAGGGCTGTGCAAGGTCACCAGTCTCACTTTCTCCTCAAGAGCCATCTGGATCCAGTGACCAGATATTCATCAGGATGATTGGAGATGACCCAGGATGCAATGGGAGACCTTGGCCCTTTTAGCATAAGGCCTTTTCACATACTCATTTAGAGTGAGGTAATGCCCATTAAGTGAATAGGCCTCTTTCAGAAGTGAGTCAAGGGATGGCCCCTTCAATTAGAAAAAAAGAAAAAAAATCAAGCTGGGAGGGGAAGACTCTAAGGGGGTTCCCCAGAAACAGTTATCATTGATGTTCACTCTAAGCCAAGAGGGCCTAAAATATAGCCATTAAGTGATGCTTGGGCAGGGACCTATTATGGTCCAATCTATGAGCTTCCAAGTGAACTGGGTTGTATTTGTCCTTCATTTTGAAGAGGACCATGGCATCAGGGAAATGATGGTATGACTTGAAGTTGACTTTGATTTGAATGAGGGAGGGCTGTGCAAGGTCACTAGCCTCACTTTCTCCTCCAGAGTCATCTGGATCCAGTGACCAGATATTCATCAGGATGACTGGAGATGACCCAGGAGGCAATTAAAGGGGCTATCCCTTCACTCACTTCTTAAAGAAGGTTATCTCCAGTCATGCTGATGAATATCTGGTCATTGGATCCAGATGGGTCTGGAGGAGAAAGTGAGGTTAGTGACCTTGCACAGCCTTCCCTCACTCAAATCAATGTCAACTAGGACTGCTAACATTTTTTAAACACTGTTGAAGCACCTGAACTGTTTTGTCCCTCCCTCTTGTGGTGAGATTGTCTCATGTCCTTTTCTGGTCATACATTTTACTTGAATGTTATGCTTTATGCTATTCATAAACCTATATAACATTATCAAAAGAATATTAGTGTTTAAAATAGAAATGTAAAAGGATCTCTGGCACTTAACACTGATGGTTTCAAGGTAAACAGAGAAATTGAGAGGAAATAGTTTTCAGTTATAGTGCCTGCTGCCCAGACACCTAGAATGGACTTGCATTACAAAGGAGGGGTTGTAAACAGTCACAGGGAAGAAGCTGAAAACCAGGGACAGATGTTAATAAGATCTATAGTTCAGCTTTTGTCAGGATAGATTTGAGGGCATCATAATTCTCCAAGTCAGAGATTAGAAGTATAAAATCTAAAGGACAGTATCCCAATGAAGACATTGGAAAACACTGAATGAAACACCAGAGAGGAGAAAGACAAATAGGAGGAAACAGGGTTATCCAAGAACATTTCCAAAAGCAAGGTTCAAATCAAGCGTGAGATTAAAATGGGGCCAAGGGATATATCAGAATGTGATTTCATTGACAGAGCCAGATAAGATGGTTAACAAAATTGCTTTGATGAGGTTGTGCCTAATATTGCTTCTGACTACAGCCTTAGAGTTTACCTCCTTTTGAAGTATCAACTGTCAGTTGGATAGGAATTTAAAGGGCTTTTGACACAGGGAGTCATGCAGTTTGACAGATAAACATATGGACCAGAGATATAATTATATTCAAACTTACTGTATCTCTGAAGAAGTGAGTAGACTTATTTAAAAGGACATTAGAATGCTAAATATTTTGGTTTTGAACACTAAATAGTCCTTAAATTTTGAAAATTTTGTTCAAAGTTACAACTTTGATCATAGATTTTGTAGTTGAAAGTGAGAACAGCTAGTCAGTTCACTCTCCTACTTCAAAGATGGAAATGAAGAGTGAAGAAAATGTCATTCTAATGCTATAAACCTAGCTACCAGAAGTGACAGGAAAATAATGCAGGGTTTCCGACTTTTAGTCCACTGGCCTTTCTATTATTTTCCTATGCCTATTAGTAGATAGTTACATAAATTATAAAAGGCATATTTTGCCAAGAAAAAATTAAATCAATTTGACTAAGGTTTATTCTGGCTACAAATGTTTTGATGGTTTGGTATTTCAAATACAAATTCCTTAGACCTACTTCACCAAAATTCCCAGGCTAATGATGGACCAAAGAGCATGATTTATTGGTGACTTGAAAAAAAAAAAAACAGGTGACCCTTGTAACTCAGAAAAGAAAAAGAGGGAATGTGTCTGTAGTAACATTTTAAGATTGAGAAGTAAAGGAAACTTTAGAAATCATCCAAATCAACTACATTATTTAGAATATGAGGAAAGTGAGACTCAGAGAGTTAAGTGAATTAAGTGAAGATCATACTGGTACTTACTAGAAGAAGCAAGATTTGAACAAAAGAATTCTAACTCCATAGACAGGCTTCTTTCTCCCTGTTGATATTACTTAATTTGTATAAAATGACAGATGATGCCCTAGTGCCACAAATTATTTTTAAAGGAAAACAAAATATCCCCCCCACTTCCTTTTTGCAGAATACTAACAGCATTAATATTATAACATTGATAAATTGCTTTTGTAATACTAAGACTGAGCTATCCCATTAATCATGTTTCATGGCTATTGACCCCTGATTGTGGCAATAACAAAACTATGGATACACAGGGTGAGATATCTACATTAAATTTCAGTCTCTTTGATACACACACAAACACAATGTTCAAAATTCTTCATAATTATTCCACTTGCATCAGTATTTAATGGATTCTTGAAGTAAAATTATGTTGCTGCTTATCCTCCAGACCTAAAAATAAACAGTTGTATCCATCATGATGTATAAGATAACTTCAAACCCAAACATTCCAGCTTAACTAGAGTCTTAGTTATTCAACTATGCATATTCTCAGATGAATAGAAGCAGTCAGGCCCGGCTAAATTAAATTGTAATGGCAAAATCAATCTCTTTAATAAGACTCATGTGCATTTATTTATCACCCTATACATAAGGATTACTTTAGTATTGCCAGGTCATCAATATGATCTACTTAATTAATGAAATGTCTAATGCCTATGTCTTAACCTGAGTTCATTTTGTTGACTAACTCTAACTCTTTTTACTATACCACTGCATTTTTTTAAAATGTTCCAATGAGCTCTTTTGTTGACACAATATTCAATTACCATAATTGTAGAGCTGGATAGAACTAGTTTGACTCTTCCTTTTTAGAGTACCAAATTAATTTTTCCCCAGTTTCATTGGTCCAATCAAATAAGATAAAGGAGAGTGGGCAAACACAGAGGATTTGGCCCACCCTATTTCTAAGAAAGTAACATAATGACACAACAATTTATTCCTATAGGGAATGAGTTCAATATAATTCTGCTTTATTTAAGAGGAAGCAAAAGAATTTAATCATTTTAGCTATTAAGAGAGGAGAATTTGAGCATTAAAGTATTAAAATTAAAATTGTTTTGTTATTTTTTTAGTGTTTCAGGGTTCTTGAGTTCAGTACCTGTCACTGCAGATAAGCTCCATAACTGTCTAATTTAGTTGATAGTTTTATTTTTAATATTACATTTATTGTAGAGGTTTGGAATGGGATGGATTTGGTGGAAAATAAAATGAAACCTGGATTGAAAATCATAGTCCAGCCAAACCTACTCAATTTTAATGACTCACTCTTATCCCTACCTCCACAAACACCCCTCTCCTACCCTCTCCCCCCACCCCCCACCAAAAAAAAAAATGATGGTAAGGCAGCAATTTACTCAGTGGTGATTATCCCACAAATGCAGATATCATATTCTGATGAGCACCTGGTACAGTCAAGAGCTAATCAAGGAGTGTGATGACGGATGGGAAAGGAAGGTTGGAGGGGACCAAGAAATTTCCCCAATAGGATGTGTGTCAATGCTGTTTGAATAAAAAGGAAGGATGGTTGGGAATGTGACCAGCTAAGAGAGTTGGTTAATTGAAAGCATATTCTGTGATAAGGATAGGTGTTGTGTTGAAGTCCCGCAAGTGACTGTTTCAGGGAGGGTGGGATAAGATCCATCAGGTGATCTCACATTGCCAGGCCATTATTATCTATTATGCTGTTGTACAGATGTCTAATTGTGAAGGTTTAACAGAAATCTTTTTTAAAAAGTTTTGGTAAGACCTGAGTCATGAATAGTGCTGGGTTTAACAAATGTTTTAAATAAATAAATTCTACTTTAATAACTGGACCAATCATTTCCTAAGATTGATCTAATCAAATAAAATAAGGGGGGGGGGAATTTAAAAAAAATGACAACAACAACAATGTATTACTTTTTAGCATGAGCCAGATGTAATTCTTCTTTATTAAGAGAAAACAAAAGAATTTGGGTATTTTAGTGATTCAGAGGAGGAGAATTTGAGAGATGGAATATTAAAAACTATGAATCACAATTGGTCATTCAAAAATTAGAAGATAAGTGGAGAAAACAACACCTCCTAAAAAACAGTACTAAAATACACAGCAATCACTAAAGAGATTTCTGCAAAAGGAACAAACAATAGAATCCTCCAAAAACATTTTCCTAATTATTCACATCTAACATTCAGACAGAGTTTTTCCATCTGCTTTGCAGCTGTACTACTAACAACACCAGGTTCTTCCATCTGGTCTGAAGATAAACCCAAAGAGAATGGGAGCTCCATAAGTGCAAAAGATGTGTTGCCTTTCCATTAGCAGAGTTCTTAGAACAGAGTAGGCATTTTTAAAAGGCTTCTGTGCATTCATTCATTTTCATTACATGTGCTGCAAAGAATAACTTGTAGCACAAGTTTTGATTGGCAAATACCCAGAGATATGTAATCATGTCACTCCCATATTCAAAGATATTAAGTGATACTTTTGCCTATAGAATAAAGACGAATGCCTTAACCTGATATTTAAGGTCCTCCATTAGCAAACTCCTGCTATTTTTCCAGTTTTATTTCGACATGCTTCCCCTTCATGAGCTCTATGATTCAGCTAACATGGTTTACCATGAAAACTTAACACTCTCTTTCCTATATCCATGTATTCACATTCAGTATCCCCTTGCAGATTTGCCTTTTAAAATCCCGTCTTCCTTCAGAAGTCACCTACTTTTCTCCATCCCTCTCCTTTTTGCAGATGAGGAACTGAGTCCAAGTGGCTAAAGGGTTTGTCCAAAGCAACAGAAGTAAGAAATGATAGAACAACATTTAAACTGGGGTCCTCAGACTTTAAAACCACAACTATCATACTTCACCTCCAAAGACAAAATATATTTTATTCTCAAGGGCTTGATGGAGCTGTTGTCAAAATCATAAAACGGAAATGAATGGAAGTAAGATTAGTGTTCTACTATTTTCATATTATTCATTATTCACTCACACTTTTTCTTTTATAGCATGAAAACTAAACAATTTCATGCATTTCAGTGTGCTATATGACTAACAATTCTGGGTTGGTTGATATAGACTAAGTTAAATCTTAAAGGCTCTTCATCTGTAACTCTGTGACTCACACCTTGAGCCAGGGTTTCCCTTGGGTCAACAAAATTTGGTTTCCATCTAAGTCTCCACCAATGAAAAAAGAAAGGGGAGGAGGGAAAAGGGAAGAAAGGAAAATGGAAGAAAGAAGAGAGGACAGGTAAGGTAAGAAGAGGACAAGATTTTAGAGGCGAGGAGAGAAAGAATAAAGGGTAGGAAGGAGGAAGGAAAAAAGGAGGGAGAAAGGAGGGAGGAAAGGAGAAAGGAGAGAAAGAAAGAAAGAAAGAAAGAAAGAAAGAAAGAAAGAAAGAGAAAGAAAGAAAGCAGGAAGGAAGGAAGGAAAGAAAGAAAGAAAAAGAAAGAAAGAAAGAAGGGAGGGAGGGAGGAAGAAGAAGGAAGGAAGGAAGAAAAAAGAAAGAAAGAAAGAAAGAAAGAAAGAAAGAAAGAAAGAAAGAAAGAAAAAGTCATCAACTGTGACACAAAAACTCAAGCAGGTAAGATAGGGGATTTAAAATAGGCTTGATTTAACTAACCAGAAGAACTCTGTAATAGTTGTTAACACATGAACATGCAATAAAAACAATTTTCTTCCCATATTTTCCTACTTTCACACAGACTTCTTGATCCACAGTTCTAGTGAGAGTATAGGTCTACACTTGCCCTCACAGAAGATTTCAGTTCCTTCTCACCTGATAATATAGCACCTGAGCAGTCTTGAGGAAAACTAAGAATTCTAAGAAGAAGAATTGAAAATAGAGGTTATTTCAGTTACAGGGTAACACCAGTGCAAAGGCATGAAGATGGAAGATGAACTTAAGAGGAATAAGGTTAGTTTGGATAGACTATAGAATGTTAGAAGCGGAATAGAATTGAACAAATTTCTGAAGAACATAGGACTAAAAGGCTAATAGCATGTTCAGCATGGGAACATTAAAGAATATGTTTATTTCTCAGCAACACATGAAACTTTCACAAAAACCAACCATGTATTAGAGCACAGAGGTACTGCAAACAAATATAAAAAGGAAAAATTCTTTTTGAAATGTCTTCTACAGACAATAATGCAAATGTCTTTAACAGCTCATAACGCAATTAAAAATAGTAATCAGTTCAGGAAGCACAAAAAAAAGGACATAAACCCAAATAGATACTTAACAATATAATCCTAAATAATTAGTAGGTCAAAGAACAAATCATAGAAACAATTCATAATTTTGTGAAAGGAAATGACAATGATATATATAAATAACAAAATTTCTAGGAAGCACCAAAAAGAGTCATCCAAGGGAAAAGTTATATCTCTATAAACATATTAACAAAATAGAAAAGGAGAGTTCTAATTAATATGTATGTTAAAAAATAGAAAGCCAACAAATAAGCCTAAAATGAGCACAAAAGAGGAAATACTAAAAATTACGAAAGAAATTTATAAACTGGAAGGGAAAAAACAAAAAAAGATCAACAAAATTTAAAGATGTTCTTTAAAAAGACATATAAAATTTATAAACCTTTAGGTTTATTGATAAACCTTTAGAGCCCACAGGGGAGTAGATGAGGAGGGAAAGATTTTATAGGTAGGGAAGTACAATGGCAAGCAAAGAAATATTTATCACCTTGTTTCAGTTCAAGTGTCTCTGAGCCTTGCCCTGATTATATCAAGTCTTTGTTAAGAAACAGAACCTGTGAATCCCACAGTGGGAGGGACTTGCCAAAGACAGGAACAGGAAGGATGTAAGAGGTGGGGAGAACAGGGAGGAGCTAATGACAGATAAAAAGCTGAGCAGAGCTGGGACAGAGCAGAACTGAGAAGGGAACATTTGTGTTGGCTGGCGCTGTTTGTCTGTCTGGGTTGATTTGTGTTTTTGATACTTTGTATATAAGCCTTGGGACCTTACCAGAAGCCCTGAAAGAGGATTTTCTTGTTGTCTGTTTACAGAATTCCTCCTGTAGGAGGATTTCAGAGGTCCTGGGAATATGCTGATGATTTGTGTTGACTTCTCAGACCTTGTTTGTGGGTCTGTGTTGATTTCACAGGCAGCTAGTGAATGAATGTGTGTTAACATTGTCTTGCTGTGTTAAGCTTTGTCTTTCCAGAAACAGAAACTGTTAAGGACTTAAGGTGGACTGGGCACTGTGAGTCTCAATATAGAATGGGAAATGGATGAAGAACTGGAAGAGGAACTGGACAAGGAGCTGGATGAGGAGCTGGATGAGATGCTGAGAACTGCCTAGCTGTGAATCCATGTGGCATTTGGTTGAATTCAGGCAAAAGCTGGGACCATGGAAGAGGAACCAAGGAATCTGGGAGCCAGCATCAACCTAAAATGAAAAGACCTCTCCTTGAGTACTTAGTGCTGATTGACAAGATCATGATTTACTGTGATCTTGGAGGGGAAAACTTTGTTCTTTATGCCTGTACCCCTTAAAGATGATTGAGTTAAGGATGGTTGGAAACTAATCTCCAATCAAGAAGAAAGAAGACTTGTTTTTCTTTTTTTCCAATTTATTTCTTTATTTTTAGTTTTAAACATATATTTCCACAAGATTTTGAGTTACAAATTTTTCCCCATCTTTCTCTTACCCCCACCCGAAAATACCAAGCCTGCTGAATAGCCCCTTTCCCCAGTCTCTTCTCTCTTATATCTTCCCCAATTACCCTCCCTAACTTTCTAGTAGGACAAGATGGATTTCTATACTCCAGTGCCTGTATATCTTATTTCCCAGTTGCATGTAAAAAAACAATTTTTTAAACATTTGTTAATAATACTTTGAGTTCCAGATTTTTTATCTTCTTTCCTCCTCACCCACCCCTACTGGGAAGATGAGCAATTCAATACAGGTTGTACATGTGTAGTTACACAAAACATTTCCATAGCAGTTATATTCTGAAAGACTAACTATAATTCCCTCCACCCCCCACTTATTCTATTTTCTCCTTTGACCCTGTCCCTTTACAAAAGTGTTTACTTCTAACTATCCTCTACCCCAATCTGCCCTCACTTCTATCATTCTCCCTCTTACCCCCTGCCTCTATTGTCCTGTAGGGTAAGATACCCAATTGAGTGTGTATGTTATACCCTCCTTAAGCCAAATTCAATGACAGACCCATTCCCTTTCACCTTCCTGCTCTTCCCCTCCTTT
>CM053590.1:78005536-78043267 GCA_028646515.1 Pseudochirops corinnae | reverse complement strand
CTTATGTAGAGAGCCTGTTCCATTTTGTGATTAATAACTATATCAGCATATTTATAGTTACTGTAGGCATTGTGAATACTGCATTGCTGATACAGACATGCATTTATTTCTTTCTAACTTTGTATTTAAGTTCATGAACTGTTTTTGTTTCTTCTTTCTTCTCTGTATGTGTGTTCTGGCATTTGAGTCTAACATAAAATTTTGGAAAAAATAAAAAAATAATTTTAAAAGGGGGAAAACACTATTGTTGCTGATATAGTCAAAGAAAATTCTATAAAATTAAAAAAAAACAATTAGTACCCATAATATATGTTTTTTGTGAAAGCAAATTATTAGAAGCTAAGGAGATATCCATGTGTTGGGAAATTGCTAGGTAAATTGTGCTTCATAAATGTAATAGAAGATTACTATGTAGTAAGATTGAAGAATGTGATGAATACAGAGTAGTATGGAAGAAGCTATATAAAATGTGATAGAATGAAATAAACAAAACCAAGAAAACAATATATATAATGATTACAAAAATGAAAATGGAAAGGAAAATCATGTTTAGAAATTATGAGAGCAAGCATAGCTCAATAGAAGAGACATAAGAACATATCCCTATCTTGTCCATTTCCGTAAGTGGGAGGCCTATAAATGTTATATATGGCATATATTTCCGATTTTTCTTCACTGTAATACTTGATTATGCTGATTTTTCATCTTTTTGTCTTTAAAATACTCCTTGTTATTTGGGATAGCTAGTTGGGAGGAGGGAGGAATAATGGAGGAAATTACAGTGATCCCATTTTCTCCCCTTCCTTGTCCCTTTCCCTCTCCTTCTCCCTCCCCGTCCCACTTCCCCTTCCTCCTTCCCCTATCCCATCCTTCACTTCATCTTTTCTCCTTCCTCCTTTCCCTAGCCCTGGTGGAGATGGCAGAGGAGGCCACAGAGCCTGCCCAGGCGGACATCACAGGACTGTGCCAGGACATGTTCTCCAAAATGGCCACGTACCTGACAGGACAGCTGAGAGCTACCAATGAAGATTATAAACTTCTGGAAAACATGAACAAACTGACTAGCTTGAAGTATCTAGAAATGAAAGATATTGCAGTAAACATAAGTAGAAACCCAAAGGACTTAAACCAGAAATATGCAGCACTTCAGCCTTATCTGGATCAGATCACTTTAATTGAGGAGCAAGTAGCAGGTCTTGAGCAGGCAGCTTACAAGTTGGATGCATATTCAAAGAAACTAGAAGCAAAGTAGAAGAAGTTAGAGAGGCGATGAAAGAATTCTTTAGCACAAAGACTTTAACTACAAGAATGTTTTGTAAGAAACATGTGGGATGGAACTTATCACTAGACTTCGGCTCCTAAAAGGAAGTGGTGCTTCTGATCCAAGGAGATTCCCAGCCCCCACCTCTAGCTGGATGTGTAACTGGCCACCCCTAGTGTTCTCCTCAACCTGTACCTCCTGGAACCCCATTTTATCATGTGCTTCCTTGTGTGCCCTGGACCAAGGCTCAGAAATAAGGATCAACCCCGTCTGAAGCAGATGCAGAGGAGTGGCTCTCTGCTCCCTGTCTCCTCCCTTTCCCCCCACCCCTCTCCTTTGTTACCTGTTCTTCAACTTAAATAATAAATGCCAAAGTATGACCCTCAAAAAAAAGATATAAAAAAAGACCATCAATTAAAACTTTTGAAAAGAAGAATATTTCCAAAGTTCAGGAAAGAAGTGATAAAATCCTGGAATGGAGTGGTGGTTACTTATATGAAGAAAAAGAGGATGGAGTTGAGGGATGCTGTGAAGAAAGAAATACCAAGAATTGACTACTGTTTAAATATATGGAATGAATTAATGTAAGGATATGAGAATGACAGGTTATGAACAATGGTGAACCGGGGGTGATGATACTTTTGTCTAGAATCAAACACAGGTCACAATAATCCTCAGTGTGCAGGAATTAGATTAAAATGCAATTGGGAATTATTTAACCAAATAAATAAAACATATCTATTTTATTTATTTATTTATTTTAGTGCTTTTCTTAAAAAATTGAGTTTCAAATTCTCTCCTTCCAACCTTCCCCCCCACTCATTGGTAAGGCAGTTAATATGGTATTAATTTTAAATGTTAAATTATACAAAATCTAACATGTGATTGTGTTGTGCAGAGAATAAGAGCCAGCTGAGACCTGGGTTCAAGGTAAAATTTAGGTGTGGATTTACTGATTAAGCCCAGGACTACCAGAGTGTTCACTCAAATTGGTAGTAATACATTGAGGGTATAGTACTTGTTTAAAAAGGCTAAAAGCACAAAAACCACAATCAGGGAGGGGAGCTAGCAGAAGCCATGATAGACAGAAACCCAGAAGAGCGATTAGTTAGATCTATAGCTCAGGGCTAATTTGGGAATATGGCACAAGGGTACAAGTGTGCCTTCGCTTGTGACATGGAGGTCCCTCCTAGAACAGGGTGGAGGGCACAGGGTAGAGGGTTGTAGTCAGCTTCCCAGAGCAGGGTGGAGGGGTAAGGGGGACTGGAATTTCCTAGAACTGGCCAGGGTTATGTTCTGGGTGAAGAGTGTAGCGACCCTGCTTGGTCTCTACATTAGATAGCCTTGCACTATAATGAACTTTGTACACTTATGCTGATTCAGGGACAATATATAGAATGCTAATTAGGGAAGGAGGGGGTAAAGGGACTATGCCTTGGGCAATACTCAGGCATGTCTTAAGCAGTTTCAGTCTATTACAGGGTATAGGATAGAGACAAAGACAGAAATATAAAAGGGGCTTAATGGTGGGCCACAAATCAGGTGGTATATAATGACCTGGGATTTGGGTTTGGGTACAACAGTTGCATAAGTCAATATGCTACCCAAGGGGATTCTTACATTTGGTTAAGTGGCCCTATTTCTATTTCAGTTTGACACCATTGCCTTTGACAATAATAGAGAAATTTTAGTAGAGGAATAGGTTTTTGGGGAAGGATGATGAAAGGATTAATATCCATCTTCATGGAGTTGATCTTAAGAATGAAGGATTGGGGTACTAAGTATTAGATCAACAATATTATGTCCCTAATACTTTATGGATTATTTCAGGATTTTAATTCATTTTTAATAAGTTAATAGAAACTCTTAGGGAATTACTTTCTGTGAATAAGCTCTACCACTTGCTAGCTGTGTGAACTTGGGAAAGTCTTTTTACTTCTCTAGAATTCAGTTTTCTCAGCTGTAAAATGAGAGCTAGACCATATGACATGCATGGAAGCCTAGCATAGCGCATACAAAGCTGGCCTCAGAACCAGGAAAGCCTGGGTTCATGTCCTGCCTTTGATATGTACAGGTTATATTCATTGAACAAGTCATTGAACTTCCTAGTGCTCTAGGTAAATCTCTATGAGTTTAAATTACAGAGAAGGTGCCAATCCTCATTAGCAGAGGAAATTTCCTCATCTAGTAATTCACTATACAAATGAAATCAAAGATCGAATCCTTCTCTCTATTTTAAAGATGAATGAATGTTGAGAGAGATAGAGAGAGAGAGACAGAAAGAGAGAGACAGAGAGACAGAGGCACAAAGACACACAGAGAAAGACAGAGACAGAGAGGGACAAAGAGAATGGAATTTATGCATATGTGTACATTTCCACTCTATCCAATAAAAATGTCCATGATATGTTGATTCTTAAAAGTGTATAGGAATTGAGCAACACTTCAAAACTTAGGATTCAAAGGCCCTTGGTGTTAGTGTCAAAAATATTCCTGAAAAAGAAACCCTACTACTACACAAACATGTTTCTCCAACCTTTATTCAAATAGCCCAAGTGAAGGAGAACCCACTATGTTTTTAAACAGGACATTACACTTCTGAATTCTTTTTCTTATTCTCTTGTTTAACAAGATTCCACTTCAGAATTTCACTAATAGGAAGTTGAAATCCCTTCCAAGACTAATTTTAAAACTTAGGAAAAGGAGACTGAATTGTTATAGCTACTGCTTCAGATTCCTTTTATGGGATTCTTTGGGCCACTCACTGAAGAGTCTTAGGAGATTTCATCACATCATTTCTGCAGACAAATCTATATTAATACTGACAAAATTTTCTGGATCTTTAACTTATTAATCTGAATGAACTATCATTCTGAGTTGACTTTTTAAAAAAGACTAAACCAGTCTTTTTTTAGAGAAAAGACAATGTTCCTGTTTTCTACTTGAAAAAGCAAATGTATCTATGTGTGTATGGTGTGGGCAAAGAGAGATAAAGGACATTCAATACCATTCAATGAGATGAAACTGATCATAAAGCTCTAAAAGCAGTAAATGAAGAAATCAAATCTCTGAAGTTGAGAGACATTTTTTCCCTCTTCACTTTCATCCAACAGCTCTTTGCCTTTTTTATCCTTAGTATTTGTTTCTATTTTAGTGCAGGAAGAAGTGAGGTGGAGGAGGGAGGGTGTTGTATTGAAGAGTATTCTGGAAAGAACCAAGACTTTAGATTATGTTCATAATTACTTTTCTGGGCTTCTTATAGTGTAAGAAGCTAAAAGAATGTAACAGATTTCTTCCTTTTTTAATTGTCATGAATTTTCTTGTATTTAGAGAGACTATAATTCAAGGATAAAGACTATTTCCTATATGAAACAAACAGAGGGGAGCATTTATAATGCTATCTGTCTTAGTAAAGAAGTTAGATCATGAAGACATGCATATGCATCTTTATTTCCTTCTGGACTTCCAGTCAGAGATTCTAGGTGAGCTAATGTGGGCCATTATTTTTACTCTGAAAAGTACAAGGATTGGACTTTATGAATTCTAACCAAATGCTATAATATCTAGTTTGCAGTAACCACATACCTGTAGTTTACTTCAATTACCACTAAATACTTCTCTCGTATCCCTCATAACAGATACTTTTGTATTTTATTTCTGTAAAATATAATTATCAGTCATATCTTAAGCAAATTAATCTTACTTTTAAAAATATGACTGTTTAGCTAACTAATGCAGAGCAGATATGAGAAAACAGATATCATTTAAAGCAAAGGTTTCAACAAACACAAGGATTTATTCTCCAGCAAGGAACAATTAACTTCCAAATGTCCTCTCCAAACAATTCAATAAAATGTTATGATCAAATTAACTGCTTGCTCTTAAAGATGGTAGTACCTTACAACAAATCTACTTCTCACAATACTGCTTCTAGGGCTACATCCCAAAGAGATAATACAGATGGAAAAAGGACCCATATGTACTTTTTTTTGTGGTGGCAAATAGTTGGAGATCAAGGGGATGCCCATCAATTGGGGAGTGGATGAACAAGTTGTATGTGAATGTGGTGGAGTATTATCGTGCTATAAGAAATGAGAGAAGACAACTTCATAATAACCTGGAAAGACTTATGTGAATTGATGCTGAGTGAGGGGAGCAGAACCAGGAGGACATAGCACACAATTACAGATACTTTGCGTCTTTGATGACTAACTTTTATAGACTTGGCTCCTCTTAGCAATGCAAGATTCTAAGACAACTGCAAGGGACTCAAGATGGAAAAGGCTATCCACATCCAGAGAAAGAATTACAGAGTTTGAATGCAGATTGAAGCAAACTGTTTGCTCTTTTTTTCTTCTCTTTTTTTGGTTTTGTTTTGTTTCTTTCTTCTCATAATTCATTCTACTGGCTATAATTCTTCTTTACAATTTGACCATTGTGAAATATGTTTAATGTGAAATCATATGTAGAACCTATATCAGATTACATGCTGTCTTGGGGGGAAGAGGGAAAGAGAGAGAGGAGGAGAAAATTTGGAACTCAAAAACTTGTGGAACTTGGTGTTGTAAAATAAAAATAAATAAATTTAAAAGAAAAAATCTATTTCTCTTTGTTAAAAAAAAAATCTGTGAGTTTCTCATCTGTGCAGTGGTAAATGACAACTTACATTGAAATGTAGACTGTCTTTGAGTTGGCTAACAAGGTAGTTAGGTTACCTAAGTGAACTCTTCCCACCTACTAGAAGTATTGATACTACAGATCATGTTTCTGGCTGTGCTCCTCTCCGTACTCTGCCTGAACTGTTACTGAACTCATTAAACCCAAAAGATAACTGCTTTATACCATGAAGTGAAACTGTGGCAAGGCTAAGACATAGAGAATATATAGTGCCATGGACAGCTCATTATCTCTCTAGAAACTTTTTCTTCTTTCCAAGCTTGACTTAAACTGCAGGATTAGCTTCCCTTACATTCACTTGGTTTGTTTGTTAAATTCTATATTCAAAGTATCTATTAAACTTTAAAGATCTGTTTCTCATAATTAAAACATATGTAAATATAATTTTAAAAAATAAATACTAGTTTTCTTCACCATCCCTTAAATCACTATACAGAAAATAGTGACCAAAATTTCAAAGTAATATTGAACTTTTTAAAAATTTAATTGGTAGGAACAATACAATCTGAAATATGTTACTCACTAGGCAAATAATTGGTTGAAGAGCAATAAAGAAGCACTATACCTGATTAAAATGCGTTATTTGGGTCATACACTTTAGGAAGAATACATTGCCTGGTGTGGCAAGAGGTGATAACCCAGGAGGAAAGAATATGTTACAAAACTTATAAAAATATTTTTAATGCCACATCGACAATATTCTGGGTTTCTTCTTGTCAGGAAATTCCATATTAAGTATGTCCACAAGCAATGTGGTTCATTAAAAAGAATTCTAACCTTAGAATTAAGAGACGTGCATTCAAATGAAACCTCTCACAGTTATTACTTATTGCACTTTAAATAAAATGCTTCCCAATATTCTCATATGTGAAATGATAACACTAATAACTGCCTCATTTATTTTGAAGGACATTTTATGTAAAATATTATATACATATGAGTTGTTATTATTTATTCAAAATTTAGAGGTATAGAAGTTGTTGGTAATACGTTGACCTCATTTGAAAGTTCATTTAACTTTTCTCATCTGCATCATCCCCTACCGATTTTTTAACTAAAAGAAATCTAATTTCTCTCTTACCACCCTGTATGTCATTGGGGAAAAAAGAAAAAATAATAACAAATACAGATAGGCAAGCAAAAGAAAATTCCTCAGTGAGTGTATACAAAGGTATTTATATTACATCTCATAATCCAAATTTATCAACTCTCTGTTATGGATGGTATTTTTCATTAGAAGTCTGCTGAAATTATAAAATAGTCATTATATTGATGAGTTCTTATAGTTTTCAAAGTTTGTTTTTATAGTGTTGTTGTTAAATAAATTGTTCTCCAAATTCTGGTCATTTCATTCTTGATCAGTTTATGAAAGTCCTCAAAACTGTTCATTTTTATTATATAGGTTATATATACATTTACATTCACATATGTGTATATATCTATGCATACAGATATATACGTATGTATATATAAATAGATATGCTCATCTTCTAATTGGTATAGATAGATAGATAGATAGATAGATAGATAGATAGATAGATAGATAGATAGATGTATATTGGTATACTGACTTCCTGATTCTGCTCACTTTATTCTATATTGGTTCATATAAGTCTTTCCATGTCATTTTGAAATCATCTATTTTCTCATTCCTTATATCACAATAGTGGTCCAACACATCCACATACACATTCCTCAGTTGATTAGACATTACCTTAACTTTCAGTTTTGGTTTGTTTTGTTTTTTCTACTGCTGGAAGAGCTGCTAGAAATATTTTTGTATATAAGGGATTTTTTTCCTTCCTTTGGTCATCTTTGGGTATAGGCCTAGAGGTAGTATTCCTGGGTCAAAGGATATATACTGTTTAGAAATTTTATGTGTAATTCTAAATTGCTCCCCAGAATGGCTGTATATATTTCACAGGTTCAAAAATCGTACTTCCCACAGTCCCTCCAATGTTTATAAATAGGCAGGATCCCATCAGTAATGAGCATTTATTAAAATGTCAAATATGTGCCTGGCACTGGGCTATCTTCTAATCATACAAATATAAGTAGAAAGATATTCACTGTTTTCAAGGAATCTACATCCCAATGGGTAAGACAACACATTAAAAAAAAGAAACTAAAATGGCGAGGGGAAAGCAGGGAGGAGTGAAAGGGGCAAAGGTATCCAGCACAAGGTATATAGTAAAAGAACTCCAGAGTACAGCCTGGACACAAATAGAACATGGCTGGTCTGGGCTTCTTTCTTAAATAGAAGTTCTGGACAGAACCATTCAATCACAGGGAAAAACCAGCAGGGGTGAAGAGCAATTCTGAGTTGTGAAATCCAGGATTGTTGTTGTTCAGTCCTTTTTCAATCCTGTCAACCTCTTCATGACCCACTTTGGGGTTTTCTTGGCAGAGGTAATACTGGAGCAGTTTCCCATTTCTTTTTCCAGCTCATTTTACAGCCAAGTAAACTGAGGCAAACAGGATTAAGTGATTTGCCCAGGGTCATACAGATAGTATATGTCTGAGGCAAGATTTGAACTCAGGAAGATGACTCTTCCTGACTTCATGTGGGAAACTATCTACTCTGCCACCTAGCTGCCCACATTACAGGGCTAGACTCCAGAGGAAGGCTTAAGATGAAGCATTGTGGCTATATCAGTGGAAGAAGTCAGGAATGTAGCCTGGAGAGGAATATAATGGGAAATATGTCTCAATTTATAATTTTGAATATTTTTTTTTTCTGATCCCTGCTCCAGGCACCAATTGCCAAAAGACTGCCTGAAGGATGGCTTTAGCAGAGCCTATGAGATCTGATTTTTAGACATTGCTTTGAAAATAGCCTCTAGAGACTAAATGTCAGCAAGAAACTGGAAACAAGATCAAGCTAGCTCAACTCAGCTTTGTGACCCTGGCTGCTCTGCTAACCTAAAGGAACTTTGGAATGCTTTCTAAATCACTTAAAAGCAGTGGAGCAGAGGTCTCAGTTTACTGCCTATCATAAAATTGTCAAAAAAGATATGAGCAATCTAATGCAAATAACAAAAAAAAAAATAACTCAGAGTTCAGCAAACATTCTGATTTCTCAGTTCACTGTATATGAGGTGTGAACAGAATAATTAAATACTAAGTTATTAGTAGATGGCAGAGAAAATAATAGGATACTTTTCTCCCCTAACAATTTGGGGGTTGATTTCCTAAAACAGAGCTTCCTGAGTGAGACAAAGTTTGATGTGCCAATGTGACCTGGCAACAGAAGGAACAAAACTTTTAGATACTTTCTTATTTGAATTTTTTCCATTTGCATTAGTTCTTACCTCCTATGCAAGAGCTCTCAAATTCTCCAGTGGATCTCTGTTTAACATGGGTAATCCCACCAATGATTCTAATTATAACCAATCAACACTTATTATTCTATGTGATGTATTCTTGTGCTGTCATAAATTTTGTGCTGATGGTCTTCCTCATCTTCTCTAGACATAATTAGCATACCAGTGGAGGGTGTGTTTTGTCCATTGGTCAGCCCTCACTCTCAATATGTGAACAGCCCTTTTTCATGTATGTGTGAGCACAGCTAAGGAAGGGGAAAACTTTAGCATGAAGGATAAGTTCATTTTGATGTACTTTGTCACACCAAGGTTTAAGTTTATAGTGATAAAAAGAATATGTAGGGTATCTTTTTGCATATTCTAAAAGATATAATACATTTTCTTCTTAAAAGAGGATATTTAAATATTTCATTCAAATGCATGCAACTACTGGTATGAGTTACATGGTATATTTTTGGGAAGTCTATCATTTCCACTTAGTGTTTGAGGAAAGTCTAAAATTTAGGACCTTTCTGCTAATTATTAGGGTAGTATAGCCCACATGATATTTAGGCCTGGCCAGTTAAGAAAATATATGAAAATATTATGCCAAGCTTTTTGTTTTCCACAAAAATGTAGGTATATGCATACATCCAGAAAGGCATTATGATTAAGTGGATAAAAAGTCAGCCTAAGAGTCAGGAAGATGAGGATTAAAAATTAGATTTATTAAAGACTTATCTCTGAAAGATACTCTGTCTGTATCTATGATAGGCAATCATTTAACCTCTTGGCTCACCCAGTTAACTCCCTAAAACTATAATCTGCACAAGTCCCAATTTGCATCAGGAGAATTTTCTTATTATGGTTCCCTATGTCAATGATATCAAATTTAAATATAAACAGAGCCATTAAACTGTATATCAAGATCCCTGTGGATTGTCTATTGAGTTAGAAACCTGCATATTAATATCACCCAAATTCTGTTGTATTTTTGTTTTGTTAAATATTTCCCAATTATATTTTAATCTGGTTCAGGACTGTCTTAGAATGACTGTCTTAGAATGCTGGTCATGTATGTGACACTTCTGCTCTATGTCAATGCAATTCAATTTCTGTATGTATGTATATGCACATATGAATATGTGTGTTTGTGCACCGGTGCATAGGTGTGCATATCATCCTAGTTCTTGCCTTTATTGCCTCTCAAATCTACTACTTTTTGGTCTCCTTGTCTCAGTTTACTCCCTTACTTCAGTCGATCTTCCACTCAGGTGTCAAGGTCATTTTCCTAAAGTACAATCCTAACTATGTTGCTCTTCTATTCAATAAATTCTAATGATTCCTTATGGATACTAGAATGAAATGTTATTATCTTTCCTTTAAAATTTTTCTTTGTTTATATAATTTTAAAAGATATACAATTATTAGTATGAGTACATACACACGTGTGTGTGTGTGTATTCGCAAGGTTGTTGTGAGAGCCAAATGAGATAATATTTTTAAATGTCTTTAGTGCCTGACACACAACAGATTTTACACATACACACACACACACACACACACACACACACACACATTTTCTTCTGCCCCCACCTGTTTTATGCTTTGCTTGCTACTTATAATGAGTTTGGTACTTATATGGTTTTCTAACAGCATTTTTCTGTTATTATTGCATCTTTCAGAGAATCTTGTATAATCTCAACAAATGCCATCAGCTATGCCTTTTTGGAGACCTTTTTTGCTATACTTAATGAAATGCTTTTTTAAATACTTAACCAACAATAAACACAGTGAGTTCCTGCACTTTCCATACTTTTAAGTCAATTATGTGACTATAAAAATAGTCTGGAATAAATTATAATTTGTGAAAATCATCCTGTTGCATATTTCCTTTAAAAAATCCTTGACGTCAGTGTGATATATTATCAGAATTTTATAGAAATGAGATAGTAGGCTTTTGGGGATGGTTGTTATTTATATGTGTCACTTTTTAAAGTTTCTTATTATCTGTCATCTTTTCCAATTATTCAGTATTTTGCCATCTTTTAGCTATCTTTAAAATCAATTTCTCTTCACCCTCAAAATTGTTTTGGTTCCAGCACACTACATCTATGAATACTTGATTTTATCCAGCTGCAGATACTACCTTTGTTTCCTTTACTATCATTTTTTATTGCCTCAGATCAGGTGCTGTGATATTAGAAAGAAAATGTGTTGGATCTACTGTCATTGATGGGAGGGGGTGGGAATCTACAACAAAAATCTTGAAAGACTCTTTCCAATGTTTGTTGTCTTTCCAGTCACATCTTTAAATATTGTCAGAATTACCTGACTAAATTAGGTCTTATTCCAAGTTTTGTATAAACTAATTTGTCTGTCCAGTGCTTCTCAACCTATATTAGATGGTATTTTCATAACAAGCAGGGCTTCTTGTCACTCTGACTCTCCTCTAGTGATGTCTTTGGCCCTGTAGATGGTGATGCCTTTTCCCAGTAGATAGCCCCCAAGACCCCTGGGGAGGAAGCCAAGGAAAGGCCAGCAGCAAAGTCTGCCCTTTCATCCCACCCTACCCCACAATCCCCATCCTCCACCTCCATCCTCCAGCCCTAGGCAATACTTGTCCACTTCAGACTGGACCAGAAATCTGCACTGCTGCTGTCCTAGCAATGTGGACACCATCTGTCCTGGGCCAACTGCTCATTAATTTTTCCAACAACCATGAAGGGGATCTGAGGTGGCTCCTTCTGACACCTGCATCAGCCATCGCCAGTAAAGGCCAGCTTCTTATCAACCGGTTTCATTCTCCAGAAGTAGCCAGAAGCATCCAGTCCATGTCTTTGCCAGTCATAGGGTTGTTGATAGACCTGAGCTCTCCACTGATCAGCTTGAGCCCTCTGGAGGACAAAGAAAACCTGTGCTCCCCATTCCTAAAGTTCTAGATGGGCACCAACCCCTCTGAGCAGCCTTCAGCTCCAAGACACAGACAGGAAACCCAAGCCATAGTGAAGATACAGGTGCTTCCAGTGTGTCCAAATCTGGAGAATTGGAGAGATGGGGGCTGGCCTGAGCCCCAGGTGTGGGAGAAAGTCTGAACAGCCCATCCATAGGTCTTCACAATTTCTTCCAGGGGGATAGAACACCCAACAATTCACCAGTGAATAAAAAATATTTAATTTATAGGGACAGATTAAGAAATTTTGTTGTTTTTGAGTCCACTTTTATCAATTCCATTTAAAAAGCCCAACATAGTTTAAATAAAACTCATTAGGGAAAATAAATCCTCCTCCAAAAGACTTTGCAAAAGATTTTGGGATCTAAATGGTGTTGCTCTGGCATATATATGTTTGATAAGGAGAGCAAATGTTTTCTGACTGGTGGAGTTTCTAGATTCATTTGGCTCCCTCAGATAGTTAATTGGTTAACTTTTGTTGAACTTTCTTTAAAATGACGATGATCCATGCTGATTTTTGTTCCTTAACCATTTTTAAATCTTTAATAATTTGATAGGAAGAAGCCATTTTTAATTGCATGTCACATTTTCTTGTCATCTTTATTCTTATAAATTCATCTCTTTCATTTCTTGACCTTGAACTATATTTCCTTACATATTTTTCATTGTTCTTTCCCCTGCCCACATTTTTTTTCATGTCACCACATATTAAAGTGTGTTCTGATTAAATTTGGAGAGCATTATCAAGTTCTTCATATAATTCCTCTATTTTGTCATCAATTTCAACAGTTGCTAGCACATAAACTGGTTATTTTCATTTGTTTCACATTTTATTGTGTTTATCAACATGGTAAGTGGTACAATTCACAATAACCAAGTTAGCCATGAAATGATGTGAAGTTCTAGCAGAGTTATCTGAATACAAAGCTTCTGATACAGTCCTGTCTCTTTCTCTGCGTCTCTGTCTCTCACTATTTCTCTCTCTCTCTCTCTCTCTCTCTCTCTCCCTCTCTCTCTCTCTCTCTCTCTCTCTTTGTCTTTCACTATTTCTCTCTGTGTGTCTCTGTGTTTCTGTCTCTGTCTCTCTCTGTCTCTGTCTCTCTGTCTCTCTCTCTCTGTCTCTCTCTCCCCCCAAGTATAAATATATGTGTGTGTGAATGAATGTGTATGTGTGTGCATATGTGTGTGTGAATTGTGTATTCTTCCCTTTAATTTTCTGAACTGAGCTGCTTCCTTCCAGTCACCTTTTCATGACTGACTTTCTAAGTGAATTATGAAATCTTAGGGCTGGAAAAGAACCTTGAAGGTTGTTTAACTTTCACCTAAGGTAAGATGACCTTATTTAGATAGCTTTGTTTTAGGATTGATGAATTAAAGAGGTATTTGATTAATTGTTTATTCAAATCTCAGTAAACATTAGCAAAAACAAAAATTAAAAGATTTGAATGATTTAACATGAAAAGACCCGACTTCATCTACTTGTATAATCATTTGGTTTCTCATTCTGATGAAATCTCCTCTCTCTCTCTCTCTCTCTCTCTCTCTCTCTCTCTCTCTCACTCTCTCTCTCTCTCTCTCTCTCTCTTACTCTCTCTCTCTCTCTCTTTCTCTCTCTCTCTCTCTCTCTCCCTTCTAACCTCTCTCTCCCTCTCCCTCTCCTTCTTTCTCTCACACACAACACATATTTGTGCATATCGTATATGTATGTATATCTGTATACAAACACATAACTAGAATTTTGCATTATGGAGATGATTTCATTGTGTATCCAATGCCAACAAGAAATATAATTTTATGAAACATGTGCCCATCTTGACTCAAACTGATCATAATGAACATAAGCGTGAAAAACACTATGAACACAATTTCAGCTATAAGATGAGACAGCTGTTGCAGAGATTAAAAAAGACTCCAAATTATGAAAGAGATTCAAGAAGCTCTTCCAGACCAAGTTTACACAACAATACTTTCTGACTTCAAAGTTAGTATACGGAAGGATGATGTAGGTCATCTTCAGTTCTACTGATCTATCTCTTGCCATTGGACTCAGATGACCCTGGAGAAGACAGCGAGGCTGATACCTTTGCATAGCCCTGCTCACTTAAATTCAATTCACTTGGAAGTTCAGACATCACTCTCTTGATGTTATTGGTCCTCTTTGAGAATGATGGACAAACAACAATAATGATTGGAGGATGGTGAAATCTATGTTGGAAGATGTGGTTTAACATTGATAAATGAAAAATGTCAAAATATTGGAGACAACTTAGATGCCTTATATCTAAATATCATAAATACGTTATTCAAGACTATGACATCTCTTTAAGCAACTAGGTGGCACAGTGGACAGAGACTAGACTTGGTATACGGAAGACCTGGGTTCAAATCAAGCCTCAGATACTTACTAGCTATGTCAACCTCAGTTGGCGATTAAACTTTCTGTCTGCATCAGTCTCCTCCTCTGTAAAATGGAGGTAATAATAGCACCAAACTCCTAGGGTTGCTATAAGGATAAAATGAGATAAATTTTTACAAATTTAAGCATGTAAATGAGGAGCTATTATTGTTGATATTATCAAAATTTACCTCAATTAGTAATTATCATTAATTATTACAACCAGCAAAACTAACTGCAAGAATCTTTTGTCATTTGAGTTCAACATATCTTTCCAGAGTTGATTATATTCTGACCTGTCTACTTGCTATTCCTATTTTTGCTTATCTGTTTTGGCATTTTAATGTGTTAGAACTTTCACTGTTTTTTCAAGCTCTGGAGTAAGACCTGAATTCAAATTCCATATCAGACCAGCCTCATTTACCCACTTTCGGTATGTTTCCTCATCTGTAAAATAGAGATAACAAGAGCACTTATATCCTAGGGCTATTGAGAATCTCAAATCAAATGGCATACAAAGTGCTTTGCAAACCCAAAAATGCCCTGTAAATGAAAGATATTCATATTCTAATGCTTATTCTTCTTAATAAAATTTTTATTTCTTCATGGTCTAGCTCAGGGGTGGGGAACCTGTGACCTTGAGACCATGTGTGGCCCTCTAGGTCCTTAAGTGTGGCCCTTTTATTAAGGGGATTTGTTCTATGAAGTTTAGATTCAGTAAAAGGGCCACATTTGAGGACCTAGAGGGTTGCATGTGATCTCTAGGCCATAGGCTCCCCATGCCTAGCCGTAGCTCATGTGTCTCTTCCTAGAAAGATCCTTCCTGATTTCTCCAGTTGCTAGTTGGTCCCTCCTCCCATTACTTTGAAATGACTGTGTGTATGTCTTGTACTTACTTATCCATAAACATATTTTTCACCCAGTTGAAGATATACTCCTTGAGGACAGGCACTGTCTTATTTTTGTCTTTGTAGTCCCATCATCTAGCACAGTTAAGCACACAGTAAGCTATCAATAAAACTTGTTGAATTGAAAAGAGAGAGTTAAGAAATGATCAGTTTGGGGAGGCTAGGTGGTGCAGTGAATAGAGAACTAGCCCTGGAGTCAGGAGGATCTGAGTTCAAATTTGGCCTCAGACACTTAACACAAAACTAGCCATGTGACCTTGGGCAAGTCACTTAAGCCCAATTACCCTACCTTTCCCCCTCCAAAAAACAAAAAAACAAACAAACAAAAAAAAGAATGATCAGTTCGGTCAGAAATAATGAAACTTACTATGCTTTAGTAGTTAGGAAATTACTATTTACTAATGCAGAAGTCATTTCTGAGTCAGCCATCTAAGTGCGCTCAATGAACTGTCTAGTCAGAGGAAAGCCCAGAATCAATTCCTAATTTGAAGAAAGAATAAAGCTAAAAAGATATTAAGAATGTAATAAAAACAGCTTCAACATGACATTCAAATAAGCCTTTGAAAATCACTAAATGAGAAATGAATAGAACAAGGAAAACATAGACAAAAAATTACCGTTTGCTATAAAGATTTAACCAATATAAAGCAATGCTACATCAAGGAGGCCAAAAGAACCCCCAAATTTTCTCTTTCAGCAAACACTTGACCTCCTTGCTAAACAAACAGACATGGAAGCTAAGAGTAATACCAGTTTAGAAGGTTTTTGGGTTTTTTTTCCCAAAAAAAGTGTTACAATGAAGGATAATAAAAGTTAAGGTGAAGCATCATCTCACAAAACAACAAAGAACAGTGAAGAGGGAAAGGAGGCTCCCAAAAGCTTGACATGACACTGAACTTAGCCAGATTATGCCAACAGAACTTTTAAATGAAACTGAAAGAATTACAGACTAAAAAATATGGAACAAATCTGCCAACATTTCTATTATAAATTATCTTCGTTGCTCATGGCACATGGCAGTGAATATACATATATATATATATATATATATATATATATATATATACTCTAATTCCTTAGTCTTTGATATTCTAAATAACCATTTAAAAATAATAATAAAGATGTTAAAGATACAAAGAAGGGTTGGACTAGGCCAAACGGAAGAAGAAAAGAAATGTAAGTTGAAGGTGACACTGTTCTGGAAAGCTGGAGGCACCGATTTTAAATATATCCCAAAAGAGAAAGATACTAATCAGAAAAAAAAAAAAATCAATGGTATTATCTACATTAACAGACCATTCATCAAAACCTCTATATCTGTCTACCTAGCTTCTCATGTCTGGAAAATATTTTTGAGACTTATCAAGGCTATCCTTAACGAAACTATGATAAGAGATGAGACAAACTTTGTAAACAATTATCTGTAGCAGACAATATCTTTATAGACACATAATTGACTGAAAGGTATATGAAGTCTTTGAGGTATTTTTTGTTATTGTTTAGAGAAAAAAAGCATTTGACTCAGAGCAAAATTTATCCTTAAAAGATTTCTCTTTCATCTCTCACAAACACACAAAATTGCTTGAGAGATGCAATCATTGAAATTGTTTTATTCAACAATCCCTTAAAAGTGAATATCAATTGAAATATACTTTAGTGGTGTCATAGAGAATGTTCTGTGAAAAATCCAAATGAACAAAGGCAACCCTATAGAAGGTTAAGGTGCTAAGTGGTGCATTAGATAGAGTGCTGGGCTTAAAGTCAGGAAGAACTAAGTTCAAATCCAACTTCAGAAGCTAGTTGCACGACCCTGAGAAAGTCATGTCACTTCTGTTTGCCTCAGTTTCCTCAAATATAAAAGAAGGAAAATAATAATATTTACCACATAGGGTTGTTATGAGGATCAGGTGACATATTTGTAAAGGGTTGAACATGGTGCTTAACACATAATAGACATTTAATAATATTTGTTGTTCCCTTTCATCCTATTAACAGATGGCATTGTGTTGATTTTTATGAAACTTCAGAATATAACAGGACTTTCAAAATGAGAACTATAATGACACAAAAAACTTTGTTCTAACAATCCACACAGGGAAAAAATGGATGAAGTATGCCTGTATTCCAAATCATTATATACAGTTAGAAGTCTAGTAGGACCTATTTCATGGACAAGTACTGCAATGACAGCGAATATCTCACACTTATATTGTGCTTTAAGGTTTACAAAGTGATTTACACAAATGATCTCATTTTATCTTCACAACAATCCCGTGAGGAGGGATTTCCCATTTTACAGATGGGAAAATTAAGTTTAAGAACAGTTAAGTGACATTCACAGGGTTACACAGTTAGTAAGTCTCTGAAGCATATTCATATCTTTCCTGATTCGAAACCCAGGGCTCTACTCATTGTGCTGCCAAACTGCAGTTAGACAATTAGGTCCCAGAATTAAAGAGAAGAAGAGAATAATATGGATTTTATTCATATAATTCCATAGTGCTTCAATAATCCCCCAATACTTTTTAATGCTGGAATTCTCAGTTTTTATAAACAATAGCATCCTCAGAATGATGCCAAGTGACTAAAAAATTGGATATGGACCAAAAGGAAAATGAAGAATCATATTATCAGTGATTATACTTATGCATGAAGTAGCATAAAGCATTTCATCCAAGAATGTATTATTTGAAAAAGAAGTAGATCAGTCAAATAAAAAATTGAGGACCTTTCACTGGAATGTGAAAATATTTGAAGAAGGGTCTCCAACACATTGGGTGGGCTCTCTGTGGAAGAATCATTAGAGTGTATGGACAAAAGCTTGCCTAGAAAGAAGATGGAGATAAGATGTGATCTGCACCATTTGAGAGAGTGCCCACATAGAAGAAGACAGAGATTGTTAGAAATATTCAAGTCTTACTTTTCTAAGAGATGAATCACGTACTGGAACAGAAAATTAGTTGCACCATTTCTGTAGCATTTTAAGGTTCATGACGGAAACTTACTATTAATATTACTAGCATTACTCCCCATTTAGAGGGAACTGAGGCACAAAGTGGTTAGATAACTTACCTAGGGCCATTCACCTCATACATTTCAGTGTCAGTGCTTTATAAATCTGAAAGCACTATAGCAATGTGAGTTTGCATTACTTTTTTTCATCATTTTAAAGTACCTTTTGCAGGGCAATTGGCTGCAAAACTTTTGGTTATTATCTGCAAGGTTGATTGCAAAGCATTCAACAGATCAACCAAATTCATGATATTAACTAGACATTAAAGGTTTTCATTTACTCCATTGTCTTGTATGCCTTTATCCTTTCCTAAATGCGATATGCTTGACTGGTTTTCTGTAATCCTATATTCTGCTTCTCCTTACCCTTCCTTAGTTAGTACCTCCATGGAAACCAGTCAACGGCACCATCAACAATGAGGGTTATGGAATAATATCATGAATGTGTAATATTTCAGGGTAGGTTTTTAGAATTAATACTTTGCTGATAGCATTAGCTACTCCCAAAGAAAGGTGCAATGACTTATGCATGATTTTTGGCACAGTACTGAACTTATAATTGAGAGACGTGATTTCACATTCTTTCTTTTACACTACTTAACAGTACATTTATGAGCAAATCCCTCTATTCTCCCTGGAACTCAGTTTCTCCATCTATATATACTATAATACTGTGCATAATATAATATGATATGATAAGATATATTATGTCATAATATATTACTGTATTATATAAATATACTTTTATATTATATATATAGAGCTCTGGGCTTGGAAACAGAAAGACCTGAGCTCAAATCTGTCTTCAAATACATACTGTGTGACCCTGAGCAAGTCATATATTTAACTTTTGTCTTATTCCAGTAGAGAAGGCAATAGCAAATCATTCCATTATCTTTGCCAAGAAAGCTTTATGTGGAGTGGGGTTCACAGAGTCGTGAAGAGTTGGACATGATTGAATGACTCGACATGAAAAATCCAACCATCAGGATCCCAGATTATGATGTTAGAATACTCATTGAAGGAAAAGAGAATAGGACTCTGCCCTTGGGAGAGACTCTAAGGCAAAGGTTCTTAACTTTCAGTCCATGGACTGAGGGATCCACGATATAAGCCTCAGGGGTTTAATGTATGTGGATTGAAAAATTATTATCTTCATTTTATTGAACCTCTAACTGAAATTCGATATTTCCTTCAATTGGGAATTTAAAAAATAAAATACATTCATCTAAGAATGTGTCTATGCATTTTACCAGACTTCCAAAGAGGTTTATGACATAAAAAATATTAACCACCCCTGCTCTAAGGTGAAAATGTTGGAAATCTTCTCTGTATTTCCCTTTCTAAGTGTCTCAGAAACTCTGCAGATGGCACCTCTTGCCTTTCCCTTCCCAAGTTTTGTCCATATTTGACAAGTATGTAAAAGTTGATTTCCCGAGTTTGACTGAATGTTTCCAAGCCTGTAAATTTTTGTCTCTTTCATAATGAAACATGGGTGATGAAATTGTTTTGAATATGGGCTGTAATTTTTGTATCTGCAAAGCCGAGCACAAAGAAGAAAATCTAGTACTGGTCAAAAGTTGGAAGCTGAGAATAAAACCAGGGCAAGCAACCATTTGATTTCTATGCCAAGTTCTTACTTGGAGTAATACACAAGATAGATATTTTAACTTCCAGTGTGGGAAATCTACTAACACTTGTGAGAAATTTGAAAGAGAATAGCACATACCATTTTACCTTAAAAAAAAAATCAGGAACCCTAGAATCTGATGCTAGAAAGATCTATAAAGATCATGAAATCTAATCCTCCCCCCAATATTTTACAACTGTATAATCTGAGGCCCAGAAAAGAAGAGTAAGATGCCTAAAAACACTCAAGCAATAAATCATGAATCTGAGATTAGAGCTCATTTCCTCTGATGCCAAACCCAGAACATGTTCGACTGCGTCAGGCTGTTTCTATTTCAAATTCCCATCATCCTTGAATGAAAGACTGTCTTCAAGTCATTTCCATTTTCTGTAAAACAAAAAAGGACTACATTGACCCAGTGGTACTGAAACATGTCTTGACAGAGAATTTGGAAATTGCAAATGAGACAGCCAGACCATTAAAAGAGTCCTCATTATAGCAAAGGATATGCATGAGTTAATAGAATGCCTTACAAAATTCTTCCAAACATATTCTTCCCTTAAACCATTCTTTGTAAAAAAAAAATGCTCCCTACTTGATAAGGGTCAACCAATATTGAAGGCTGCCACTCTAAAGTCAAAAGTCTTTCTCCAATAGACCACATAAGCTTTAGTAATTTGCTATGTGAGGAGGATTTTTTTTTTCATTATCAAACTCTTTAAGGCCAGGAACAATACCAGTGGTAAAAACTGAATCCTTTAAAATTCAAGTGTACAAATGAAGAAAGGAGATGTAATTGTGGCCAGCCCTTAATCTCAAATATAATTGAGATATGGAATGAAGGAATTCTTGTGGAATAAAATAAGAAAGGCAACCTTTATTAGAATTCACATTTCAAACAGTTTTTGCACTCAATTCCCATCTCCCCTACCCTCAAAAAAAAAACAACTTATGAGTAGAAATTATAGGCCTATTTTAAAAAATCGTACAATTGTATGTCAAGACAAATTACAACATTTAAAACTGGATACATTTTATGTCTTCTGATCATCAAAAAAAAATAACATTAGCTTCAACAATTACCATGTAACAGTTCTTTCTCCCTCAATACCCTTAGCTAGGCTGTCAACTAATTCCTGTCTATTCTACTTCCACTAAATTTCTAATAGCCTCTCCTTTCCATTTTTGCAGATTATATCCTACTAGAGTCCCTTTCGCCAACCACATGGACTATTTCTATATTTCTATTTCCCACCTTCACTTTCACCACCATCTATTCATCCTTAACAGAGTGTAACAAAGAAAGTGTCAAATTTGGAATCAAAAGACATCACATTTAAATGCTGCCTATGATATTATGATGCTGTCATTAGTCACTTAATGAATATCTCTGACTCTAAGTTTGCTTATCTCTCAAATTGTGATAATACTAATTGGCTCTACCATGAAAGTTTCTAGTGAAGTCCAAATTAAATAAAATAATGTCTATTAAGGGATTTAAAAGCCTTAAAAAATATATAACTGCCTGTTATTAATATCTTCTATTGTTGAAATAATCTTTTTTGAACATAGATCTGGTCATTCCATTTTTCTGCTCAAAAATATTTCGTTATGCCCTATAGTTTCCTGAGTAATGTTCAAATTTCATTGCTTTTCATTTGAGGCCAAACTCTGGCTACCCTTTACCCTTCCATCTTTATATTTTGTTACTCTCTTTCACATGTTCTCTGCTATAGCCATCATTCTCTCTTACTTAAATGTATCATCGGCATTTGTTCACGGTATTTGCTTTGCCTCAAATGTTCTTTCCCCTTTTCTGCCTGTTAAATCTTTATACAACCTTTAAAGTGCATTACAAATGCCATCACCTTCAGTAAGTAACTACTTTTCCTCTTGGACCTCACATAGCACTTCATTTTGTACCTCTCTAAACAATTTATTGTTTAATCATTTAATAATTTATGTTAGTTATTTATGTTTTTCTCCCTCTGAGCTGTAACAGGGCAAGGAAAGTATTTTACCCAAATTTCATCTCTCCTCTAACACTGACCATAGTTCTCTGCAAAGATAGTTAACAATAGGTCATTTTTTTTTTTTTTGTCGAGATCTCTGATTTGCCCTGTGCAGGGAATTCTCAATATAGAAATGCCCTTCCCATGTATAGAAAGTGGTATGTAACTATACCCTAGGTAAGCTTTCCCATTGGCCCTTCCCCTCAGAAAAAAGTCATCATAAATACTTTCTCAACATACTCTGGCACAGCTATACCACCATTCATGCAGAGTGATGTAGATAGCTACTCATATGTAATTTACAATCTTATCCACAGTCACAAAGGTAGTACGTGTCAGAAATACAACACAAACTTCTTTTCTTGACTTCAGGACAGTTTGGCCCCTCTGTCTACTATATTAAGTTGACTCTTAGAAGGTACTTGTAGTATAATAAAGATTCATTTAATTAAGACAAAGATTCATTAAATAAAGATTCGTAGATGAAGATCCATTAAATGTACCATGTAAAGTTGGTGGTCTGCGCAAAATTATCACAAGTTTTCAGATAAGTAAACATGGAAGAGATTCATGCCTTCTTACTGCTACATTACCAGGAAGTGGTAGAGTTGGAACTTTAAGCCAGGTCTTTGGACTCCTAGTTGTATTATAACAGCTTATTACAATTCACATTCCATTGGATTTTCATGCAAAAAAACTTTATTTTTTAATTAATGTTTGTGTTAAAGTTAAATGAAAAATACAGTAGCTTTTCATTCATCAGTCACCATAAAGTTGTGGCTCTATTCAATGAGTATATTTTCTACTTTTTATCTTAAAGTAAAAAAAAAAACTGACTCATGCATATTGGCACCTCAGCATTCTTCGCTTTGCACATATTACCCCCACCCTCTTTTCTTATGGCATAATCATAAAATTTAAAGGAGCAGAATGTCAATAAAACAGGAATGTTCTTGTTTTGTACTCTCTCTTAGGGATCTTAGATTTTTTTTCTCACCCAGCTAAAAATTATAATAATTTGTTTTTCTTAAGAGTTAAGTGTATCGATGTCTGTGAATTTCTTTAGGTAGTAGTTCTAACGTATTTCCAGACAACATACTGAGGAAAGTACTGATTGGGTTTTAATAAGATAGCCTAGTATCTCTTTAAATACAAAAATATCACTGAAATCTTGATGCAAATTATTTGAGTTCATTTGTATTTTTTTAAAGAAGAAAATAGAAATTGAACAAAATTCCACTGTAATGAGCTCTAAAAGAATTTTTTTTAATTGTGTGTGTTTTTCTCATATAAAGAATGACATATTGCTAGAAATCATTTTCATAGTCTGTGGGACTTCATAATAAAATGCAACCAACAAATCTGATGATACATTGAATGAAATATAATGAAAAGCAAATTATTTTTAACCAATTAGGAGAAAATATACATTTTATGAACAGATTACTTGCTACCTCACTTCAAGTTCCATGACTTTTTTGAAAGTAATGGTGTTTGGTAAATATATTTTCTCTCATGAGGGTGTTTGGAATATTTTATGTGGCATCCTGGATAGCCTTTCTGACTACAGTAGCCATTTTGTAGTTTGAGGTACTACCAGTACACACACACACACACACACACACACACACACACACACACACACACGTATGTATATGTGTATATATATTCATATAAATATGTGTCTGTGTTTATGTGTATGTGTGAATGTATACATACACATGCATATATATGTATGTATGTATATTTCTAAAAGTGAGATAAGTGATCGGTCATGCCCATGCATTTATCACTTGGAACAATGGGAAAGAGTACTAGCTTTGGAGTAAGAATACTTGGTTGAAATCTTAAGTCTTATGATTATTGCCTGTGTAGCCTTTGGCAAGTACAATCTCTTTGGGCAATACAATTTCTTTGGGACCCACTTTCCCCATCTATAAAATGAAGAAGTTGGACAAAATGACCACTGAGGTCACTTCTAGCTTTAGAACTATGATTCTTTGATTTCATTAATTGTATATTAAAGTTGCAAGTGAGACCCACCCACCACTCCTTTTTGGTGGGAGACTAACAATTAAAATTTTCTTTTTGTAACATTTCTAAAAACCATGACTGGAAGTTGTCACTCACAGACTGGCTAACCTTAATATGACTACCACCCATAATGATAGTTTGTTCCAAGGTCAGGATAATTTTCAATACCTAAACTAAGGAAGTAATCTACTTTGAGGTAATAGCCACCTGCAAATTTCATTGCAAATATGCCCCCTTTAGGCTAATCATGAGTAAATGTTTATAACATTCCTCCCACTATTCAAACAAGTCATCCATTTCTGAGTCCACTGAGGATCTCCAATGTGTGCTAAGACTGAGTTTTCCAAGAGACAATCATGAGTTTACAAAAGATGGCATAAAAACTTCACTATATGTATTATATCCAAGTAGTGGTCCCAAATTTTCAAAACTGATGAAAAGTTATTGTTGATAAGTGATACAAGATATGGAATTTTTGAGCTTTCTATAGAAAAGAGTAATTCAGAATAAAGTTTAATTGTTTCTGAAGTCCCATGTTACTACCCTCACACAGATTCTGAGGCTTGCTTAAGAATGTTGATAATTGGCATAGGATCAAATTGATGATAACAAATATATGATACCAAAGCAATATGTCCTTCACTTAGCATGGAATCTGGAAACTTTCATGTTTCCTATACTGGCTATTCACTTGAGACTGGTCAGCAATACCATATCCTTAAAGCTCTGGAATATACATGAGTTATACATACTGGGTTTTGAAAGTTGGTGACACGGCACATAAAGTGCTAGAGTCTGAATGATCTAAGTTCAAATCTATCCTCAGACACTTACTAGCTGTGTGAACATGGTCTTAACCCCTGTCTACTTCATTTTGCTCAACTATAAAAATAGGATAAAAATAGCACCTAGTTGTTGAATTATAATGCAGGTATTCTATCGTCAGCTCAAAGAGGAAAGAAACTTCCTATGGAGAAGAGCAAAAAGTTACTTATTCTGGTTTTTCAATATGAATATAAGGCCATGAAAATGAGGTCTCACAATCCCTCTGACTCTTGAGGTTTTAAGAAGGAAGTGTCATAAAAGTTACTGCAAGGATAACTGACTTGTGATGGGCCAAGCATTCATAGAGATATCATTCTTTGGTTTTTCAGTGTCAGCTCTTCCTATTATTAGGAAACAATTCAAGAAGTATTGGATTATTCATCCACTAATAAGGAACGTGAGCTGGGATTAAGTTATTATGAGGCTGGTTAGTTTAACCCTACTGATGAGAAGTTGTTGCCATCATTATCTTGCTCAGTACGAGAGGAATCACAGGTTCAGACATTTTTTATCATTCAGCCTGAGATAGCTAGGTGGCACAGTGGATAGGGCACTGGGACTGGAGTCAGGAAGACCTCAGTTCAAATATGATCTCAAAGATTTACTCGGCATCTGGCCTGGGGCAAATCACTGAATTTTTGTTTGTCTCCCTTTCCTCAGTTGTAAAATGAGAATAATAATAGCACCTAGCACCCAATGTTGTTGTGAGAATCAAGTAAAATATTTAGCACAGTGCCAGATAGATATCATTATGTAAATTGTAGTTATTTATTATTGTTGTTGTTATTGTTATTATTATTAACTGCCCAAAAGTTGTTTGTGAAGATCAAATGACATAATATTTGTAAATTTCTTAGCATGATATCTGGCATATATTAGGCACAATAATGCTTTTACAATGGTCAAAGCATTATTGTGAGGTAATAATATTTGTTATATAATTATCCATTTAGAAAGCATTTACTGCTAAAAGTTGTGCACCAAATGGGAGAGAGTAATGATTTCTTTAATCCTTTGAATTTGACCTTCAAACCTATCATAGGTGAAGAGGAGACAAAGAAATTGAAGAATAATTGAAATTTGGTAGCTTAAAAAAAAAGTCAGTAAGTAACTTTTCACTGGTCAGCATCAATTTGAATTCATAAGAATATATACGACCTTAGACTTTAGGTATTGTCTTAAATGTAGTCCAATCCCATCACTTTAGAGATAAGGGAGCAAGAAGTGTCCTACAAGAAGTAAACATGAAACCAAGATTTGCATCCATATTCTTTAACTCAAAATTCATTTCTTTTTTACTTTTCAAATTGCTTTTCAAGATTGTTCATTTTTATGAGCATTGTTGCCAAAGCTTATCTGCTAAGAATTGAAAATAGTTTGTTAGAAAATCATAGTAATGTATTAAAGTCCATTTGGCAGGTTAACATGCAATTTTTAATGTAAACAAAAATTTAACCAAGAAGGAAATGAATATGAGACCATCAAGTCCTTGCCTTTGTTTCTTGGTGACATTGTATGCAACACATCCTGGAAAAACTTGATATGCCTAGTCATACATAGACTGGAGAATAATGTATTATTTTGAAATTTTAAGCATAATTTGTTAATCTTTATAAGCTAAAGAAGATTAAGACAATATTTTGTAAACCTTTTTCTTAGCCACTCTGGAAAATAAGACTTTCTTTCAATGATCAAAAACCCAAACTAATGCATAAAAGAATATAAACAAATAATTTCCTGAAGTTCTTATCTTCTGCCACTCCACCACCTAAAACAAAAACAAACAAAAAAACCTTGGCTATTGCAGTTACCATAGCATATAGATCAGTTCTTTGAATTGACTTTGAAAGACACCATATTCAACAGCAATAACAACTGAAACCTAAATTTCTTATTTTTGCAAAAGTGACACTATTCAAATGCAACTTGTTTTTCTACTGACATATGGAAATCCTCAATGAGTTACATATTTCAAACAAAACATAGACCAAACGAAATACAGGAGACTATTCTTGGGATAGACATCAAAAGATGGTTTTATAAGTGAATGTTCTATTAAGAAATTTCATCCAGACTGATGCTAAACTAACCCCACTTCATGTTAACTTCCTCACTGGTGGAAAGTATTCAAGGAGATGCAGTGTTTTTCAACATCCATACTTGGGCATAATGGAAGACTTGAAAGTAATTTAAGGACAATAAGTAAAGCAAATGAGCCAATATGGAAAATCAGGAAAGAAAATAATTAGAGAAAGAAGACTATAAAACTTTACAATTATTCAACTCTGTTCTATGACAAGATAATCAAGTAAGGGGTTGAGTTTTGTCCTAATTACACCTAGTAGATGAAGTGCTGTGACACCAGGGCAAGAAGCCTTATGAGATGCTACCCCATTATCATTCTGCCAACTCCTGGGGTATTTTGTCTCTCATATGAAAAATCCACTCCTACACTAAGAAATTCTCTTCCTTAGAGGTTGACAGTATAAAGAAAGATATAACATTGATTAAATGTTTACTTTATGATGACCCACTCTGTCTCAAAGAGCAGATTGCAATTTCCACTTTTGTGGGGAGTTATGTTTGGGTGTTTGTTCTTTCTTTTATTTCCAACAGGGGAATTGGCCTAGAATTATATGTGGACTTTTCCAGTATGTATGCTGTTTATACTATTTAAAATAAATAAATAAAATTAATTATCTATTTGTGTGTGTGTGTGTGTGTGTATACACACATATCCTCACCACAACTCAGTACCACCTTTGGATAACATTTATCTTACTATCACCAGCTTAGGTCCCTTCTATCAAAAGCAAGCTATGCAAAGTAACTGTCACATATAGATAGTAAACCTCTTTATCAAAGACAGTGGCATGGTAAAAGAGGTACAAAAATAAATACTGAAGAAAGTAACACCTTAAAAGCAGAATTGGTCAAATGGTTTAAGAGGCACAAAAATTAACTCAAGCTAAAAGAAAAACTTTAAAAAACAGAATAGGTCAAATTGAAAGGAGGTACAAAATTCACTGAAGATAAGAACTCTTAAAAAGCAGAGCTAAACAAAGAGAAAGAGGTACAAAAGCTCACTGAAGAAAATTCCTTAAAAATTAGAATCAGGCAACTGAATGCTAGTGATTCCATGAGGCATCAAAAAACAATTAAACAAAGTCAAAAGAAAGAAAATAAAATAGAAGTAAATGTGAACTAGGCCATTGGAAAAACAACTGAAATGCAAAATAGATTGAGGAAAGATAATTTGTGAATTATAGAAATACCTGAAAGCCATGATCAAAGAGCCTAGACATCATCTTTCAAGAAATTATAAAGGAAAATTGCCCTGACATCTTAGATGCAGGGGATAAAATAGAAAAGACTCTACCAATCACCTCCTAAAAGAGATCCCAAAATGAAAACTCACAGGAATATTATAGCCAAATTCCAGAAAACTCAGGTCAAAGAGAAAACATTGCAAGTAGCTTGAAGGAAACAATTTAAATATTGTGGAGTCATAGTTGGGATCACACCATATTTAGCAGCTTCCACATTAAATGAGTGGAAGGATCAGAGTATATTCCAGAAGGCAAAGGAACTAGGATGACAGCCAAAAATAACCTACCCAACAAAACCAAGCATAATTTTTCAAGGGAAAAACATGGAAATTTAATGAAATAGAAAACTTTCCAGCATTCCTGGTGAAAAGACGAAAGCTGAACAGAAAATTTAACACTCAAACACAGGACTCAAGAAGCATAAAAAGGCAAACATGAAAGAGATATCATAAAGGATTCAAAAAGGTTAAATTCTTTACATTCCTATATGGGAAGATAATAGTATGTAACTCCCAAGAACTTTATCATTATTAGGGCCTTTAGAAGGAGTCTGCCTAGACAGAGAGCTTGGGTACGAGGTGATTATGTTGGAATGATCTAAAAAATATAATGAAGGGGTGAGAAAGATGGGTATGCTGAGAAAAAGGGAAAGGGAGAGGAAGAATGTACACACACACACACACACACACACACAAACACACACAGCTAGATATAAAATCTATCTTAACAACATGGAAGTAGGAGGAGAAGGGGATTAGAGAAAGGAAGGTGAACAGCCAGGAAAAAGACACAGAATTTGTAGATGGAGTGGTATATGCAAAAAATAGCAAGAAGTCCAACGTTATCATAAAGTGTAAGAAGATTCAAAAGGTACAAACATTATGAAGGATTTTAAAAAACAGATGATTTTGTGTTTGATCCTAGATGCAATAGGGAATGACTGGAGTTTATCAAGTATGGGGTGACATGGTCTCACACTTTATAAAGATTAATTTGACAGCTTAATGGAGAATGGACTATGGTGGGGAGAGATAAGGCAGGGAGACAAACCAGGAGAAAACCAAGTAATGCCATAGATCAGTGGTTCTCAACCTTTCTAAACGCCACGACCCTTTAATACAGTTCCTCGTGTTATGGTGACCCCCAACCATAAAATTATTTTCGTTGCTACTTCATAACTGTAATTTTGCTACTGTTATGAATCGTAATATAAATATTTGATATGCAGGATGTATTTTCATTGTTACAAATTGAACATAACCCACAGGTTGAGAACCGCTGCCATAGATAAAGAATGGAATGTGAAGTAAGAAATACCTGAGTTCAAATCTGGCCTCAGACACCTAATATCTGAGTGACTCTGGACAAGTCACTTAAACTCTGCTTCAGGTTCCTCAACTATAAAACAACCTCTCAGGCTGTTTTAAGGATAAAATGAAATAATATTAGTAAAGTACTGAGCACAGAGTCTGGTATAGAGTATGTGCTTAATAAATGTTTTCCTTTCTTTCCTCCTTTCCAGCAAATGAGACTGAGGAGTGGCCTGACAATAAGAAGAACCATGGGAGAGTAGTGTCACAGAAACCTAGAAAGAAAAGAATGTCAAGAAAATGAGGGAAATTGATAGTGTCAGAGGCTGCAAGGGGTCAAGAATGATAGGGATAGAGATTTGCTGATTAAAAAATCAGTGGTAATCAGAGAGCAGTTTCAGTTGAAATATGAGATCACAAACCAGAGAGTTTAAGAAAAAAATGATAAATGAGGAAGTGGAGACATCTTTTCTAGAGAGTCTTTTCAAGGAGGTAATCCATGAAAGAAGAAAGAGAGTGATAGCTAGTAAGGACAGATGGATCTCATGACTTTTTTGAGGATGGGGAAGACATAAGCCTGCTTGTAGGCAGCAGGGAAGCAAATAGTAGACAGGAAACAGATGAGGATTAATGAGAGAATAGCAATGATAAAGGGAAAAATCTGCTGGAGAAGATGGGATGCCATGGGATCACTTATGCATGTATAGAGGTTTGCCTAGGGAATGAGAAGGGCGACTTCTTTAAATGAAATAGTTTAGAGAAGATAGTGAAAGGCATATGAGTGGTTGAGATAAGGAGGTGGGGAGAAGATATGAGCCTTTGCTTTCTTTCTCTGTTGCAGAAAAACAGGAAATAAAAGAATGATTATAGACACTCAATGTGCAACCCCATAGTATGAATCCATATTATTGTCCATTTCCTACTAGAGATTTCCTAATATATATATTCTAAGTCTTTTAAAAACTTATATCCAAGAGGCGGCTAGGCAGGGCAGTGAATAGAGCACTGGCCCTAGAGTCAGGAGGACCTGAGTTCAAATTCGGCCTCAGACACTTGACACACTTACTAGCCATATAACTTTGGGCAAGTCACTTAACCCCAATTACCCTCCAAAAAGCTAAAAAATAAAAACTTATATCCTATTGAGAATCTGACCTACAAGTACATACTTTTCCAACTGTCCACAGAAAATCTAATTATTCTCTGGTTCCAGGAGTTTCATTAGATCTAACACATGGTATCAATTTTTGGATGGTCAGGGATGAATATATCCTTATTTAGCAAAGAGCAAAGGAAATTAAGAATCTTTCCACTGTATTTTTTAAATTGAAATTGAAATTTTAATGTAACTGCTTTCTTGATAATGGCTTTAAGAATAAGGCTCTCATCATTTAATAGAATGAAATTTTGCAGTGGAACAAGTCTAACAAGGCATAAAATAATGACTTTCAATGTGAAATCTGGGAACTTTCATAAGTGAAATTTGAATTAAGATCATGAGATACTTCATTTTTCTTTTTACATATCATTCAGCCAAAAGGAAAACCTAATGGAGTTGAGTCTCTCATATAAATGAGACAAAATATATTTGATTTTCAGTTTTAGCATACTTCATTTGTAAAACCCACAATTACAAAAGAATTTTTCAGAGGTGTTACATAATTAAAAGAATACTGGAAGGGAAATCAGGAAACTTGGATTATGGACCTAGTTTTACTATCATCTATGTAATTATCAGTCCTATCCAGCATTAACATCTTTTGGGTCCCTGTTAAGTCATAGGAATTTATTGTAAAAGTCACAGATTTTTCCATCATTCGCCAGTTATTTTCTTTTCTAAGGTTCATTGGACTCAGAATCACAAAACCTATATTCTTGCCCTAGGTGATACAGACCAGTATTATGACCATTCAAGTTGTATAATCCTCAAGTTTGCACCAATAGTAGTGGTAATACTGGCCAAACTTGAGTATACAACATTGGCTGGAACTAATATCTGATGTGGCCTGGAGTAGTCTCAGATGCCTCAAAATAATTCAGTCGCCTCCATAAAATCACTGGTGCATCCTTAAATGCTGCAGGAATTTCTAGGATAATATTTTGCTCAGAGTAGCCTGTGAAGTAACTTTCTAGACTATAAACTCTATCAAGTAGATTCTGTATCATATTTTTTTTTGTACACCCCAAGGTGCCTAGCAGTGACTACATAGTAGGTACTTAATAAACATTTATTGAATATAATTTAATTTGAAATATCTCTTCTAAGACAAACTGACATGGACATATGCTAGATAGGTATCTGGTATATTTTGTTGAACTGATTTCAAAGGTTGTCCCATTAATACATACATATCCCTTACGTGCTATTTGTTCCAGACACAATACATTTGTTACAGAAGAATAGAATCTTATTAAATCTGGATAATAATAGACACTAGAAAATCCATCTTATATCTGCCCTTAAATCTCTAAATGTCGGCTCTGCTTGGAAACTTGGGTTGTCATATGCTTACAGAGATCTCATGCCAGTAACTTTGAAACCTAACATATGGTGATAGCCCTATTTTCCTCTTACTCTAACTGAAATTCAGAAATAGACATCTCCGAACAACTAGTAGCATCTCCAAATTGGTTGATATTTGTTACCACAGGTAGCAAACAGGCAAGGCACTAGATGATGCCACCCGTGATAGGCACCTATTTTTCTTTTTCTTTTTTTTGCTTTTTTCCCCCCTTTTTGGAGGACAATTGGGGTTAAGTGACTTCCCTAAGGTCACACAGCTAGTTTTTGTGTCAAGTGTCTGAGGTCAGATTTGAACTCAAGTCCTCCTGACTCAGGGCCAGTGCTCTATTCACTGCAACACCTAGCCACCCGGGCACCTACTTTTCTACCAAAAAAAAAAAAAATGGACCAAGAAGTCTCAGTCAAAAAGAACCCACAAATTTTGCAAGAGCAATTTAGTGGAAGAGCTTTTTAAATGAAGGAAATGCTAACTCAGAAAGGGTAAAAGTTTTATAACTTCCAGCTCACAAGTGAAAGTCACAGATCTGTACCAGCTATTTGAAATACACAGCTTTTCTTATGCTATTTTTTAAGTGTGAACTTGCATTTTAATTAATTGTTTAAGGAATTTGTGGACCAAGACCTAATCAAGTGACGAGCAGCATGTCTTATCTTTAATACTTCAAAAGATCTGTGATTTCACTGATGTAGTAAGTAGATAGCTACTACATGCAAGTATCTTCGTTATCATCTTCTTCAGACATCAGTACTTTTACATTCCTTAGTATTTATTTAGAGAGAGAGTGATGGAAATATTCAAAATCTCAAGATATGTCTTGACAGTCTCTATCAAGACTTATTAAGGACAAATATGGACAGATCCTGGAAGCTAATCTGTCTACATATACTCTTTCCTCATTTTTTTTTTCTACCACAGTCTTTGCTAAGTAATATGCATCTGGACAAAAGTTAATTCCTAAGATAGTAATTAAGGTGATAGGACCAATTCCATATGAAGTTCAGAAAGCAGATGAGCTTGTGTTGCTTTTGTTGTTGTAGACTGCAAAGTTCCTCTTCTTAGTACATGTACATAATAGGTTTTTAGCAAATGTTTATTGAAGTGAATTTAACTTTAATTTGAAACAACTCTGCTAAGACAACTTAACATTTTTTTCCAGCCATCCCTTCTGAGGTCTCAGCCATTTCAGAAGACAGAATCTATGTTACAGATACCTTCAAAGACTACATTATTGCTGAAGCGGATTCACCTAATGCTCCCATATTCTGTACTATAACACAAAGACAGCCTCCTGGATGGAACTGTTCACTTTGTGGCAAACATTATGCTAATTAAGTTTTGCCCAGATTGCAAGACGATTGGTTGTGACCAATATGAATTCCCTTTCAGAACTTCAAACTACAACAAATAAACCAAAAATAAACAAACAAGTTAATAACAAAAGGATGACAACAACAACAAAAGTAGTGGAAAAAGGAGAAATCCTCATCATAGGAAAATTAATTTTAAAAAAGAAATTAATAAGGACCAAAGGGCTAAATGCAACGAACAAATGCTATAGGAGAAAAGGAAGCAAGGTGAACTCTCCAGATAAGACTGCATTAACAACCATTCCTTTAGATTCAGGATGAAAAATTCTATCTGAACTGATGAATTCTGCATACAGATTGAAGCATATTGTCTTACTTTCTTTATTTTTCTTGGTTTTTTTCTCCACAAGATCTTTATGTGGAAATGTGCTTTGAATAATCAGACATACAATAAATATCATATTTCTTGCCTTCTCAATGGGTGGAGGAGGGAGGGAGAGAACTTAGAAGAAAAAAAAATAAAAATGAAAGTTAAAAAAAAAACACTATTCCTCTAGAAAACAAAATGAACATACTGTAAGGGTAGTTTTGAATCACATTTAGAGATGTTATCTATAAATGTCAGATCTGCTATCTATAAATTAGATTCAAAATTGTTGAATTTAAGATGTGCATAAGAATTAGCAACAAGGAGAATACAGTCAAAAATTTTAATAAAAAAGTATAGTATTCTAAATAGTTCAGGGAGAATAGAAAATATAGCCATGTTAGAACAAACAGAAGAAAACCATGGAAGAACAAACAGAAGAAAAATATGATAAAAACTGAATGAAGACTTCACATCTCCAAAAATTGAATTAATTAGCCTTGAAGACAAAAACAATCTATTCCCCGAGAAGAAGAAAAATAATATAGTCTCGGTCTCAAATTCTGGCAAATCATTCAAGAAAACTGCTGAGAAGTATTGAAAACAGAAGGTAGATTGTATATCAATAGTATTCACTGGATGCAGAGGGGAACCCTAAATGGAACTCATAAATATAATCACCTACACACACACACACACACACACACACACACACACATCTTCTGTCCCAAAGAACAAATCTTATAAGTAGTCATAACAAAACTATTCACGTATCAATAGGTACCAATTCAAATTGCTCAAGACTTCTCAAAGGCAATGAAAAATGAAAGAGGCAAGAATATGATGTACCCAAAAGCAAAGGAAATAACAGTCCACAAAAGTGCCAATCCTGAAAAACTAAAGGAAAAGCAACTCTTAGGCAAATTTAGAATAAAATTTTTATTCTTTTCTACTATGAAATACAGAATTGGACAAAGGCTTTAATATGAATGCTGACCAAGTCGCTGAAATTTTTCAAAATCATCTAGCTTTGAAAGCAAGAATTGGATAAAAGATGATTAAATGTGTATATTTGTGGCTCAGGGTGACTGTAAATAGCAATTGTTCCTGTCCTGGCCAGAAGTCCTGAGGGTCTTCACCTCCCAATTTGATTTATTTTTGAGTAGGCAAATCAGGACATCTTTTGCCTCATTTCTTGCCTAGCTTTTATTCACTGAGTGGGTATTGTCTCAGACAGACTGAAACCTGGGGAAGACATTAACTTGAAAAGGACAATGTCTCCCACTCTATCTGGAGTCATCTCCAGTCATCCTGACCTATGTTCTCCCACTACACTCTGATAACTCTGGAGGAGAGAATGACGCTGATGACTTTGCACCGCTCTATCTCACTTAAAGCCAGTTTACTTGCAAGTCAAGACATCAACCTCCAGATTTCATTGGTTCTCTTCCATGTAAAAGGACTGACAACAAAGGCAGGAAATCAGGACAGTTAAAGAACTAGAGCTTTTGTCGCATGAGTGTTAGTAAAAAGTTTTGGACTGTTTATCCTAAATAAGAGGAAAGTTTGGCTGCAAAACTGGAGCAGAATGCTAATAGCTATTCTGAAATACCTTAAGGGCTTTTGTGCAGGATTATAGACTTCTTCTGTCTGCCTCTATACTTCTCCACCCTCCCCCTGTCTCCAAAACATAGAATTAGAAGAAAATAATGGAAGTTGCAAAGAAACAAACTTGGATTTGACTTAAAAAATAACATCCTAACAATTAGGACTATTCAAAAGTGGAATGGGTAGATTTTGGGGTCAGTGGTGTCCATTTTATTGTACAAGGACCCATGAGGAAGTTCTAAGTGGACATTTTTTGAATGAAACATTAAATACAAATGCTCAATTTAATGAGGCCTCATTTATTGGTTTGATTTTGGGGGGGACAATATTACATCTTAGCTCTCATTTAAAAGCATTTCTATTCTGTACCACAATTATTTTAAGAGAACATTTTTAATAAGCATCCACCAATAACTGACATGCACAGGTGATATTCAGGTGTTGCTCATTAGTGTCTTCTCTATTTCTAGGTTGCTAATTTTTATTGATTTCTTCATAAATTGGGTTTGAAGAGCATTTTTAAGAAAAATTACTGATTGTATGTTGAAATTAATCTTACCTTTAAGTTTAACTATACTGTCTCTGGCTGAGCTCACAAAAAATAAGGTAGCTCAGGAGTTGCTTCAAAATTAATATAAAATAATTCAGTCACAATTGATATTTCAGATGTGATATACCTATAAGAAATGGTGAAAACTTCTATATAAAAATGTAGACTATTTAGAATTACCTGGGTTCCCTGTCAAGGCATTTATTTTACAGAGATTTCGGATGCCTTAAGAATACATTATAGCTTTTTCTCCCCGTGAAAAGTTCATTGTTACTTTAGATGTCTTGTTAAGGAAATGCTTTGCAATATATTCATGAGTTTTTCCTTTGCCTGAATTGAAACTTGATGACATTTAAGGATTTTTTTCATTTCATACAGCTTGTTCTTCCATCTATGTTTTTTTTTTCTCCAAGATACATGCACAGAAAATAAAGGGAAAAGTAATGACCATACTACACACAAGAGACTGATATTGAAAATTCTCATTCATCTCACATGTTATTGAGTAGATAAAGCTCATTTCCTAGAAGGTAATTCTAGACAGGAGGCATCTTTCCAGTTGTTGATGTGCTTGATTCACTTCCTTCTATATATTCAATGTTTTTATACTATGGTAGATAAATTATGTTGCCTTTACATGCCCTTCCCCCACCTAGAACAGTCACAAAATGAAGAGCATGATGTTCTTGTCAATTTAGGTCTATAATTGGGACTTCTTAACAATAAAGATAGATGAAGACTTTGAGGAAGGTGGTAGAGAAAGAGGCTATGAGAGAACCTAACTAGCCAAGTTCTCCCTCAAAAATAATTTTAAAATGCTGATTTTTTAAAAAGAATGTTATTTCTAACACAAGATTATTTCATTAGCAACTATTTTTTAATTTAATGTATGAATAGTCATATATAAAAAATAGCTACTTTCATTAAATAATTAAATTTGGCCTTGAAATTAGAAGAGCTCAGCAAAGTGGTGCAGTCTTGGGCCTGGAGTCAGGAAGTTTCATCTTCCTAAATTCAAAGCTCTTATTAGTTATGTGTACTTGGGTAAGTCATTTAACCCTATCTGCATCAGTCCCTCAACTGTAAAATGAATTAGAGAATGAAATGGAAAAAAAAAAAAAAATCCAGAGTCTTTGCTGAGAAACCCCCAGAGTCACAAAGAGGTTGGACGTGACTGAAAAATGTCTAAACAACAATAAAAACAAAATTAATGTTTTAAAGATGAAAAAATACATTAATAGATAAATGAGTTTGGGTAGGATAGAGGGAGGGGAGCAACATCCAACTAAATTTTAAAGTTACTGTTTTGTGCTAAAAATAACAAAATAAAAGTCTATATTTCCCCCTGATAAAGTGAAAAACAACTTAACAAAACATTTAGTTTAAGTTAAGTATAACAAATTGTAATGTTGAATATAAATAATCTGAATTTGCACATATAATAACATAATGAAATGTATTTTTAAAATAGAATGTTGTCTTTAGGAAACATATATAATGCAAAAAGCAGCTATGCAAAATTAAATTTAAAAAGTAGGCTAGCATTTATCATATTATGCCTAATCTGAGAAAATCCAAAGCTCCATTCATGTCATCTTGCAGTGAAATTAAAACTAGAAAACATTAAGAAAGATCAATAAGAATGTTTTGCTATGTATGTAAATGTGCTAGAAAAATGATATAGCAACTTTGAATACATATTTTTATACTTTGTGGATCTGTGATT
>CM053590.1:77988941-78005036 GCA_028646515.1 Pseudochirops corinnae | reverse complement strand
TATATATTTTGCCTTTCCTTGAATCTCCAGTACTTACTAGTCTGCCTGGTACACAGTTGGTAGTTTAAAAATGTTTATTGACTACATGAATGAATTAGAAGCCAAAAGATGTTTAGGTAAGATTTTAGTAATGAGGGAATTATTCCATATTCACTCCAAAAAAGCATCAAAAACTAGAGAAAATTACAGAAAGACAAAATGTTTTAGTAACTGCCTGTATTGAGATGTGAAAGTATCACCCATTCTATAAGGTAATTCCCATGAATCATAAACTATAGAAAGAATTTTCCTATTAGTCCACAGAGGTTTAAAGTCTAGAGCTGGTAGCAGACTGGCATCTGAGGACCAACAAAACTAAGTTTAGAAAGGCAAATCCCCAGAGTGTTGTTTACTAAGTGATTGATTTTTCTAGGCATGGCAACTCATAAAAACTTCTACTTTATAATATTAAAAGAGTTTAAAATTTCTGTCAAAAAAAGAGTATCAACACCAAAAGAGTTGTCCATATGTGTACAAAGAAGATCAATAAGATCAATAATACAGCAAGAACAACATATAGACAACTTTGAAAAATGTAGAAATTCAGTATCTAACAGAAAAATGAATTGAAAGCTTTGGTAAGTAAAGAGGTAAAGAGGTGGGGGGAAAGAGTGTTAAAAACAGATGTTTTGATTAGGGTGAACTTTGTTTTTATATTTTAAGGAATATTTTTGTACTTGTAATGTCTACAAAACAAAAACCCACGTGATCTTTAGTATGCATTGGTTTAAATCACTATGATAAGTCAGGTTCAAATCTTGCTGAAGATAGGAGAAGCAGATGTACAAGGCTTGGCAAGATGCACTGGTGTTGTGGATTAGACAGAAGCTGTGAAAATGAAATGGCAATAAGCCACTAAGCAGCAAGACAATGTAGGTGGACTGGAAGTATATTGGAGAGGGAGCCCTGGGAAAGTATCAGAATAAATCATGAAGGAGAAAAAGACAGAACAAGATGCCAGAAGTCTATGAGTATATTTGGATGAAAAACAAAGGTTAAATGTGAGGGAAACATTGAAGGTTATTTTAATAAGAAAAAGCCCAACTTGATTAAGATAGAGAGAAAATAAATTTATATGTATAAATTGTTTTAAAAACCAATCAAGGTGGAGCCAAGATGGCAGCAGCATAGAAGCAGAAAAATTCCATGAGCTCCTCCCATAATCACCTCAAATACCTATAAAATATAATTCTAAACAAATGTTAGGGCTACAGAACCCACAAAGTGACAGAGAGAAACAAATCTCCCACTGAAGGCAGCCCAGCAGACCGGCAGGAAGAGTCCATCACAGCAAGCTGGGAGCTGAGCCCAGTCCCACATGGGCTTGAGGTTTTAGCCCCAGGGCAGCCCCAATCAGCCATGGCCAGAGAGACTTCAGGAGAGTGGATCACCAGCAGTTCTGGCCATTTCCAGAATTATCAACCCATAAATTCCAAAGGCAAAGTAAAAGGTCAGTGTGGACTTTGGGACTGAGAGTGCAACCTGGCCTCTGCCCCAGGAAGGGAGAAGCAGCTCAGGCACAGTGGCCTTGCAGTCACCTCCACATGGCTACTTCAGAGTTTCTGACCTGTAGATTGTAGGGTGACCAAGAGACCATTCTGAGGGGCAATCACTCTTCCTTTAATCTGCTTGGATCTGGATCACTCTCTTGAGTGGAGGTCCTAGGGTGTGTGACCAGGTGCCCGAGCCTCTGGAGGCTTCAGAGAGGGCACCCAACTAATAGCTCTGCCAGCTGCAAAAACCACAGTGATTTGGGACAAAACTATCCTCTCTGGAAGCAGAGTTCTCCTGTGGCAAAAAGCTCAAAAGTCAAGTAATTGAGTGGCTACATGAGCAATCAAAGGAGGCAAAGCAAGCACAGAAATCCAACTTTAGATTCCTTTTTTGGGGACAAAAAGAATCAAAGCATGGAATGGCAGGAAGAAAACGAAGTCAGAACTCCTGCACCAAAAGTTTCAAAGAAAAATATGAACTGATTATAGGCTATAGAGAAGCTTAAGAAGGATTTTGAAAACCAAATAAGAAGTGATTAGGAAAAATTAGGAAGAGAAATGTTAATGATGCAAGAAAATCATGAAAAGAGAGTCAACCATCTGACTGAAGAAAACAGCACCTTTAAAAACAGAATAACTCAAATGGGAAAAGAGGCTTAAAAAGCAATTGAGTAGAAGAAAGCCTTAAAAAGCCAAATTTGCCAGATAGAAAAAAGAATCTCAAAAGCGTACTGAAGAGAATAATTACTTCAGAATTAGATTAGAGCAAATGGAAGCTAATGGCTTCATGAGAACTCAAGATACTATTAAACAGATCCAAATAAATGAAAAAAAAATAGAAGGCAATGTGAAATATCTCATTGGAAAAACCACTGACCTGGAAAATCGATCCAGGAGAGATCATTGAAAATTATTGGACTACCTGAAAGCCATGATCAAAAAAAGAACCTAGAAATCATCCTTCAAGAAATTTTCAAGGAAAATTGCCCTGATGTTTTAGAACCTGAGGGAAAAATAGAGGCTGAAAGAATTACCGATCACCTCTTAACAAAGATTCCAAAAAGAAAACTCCTAGGAATATTATAGCCAGGTTCCAGAGTTTCCAGATCGAGGAGAAAATATTACAAACAGCCAAGAAGAAACGATTCCAATATTGTGGAAACACAATCAAGATAACACAGGATCTGGCAGCTTCTACACTGAGGGATCTAAGGGCTTGGAATATGACAAACTGGATGTCAAAGGAGCTGGGATTAAAACCAAGAATCACCTACCCAGAAAGACTGAGTATAATGTTTCAGGGAAAAATATGGTCATTCAATGAAATAGAGGACTTTCAGGCTTTCTTGATGAAAAAACCAGAGCTGAATAGAAAATTTTTCATTCAGATACAAGAAACAAGAGAAGTATGAGAAGGTAAAAAGGGAAAAGAAAACATAAGGAACTTATTAAAGTTGAACTATTTACATTCCTACATGGAAAAATGATCATTGTAACTTATGAAACTTTTCTCAATATGAGGAAAGGTGAAGAGAATATAAATGTGTGTGTGTGTGCGCATGCATGAGTATGTGTGTACATAAATATGTATGTCTATGTAGAAGGGTATATGGGTGTAGAATACATATGTGAGCGTATGTGTATATGTGTACAGGTATACATAGATAGAGAGCACAGTATCAATTGAATAGGAAGGGATGACACTTAAAAGGTGAAATTGAGAGATGAGAGAGGAATATAATGAGAGGAGATGGGGAGAGACGGAATGGAGTAAATTATCTCATATAGAAAAGGCAAGGGAAAATTGTTACAATGGAGGAGAAGAACAGGAAGGCAAAAGGGAATGGGTCAACCTTACTCTTATTGAATTTTGCTTAGAGAGGGAATGACTTAAACACTAAATAGGGTATCTCACCCTACAGGAGAGTAGGGGGGATGGGGATGAGAGGGTGGATGATGAAGGTGGGCAGGTTGGGACAGAGAGTAGTTAGAAGCACACACTTTTGAAAAGGAACAGAGTCAAAGTAGAAAATAGAACAAGTAGGGGGCAGGATGGGATGGAGGGAAATATAGTCAGTCTTTCACAATATATCCACTATGGAAATGTTTTGCATAGCTACACATGTACAACCTATATTGAATTGCTCATCTTCCCAGTAAGGTTGGGTGACAAGGGAGGAAGGGAAAGAATCTGGAATTCAAAGTTGTAAAATCAAATGTTTAAAAAAATATGTTATTTTTTTACATGCAACTGGGAAATTATATATATAGGCACTGGAATGAGGAGATTCATCTTGCCCTACCAGAAAAGTTGGAGGGGGAATGGGGAAGGATATAGGAGAAAGCAGATTGGGGGAAGGAGTATACAGTGGGATCACTGTTTTCGGGTGGTGGGTAGGGGAAAGACAGGAAGAAAATTTGTAACTCAAAATCATGTGGAAATGAATGATGTAAACTAAAAATAAACATAAAATTTAATTTAAAAAAAACAATCAAGAGTTTAACTTCCACAAATGTTAATAAAAAAACTTTTTAGTAATTGTTTTCAGGAAAGATATTTTATATGCAAAGGATAAGTAGTTGTATTTAAATGTGGATGGATTTATATCTAATGGTGCACAAGCAACAAACAGGCATAAAAATGTCACCATGGGTGTGAATGGATCTAACTGATTACAGCTTTTGGTACTGGTTTCCATAGTTCAGGGGCATCATATGCTCTTCCCCAATTCATCATTCAATCAGATTATTTTTCTGCCATTACACTTCACTTCCTTTCAAAGTAGGACCTAGCCTCCATCTCAATTAAATTCATTTCAACCAGAGCTATACTTCCCAAGCTCATTCATATTTAAATAACCTTCTCACCAAATTTTTAGCAGTGACTTAGATAAAGGTTTTGATGGCATGCTTATAAAGTTTAGTGATGACAAGAGACTGGGAGAGATAATAAATAACATGGAAAAGCAGAATTGGATTCTAGAAAAATGCCAGCAGGCATCAGTGGAGGTCAAGATGTATTAACATTAAATGAAATAAGGATAAAAGTTAAGTCCTTCATCTGAATTTACAAAATCAACTGAAAAGTACAAGATAGGTAAAACTTAGCTGAGAATTCATACAAAAAAGGAGAAATACTAGCAAATTGTAGGTTAGATGTTATCTATTAGTGCAATGAGATAGCCAAAAAAAAAAAATCCACTGAATACTTAGGTTTTAATAAAAGCATACTGGTCTGGATTAAGGATATAATAGCTCCATTGTACTGTGAGTGGTCAAAGGACATCTAGAATATGGCATTCAGGTAATAGGATGATACGTTTAGAAGTAGAAGGGACCTTCGAAGTTTTCTAGTCAAATCTATTCACTTTATAGATAAAGGAAATGAGATCCAGAAAATTAAGTTATATGCTCCAATGTCACTCAAAGTGCTGTTTAGGTGTTTTTGTTGTTGTTTTGTTTTTGTTTTTACTACATACATACTGCTATGCTGCTGGTCACCTACTTGGAAAAAGACAGTGAGAAATTGGACAGTGTCCAGAAAAGGAAAACCAGAATGAAGATCCTTGATATGATGATATTTAGGAATTGCTTAAAGGAACTGGGGGCATTTACCTTGAAGAAAAGAAGATTCAGGGGGAACAATATAGCTATTTTCAAGTATTTGAAGGGCTATCACGAATGAGAAGGGATAATAAATGTTCTTCTTTCTACCAAAGAAGATAAATTGAAGTAGAAAATGTAGGTTTAGACTTATATGAGTGTGACAGAATATTATTGTACTACAAGAAACAATGCTTTCAGAAAATTCCAAAAAAAAAAATCTCATATGAACTGATGTGAAGTGAAGTGATTAAAACTAGGAGAATATTGTATGTAAAACAGCAATAGTGTATAATAAACAACCATGGATGACTTTACTCTCCTCAGCAATACAATGATTCAAGACAAACCCAAAGGACTCATGATAAAAAATGCTATCTGCCTCCAGAGTTATAACTGATATCATCTGGATACAGACCAAAGGATAATATTTTGCTCTTCATATCTTTCTTCCTTCCTTCCTTTCTTTTTTCTTCTTCCCTTCCTTCCTTTTTCTTTTCTTCTTTCCTTCCTTCTTTCACTCCATCCTTTCTTTCAAGTTTTCCTGCACAAAATTACTAATATGGAAATGTTCTACATGATTTCACATGTATAACCTATATCAGATTTCTTACTGTCTCATGTTGGGGGAGAGATGGAGGGAGAGCTTGAAATTCAAAATAAAAAGAGAATGTTAAAAAAATTTCATGTGCTATTGGGGTGAAATAATTTTTTTAAAGTGTAGATTTAGACTTGATATAAGGGTAAATGTCCTAATAACCAGAACTATTCCTGAGTTGCCTTTGGAAGTAGCAGCTTTTTCCTCATTAGAGGACTTCAAAGTATGTGGAATGTAATAAAATGGATTCTTTTTCAGATATAGATTAGTCTAAAGAGCTCTCATGTCCCTTCTAGTTCTCAATCTATGATCCTATGAACTTTCATTCCTGGGTAAAATTATCTTCAAAGTTGTTAGTCCTCTATAATTCTACCATCAAGGTAGCCAAAAGCAACTAACTTTATATTCATCCTTTTCCTCTTTCAAAAGCAAAGTAGCTACTTTAAAATAAAAAAGTAAATGTAGGAGGACTTGTGCTAATATAAATAGTATGCAAGTCCAGAGGGTATTAAGTTCTCTCATAATGCCTACCACAAGTTGCTCAAAGCCCATGGAAATAATAGGAACTACCTAGAACAGAAATTTTAGAGCACAAAAACTCCATAGACATGTTATAGCTCAGCCCATACATTTTGCAGATGAGAAAACAGTCGCCCAGTGAAATTAAGTGACAGGCAAAGTCAGACAACTAATTATTGGTAGGACCTTCCACTAGGGTATGCTTTCCATGACACCATACTGCTTCTGATTATAGGCATTTACATGCATTTTCTTAGTGAACAAAGAGTATTTTACCCATTACAAAGCTTTCCTCAAATACAAGAGGCTAACAGAATTGAAAAGGACTGAATTAGGACTACTCACTGCAGTTATTTGAATAACAGTTATTTGTGTGAGTTGTAGGATTTTTCAAATAAGAAGATTTGATCAGTTGCTCCCAACCATTCAAAATTATACATTTGGTGGTTCAGCTGTCTGCATATGAGCTATTATAAGACAAACTAATGTCTGCACTAGAAAGGGTGAAAGAGAACAATCCATGCACAATACATATAAGTCTAAATGAGACCTTAAATCAAAGATAATCAGTTTATATGAGTGTCATGGATCCCTTTGGTAGCCTGATAAACCCTGTGGCCCCCTTCTCAGAATAATGCTTTTAAATGCATAAAATAAAATATCTAGCATTATAAAAGAAGTCTATCATACAGAAATACAGTTATCAAAATGCTTTTAAGAATAACCAAGATCATGGCTCTGATTAAGAACCTCTGTCTCTCTATATATAAAGCAAATATATTAAAGCCAGTTCAAGACACAAAAGGCTATCATGGTCCTCTAAGTCTAGAGGTGGTGAAGCATCTTAAACTGCTCCCATATCTTTGCATTGGGAAATTTGAACAGTTTCATTAGTTGAAGGGTCAAAGAAGGGAGATAAGGAAGTGGGGTTGACTTTGGATCTGTCCTTATAGTGATATGAAGTTATCTTTGAACTCACAACTCCTCTTTATCTTACCACTTTTAACCTCCTCTATTACCAAGAGAAAAGTGACCAATTTGTCCAACTGAAAAGAACCTTCTAGAATGTAGTGACATAAGTATAGAAATGAATAGTTAAAAATTTAACATAACTTCTATGTGAGAGCATCTTGGTTAACAAAAGGCCTGGTTTGATTCTGTCATGCTCAGCTCTGGGACCACTTTGTACACAAGGCCCTTCCAGATCTACTGCTCATGGCTTTGGCTCTATTTCTAAAAATACTCTCCCCTTTATTGCTGATCATGAGCTTGTACAAAAAATAAAGGTAGAAAAATTTGTTCATGCCTTTCATTTCTTATTCATCTCTTAGCTTTCCTTAATGAGTCACTAGGCTGTAAAGCACAAAGTAGATATGGTGAACAGATTAACACTCAGGGCCTTTTGTTCAGGACTTCATACACAAGGGCGTCATCCATCGATGATATGGTCCAGCAGACAATTTTCAGGGAAGAGAATTTGCCCTAATATTATCTCTCCCAGCATTATTAATCGAGCGTGCTATTAATTCAGGCATTTAGTCACTTACTCATTTACTGTCTTATGTTGGTCAGTTCGGTCTAACAAACATTTATTAAATGCAAGGTACTGTACTAAGGAGGCCTTTCTGAATCCTCATTCCCCCTGACTATGAAAGCCTCCCTAACATTCAATTCCTTTTACTCTGTATGTGTCTTATATTTACTTACTTCTTTACATATCCCTCCCATTAGAATGTGAGTGTCTTGAAGCTGAGAATGTTTTTTGTATCCCCAGCATTTAGCACAGTGCCAGGCACAAAGTAATCATTTCATAAATGCTAGTTGATTATTTGATTAAGCATAAGTTTTATATAGGTATTCAATAAATACTTTCTGAAAATTACTGAACAAAAGGCTGTCAAAAATTGTAAACATTTATCTAAAATTAGAAAATATAGCACAATTCTATCTCCTTTAGAGATGAACAAACCATTACACAATGTAAAGCAGCCATTTGTAGTCCTTCCCTAATCTCACATTAAAATCCTATGTATATAGCATGGTTGAGGCCCATGATACATCACTGTTTTTCATTTATCTGTCTTTAAAATAGAAGGAATGACTTCTAGCTTTGACAATTAAACCAGTACATATTCACTTTGAAATTTTAAAGGATGCTCATATCTGATGCCTAAAAAAGCAATGGCAAATTTAATGCACTAGGGATCTGTTTCAGGAATGCTGAAAGTTCATCATTACATGGTTCATGAGTTATTATTGTAGGCTTTATCCTTCACTGGTGATTAGCATATTCTCAGGAGACTCTGGCCTTGTTCCTTAGGTTTTGTTCTGTGTTTTCCCCCAGGGGAAAATAGTGGCAGTGTGAATAAGATGCTTCTTAATCTACTCAGCCTCATTTTCATCCTTTACAACTCATTTATAAGAAGAAATTAAGTAGTATGCTAAAGTTGTTCTGCTTAACTCTCCCCTTCCCCCAAGCCCAGATTTAAATTCTGCATGTACTTCTCCATGCTTTTAGATTAGTTGCTGTCTATGTTATGGAATGTTGATCTCTCTGAATGTTCCAAATTCCCAAATAAGAGAAATGAATTCTGGAGCAACAAGACTTACATTTCCATGGATCTCTCCAGCAAGGAAAAAACTAAGATTGAAAATATCTCAAGCTCCTTTCTCTATAAATCCCCAGACCATCTGTTACAGGCCCAGGGGAAGTGTTTGGGATTGAAGGCTTTGATACATCAAGGTTATCTTGCTGTGTTTAACCAAATGTTGCAGCTACAAATATATGCAGCTGGAGCACAGGACAAGAAGGCAACAAGCTGCCAGATCCACAGGCCCATCCAATGATAGAGTATATGGACAGAAAGAGCTATATAAACACCAGTTGTCATTATTCCGTCCACACATCTGATTTCATCAATGTAGGAATTTCCTAATGTGGAAACTCCCCAATCTGCAGTCTCTCCATAGTTTATAGCTTTAGAGAGTTGCCTTTGTCTCTAAGGAGGCAAGTGCCTATAAAGCCATGGATGAGCAGCTTTGCAGAAGAATGCTACTGTGAAGAGCTTTCAAGGTTATGATTACATGGTATAGTGAACATTCTATTTATTCAATAACAAATCATGGCAAAACATTCACAGAAAATCAAGGTACAGCATTCAGAATATTACAACTTATCACAGAAAATCAAAATACAGCATTCACAACAACTTATCACTAAAATGGCCATAGTTTTCACCAAAGTGGTCACATAGTTTTAAACAAAGTATATTCGTTTAGTCAATCACAAAATCCTCAATTCAATCACAAAGTACAAAAGTCAAAGTTCTCCACTGCTAGGTCATAGTAAATCATAATCTTCTCCGTCAGAACACAGTATCCAAGTAAAGTCTTCTTTCAGCTTAACTGGTGGCTGGCTTTCAGTTTTCATGGTTTCTCTTCCATGGTCCCAGATCCAACTGTCACCTAGGTTCAAAGGCAGGCAGCTCCCAGCTTCTTATCCAGCTCTGTGTCCAGTTCTTTGTCCAGTTCTCATTCCATATTGAAGCTCACAGTGCCCGGTCCACCTCAAGTCCTTCACAGTTCCTGTTTCTGGGAAGACAAAACTTAAAAGAGCCACAATACTATTCTACACATTGCTGGCACCATCATCAATTCACTATCTGCCTGTGAAATCAACTCAGACCCACCAACAAGGTCTGAGAACTCAACACAAATCATCAACATAGAAATCAACAGAGACCCACAAACAAGGTCCAAGAGGTCAGCACAAATCATCAGTCAAGTTTCAGTACCTCCAAAAACCTCCTCCAGGACTTGTGTAAACATATAACCAGAAAATCCACTTTCAGAGCTTCCAGTAAGGTCCCAGGGCTTCTGCACAAAGCATCACAAACAAATATAAACACAGGCAGAACAAACAGAGTTCCAGGATGCCACAAGTTTTCTCCTTCTTGACTCTGCCACCGCAAGAGTTCTCTTTTCATTTCCACTTTTGGTAACCTGTGAGCCTCCTTATATATGGTCATTAGCTCCTCCCCAGGAGTTCTAAGGTTTACAAGTTTTGGGATTCACACATTCTGTTTCTTAACAGACTTGATACAAGGCTCAAAAGAAACTTGAACTTAAACAAGGTGTTAATTCAATAGCTGAAATAAGGTATGAACTACTTCTGTGCTTGCCATTATAGTGACTTGGCCAAATTCACACCACTAGTTTACATCATGTCACTAGAATGAGATGGCACCACCTCCCTGATGTCATGGTCCTTTTCAAAAATGAAAGACAAACAACAACAATTGGAAAAAGCGGGGCATAAGGGCAGAGACATGTTCCAGTGTTAAAAGGCTACAGGTATGGAGGCATATTTTAGCACAACACAGAACCAGTGCGTAGTACATTGTAGGTGCCTATTTATTGACTGCCTAAGTGAGTTTTAAAATGCTTCAAAATGGTGGAGAAATCCAGAGAGTCAGGAGTAGAGCTCAAAGTGGATCTGTTTCTGTTGTTATTCTGGACACATATATTCAGACTTTCATTCTTAAATATTCCTTTACCTTTAAGGCAAAGTAGTATAGTGGCTACAATCCTAAATGAGGTCAAGAAGACCTGGGTTTAAATTTCCCCTTTCACATTTACTAGCTTTGGGATCATAGAAAATGACTTAATTGCTCTAAACCTCAATTTCCTTCTCTGTAAAATATACACTTGAACTAGATGGCTTTTTCTCTCATGGTCCTTTCAATTCTAAAGTTATCATCAGCCATTATCGACTTGGCTTCTCACTCAGAGATAGATGAGTGTAGAAGTACCTTTGGGCAAAAGGTCTAGTAGTGATCAAACTGGACCATTTAGTTCACAGAACTCCCTCAATGGAATGAATGTCCTATGCCTTCTATCTGTGTAGGCTAAATCCCAAGTGTGGGCTATAAGTCCACTTCTCTTGATCAAAGAATTAGGAATATATATTTTTCTGGTGTAATCCCTGTTCCAAAGCCCATTGGTATATGACTTTCTCATCATTGATGGATATTAATGCCCTGCTCAACCTGAAGGGCAGAGAAAAGTTGTTGAAAGTCAAAGAGCTCTGGGCTTCTTCAATCTTCTTCAAGCTTTGAGTGGCTTTAAGAATTTCTGGTTTCTATCTTTGTGAAAAAACAATAGAAGAAGCCATCCCCATTTCAGGTTGCTGGTAATTTCAGACTCTAATAATACATAGGAGGAGGTAGCAGTCTTCATCATGTCTTTATCTCTAGTTTACTCCACCAGTGACGTCGGGGAGTTCCCCCTTGAGTGAGATCTAAGGCTATCACTTTCAGTTGAGTTGAGTTATCCCACTCTGAATGAGTGAGCTCCTTCTTTCTATATTATCTGGTATATATCCTCCTTTGTATACCTTCTCTAATTTATATTTCATTATGATTTGGATAAGTGAGTTTCTTTGCTATTTACTGTGATGTTTGTTGTAAAACTGATATTTAATGGAAAGAGAACAAAATCTTTTGATATACAGTGTGGAGTTCTGCTTTCCTCTAATAATGACATAGAATTACAAAGCCGGCCTGAACCTGATCATATTCACTAGACTAACAATATTTAAGGGAGCAGATAGGTGTAAGTCTAACCCAGCTCCCCATATCTCTGAGAACAAAGCAGCCCCTGTTCCTAACTTTTTGCTGCCCCTCAGAAAGGAATTAAAGTTTTCTTTGAACCACACAATGAGCCCTCCATGCCACGGGTATGGGGACAGTCCCTTGCTACACATGGACTTCATAACATGTGAACCTTCATTGCGTTGGACAGGGATATGTGCAGGGAATAAATGGGTTTCACTCAAAGGTCATTGAGAGAGTGAGGGAAGCATATCAGAAATCCCAGAGGAGACAGAAAAGTAAAGCCTAATTGGAAACCCACTATATCACAATCCTTCTCAAGGACTTTTACTATTTGAGCAGTCATTTTTAGCCTTTTATCTCACGGCAAACTGTCTCTAAAGTAAATACTTACCTAAGAACAGAGATGCTTGCAGTCTGAGTGAGAAAATTGGCTTATGAATAGATATTTACTTAGTCAATGCTTTAGATGTCTTAATAGCAACTGAAATAGGAACCATGCAATAGTTTGTTGCTATTTAGCCAGGAGTTGGATTTAGACCCCTTCTGAAGCACCTTCCAGGTCTGATGCTCTGTGATTCAGCGGGATTACAATATTATAGCCCTTCTCAGGTTCACATTACTAATAATGAAATGTTTGGGGTTTTTTTATGAATCTGGAAGTTTATTCTTTTCTTTCAGGACTAAACTTCTTGAAAGAGAAGTCTATGCTAATTCACTCTGCTTCACCTATTATAGAACATTAGAACTTTAAGATAATGGAGAGATCATTTACTTGAAACTGTTGTATGGATGAGGAAACTGAGGCTCAAACTCATCATTCCCCACCCCCTGCAAATGGAGAGATCAAGTGACACATCTGAGGTCACATAGTTGTTCAGTTAGCTAGTTAGTGAGAAAAGCAGAACTAAATCCCATGTCCCTTGATATCAAAATCTTATACTTTTCCCACTCTACTTTGCTTTCTTGATCTTTAATCCTTTGTGATATGGCTTCCACCTTACTGAAACACATCATGCTTCTGATATTGCATACCAAAGGTGAGCTCTTGATCTTGAATCTAATGGCCTTTTTTTAGTCTCCATTATTTTCTATTTCTCTGTAGCTTTTAACACTAATACTCCTTTCTTGAACCTTCCTTTCCTTACCTTTTTTTGGGGGAGTGAGGCAGTTGGGGTTAAGTGACTTGCCCAGGGTCACACATTTAGTGTCAAGTGTCTGAAATCAAATTTGAACTCGGGCCCTCCTGACTCTAGGGCTGGTGCTCTATCCCCTGTGCCACTTAGCTGACTCTTTCCTTAACTTTTGTGACACTGTCCTCTCCTGGTTTCCTATATTTTCTCTGACCACTCCTTAGTCACTGCTATTAAATTCTTTTGCTTTCTAAATATAAGCATCACCCAAGGTTAGATCTCTGGATCACTGTTTAAAAAAATTTCCTATTTCCATTTTCTTCCTCCGCGGTCACATGTATTTATATGGTTTTAAGATACAGGGGCATACTGGACTCAGCTTGTGCTGAGTCAATTGTTAAATTTTCAGTTTGAACATTTACACTTCAGAAATTGGGAAACATTGCAAATCAAGGATTGATTTATTGTTTTGTAGATTGTCTAGACTTAAGACAGTGAAAGAGAAAATGTTAATGATGCAGATTGAATTTAAAAGTGTGTTGCTCATTTTTGGAGAGCTGATTTTTAACTTTACGAACATACTACTGGTTTTAACTATCACTTCGAAAGAGACAACATGGTGTCAAACAATGCATAGAATATGCTTGTTGATTGATCAATTCATTATAGTAGAAAGAGCACAAGATCTAGTGTCCAGGAACTGTATCTGTATCTTGGCTCAGCTATTGAAATCCTGTCTGAACTGAGGCAGATCACTTCAACTCCCTAGGTATGTTTTCTTCTTATATGACAAAACAAAACCATTGCTGGACACAGAGTAGGGGTAGGGAGGACAGCTGAGGTTTTTGTCCTCCTCTGCTAAATGGGTCCTCAGCTATAGACACACAAACTTAGACTCGGTTCAACTCTAGGGGTTTCTAGCTCCAAGATTCTTGGAATCTTGGGGCCCTTCATTCTACTCACCTCCACCTTAAAACCCCAGCAGAAAATCACTTCAAGTTTAGGTTTTGATCACATTTAGGGTCTCTCCAAAAAGGAGTACAAAAATATTCAATGCACGATATAGATCCAGTATTATCCAGTCATTTCAGTAGTGTCTAACTTTTTATGACCCCGTTTTAGGGTTTTCTTGGCAAAGACACTGGAGTTTTTTTGCCATTTGTTTTTCCAGCTCGTTTTACAGATGAGAAAACTGAGGCAAATAAGGCTAAGTGACTTGTACAGGGTCACACAGCTAGTGCCTGAAGACACATTTGAATTCAGGTCTTCCTGACTCCAGGTCTGATGTCCTATGCACTGTACCACCCAGCTGTCCATAGATCCAGTATATAGGACAGCTATTTATTTCCTCCACATAAAAGAAATGCTAAAAACATGAAAGATTTATAAAAGTGCAGGTTTTCAAACTTAAGAAAGAAACAATATTATAACTACTCTTATAATCTATTGTGAGGCTGATATTTAAAAATCAAAACATGAGAAATTTTGTGGGACTATACCCTTTCCTTGCTCATTGATGAACTGTTCAAATAGGTCCCTTAGAGTAAAATGGGTTTTGGTAAGGCAGACCAGGGGTTAGGGCCCTCTTTCTGTCACTATTCATCTTTCCCAAAAAGCACTGTAGTAGCTTTAGGGAGATCATCCCAAGATACATCTGGTCTACACTAAGGAATCTAGTATCTCTAAACTCATGAGTTGGAAAATTCATCTCTACTGGTTTCATTTAGTCATCTAGGTTCAGAGAAAGAAAGACAAAACAGAAAAGGCATTAAGAGGCTTGAGGTTCAGGCCCAAACTCATTTGAGCAGCATATGTGTTTAAAGTCATTTCATAGGGAGTCCCAAAGAATGAAAGTTCAGTGCCACATGTTCCAGATAAAGATAAGAAGCGACAGAAGTCAAAATTACTCCTTTTAAGTTATATTATATGGGTAGATCTTCCTGCCTTAGTGTTCTATCTTTTTTTTAATAACCCCCTCCCCTTTGTTACCATCAAGGGAGCCAAGAAATTGCTTCAACATTCAAAAGTGCCATGTGTTCCAATACTAAGCCAGCACACATGGCTCATGGGAAAAGACAAGAGCAAATGTATCACCAAAAGAGACCTAGCTCCAAGGATAGCACATGTGGCTCTGGAAGAGACTCAGGTCTAGCAGGGCTCCATAGGGTAAACTCTAGCCAAGGGTGATAATGAATATACCCATTACATGTGAAATGAGGAAGGTAGACTAGATTATCTCTAAATTCCCTTCTAGACTTTCACTCCACAACAGCTTTATTCCAAGAGCACTTAAGTTCTTTTGTGTCATGTCATTTGGGGTTTGCAGCCCCAAGATTCCATGTCATTTGGCATTCTGGTAAGACCAATGAACTCCTTCCCAAAGTAATGGCTTAAAATAAATATAAGGAATTTCAGTTAGAAATAAAATTTCTAAATTTTGGTCCAAAGTTAGTGGAAATAAAGATTTTTTTTCTTCTTCTCCAAGTCTAGAGACCTCCTGAAGTCAAATTTATGGGCTCCTTGAAAGCCAAAAGATCCCAGATTAAGAATCCCTGCACTTGTTGTTTGTTCCTTTTCAAAGAGGATCAATGATATAAGAGGCTGATTTCTTAACTTCTGTGGGAACTGAATTTAAGTGAGTCAGAGTTACAAAAAGTTGTCATGCTCACTCTGTCTTATAGAGTCATCAGAGTCCAGTGGTAAGAAAAAAGTCAAGATGACTGGTGAAGGCAGTGGCTGACCTTGGTGTCTTTGAAGTCTGACCAAGCTCTAAGTGTCCACAGCACCTACTTCATACACCTTCATGGCAGTTGGAACAAATAGTTTTCATTCACCCATTCCACCAGGGAAGTCTTCCCATGCTTGGAGTGGACATCCCCCCGACTCAGGGATGGGCTTTAGATCCATTGGTTACCCTTAACCTGGCTTAGCTTGTCTGATAAGAAAATTTACCAGATGTTATGGGAATCTGAAGATCTTCCCTGCCCCTAGGCCCTTTGTTAAAGTGGCTACGTGACTCTGAGGACCCTTGGATATTTGAAAGTATATTCTGTTCCCTAATAGGCTGAATGTGGTCACGTGGAGCCTGTGGCGCCAGG
>CM053590.1:77959979-77988441 GCA_028646515.1 Pseudochirops corinnae | reverse complement strand
AGAGAGTGAGAGAGAGAGAGAGAGAGAGAGAGAGAGAGAGTGAGAGAGAGAGAGAAAGTTTCTCTCCCAGCATCTGAGAGACGGAATTGGAATGCTGCTCCTAGTGAAGGAAGAATTGTAGAGACTGAAGCCAGCTGAGACAGAGACAGAGAGACAGACAGACAGAGAGACATAGAGAGAGAGAGAGACAGAGAGACAGAGAGAGAGAGACAGACAGAGAGAGACAGAGAGAGAGAGAGTTAGAGAGTTTCTCTCCCAGCATGTGGAAGCTTAAGGAAGATTAAGTTAATGGTTGCCCCATGAGTAGAAGTTTGATTATTCTATTGTGAATTGATTGAATGATGAAGTATTGGGTTGCCCCATGAGTGGAAGTTTGATTATTCTATTGTTTCTTGTTCTAAATATTGTGGCCACTGTATCGAAAACTGTGTGGCCATTTTCTGTGATAAGATGTAATGTTATAAGATGTAATGTTGTGAATATTATATTGTGATATATTGTGAATGTTTGCCTTGATTTGTAATGGAATAAACAGAGTGTTCACTATATTGTGTAATCCAAATCCTAAAAGCTGTTCACAGTATCATTCTATTGGGAATCTGCTGGTGCATGGCATTATAAACCTGTATCAAGTTTCTTGCTTTCTCAATGATGGGGGAGGGGAAGGAAGGAGAAAGAGAATTTGGAACTCGATTTTTTAAAAATGAAAAATATTAAAGAAATATTAAGCACACACACATACAACACAAGAAAAATGAGGCAGAAAAACTATGCTTCAGTTTGTACTCAGAGTTTACCAATTCTCTCTCTGGAGGTAGACAGCAATTTTCACATAAATCCTTTGAACTAGCTATGGATCATTGTCTTTACCAGAATAGTAAAATGTTTCAAGTGATCATTTTTTTTTTATAGTAGTGCTGTTGCTCTCTATAACATTTTCCTTCTGTTCACTTCACTGTGCATGAGTTCATATAAGTCTTCTCAGATTTTCTTAAATCATTCTGCTCATCATTTCTTATAGCACAATAGTATTCTATCACAATAATATATGGCAGCTTGTTCAGCCATTCCCCAATTAATGGGCATTCCTTTAGTTTCCAATTCTTTGCCACCACAAAAAGAGATGCTATAATTATTTTTCTACACATTTGTCCTTTTCCCTTATCTTTGGGATACCCACCTAGTAGTGGTATTGCTGGGTCAAAGGTTTATAACCCTTTGGGCATAGTTCCAAATTGTTCTCTCAAAAGGTTGGACTAGTTCACAACTCCATAGAGTGTGTATGTTCATGTCTCAATTTCTTCACATCCCCTCAAACATTTGTCATTTTCACTTTTGGCCATTTTAAACAGTTTGATAGGATGTGAGGGGATATATCAGAATTATTTTTCACTTGCATTTTTCTAATCCATAGTGATTTAGAGATTTTTTCAAGCGACTATTGATAGCGTATATTTCTAATTCTGAAAGCCGCCTTTTCACATTCTTTGACTCTTTATCAATGGAGAAATGGCTTTTATTATTTTTTTTTAATTTGGATAACTTCCAATTACATTTGAGAAATGGGGCTTTTATCAGAGAAAATTATTGTAAAAATTTTTCTTCAGTTACCCAGTTTTTCCCTAATTTTGGCTGAATCAGTTTTGTTTGGGCAAAACCTTTTTTTTTTTTTAATTTCATGTAATCAAAATAATTAATTTTACTTTTTGTGATCTTCTCAGTCTCCTGTTTGGTGATAAGCTTTTCCCTTAACCATAGATCTTACAGGTACGTTTTCTCATGCTCTTCTAACTTATATTATCCTTTATCTCTAAATCATTTATACATTTTCACTTTATTTTGGTATATAGTGTGAGATATTGGTCTATACCTAGCTCTTTTCAGACTCCTTTCCAATATTTCCAACAATTTATGTCAAATGGTAAATTCTGCCCTGAAAGCTTGGGTTTATCAAACAATAGATTACTATATTCATTTATTCCTATATATTGTGTACCTAATCTATTTCACTAATCCACCACTATATTTCTTAACCAGTATCAGATTGTTTTGATAGTTAACACTCTGTAATACAGTTTGCAGTCCTTTACATTTTTCTTGACCTTTTTTTCTTTCCAGATGAAATTTATTTTTTTCTAGCACTATGAAATAATTCATTGTAATTTGATTGGTATGGCACTGAACAAGTAAATAAATTTAGGTAAAATTGTCATTTTAATTATATTTGTTAAACCTACTCAAGAGTAATTAATATTTCTCCAATTGTTTAGAAATGTATTTGTGTGAAAAGTGTTTTGTAATTGTGTTTATATCATGCCTGAGCTTGTCTTGACAGATTCCCAAGTAGTTTATATTGTCTAAAGATACTTTAGATTTAATTTTTCTGTCTTTTCCTACTAGATTTTGTGGGTAGTATATAGAAATGCTGAGGATATATTTGGGTTTATTTTATATCCTGAAACTTTGCTAAAGTTCTTAATTGTTTCAACTAATTTTTCAGTTGATTCTCTAGAGTTATCTAAGTATAACATCTTATCATTTGCAAAAAGTAATAGTTTTTTCCCTTCTGATTCTAGGATTTTCATTCAGTTTTCCACTATAATTTCTTGATTATGGCTTTCAGGTAGTCCAATAATTTTTAAATTATGTTTTCTCCATTTTCTCTAGGTTAGTTGCTTTTCTAATGAGATATTTTACATTTTCTTCTATTTTTTCAATCTTTTGATTTTGTTTTATTGTTTTTTGATTTTTTCATGTTGTTAGCTTTTACTTGTCCAAATTTAATTTTTAAGGAATTATTCATTCAATGAATTTTTCTACCTATTTCCCCATTAAACAATGAGCGATTGTACCTCTCTTTTTCATAGATTTTTAGTCAGTGGTGTTTTTTGAGGAGTTATTTTCATCAATGATATTTTGCATATCTCTTTTCCATTTGGAAAATTCTGTGTTTTTTTTTTTTAAGTATTATTTTCTCCAGTATTTTTGTACCTCTTTTAACTAGCTTTTTATTGTCTTCTCATAATTTTCTCTCCTCATTTTCATGTCTTTATCTAATTTTCATTCTATTATTCTTATCTGATTTTGAAAACCATTTTTCTCTCTTCTAGAAAGTCTTGTTGGGCTTGTGTCCAATTTACAGAGATTTTTTTTTCTCTAAGGCTTTTCTTGTAGCTAATTTTACTGCATTGTCTTCTAAGTTTGTATTTTGTGCTCACCTGTCACCATTGTAGATTCCTATGATCAGGTTCTTTTTTTGGTCTGGCTCATTTTTTTCCAGTCTGTGTCTTGGCTTTGAATTTTATTTTAATGTTGGGTTCTGTTACTGGTGTAAGTGTGGGAAAGGGGCACTGTCCCAAACTTTAGGGTGTTTTTTATTTTTTTACTGCTGTTTTCAGAGGTAGGTCTGGAGCTTTGGAAGTTTTTGATGCCTCCAAGGTGATATCATCTAGTGAGATGTGTGGTCACTGCTCTCTTGGTCTGTGCTCTGATTCTTACCTATGAAGGGACTTGATCCTTTGGGATTGTAGTCAGTACTGCTCTTCATGGTTTCTGCTCCTAGGTATCCTGCTTCCTTTTGTTGGAACTAGAAGTGATACTTCTCCTGAGGCTCCTTGCTCCCTTAGGATTGCATTGATACTGCTCCAAAGGACCCCTACTCCTTTGGAACTGGAAGCAATACTGTTCCTCAGATTCTCTGATCCCTGGTGACTGAAAGTAGCAGTTACTTCTACTCAGGGCTCCTGCTTTCCAAAAGCACTCCTCTCTGCTCTTGAACTGTGATAGGCCATGCAGTTTCCAAACAGCATCTGCTCCTGGGTCCAGTGCTGACACAGGGGTCCCATGTAATCACTTTCTGACCATTTGCCAGGTCCTCTTACCATCTCTGGCTTTAGAGCTTCAGAAGCTGTTGCTGCTTTTGTTGCTACCACCTGACTGCTGGTATTGCCTTCACTTGAGATCTGAGTCCACCTCCACGCCCATGTCACAGATCTCTCCTTACAAACTCCTAAATTGTTTTGAACTGGAATAATGTCTCATCCTGATCTTTTGTTGGGTCTCCCTCTCCAGAATTTGATTTGAGTCATTGTTTTAAAGTTGCTTGGAGGGGAATGCTTGGAGAGTTCAGCGGAATGCTTCCTCTACTCAGTCATTTCGGACCTGCCTCCAGAAGTCAGACATCTTGGGCATTTTATAAATATTTTCTCTTGGCTGTTCTATGAACCAGACACTCAATTTCTTGGCTCTGGGTATGTTTGCTGACTGTCCTCCATGCCTAGAATGCTCTTCTTCCTCTGTTCCACTTACTGACCTCCCTGGATTTCTTTAAGTTCCCATTTAATATAATCTCATCTCTTGCAGGAAGCCTTCCCCAAACCCTCTTAATTCCAGTATTTTCCCCTCTGTTAATTATTTCCTATTTATTCTCTATATAGATTGCTTTGCATAAATTTGTTTGCATGCTGTGTCATCCATTAGAATGTGAACTTTTTGAGGGTGGAGACTACCTTTTGCCTTTTTTTTTTGTATCCATAGCACTTAGCACAATGCCTGACACATAGCAGGTACTAAAAAAACATTGATGGATTGATTGTTATTACTGCAAGAGATGGACCAGACTATTGGTGCAGCAGCAGGTACCATTACCGAATTATTCATCATACTGGCTAAAAAGAGATCTTGTTATAGTTTTCACACTGGAATCATATAGTAAATGTATAATTGAATAGGTAAACCAATGAGGACAGTACAAAATTAGATATGATTGGATCACTGTGGGAGCAAGTAACTTATTATAAGATATGCCTACAGCAAGTTAAGTAGGTTTAAAGTTTTTCTTATAAAAGTAAATTTCTCATACTACTTCAATGTAACAATGCCTCACCTACCCAATATTCTTTGCAGCTTTGCCAACCTCCCTAAAATTACAACAGACTAAGAAGGTCTAGAATCTTGATCTCAAACATGTATATTGGGTGTAATGTATAACCAGCAAGGGTGAGTGGGATTTCCTATACCTAATTTTTTTGGTGAGCAGGATCAGGTTAATGATAAGCAATGTCATTCAATGTTTAAATGTTTTACTACAAGGGATATTTATTTACTTGAGTTTCAGGGATACCAGACTTTTTTGTTTATTTTCTAACTTTCCAGTTATTCCTTTTCTATACCATTTCCTGGTTTTTCATCTCTTCTAAACATTTTAATGTGAGTGGTCTGTAAAGATTTGTCACTGGTCATGTACTCTTTTCTACTTGAACTATCTTTCTTGGTCATAGCTTCAGTCTCTATGGGCATGATTATCAAAGCTATATCTTCAATCTTTATCATTATTTTGAGTTCCTAGAATCATGGATTTAGAATTAGAAATGACTTTAGGAGCCTTTAATCCCAATCCTTTCATTTAGCAGATATTCAAAATTGAGGCCAGAAAAGTTATATGACTTGCCCTAGGGCAGACAGATAGGAGCCATTAGAGGTGTTTGGAGGAGATGGGAAACCACTCCAGTGTTTTTGCCAAGAAAACCCCATAGGGGTCATAAAGAGTCAGATGTGACTGAATAATTGGACAACAACAATAATCAGAGATGTTATTTGCACTAAGATCCTTGATTCCAGTGCCAGTGTTAATGTTTACTACCACTACCCCCATGTCCTTTCCAGGGGTGGGAAACCTGCAGCTTTGAGACCACATCTGGCCCTCTAGGTCCTCAAGTGCAGCTATTTGACTAAGTCCAAACTTCACAGAATAAATCTCCTTAATAAAAGGAGTTGTTGTATAAAACTTGGACTTAGTCAAAAGACTGCACCCAAGGACCTAGAAGGCCACATGTGACTTCAAGGCTTTATGTTCCCCACTCCTGAATTCTATACTTTCATTTAAAATTATCTGTAAGAAATCTTATCTGGGTATTCCATTGGCACTGAAACTGAACATATTAAAAACTAAGCTTATTATCTTTACCCCTAAAATTGATCTTCATTTAGCTTCACTATTGCTATCTACACCATGATGTTTATAACATTGGTTTTAATATTTAATTCTTTCCTCTTTTTTATTACTTATATCCAAAGAAGTTATGGAATTATGCCAATTATATCTCTGTAATGTTTCTCACAGCTATTTCATCCTGTTTATTCCACTCCCAACATCCTACTATAGGCTGTCACTGCCACACAGAGACTATTGAAATAGAATTTTAATAACTTCCATTATTTCCATTTTTCCCCTTATCCAAATACTTCCATTTTACTACTACACGAATAATTTATCTTAACCATAGATTAACTGACATCATTCAACTCAGCAATCTTCAGGGGGCACTCTGTTACTTGCTGAATAAAATTCAAACTCATCTGCCTGAGATTATAGTCCTTTAACAATTTTTTCTAATTTTATATAATACTGCTTTCTAACATACTTTGTTTTGGCTGATTGGAAGTACTCACTGCCCCACACTTTCCTGCCTTTATTCTTCTGTCTTATTCCCATAATATCATCCATTCCTCACTTTGCCTATCTATCTATCTATCTATCTATCTATCTATCTATCTATCTATCTATCTATTTTGGCTTTTTGGAGGGCAGTTTGGGGTTAAGCGACTTGTCCAAGGTCACACGGCTAGTTTTTGTGTCAAGTGTCTGAGTCTGGACCTGAACTCAGGTCCTCCTGACTCCAGGGCCAGTACTCCATTCACTGCACCACCCAGCCACCTCTACTTTGCTTATTTAATCCCTACCTATCCTTTAAAGCCCAACTGAAGAGGGGGAGATAGGTATTTCAGGGACTGCAATGACCAGTGTCCCTTGGTGGGCAATCTGGAATGAATTCACAGGCTCAAGCATTCTGAGTCAAGTTTGTTACACTTTACAGCAGGCAAGGGTTCCTAGAGAACCTTCAACCTTAAAGGGGTAGAGTTAAAGTTTTTATAAGATAATCTTTAGTATAACCTGTGCCAATTATGCTAACTAGGTGAGTAAGGGTGGGATTAAGGAGAAATTAAGGAGTGGTCAGTGCTTAAAGGAACATGTACTTTTAATATCTACTGTGTAGGCATATTGCCCATAATTCACTGGGAAACAGCTCAAGGGGGTGGGGCTGTATGGAGGTGTGGTTTTAGGCTTGAAACATCGCTAAGTCAACTAGCAGTCAAGGCTGGCTGAGAAGTGCCCAGTCTGCTACCCATCAATGTCTTGTTTGACAAGATGGATATTGGGAGTATACATATGTCCCAAGCTAACAAGGGATCCAGGATGTGCATAATGGCTAAGAATTTACTTATAGATATCCAGTGAAGGATTCATAGGTGCAGCTGATTAATACACTAAGGGGAGATAAACATTTCATGAATAGTTGCTAGGCAGAGTGCTAGCAGGGGCAAAGGGCAGAGATAATAGTCTGAGGCTGGGGAGATTTGAAGCTAGGGAGAAATGTGATTTTGCAAACTGATGTGATTTTACAAACTGGGGTTCAAGCACAGGCACCCAAACACCCCATCACAACTAATATGTCTCCTCTAAGAAGTCTTCCCTGATCATTTTGTTTGGTACTAATAATTGCTCAAAACACCTTGTTATGAATCTCTTCCCTAGTCCTGATTCCCCTATCACTGTTTAAGATGCCACCATACTTCCACTTGCCCATGGTTGCAATCTAAGTGGTTTTCTCAAAAACATAGATTTTCTCCAATTATCCTGTGTATAACTTATTGATAAATAATTGTTTGTATGTTGTCTCCTTTACTAGATTATGAACTTCTTGAGATTGGGAACCACTTTTTTTGCCTTTCTTTGCATCCCTCATGCTTAGTACTGGCACACAATAGGTGCTTAATAGTCAATAACATTCAGTCAATAAATTTGTTGACTCGAGTACATGTAATGCATAACTTGGGGCTTTCTAAATTTCAGTGTGTGTTATACCAAAATTTGAATGTAAATTTCATAAGTGCAAAGACTATGTCCTATGTAAGGTTTTTAATCTATCACGTGATACTCTGCAAATTGTAGATAGTCATTAAATATTTAATGCACAAATTAATGAATATACATGATAGTCACTGTCATTTTTAATTTTAATACATTTAACACAACTTTAAACAACGAAGGCAATTAAACATATACCTATATTTTAACATATATTTCCACATATGATATAACCAAAATGTTTGATTTGTTACTCTTCTTTTCATTCCTTTTTGTCTGTCATAACCTCCTCTCTATTTGCATATGCACTTTTCCTTCTATAGACCTGTAGTCAATACACACACTGTTCTGGTTTTACTTTTCTTCACATTACTTCATATGTCTTTCCAAGTTTCTTTATAGTCTTCATATTTATCATTTTAAGTGGCATCAAAGTATTTCATCACATTGGAGTGATATATGGTATGCTCTAGTTTTTCAGCAATTCACCAACTGTTATACATTAAGGTTGTTTCAAGTTTTTTGCAATTACACATAATGTTGTCATATATATCTTTGAACAGATAGCTTCATTTCCTTTATGGTAACATTTTTAGAGCATATTTCCAATAAGTGGATCAAAGAATGCTATTATTTTGGTCATTTTTTGTGTACTGGCAGAATGCCCTCCATGAATATATCGTAAATTTTCAATTCAGTCAGAAATATATGCACATTCCAATTTCTCCACAATGGTCCTCACCTCTTCACCCCACATTCAAGTATTGAGTTTAGCCATTTTTAGTTATATTTGTCAATTTGATGGATGTAAAATTATTCCTCACAATTTTATATATCTATGTATATGTATGTGTGTATATATGTAAGTATACATATATGTATGTATCTATATACATATAAACATATGTATATGAATGATTTTCCGTTAAAAGTAGGTCTATCACAAAACCACTCAATAATTTCTAACAGCTCTTAATTACTGCTAAGACAATATAGAAGATCTCTTTGGTATTTAAAGCTCTTTATAACCTGTTCTCTTCCTATCTTTCTGGTCTTTATACAGATTATTCTCCTCTAGTGGCTATACAATCTAGCCATACTGACCTACATCTTGCTCCTCATTTACTGGACCTGCCATCTCCCAATGACTTTGCATGGGCTCCTCTCCATGTCCGAAATGCTCTGCTTACTTCCACCTCTTAGAATATTTGGTTTTGTTCAAGTGTTAACTCAAATATTACCATTTCTGGGAGGCTTTTCCAAGTTCCTCTAGTTGCTCATGCCTTCTCTTTTAGTTACTTAAAAACATCTACTCCAACGTATTTTATACATATTTATTTATGCACATGTCTTCAACCTTAGAATGTGAGGTCCATGAAGGAAGGCACTTTTTTTTTTTTTGGCATCCTGAATTCTTAGCATGGTGCCTAGAACATAATAAGCATTTGATAAATACTCGTTTGTATAAGCTATTTTTCCAAATCATCATTTATAGCATATACTTCCTCCTTTGTAAATGAGCTATTAAATTTTTCTGACTCTTCAGCCAACAGAGACTGGCTATGATTGAGTGTTTGTAACAGATCCCTATCCTTGACTGTCTTTTAGCTCAGCTTACATGAGGAATATGCTGGAATAACACCCATTCTCCCTCTCCACCTTCTCCCCTCAGCACTGGGTCATTCCACTGCATTCACAAGATACTTCCTTATTCCTTTTTTTTCCTTTTAAGTCCTGGAATGGTATCTTCTATCTAGCAATGCAGATGCTTGGTTCTTCTAGTGAGACTGCTTTTCTTAGTTCTTTCTTCTCTTTGTTTCTTTAAAAAAAAAACAAATAGAAGTTGATCTACAGTTTGTTGATGTTGTTTGTTGTTCTTAGTGGTGTTAGATAAGCTGGTTCATTGTCTTGTGTCTACTGTCTTCACAGAAGTTCCCCTTCCTCTTCTTGTGGATTGATTCTTAAGGATTTATGATATTCAGGATTGTGACTTCAGAATGGAATGGATATTTCACCCCATCCCACACCCTTGCTCCTGAATCAAGTAGGATGCTGCAGAATGGATTATTGTTCAAATTCAGACTGGATTCTAAATGACTTCTGAGGTCTCTTCTACCTCTGAAATTCTATATTGTTCTAAAATATTTTTTTAAAGATAGCATTCAACTTAGAGCTAAAAGCCACCTTTGAAGTACTTTAGTCCAACTCTTAATAATACATAATAAAACAGGTATAGGGATCTCTTAAGTGACCAAATCAAGGTCATACAGGGAATAATTTGCAGAACCAAGATTTGAACCCAGTTCCTCTGACTGTGAACAGAGCACCCATTCCACAAAGCCATGTTGCCTTCCTCCCCTCTGACCACTTTCACATCAAAATCCCTGAGTATCAGGATGTACTTTGACTTAATTTGCAGGAATTTAGAACTTGTCAAGTACTCATTAGAATGTCTACTCCATCCTGTATAATACTTCTTGTTTCCTAAGTTGCAACTATAATTTTAATACTCTGCTTATGCACATTATGAACACTGCTAAGGGATTATCCCAGTGTTACTTTCTTTGAAGTCATGATGAAATTTCTACATGTGGTCTGTGAACTCTTTCTCATTTTATTGTGATTTCTTTACATTTTGAGGGGTTTAATTTGTAGGGCAAATGGCAATGTGGCTGTGGTTCAATTTCGCTGGTAGGACAGAAATTACATCTTGTGTATATCAACAGTTAAATTTATGTTTGTCTAAAAACTGTTTAGCCCTTAATGTCTTTTCTCCCCATTCTACCACTTTTAAAGTGAAGGCAATATTGAACTGAGGGCCATTTTGGGGATATTTATATTCAATTATTTAGTTGCAATAATTAAAAAAAATCATGATCAAGTTGTCAGAATTTTCATGATGAGCTTATCTGTACTTACCTAGACTATCCTTAGATGACAGACATTGTCCATAGATAAACCCTTCCCAGAAGTCTTTCTCTCTTGGTAGTATCTTCCAGGTTATATTCTGCTGGCATTAGTTTTCAAGAGTCCAAGACAGGGTGAATACTGTATCACCATAGAACTGTAGTGGAGGAAGGAGTAAGGTAGAGAATATAAAATCCCTCTGTATTTAATATTTATGAATTTTAGTAAAGTATAATCTCCCACCATTCAGTCCCTACCTTTGTCTTATTCTTTGCAAAATGCTTTTTTTCCCTTTGTCCTCACCATGATCTGCAGTCCCTCTACCCCTTAGTACTTTGCCAGGCTGTTACCACTGGTCTTATTTTTCTTCCTCCTCAGTCTTGACAATCAAATGACTTGCTTCAATTCTATGCTATTTTCTATCCTTAAATTTCTCAATCCCTTGTCTTTTTTTCTGTCCTCATCTTTCAAAACTCCAATCAAATATTTTTGTTATCACCCATCTCTTTTTTTTCTACTCATGTGCTACTAAATGGAGCTGGGAGGAGTCACAAATTTTAATAATATAATTTCAACTGGGCCTTCATTGAAATGAAGCAATCCTTTTACTTATCCCTAATTAATTATTTGTTTTAATCACCACAATGGCTGTTCAAAACACTCTCTTCTTTCCTTGGTGCAACTCCTTAACCAAACTCTTGGCTTAGGCTCTTGATTCATATTTTAGTAAGAAAATTAAGTCCATTCCATCTTGAATTGAATTTCACAGTCATCTCAAATTCAATATCTCCAAAACAGAATGTATTGTCTTTCTCCCTAAATGCTCTCCTATTAAAATCTTTCCTGTTTCTGTCAAGAACTAGTCCTTCTTCTAGCCTAATTGACTAGGATATAACATTAATGTTATAACCCTACTACTTTACATCCACAAATATTTTCAGGTCTTGTTTCTACTTTCCTAGCATCTCTCATATATATATTCCTTTTCTCCACTTAGTCACCATCCTAGCATAGACCCTTATCCCTTATGATGGACCATTATAATAGCCTTCCAGTTGTTGTCACAGTCTTAAGTCTCTTCCCCACTCCAATCCATCTTCCACTCAGTGGTCAAGGGATGTTCCTAAATTGTAGATCTATCTGTGTTACACCATCTAGTCAACTAACTCTCTGAGACCACTGGGATAAAATATAAACTCATTTGTTTACCATTTAAAGCTATTCAACAGATTTCTTCCCATCTTTTCAGTCTTCTTATCCACTATTCCCCTATATACCCTATGGGATCTAGACATAGTGCCCTACTTATTCAGTATACAGAGCATTCATCTCTCTTCTCCTCGCCTCTATATTGGCCATCCTTTATGTCTAGAATATACCTTTTCCTCACTTTCCTGGTTTCCTTCTAGGTTTGGCCAATGTCACATTCTAAATGAACCTATTCCTGGTCACACCAGATGTAAATACACTCTATCTCCAATCTACCTTGTATTTATTTTGTAACTGGTACATGTATACTTATAACTGTGCATGTCATCTCCCCTGTTGGAATGTAAACTCTTTAAGTTCAAGAATTGTGTCATTTATGTCTTTGTATTCCTAGTACTTGGCATCATGCTTGACATATAGTAGTCATTTAACAAATGTTAGTTGATTAACTGACTGATTGGTAGAAAACTAACACAGTTTTCAATGGTTTCTTTAGAGAAAGTGTCATTTATATGATCTCTAAGGTCTCTAGCTCAAAATCTTCTGATCCTATGATTTTGGTATGAAAGTTTCATTAAGTCCATGAAAGCAGTCACCAAATTGCTAATTTTTCTCCCTGATTTGCTGAACATTGGCATCAAATGAAGTATTAAACAAGGATAATTTTTTTCCAGATATATTCTCTTGTGTCATGGAAATTGTTCCAGTGTAAGGACCAAACAAAAGAAATGATTTCCATTGATTATCTCAATGTTCCAGTTCACAGATGACATTGTATTCATTGCATACAGTCAGAACTCTAAAAAAAGTTCCTTGTTAAAATCATCCAAAAGAAAGTGGTCTAGCCACTCATTGCTAAAAACAATGAGAATAAGCAATGCATCCTACTCAGATTATGACATTCAGCTGGAGAGGCCCTGGGGTATCGAGTTTGCCTGTCAATATGTATATCATGAACAAATGTTTTAAATGGATGATGATTTGGTCTGAGAATTAAGCAGGTGGAAGAGATTGGGTTGTATCCCATTTGGGAAACTATGATGCTTTCAATGAATCCCAAATTGCTTGCTGCTATTGTAGCCAGTCTCTTAAATATCACTATTTTCTGGATAATATTATATGGCTTCAAATCCTGGATCATCCCAATATTTAAAGAATAAAATTATAAGTCAATCTGAAGAAATGATACAGGAAGGCACAAGTAGGTTGCAACATGTTGGCAATAGATTGGCATGAAAAAAGTTTCTAGAAAAACATCATTTAGCATGTGGACCAAGGGAATGGGAGGCAAGTCTATCATGTAGTAGAGAGTAAAATGTGATGGGTGAAAACCTTGAGGACTGCATTAGACTACTTAGAATGCCAAGACACTGTGAAAAAAGTTTTTTTTAGGATGTTAAGTATATCATTATTTGGAGTTTTGTCTGGAAACAGGAGAACAGAGAAGGATTGTGTGATCTCTGGTTAAAAGAGTAAATATTTTAATGAAATAATGAATCTTCTGAATATCAGAGCAAATTGATGATTATTAGTTTAGTGTCTACATTTGGAAATTGTTAAAGTTGTCATTGCATGGTTGATTGTCTTCTTCACTCTCATAAAGGACTAAAATGATATCACTATTTTGGGGATGAGGCACAGTGTGTCTGACTGTTGCTGATCACACCAATATGAGCTTAGAAGTCTATACCACAGGTCAGTCACAAATAGCCACTTGAACATTTTGAGTGGAAATAATGTCATTGAGCAATAATAACAATGACAACTCACATTTATTCATTTTTTTTTGCCAGACCTTTGATTTCATCAGTGTAAAGAGCTGCCAATGAGATTTTTATACCATTAGGATCTGCAACTATGTGACAATTCAGTCTGAGAGGGTGGTTGTCTGGGACATTGAGATGCTAAATGACTTGCCTAGGATCATCTAGCTCACACATGTCAGAGGCAGAACTTGAACCCAGATCTTCAGGGCCCTAAGGCCAGCTCTGTTTTCTCCTCCATTCTGCTTCCCTGTAGCACTTTAAAGTTCAGAAAGTTCCTTTCTTCTAACAATCATGTGAGGTAGACAATGCAAGGAATATCACCTTTATTTTATAGATGAGGAAACTAGTTTCAGAGAGGTGAAATCATTTGAAAGCATGAGTACATTCCTTTAACTCTCTGCACTCCAGTTAGCTCATCTATAAAATTCAGGCTTTTGTCTATATCAGTGGTGCCAAACTCATGTAGAAATGGATCCCTGCTAACTATAAATGGTTTAGAAAACTGCAAATTAGCATTATCTATTTTTGATCATATTTTTATTTATTTTGTTAAAGTTTCCTGATTATATTTTAGTCTAGCAACATTGAAGTTTTGATGACTGAGTTTGACACCTCTGAAGTCTCAAAGATTCTTTCCTATGCTGCCTATGTTTCCATAATACTATTGAAACTTCTTTTTAAGTGACATAGGAGAGAATAGACTGGGGGAGGGGGGACACACTGGGATGGCTGTTTTGGGGCGGTGGGTGGGGGAAAGACGGGGAGAAAATATGTAACTCAAAATCTTGTGGAAATGAATGATGCAAACTATAATAAAATTTAAAAAAAGAAAAGAAACTTCTTTTTATCGCTAAGGAGAGAACAAACTTTAGTAGAGGCTATGTTTAATTCTAGGACTATTTGTCCAGAGGTTCCCCTTTTCCATAATGTGATCTACTCATTTATAGCAAACATTCAGAATGAAACAAAAACCCATCTATCTTTTTTTTTTTCTGGAAACAAAACTCATTATAAAAGTATAGACAACAAATAAACAAGATTTAAGGGTAAGCAATGCCAGTTAGCTAGGCAATGGTGAGAGGGAGGAAATGGAAGGGCAATAAATTCACACAGTCCCGTGTGGCAGCAAATTTGGTACAGACAGGCCACTATTTAAGTGGGTCAGAGAGCCAGACACAGCTCTAACTTCTCATGATTATATTTAGTTTGCTGTAGCCGTGTCCTTCTCTTACAAAGTATTAGCCATGACATCTCTCCCCTTTCACTCCCATTTTCCCAGAGAGACCCCAAATTTCCCTATGCTTCCCCAATTCTTTTGTGGTTTCCACTTTCTAAGATCCTTCCGTCCCTCTTTTCAGCTAAAAAGTAGAAAAAAAGTTATACTTCTTATTAGGTCCATTTGCAATCATAGACTATGATCCTTGCATTTTGAAAGATCTCACTTTTTGGAAGTTAAATTCATCATTATAAGGTACTTTTTTACCACTTATATTTTCTAGTCACACCAACACATGGGGCTCAATATATTTAAAAAGTCATTTCTCTCTGAGATTCCCAGATGAAAATCTAGATTTACATGCAAAGGGTGATTGCCATTATTTTTTCTGTGCAGGAAAGAATTTTATTTGTTCCTTTTTGCCATGCGTTGCCTTGTCAGACGTTGGATTGAGAATCAGTTAATCCAGGGTTTTCAGCTGGCCAATACCCAATCACACTGACTTCCTCTGTGTGATGGACCATACAGCAATCTATTGTTAAGTTAAGAAGTCTGCAAAAATATTGATTTAACAAAAACACTGCTTTATTTCAATGGCTTTGCATTGCATTGCATCATTTTGGGGAAGAATATAGTCTGGTGGCCAAAATAATTTTTTTTTTCCTGATTTTCATCTTGCTTTAAAACTATCTTCTTGAATGACTGATGGAAGGACTTTTAAACTACTGTCACCTCAGTTTTCCCGTCAATGAAATGTGGAACTGAGAGTGAAGGGGTAGCTGGTAGATAATTTCTCTGGGTCTGCATAAAACCTGGTGCAACAGCTGGACGTTTTGTTCTAGCTCCTGTCTTTTCTCTCCCTCTCCTCTTTGTTATATGATGTCTTATGTTCTGGTTTAAAGCACTTGCCCCGGGGCAGGGACATAGGACTCTTTACCTGGAGTCCTTTACCCATGCTCCTTAAGACTCTTAGAGAATTCTGCTTCCTAAAGAATTATGCTTTCCTTCAACTAATTAGTTAGGTGCCCTCAAGGTCACCAACTTGTCTATATCTCTACACATGTAGAATGAGCGGAAACATGTTGTTGTGGATAGTCAACTGGTCTTGATGTTATGAAGATCAGTGTATTAAAGTGTTATCAGTCACATACTGGTTGTATGACTCTTGATTAAAACAGTTAACCTTATTATGCTCTAGGCAACTTGCTAAGCTGCAGAAAGTGGATGATAGGCATTGATTTTGGGGGGTTTTCTTGGAGGGGGGAAGACAGGACAATTGGGGTTAAATGACTTGCCCAAGGTCACACAGCTAGTTGTGTCAAGTGTCTGAGGTCGTATTTGAACTCAGATCCTCCTGACTTCCGGGTCAGTGCACCACCTAGCTGCCCCCTGATAGGCACTGTTAAAGAGAGTTTCCTCAATGGTAGCTCCATATGCTAATGAAATCATAGATCTTTCCCTCAACCTTTATACTCACCCCATCCCTCCCACAGAGAAAAAAGAGAAATTTGGGTTAGATGGTCTCTGAATTCCCTTCCAGTTCCATGAGTCTTTGACATTCTAGCTTGTGGTACTAGTGAGATACATAAATGTCAACTGCTTTTTAGTCTCATCCCTAAAGCTGTCTTGTTTGACCTTCAGGGGCTCTTTTTTATATTGATACCTACTATTTTATCCTTTATGCTTTACTTTATTTTTAATTTCTGTTTTATGTAGTACAGGTGATGTCAATGCAATGGTTGTATTCTAGCCCATGTCCCCAAACAAGGTAAATTAAATGACTTCTCTTTCTCTCTTTACTCTTAGGATTTCCTTTTAGTTCTCTCAAATAACCTTCTACTAGTTTTAGAAGGATCCAGTCCTTTGATGTAAGAAAATGGAATATAACGATGGTCAACATTTCCATACAAAAAAACACATATAGTGCCCCTTATCCCAAACCACAGAGTCCTAAAATAGTCAAAGTGAGAATCTCAACCCCTTTCTCAGGAGGTCCATCTCACACATAGAGTTACTAGAAGAATTTTTCCTCATGTATCTAACTATCCAGTATCTAAGAACATACAAGGACTAAGCAACAATTATAGTTGGCACTTGAGATTAGAGCAATAGAGCATTCAGGATGGGGCTGCAGTAAAGTATTCCTATCAGATCATCTTCCATTTCTCAAGAACAGAGCCTAACTGGATGTAATAAAATTCAATTTCTATAATTTCCAAACTTTTCTAAGTTTTTCCAACCACTCTAATCATTTTGATGCTTCTTGCTGTTATTTTCATAAAAAGAAAGTAAGGGGGGGAAGTTATACCCTGTAAAGAAGCCTACCAAGCTTTTCCTCAATGAACTTAGTTTCAGAAGAAAGAAAAAAAACCAACAACAATTAGTCTTGAATATTACTATATGCAATGGTAAAAAACTTAATAATAGATACATTAGGAACTATAATAGATAATGGGAATAATTAATGAACCAATAATGTATTATAATCTCACATAACTACAGATTATAATGCAACAAAGGCACTTTATAGTCTGAGTTAAACCAGGAATGTAGGAATATTTGTTGTTTTATATGAAAATTATCACTCTTCACTTAGTTATCAAGTTCCTGGAAATTAAGGGTTTATGATTGAAGATTAACTTTAATGGTTGACTCTAGAAAAGAAAAATCTGAGTTAAAGCCCAGGAAGACATACCAAAAATGGGTATTGGGACTAAAAGATGCTGTGGCTTACGTTATTATACCAAAGATAGACTTCAAAGCAGGAAGATTACTCTTTAAAAGAAGCTGATTTGTCAGTGATTGCATAGATCTTAAAATAACACTTTTGGGAACCTCTCATATAAAAGGACCAAGTGAAACTGGGATCTGAAGATAAGGAAGATGCTATTAGCACATATATTGAACCTGTCAAAGAGTTCTTTTAGGTCTTCTATAAATGTACCTTTTCTTAGCACTCTTACTAAGGCATGGCCACTGGGGTTTTGCCCAGAGGAGGAAGTTTAGAAGATGCTAATGGTAATGTTACTGGATATGTTTCCTCCCATCCCATCTCCTCTCCATGAGTAATAGTTTTGTATCTTACCAATGAGATTTGCAAATATCCTGCTTCTCCATGACCTCATTATTTGAATCTCTCTCCATTGATGAGCTTATTTTTGTTACCATGAATTGTATGAGATACAAATTGTGTGAATTATAAATGGAGTCTGTGTACTAAGCAATGGCTTTATGTGTCTGTGTACCTATATTTGCCAGGATAGTGAAATCTAAATAACTAATAAGTTTGATGACAGAATTCCATGTACATTACTTTCTTCTGACTCTCACTTCTCTGGTCAACCATATTTCACAGAATTGCTTTCGTTTGGGAGCATTGCTGGTATCATATGCATGTAGTTAGGCAATGATGTGACAATTGAGAATCTTTACATAAATTACTAAAACTCTTTCCATACTTGTGTGTGGAATAGACCTGAGCAAACACATCACTTATCAAGTTATTGTTAAGTCATTTTCATTCATGTATGATTCTTCATGATCCCATTTGAGGTTTTCTTGGCAGAGATAATAAAATGGTTTCTCATTTTTTCCAGCTCATTTTATAGATGAGGGAACTGAGGCAAACTATTAAGTGACTTGCCCCAGGTAACAAAACTAGTTAAGTGTTTGAGGCCTTATTTGAACTCAGATAGATGAGTCTTCCTAACTGCAGGTTTGGTACTCTATCCATTGTGCCACCTAGCTGCCTATCAAGCAGATTCAAAAGGGCTCTCTTACTGAGTAACACTCCCATTTTTTTTTTTATTTGTCATGAAAGCTAGAAGGGATTGCCCTAGGCTAAGACCTTGAAACACAAAGAATAAGATGGGTTGGAGAGTTTGCTTAACAATAGCCTCTGGGTGTTAGGCCACAGTTCTTCCTGGCATACATCTCAGCTTCCAATTGATAACATCTTGAATTTACTGTGACAACCAAGGCCTAAGCTACAAGTACTCATTTTCATCTCAACCAGTACAGAAAATCTACAGTAAAATTTGCCAGTTGTAGTTGTTTAAAAGGTTTAAATTATTTTTAAAATAGAGGTTTAAAAATTTTTTTTGACTACTGACTACTTTATTATTGAAAATATTTGGGGAAGTTCCCATAATCAAGGAAGCAGGAAAGCAAGAATTTAAGTCCCTACTATCTATCCATCTCTCTCTCTCTCTCTCTCTCTCTCTCTCTCTCTCTTTTTCTGTACGTCTCTCTAAGAATAGACAAGATGCTATATTAATCAAAGATAATAGCATTTCTAGGAGGAGACTGCAAGGGTTATATTTAGTATTTTTAAATATAGAAATGAAGGCACTGACAATGAATTTTTTTAAATTTCGTTTTATTAAATTTGTTTATCTACTTTTAGTTTACAATATTTGGTTCCACAATCCCTTGACTTCCAAGTTTTCTCCCCCTCCCCCTTCTTCTCCCTCCCTTCCATGGGTGCATGCAATCCTATATAAGCTCTACAAATACCTTAGCATTAAGCCTTAGGTTGTAAAGAATTATAACCAATGGAGTGAACAATGAGAAACAAGGATTGAAACAAAACTAAACACAAAAGAGAAAGCAAGTAGTTTGCTTCAATCTGTATTCAAACTCCATAATTCTTTTTTCTAGATGTGAATATCCTTTCTATCATGAGTCTTTTGGAGTTGTCTTATAACCTTACACTGCTGAGGGGACCCCAGTCTATCAAAGTTACTAGTCATAGATATGATGTGTCTGTAATTGTGAATAAAGTTCTCCTGATTCTGCTTTTCTCACTCAGAATCAGTTTATCTAAGTCTCCAGGTTATTATGAAGTAAGTCTGCTCTTCATTTCTTATAGCACAACAGTATTCCATTGCATTCATATACCACAACTTGTTTAGCCATTCCCCAATTGATGGGCATCCCCTTGATTTCCAGTTCTTTGCCACTACAAAAAGAGCTGCTATAAATATTTTTGTGCAAATGGGTCTTCCTCCTACTTGTATGATCTCTTTAGGACACAGCTCTAGAAGTGGTATTGCTAGGTCAAAGGGTATGCACTTTTTTATAGCCCTTTGGGCATAGTTCCAAATTGCTCTCCAGAATGGTCGGATCAATTCACAACTCCACCAACAATGCATTAGTGTTCCAATTTTTCTACATCTTCTCCAGCATTTATCATTTTCCTGTTTTGTTATCTTAGTTAATCTAACCAGTGAGGTGTAGTACCTCAGAGTTGTTTTAATTTGCATTTCTCTAATCAATAGTGATTTAGGACATTTTTTCATATGTTTGTAGATATATTTAATTTCTTCCTCTGAAAACTGCCTGTTCATATCCTTGGACCATTTGTTAATTGGTGAATGACTTGTATTCTTATACATTTGACTCAATTCTCTGTATATTTTAGAAATGAGGCCTTTATCAGAGACCCTGGTTATAAAAAGTCTTTCCCAATTTTTCACTTTCCTCCTAATCTTGGTGACATTAACTTTATTTGTACAAAAACTTTTCAGTTTAATGTAATCAAAATTATCCATTTTGCATTTGTAATTCTCTTTATCTCTTGTTTCGGTATAAATTCCTCCCTTCTCCATAAATCTGACAGGGAAACTATTCCTTACTCTCCCAGATTGCTTTCAGTCTCAGCCTTTATATCTAGATCATGCACCCATTTAGATGTAAGATATTTAGACATCTATGCCCAGTTTCTGCCATACAATTTTCCAGTTTTCCCAGGAGTTTTTGTCAAATGGTGAATTCTTATCCCAAAATCTAGGCTCTTTGGGTTTGTCAAACAGTAGATTACTATATTCATTGACTGCTGTGTCTCCTGTACCTAATCTATTCCATTGATCTACCACTCTATTCCTCAGCCAGTACCAAGTAATTTTGATGACTGCAGTTTGAAATCTGGTATGGCTCGGCCATCTTCCCTAACATTTTTTAAAATTAATTCCCTTGATATTCTGGACCTTTTGTTCTTCCCGATGAATTTTGTTACTATTTATCTAGCTCTATGAAATAATTTTCTGGTAGCTTTATTGGTATGGCACTGAATAGGTAAATTAATTTAGGTAAAATTGTCATTTTTATTGTATTAGCTCAACCTAGCCATGAGCAACTGATGTTTTTCCAATTATTTAGATCTGACTTTATTTGTGTGAAAAGTGTTTCATAAGTGTATTCATATATTTCCTGGGTTTGTTTTGGCAGGTAAATTCCCACATATTTTATAGTGTGTACAGTAACTTTAAATGGAATTTCTCTTTCTATTTCTTGCTGTTGGACTTCATTAGAAATGTATAGGAATGCTGAGGATTTGTGTGGGTTTATTTTATATCCTGCAACTATGCTATATTTATTTATTATCTCAAGTACTTTTTTATTTCATTCTCTAGGATTCTTTAAGTATATCATCATATCATCTTCAAAGAGTGAAAACTTAGTCTCTTCTTTGCCTAACCTAATTCCTTCAATTTCCTTTTCTTCTCTTATTGCTACAGCTAAAATTTCTAGTACCAAATTGAATAAGAGGGGTGACAGTGGACATCCTTGTTTCAACACCAATCTTATTGAAAATGCTTCTAACTTATACCCGTTACATATAATATTTGCTGATGATTTAAGATAGATGCTACTCTATTTATTCCTGTACTTTTTAGTGTTTTTAATAGGAACGGGTGTTGTATTTTGTCAAAGGCTTTTCCTGCATCTATTGAGATAATCATATGGTTTCTACCAGTTTTGTTGTTGATATGATTGATTATACTAATACTTTTCCTAATATTGAAACATCCTTGCATTCCTGGAATAAATCCTACCTGATCAAAGTGTATTATTCTCATGATAAGTTGTTGTAGTGTTTTTGCTAATATTTTATTTAAAGTTTTAGCATCTATATTGATGAGGGAAATTGGTCTATAATTTTCTTTCTCTAATTTGGCTCTTCCCGATCTAGGTATCAGTATCATATTTGTGTTATAAAAGGAATTTGGTAAGTCTCCTTCTTTTCTAATTTTCCCAAATAGTTTATAAAGTATTGGAATCAATTGTTCTTTAAATGTTTGATAGAATTCACTTGTAAAACCATCTGGCCCTGGAGATTTTTGCCTAGGGAGTTCATTGATGGCTTGTTCAATTTTTTTTTTTTTCGGAGATGGGGTAATTTAAGTATTCTACTTCCGTTTCAGTTAATCTAGGCAATTTATATTTTTGTAAATATTCATCCATTTCAATAAGATTATGAAATTTATGAGCATACAATTGGGCAAAATAATTCCTAATTATTGTTTTAATTTCGTCTTCATTGGAGGTTAGTTCATCCTTTTCATTTTTGATACTGTTAATTTGATTTTTTTCTTTTTTTTTTATCAAATTGATTAAAAGTCTGTCAATTTTATTGTTTTTTTTTATAAAACCAGCTCTTAGTTTTATTTATTAATTCAATAGTTTTCTTAATTTCAATTTTATTAATCTCTCCTTTAGTTTTCATTATTTCTAATTTAGTATTTAATTGAGGATTTACAATTTGTTCTTTTTCTAGCTTTTTCAGTTGCATGCCCAATTTATTGATCTCCATTTTCTCTATTTTATTCATTTATGCATTCAGAGTAATAAAACTTTCCCTAAGAACTGTTTTCCCTGCATCCCACAAGTTTTGGTATGTTGTCTCATTATTATCATTCTCTTGAATGAAATTACTGATCATTTGATTTCTTGTTTGACTCACTCATTCTTTAGGATTATTTAGTTTCCAATTAACTTTTAGTCAATCTTTCCATGACCCTTTTTCACATATAATTTTTTTTGCATCATGATCAGAAGTAGATGCAGTTAGTATTTCTGCCTTTCTGCACTGGATAGTAAGGTTTTTATGCTCTAATACATGTTCTGTTTTTGTGTATGTGCCATGTACTGCTGAGAAGAAGGTATATTACTTCTTATCTCCATTTAGTTTTCTCCAGAGGTCTATCATATCTACATTTCCTAACATTCTATTCATCTCCTTTTTCAAGTTCAGAGAGGGGGAGATTGAGGTCCCCCACTAGTATATTTTTCCTTTCTATTCCTTCCTCTAACTCTCTTAACTTCTCCTCTAGGAATTTGGATGCTATACCACTTGATGTATATATGTTTAGTAATGATATTGCTTCATTTCTGATGGTGCCTTTTAGCAGGATCTAGTTTCCTTCCTTATCTCTTTTAATTAGATCTATTTTTGCTTTTCCTTTATCTGAGATAAAGATTGCTACCCCTGCTTTTTTTTTTTTTTTACTTTAGCTGAAGCATAATATATTCTGTTACAGCCTTTTAACTTTACCCTGTGTGTATCCCCCTATTTCAAATGTGTTTCTTATAGAAAGCATATTGTAGGATTAAGGTTTTTAATCCATCCTGCTATCTGCCTCAGTTTTATGGGAGAATTCATCCCATTCACATTCACAGGCATGATTACTATCTGGGTCTTTCCCTCCATCCTATTCCCTCCCCTGTTTATGCTTTTATTTCTCCCTTCCCCTCCTTAAGAGTTTTCCTTTTGACCACTGCCTCCCTCAGTATTCCTTCCCTATCATCCCCCTCCCTTTTCCTACCCTTCCCCCTTACTACTTCTTTCCTCTCTTCTAAGAATCCCCGTTTTCTTTCTCCTTTACTCTCCTAGTGCCTGTAAAGCTCTCTAGATTTTTATATTTAACAACATATGTTATTCCCTCCTTGAATCAAAACTGATGAGAGTAGATTTCATACAGTGCTCCTCTTCCTCCCTTCTTTCTCTCTATGATAATAAGTTTTTGTGCTTGACAATGAATTTATAGACAAAATTATAATAATTATAGCTTCTGTTATAGTTCCTGTTAGTATCGAAAAATGGTTTCCTGTAATGCCATGTAAATTGAAGGATGTCATTGTGAGCTAAATAATAGTAATATGATTTTTGTGGGGTAGATCTGGACCTGTCAGCTAGATGGGCTTCTAGATGGTGCAGTGGAGAGAGTTCCAGGTCTAGAGTCAGGCAGACTCATCTTCCTGAATTCACATATGGCCTCAGATACTTACTAGCTGTGTGACCCTAGCCAAGGCACTTAACCTGTTTGCCTCAGTTTCATCATCAGTAAAGTGACCTGGAGAAGTAAATAATAAACCACTCTAGTATCTCTGCCAAGAAAACGCTAAATGGGGTAACAAAGAGTTGGACAGAACTGAAAAATGACCAAATGCTAAAAAGAAACAACTGAAATTGTCATTTTATTTGTGTAGGGAACACAAGGTAAGGAAATTCCCTCTACCAAGATAGAGTCCATCTTTATCAAATGGTCTTTATGAAATACCTGAGAGTCATGAGAGGTTGACCAGTGTCACACAGCCAGCATGTGATTAAGCAATAACTAAATCCATGTCTTTTTGATTCTTAGGTGTGCTCTGTATCCTTGAAGCTAAACTACCTCTCATTATGAAAATATTAGGGGCAAAGATGCACTGGAAAAACAACAACAACAACAACAACAACAACAACAACAACAACAACAACAACAACTCTACTTTTTAATGTAACAGAATCCTAGCTAGTAGCATTCTAACCATGTTACGTCTATCAGGCACAGAAGCCCTTGATGATGAAGCATAAGGGAGTTTCATAGTCTAGTAATTAAGTTAGCATTTCATTAAAGATTAATGTGGGTATCCCTTATGGATGGAAACTACATCTGATAAATACCCTGAATCTTTAATTCAGATATGAAAGCCTTGCCAGGGAATGATAATTGACACCCCAAGGTGCCTTGTTGAACAAAATCCCATTACTCTCCATTATATTAGAAATCTGTTCACATTCTATGCTTGCCAAGGTGGATAATGCCTACATTTATGTGACTACAACTTATCAAATACATAACTCACATGAAGTTCATGTTCACCTTTATTCTGGCACAGGTGATTACCAATTGAGACAGAGGAGGGGCATTAATGCAGAGATGTCCCTCATGAAATGGAAGTTCAGATGTATCTGAGCTAAAGCAGAGGATAGTGTCTGGGATGCTGAGCTCAGAGTCAGAAAGACTTGTATTTGAATTTCACTATGAACATTTAGGGGCCATCTGCCCATGGACAAGTAATTTAATTTATCTGAGATTTAAGATGTTTTAAATATACAACATGAGGATTATAATATACAATACCTACCTAATAGGGTTATTGTGATGCTCAAATGAGATGTAGGCAAAGAACTTTGTAAAAGTTAAAGTGCTATATGCTATATATTATTAAATAGTTGGGAACCATAGGCATAGAGAAGTCAAATATAGAACTGTAAATTTTGGGTGTTTTATATTCCAACTACTTCTTAGTACATATGAGTACACCAGCCCCAAGAAATGAAGGAACTTGCACTCAGGGAAGCTAGGTTTAAATCCTGTCTATCATGTTCACTGTTTATATCACCTTGTTCAAATTCATCTGCCTAGGCCTCTGTTTCCTCTTATGTAAAATGAAGAGTGGTTGGGCTAGATGACCTTTTATATCCATTATAGATTAACATCTATATAAACCTTTATCGTTCTCTCTTTTTCTCTGCCTTAAAACTCCAAACCCTGTTCTTCATTTTCATTGTCATTTCCGAAGTTTCTGTCCTACAGTTCTTTCCCAGACCGTAACCCCCATACTGGTTATACTCTTTTCCTTTTCAATTCTTGACCCTTTGGTGAGCCAGTTCAATTCTTCATTGTCTTCTACTCTTGAGTCCCTTGCCCCTTGTCATATCACCAACCAAGTCTTTCCAAGCCCCAGACTTGGATTATTCCCATTGTCTACTGACTTTGCTCCTATTCAGATAAATGAAGCTTGAGAAACTATTTTGGAGGATTTCACTAGACAGTTAAATTTGATATGGACACTCACTGCAACAAGGCAATCATTTTACACTTTCTTAATTAAATCACTATCCCAGACACCTGGTGGCCTGTTGAAGAGAGTGCTGGACCTGCAGTCACAATAATGTGATATTAAATTCATTCCCAAACCCTTACTAATTGTGGGACCCTGAGCAAGTCACTTAACCGCTGTCTGCCTCAGTTTCCTTATCTGTAAAATGCAGATAATAAAAGCATGTACCTCATAGAGTTGTGAAGATCATGAAATCATATCTGTAAAGCACTTGGCACAGTGTCTGGCACATAGTAGACATAATAAATCCTTGTTCCCTTCCTTTCCTTTACCTCTTCACTATACAACTCAACACAGCAGTGTTTTCAAACATTTTTATTCATCCTCAAGCCTCTATAGCTTCCTCTCTCTCTCTCAGCTGAGAACTTTACTTCATATTTCACTGAAAAAATTAATGCCATTTGTTAAGTTTCCTCTTCTCTCCTCTTTTTCATTTATATCACCCAAATGCATTCTATTATTATCTTCTCTTTCACCCCTATCTTACATGAAGGGATGGCCATAATATTTGCCAAAGGAAACCCTTCTATGTGGACAAATGATCCCATCTCATCCTATGTTCTCTAGAAGACTGCTCCCTCTACCAACCTCACCCCTTACTAGTCTTCAATATTTTTTCCTACTGGCTGCTTTTCTGCTGTCTATAATCACACTCATGTCTCCCACATCCTCAAAACCCCACCGACTTGATCAGTCCATTCTGTTAGCTACAGTCATATCTCTCCACCTCTTCAACCAGTCTATAGTCAATGACTCTACTTTCATTACTTTCACTCTCTTCTTAACTCACTGCTGTGTGGCTCTCTCCCAAGTTACCAAAGATCTCTTCATGACCAAATCTAAGGATCTCTTCTCAATTCTCATACTTCTTGATCTCTCTGCAGATTTCTGACACAGTCTATTTTACCTTTCTTGATATTCTCTTCTCTCTAGGTTTTTATAGTACTGCTTGCTCTCTCCTTATTCTTTTACCAATTTGACCTTTTCTCAGTCTCTTTTATAAGATCTTCATCCAGGTTACACCTGCTAGCCAGGGGTATCTCCCTGAGTTTCTGTCTTGGACAAGTCTCTTCTCCCTCTATACCATTATTCTTGATGATCTCATCATCTCCCATGGATTCAATTTTTATCTCTATTCAGATGATTCTTGGATATATTTATCCATCTCTATCCCCTCTCCTGTCTTCAGATGACTTTAGTCATCTCCAACTTCCTGTTAGACATCTGTAACTAGATATTTTGTTGAAATGTTAAACTCAACATGTCCAAGACTTAACTTCATTATCTTCCCCCCTGAATCTTCCCCTCTTCCCAAGTTACCCATTATTGTCAAAGGTACCATCAAGCATCTTCTCAATTAGCCAGGTTCACAATTTGTGTGTCATAATCCACTACTCCTTTTCTCTTACCCCTCCTCCAATCCAATTGGTTGCCCAATGCTTTAGTCTCTACCTTTGCAACATGTTTTGTATATGTCTTCTTCTCTTCTGACACTGCCTAGTTCAGGTTCTCATCAACTCACGTTTGGACTACTGCAATAGTTTTCTGGATAGTCTTCATACCTCAAGCTTCTCTGCAATCTATTCCATCCTTCTTTCATCAGTTAGATTGGTCCTTGTAAATATGATTATATCACTCCTCTCCGGTGGTTCCCTGTTACTTTTATGATCAAATACAAAATCCTGTTGGTTTTTTAATGCCCTCCATAACCTTCCCCCTTCCTATCTTTCTAATTTCCTTATAATTTACTCCCTTCCACTTAATAAATGCTTGTTGAATGTTGCCTGACCCCACGTATTCTATGATCCAGTGATTCTGGTCTCCTTGATGTTTCTCATGTAAGACACTCCATCTCTTGACTGTGTTTTTCTGCTGGCTATCTCCCATGCCTTGAATGCTTTTCTTATTTTTCTCTGCCCCCTGGCTTTTCTAGCTTCCTTTAAATCTCTGCTAAAATTCCACTAATAGAAGTCTTTCCTGGTCCCTCTTAATATTAATATCTTCCCTCTGAGTTTGCTTTCAATTTACCATATGTATCTTGTTTGTACATAGTTGTTTGTATGTTGTTTTCCTCATTCTTCTTGAAGGCAGGGACCATATGCTTTTTGTTATTATTTCCTTCCTTGAATCCTTAGTGCTTAAAACAACAGAGACAATAGTAAGCTTTAATACATATTTGTTGATGAGCTATTTTATAAAATTATAGTGCGCGGGCTGTTCAAGTAGTACTAGCGCCTCTGGTGTGAGGACTTGCCAGGTTGTTTTCAGGGTTACTCAACCACCTTTGGTGTCTACCTGGCACTTAACTCTCACATGTGGCTCCAAGAAGCTATAACATGAACAGCAGTTACACTCTGGTGTAACAGTAAGCACCCTAGCATGCCTAGGGCGGCTACTAGCACAGGTTCTTAGATCTGCTTTTCTAAAGGAAAGCAACTCAAAATGGGTTAACAAGCTTACTTTAATCAAACATATCATTTACCTAGT
>CM053590.1:77945502-77959479 GCA_028646515.1 Pseudochirops corinnae | reverse complement strand
GATGAGGGGGGAAGGAAGCAGGGGATGGCAGGGTGGGGGGATAGGTTTTTAGAAGCACACACTTTTGTAAAGTGACAAAGTACAGAACAGAACAAGTGGGGGGTGGAATAGGAAGGAGGAAAATATACAGGTACTGGGGTAGGGAGATCCATCTTGCCCTACCGGAAAGTCAGAGGGGTAATGGGGGAAGATAGAGGAGATAGCTAATTTTGGGGAGGGGGTATACAGTGGAATTGCTGTTTTGGGGTGGTGGGTAGGGGAAAGATGGGGAGAAAATTTGTAAATCAAAATATCATGGAAATGAATGATATAAACTAAAAACAAAAAAAAAGTTTAAAAAAAGAATTTGTTTAAAAAAAATTGTTTAATAATGTTTCCCTTCCCTTCCTATTACACTTTTTCCTTTTCTTTCACCTCCCACATCCTCCATCTTCCCTTCCCTACCTATTAGTTGCTCATTATAATCTTCAGCTGACACTTCATACCTTTCCTTAGGAATGGTCATATTAAGATACTTTAATAGCAGCTATTAGGAAACAATTTCCAGACTTATCCTAAATGGGGAGTAAAGGGTATTCTAATATCATAGCAGTTAGAAACCTTTTTGCCAATATTATCTAACATATACCACCAGACTCTAGAGTGGCAAGTAGGCTCCAGAGATGAAGCCAAAGATTACCCTTACATAGACAAGGTTTCAGGTATATTAAGTGTCTTGATGGAAGTCAAATGTGCTTCAGCAGAAATAGCTCTAGGTCCCCTGATGTTTGGCCTGGCTATATTTCATCTCTTAGGAGCTTGATTTTCATGTAGCTTCCTTTTGAGTTTGTAAACCTAGCATGCAAAACTGCAGGGACACAGACCGCCCCACCAAAAAAAAATAGAATTGGGAGACATTCTAGTTAGACATTTAAAATGAACTGGATTCCTGCTTAAGTCACATGTTATCTACTAAAGGGATTTATTTTGAATGGAGATGAGCTTTGTCCCTTAACCTATTTGGTTCTATACATTTACCAGTACATATGTTGTACTGGCTGCCTTGAGACATGCTAGATTCCACCTTATTGCATATTATCCAATAGAACCCATAAAGGCATAATGGTGCAATGGATAGAAGGATGAAATTGTTATCATCAAGACCTGGGTTCAATGCCTCCCTTAGACACTATGTGGTACTGAACAAGTTATTTAACCTCTCTTTTCCTCAGTTTCCTCATCTGTAAAATGAAGGAGTAGATTCAGTTACCTGTAAGGTCCCTTCAAGCCCTAAATCTATAATCCCATGGACTGTTGTAAATATATTTGCTTTAGTACAAATTAAACTTCAGATAACCTCAACAATCCCTTCCAACTCTAAGATCCCACTTTTCTGTGTGTAATGGCAGGGAAAGGGGAGAGACAAGGTCAATTGAAGCCAGTTTTCATAAATACCATCCCCTATTTCTTATTAAAAGTGATCATTCACACAATTGAAGCAGAGGTTCCAACTGAAGTCTTGATTGAAGTCATCTCTACATGTATGAATTGAGGGTTTGCTCAGGACTCCACCAAACCTAACATAACCAAAGGCTCTCCTTATTCTTCATGATTTTTTGAGAAATCCCAAAATACCAAGTCTTTAAGCACTCAGAATACATGACCCATTAAGATGGACCAGGACAAATTAGTTATAAAAAGGGCCTAGCTCCAAGTGTACTCCATGGGGAATACTATAGTCACGGTCAACTCAGAGAGAGTTCTCCTGAATTGATAATTACTTTGGGAAACCATGAAATTATGAAATGGTGGCCGACATACTTGATTCTTTGCTTATTTGCCAGGAAAGACCATTATTGGCAGCAGGAAACAGACAGGAATCACTTTAATTGCCACAGAGGATGCAGAGACAGGTGGCAACAGAGGTTCAGAGGGAGGCAACTTGGGAACAGGGAATGGAATGGTGAAGGAAAGGAGGCAGCATGGGGAACACAATAGGGATGAGGAGATGCAGATAATATCACTAATGTAAGCATGGGTTAGAGATGAGAGCACTAGGCAGCATGGATCTGATGTAGATGGAAGAGGGCTTGGGGAACAAGTGCTTGAGGTCTCATTTTTATAAAGTTTTTGGGAAAAACAGATCAACTCATATCTGTGCCACCTTGGGATTAGTTCATTAACATATCCAAGTTATCTTAAAGATATTGGTAAAACTTCAAAGTCATCATCTCAAAGTTATTAGAATCTTTTTTAATGTTCTGTTGGTCTAGAACAGTGGACTTCTGGAATTTGTCTAGAATTCACATATCATGAGACCAGAACCCTTACAGAAGTGTCTAGATAGCTTCCACTGGTTCAGCCCATATTACCAGATTGTGAATTTTGGTTCATATATGCTACAATTTGTAAATTATGCTCCTCCAATTTTTAGGATGGATTATATGTGGTTTCCAGGTTCCTCTTTGCAATTTTATTTTCTGCTATAGCCCCTTTATACTAGCTACTTATAAACTTACTATACTAACTAGAAGAAGGAAGTGATAAAGGAGACCAGAAAAAAATAAAATTTTAACACATCTCTTAAATATAGATAATTACCTATGTGTACACATTTATAATGTACACTACAAAAATACACAAAAAATATTTTAAAGGAAGAAATAAAGATAAAAATATAAGTTTTATTGTTAATAGTATAAAAACCTTTTTATTCTCACTAAAATGGTATTATTATGTTTTAGTCAGAATAACATGATTGAATGTGCTTCTTTAAAAAAAAATCTTAGTTTTATACTTTGTAATTCTGCTATTTAGATGTTCGAAGTTTAGATTATCTTTATATTAATTTTTAACAGCTACTGTGGCTGAAAAAGATATTTCACAGAAATATATCACTCCAAATGGGAGAAGGGCATCACTGGCTACATTTGATAAATCATAATATTGACTTTTAAATCCTAACCAATAATTAAGCAAAGGGTTTTGATGAAATTTGGCTAGTAAATTTCCATCTGCCATCATGTCAACAAGTTGTTCTTACAAAATATTTGAAGAGAGTTGAATTTTTATATTTATAATTAAGTGTTTTGAAAACTAATAAAATTGTTTAGAAAATTTTTAAGCAGCTTAGAAAAGTCAGTTTCTAAAGTATACAAATATGAAAGCTCTAATGGGTGACACACACAGCATTTTTGGCAACAAAAGCTTAGTTTTACAATGTCTTACAAATGATAATGTCTTTGTACTAGCATTAGATAATATCTCATGGCACAATATCCACTCAGGGCAAGGTTCATTGTTAATGATAGTGGATATAAAACCATGTTTCAAATAATGTTCAGGAAAATGTTGAATTTGTTGGGCCAATTTCTTCTCAGATCTGATTAAATCATCATTGTTTTTATCTGGTAATACAACTGACAAAGAGCTTGTACAAGAAATAGAATGGGGGTCTGCTATTTTCTTACTATTCACATAAATTTCTATTTCTTTTATTATGTTCACCTCCAGGTTTCTTTGTTTAGAGTCTTTTTAAGCCCTTGTTCATCTTCTGAAAGTTAGTTTAGCTAAATCTGAGTAACATAATCTATAAATCCATATAATGGAACACAGCACAACATGTTATACTCTGCTACAAGTAAAAGAAAGAATTGTGGGAAAATAAGCAGTGTATTAGGATCTAAAAGATCCAAGCTCCTTCATAAACCTCCAAGATTCATGCATGAAGAACCTTCAGCAAAATTTCAAAATGTACCAAATGTAACAATAAAGAAAACTGAAGAGAACCAGTTATAAATTTCTCCATTCAGCAGAGGACCGTACAAAAAAGGTAGCCAGAACCCTATGAAAATGTTGAATGTAGGTAAGCTAGGGGAGATGGAAGAAGTACAAAAACAGCTTGGTCTCATGGCAATAAACAGGACTGCAGCAGTGCTCAGTGTAGAAGCGACTATGAGATGTTTTCTAAGGCAAGAGATGAGATCAAAGCACAACCAAGTGGCTTCATCCAAGGCAGGACACAGCACTAGAGTAATGGAGCCAAAAGTGGGACGATATAAGGGCCTCATGTAAAGAAGGAGATAGGAGAAGAGAAACATCTAGCCTAGGACACAATCCACAGGAGGAGACAGAACTATATTAGTGCCCAGGCAGCCCCCATATGAGTCAGAATGAGTCAGAATTCTAGCCTTGGCCAGAATCACAGCAAAAGACAAGGATTGAAAATAACTGAAAAAGGAAGGGTGAATTTAAACTCAATAGGGAAATAAGATATCTGAAAGGAAGTTTAAGATGAGTGCAAAATAGGCAAGGAAGTAATCATAAGCAAAACAAACTCCAATATCAAAGGAGAGAAATTAATAAAGGAAATATTTAAAAGCAAGAAAGACTAATACCTGTGATTTGGGGAAAGAGGAAGGGAAAGAAAAAAGGGGCATCAAAGCTGAATAAGATCATATCATTTATAGTGTATAAGTTTTATACAAATTCCTCTTCAAATATTAGGTAAATTATGTTCTTCTTGTAAAGAGGCTATCAGGGACAAAGATAAAAAGTATTAAAAGACAAGCAAGATATGAACCCACCAACAGAGGGTAGGAAAATGGATTATAAAGCAGAATCCAACCATAAGCTGTTCACACTCTTGAAACATGGAAGTTCACAAAGAATTAAAATGAGGGATTAAAGCGGATTCCATCATTCTTCAGGCCAACTCAAAAAAGGAGGGTTTGCAATCAAGATTTTAGACATGAAAAGAAAATTAGCAATACTATGCATAAAGTCATAATAAAAATAAATCAATATTAATACTTAATATATGCACTGAAAAATACAGCATCAAAATACCTATGGGAAAATTTAATAGAAGTTCAGGGAGGAAAATATAATAAAATTATAATAGTAGGAGACCTCATGTTGACTTAAAGAAATCTAATTAAATAAGAAATAAGTTAAATGCCTGGATAAAACTTTATAAAAATTAGAGATGCTATCTCTCTGCTGGTTGCCAAATATGAAGAGAAAAAAAAAAATATATGTCTTGGCTGGGAATGGAAGCTTTGCAAAAATTGAGCATGTACCAGGGCAAAAAGACCTCACCAAAACATGCAAGAGGATGAGAAATACTAAATATATCCTTTACTGACTACAAAGAAATAAAAATTATATTTAATAAAGGGCTTTTGAAAAAGGATTTAAAGTTAATTGAAGACTAAATTAAAACTACAAATAACTAATGAGTCACAAAACAAATCATCCAAACAATAGAAAATTTCAGTAAAAATGAAAAAATGGCATAATGTATAAAACTTAAGCTACACAGTTAAAGCAATAAAGGGGAGATTTATGCATTGAATATTGTTCACCAATAAAAGAGAGAAAAATCAATCAATGAATTGAGCTTGAAAGTGAAGAAAATAGAAAAGCAGCAAGTAAAAAAGCTAACCATCAAAATAAAAATTCTGAAAATCAAAGAAGAGATAAAATTGAAAGCAAAAAAATTGAACTGATAAATAAAACTCAGATTGGGGGGGAGGGTGAGCTACTAAAAATAAATATTTAGCCAGTATTGTTTTTAAAAAAGAGAAAGGAAAAGTGAATTGTTCATATCAAAATAGGAAAAAGAAGAATTTAAAATCACTGAAGAGGGAATAAAAGAAACTATCAGAAACATTTTGCCAAAAATATCTACTACTTGGATGACATGAATAAATACTTGTAACAATACAAAATGCTAAGATTAATAGAAGAAATAGATTGTTCAAATGATATGGTATCAAAATTATAAATTAGATTAACTAAAAATTAACTTCCAAATTAAAAAAAAAACTTTGATCCAGAAATATGACTATGTCTGTATTCCAAAGGAATGAAAGGAAAGGTAAAAGGACCTATACGTATAAAAATAAGTAACAATTGTTAAAAGCGCTATTGGAAAAGAGAAATACCAGTGTACTGCTACTAAATTAGTCCATCAATTATGAAAAGTAATTTGGAACTATATTAAAAGTGTCCCTGAACTGTGTATATCTCTTTAGCCCAATGCCACTACAAGACTGCTATCTCAAAAAGATCAAAGGAAAAGGAAAAGAATATATATTCGCAAGAAATGTATAGAAGAAAACTTTTTGTAGTACAAAAATAATAGAAACTGAGGGGGTACCCATCAATTGGGGAAGTACTAAATAAATCATGGCATGTGAATTCAAAATGGAATATTTTCACATGAGAAATGACAAAAATAGATGATTTGAAAGGAATCTAGAAAGATCTGTTGAACTGGTGCAGAATGAAATAAACAGAACCAAAGCAACAATTTATACAATGACAACATTATGAAGAAAATCAGCTTAAAAGATTTTGATCAATGTAATGAGAAACCACAATTCCAGCATATTGGAAATTGAGTATGTTATCCACCACTAGACAGCAATACGATGGATTTAAAATCTATAATATGCGACATAAATTTTAATGATCCAATCAGTGGGGAAATTGGTTTTACGTGCATAAGTATATTTGTAATAAAGGTTTGTTTTTCCTTTTTTTCCCAAATGAGTGTTGGGATGGTGAGTTAGGATAAAAATAAAGGTAGAAAAAAAGAAAGAAAAGAAGGACATTGAGGCATCTTCTTTAAAAATGAAGAAACACATAAAGACATTCAAAAAGTATCACAAACAAGCAAGATGGCTTTAAATGATATAGGTTGAACTCATTATAGACTTTAAAGAAAATAAGCTGCATGTTACTGAAAACCCTTTTTCTGTTTTGTTAATTATAACAATTTTTTGATATTTTAATTAATTACAGTGTATAATTATGATTTCTAACAATTTGTTATTATTATTATTATCTAATCTATTTTAACCGCTTTATTTAACCCCTTTGGGCATTTAGTTGCAGAATGAAAATAAATTTTTAAATTAATGAATGAGGGTGCCATTTTCAATCCTTCTTCATTGTGGAATTCCCACTCTTCCCTAAGAGTACCTCAGTTAATGTAGGTCATCTCCCATTTGGACTGAGTGAGGGGGCCAGTCTCAATCCACTTATTAAATATTAGTAAATTTATTTTTTTTATTTTTAAGGTAAATAGATGTTCTAATATTTTCTTCCTATACAACAATAGATCATCTTGAGTACTCCCTTGGAATATCCTTTTCCTACTTGGAAGACTACTGAACTTGAGAAGCAAAAAAAGTAGAAACCCGAAGAGGTTGTTATAATGTCCAGGGGAGAAGTGATGTAAGTCCTGCATTAGTGTAGTGACTGTGTAATCAAATACAAATGGAAAGGTGTGATATATGCTATTGCTATTAATAAACAAAATGTGGCAATGAATGAGATAGGGGGTCAGGGGAAGGAAAAGTAAGAATCAAAAGTAAATTTTAATGCAGAGATTGTGTCAGAACTGAGGCGGCCCCTGGCAAGAAAAACAAACACTACTTCCATTGCAATCTTCAATCATCTCTCCTAATATTTACCTGATTCCTTTGACTTCCTTGGAGGACTATTATGTTATATGTGCTTCACTGGGAAGTAAAATTGTATTGAATCATTGCATTATAACCTTTCTGAAGTCATTTTTCCTGTTTCAAAGGAATAAATTTTACTTCCCATTTTGTAACTCTTTCTTGAGCTCTGCCAGAGTAATTCCTTTGACCATGAGAACGAAGTTATAGCCCTGACATCAGTTTGGCTACCTCCTTTAAGTACATCAGACAATTTTCAAGATGTATGGACACAAGGTGGCTTGTCTCCTGGGATCTCCAAACTATAGATCTTCCATCCCAGTCTATTTTGTAAGCCTTATATGGGTTATAATCAACGGTTCCTCTTAGACTGACTTTATATATTCTATTATATGAACATTACATAGAATAAAACTATTCAGTGCTATCTTTTTCAACAAAGTTCCTTTCTCAATTGGCTGCCCTTTTGACCTATAGTCTTGCTACATAGAAGATCCCCTCGACATAGTCTTTAAAAAAAATTCTTTTCTGAGAGATATGCTGGAGGGTAGCCTCTTCAGTTAAGAAAGGAAAAACTTTAAAAAATGAAAATGTCTGGACAAAGTTTTCAGTTTTCTCTCTTCGTTCTTTATAATAATAGTAATAACATTCATATTTTATAGCTATAAAGTCCATTCTGCATATTACATGCAACAGTTTTGTATGGTGGAAAATAGATTAGTTCTAGAGTCATAGGACTTGGGTTAAAATCCTGGCTCTGACACTTTGGATATATCACAACATCCCAGGCCTCACTTTCTTTTCTGTAAAATGAAAGGGTTAGAGCAAATAACTTTTGAGGTCCCTTTCAACTCTAGATTAATAACCCTATTAATTCTTACAAACATTGCTTACTCGATTATGACAATTGACATTTCCAAAAATTTTAAGATTTACCAAGTTCTTTACCTGCATTATCTCTTTAGATTTTCACATCTGATGAGTTTATTCATTTTATAAATAATTAAACTAAGACTTAGTTGGGTTAAATCAATTTCCTCTAGCTAATAGTGACATTATATATAATATATATTATATGTAACATATAATATAATATAATAATATTATATATTATATTAGCTGTAGCTATAATTAGCTATAGCTAATAATGATTCATGGTGAGATTTGAAACCAGGTATCTCTTGACACACAGTTAAATAAATTTTCTATCATATTATACTCTAATGGAGATAGTTCAAGTAAAAGCATAGGATCTTAAATTTATAAGTGAAAGAGACCTTAGAAAGTATTAAGCCTACTTCACCTCCATTCATTCTACAGATGGAAAATATCGTGATCCAGAGATATCAAGTGACTTCCTCCCAATCACATAGGTAGTAACTAGCAGAATTAGGATTGGAACTCAGATAATAGGATCACAAATTTGGTGCTGTAATGGACCTTGGAAACCATCTAATTCAACCCCCCTTTTAAAAAAAAAAATAAGGAAATGGAGACTCAAAGAAGCATCATAACTTTCCCACAGTCAAAGAAGTAGTAACTTTCTTAGTCAGGATTTGAATTCCAGTCTTCCCAATTATAAAGTCAGACCACTAAACATTATATTAGACTCCCTCTTGGATGAACTGAAAGATGCTGCCAATGCTTTTGTATAGTGATAGACAGGAATTTTTAACATTCCACCATGGGGGAGGTGGTGATTCTGTGCACACTATGCTAAAGAACAGGTATCACCCATTTCCAGGGACCAAAGTCTTTTCTCTGTTCTCTTTTCTTAGGCTTATATCCACTGTTCTGTGCTCATATTTCTCTGGTTGTGACCTTACTGACTATAGCTGATTTGCCTTTCACCTTTTCTAGATCAGTACATGGGGCAGCCCTGAATTGAAATTGCCTGAGACAATCAAATAACTCCAATGCAGAGACATGAAATAGTTTACAACTTTTTCAAAGGCAAAGAAAAATTCACTCATAATCAAGGGCCCAAATGATATCCTTAAATCTTATTGAGTTGACCAGATTTTCCTGTTCAGCTATCTGTATATAGGTACCAAGTTAGCTAACATATGAAGTAATTACAATGAGGGAAGTCTGTCATCTCCAATGAAGAAAATAAACTGCTTGGTATATATTTTTTATAAAATAAGATGAATTAAATTAGCATCTGATTTAATGTATATTATGATTTCAAAGAAGAAGTTAAATATATTCAAGAACTGATTAACAACTTATAAGAAATAATAAAAAGGGAAACAGAGACAAAAAAAGATGGGAGGGGAGGAGAGAGAGGGAATAGAGAAAAATAGTTAATAATCCAAAAACAAAATTCCTCCCATCTTTAACCAAAACAAAAGGTCAAGTTACAGAGAATTATACAGAGTTGAGGTTACACACACACACACACACACACACACACACACACACACACACACACACACACACACACATTGCTTGGTTCATCAATTACTTTTAGCAATAAAAAGTTTTAAAATAAAATTTATTCCATTCCTTAACATTAAGAACAAATATGAACAACATAAAAATGCCCAGAAGACAAATTAAATTTAAGGTATTTTATAATTATAAATAGTCAACTTCCTTATTAAAAAGAGTTATGGAATGAATTAGAAAAGAAAATTATCAATATGCTGCTTTTGGGAAACTCTTTTAATACAGAAAGCTATGGTTAAAATTCAAAGGTTAATCTAATATATATCTTGCAACTGTGACTTCACCAGAAAACATTACAAGAGAAAAAGGTATTATATGATTTTGAAAGTAATTGTAATAAGGAACATAGAACAATATTTAATTTGTAGACATTAAATAACTTGGTAGTTAAATACATAAAAGAAAAGTTAATGGCACTGTAAGAATCACAGAAACTGAGACCTGAAGGAACCTCAGGAACCTTTGTACCAACCCATAACTAACCTAAAAATCTTCATACTATGTCCTCAACACATATGATTATGCAGTCCCTTGCCAACAGACTTTTAATCACAGAAAAGTTCCCAGCTCAAGAAACAGCCCATTCTACTTTGGATGGCTCTGTTTAGTATGAAGTTTCTCCTTAGTTCAAGACAAAAAATCTGATGTTTGGTAATTTCCATGCATTGCTACTACCTTTACCCTAGGGAACCAGGCACAACGAAACTTACCTGTCTTTCACATGGTGACTCTTTTTTTTTCATTGAGCTGTTTATTTACTTTTAGTTTACAAGATTCAGTTCCACAATCCCTTGAGTTTCAAATTTTCTCCCCTCCTTCCCCACCCTCCATGGTGGCATGCAATCAGGTATAGGATCTGCAAATACTTTCACATCGTACAATTGTCTGGTTGTATAGAAGGGTTGTAACCAATGGAGTGAACAATGGGAAAAAAGAAAGAAAACCAAACATAAAAAAGAACAATAGCATGTAGATTGCTTCAGTCTCCATTTAAACTCTGTTCTTTTTAGATCTTTCTCTGAATGTAGATATCTCCTTCCATCCTGAGACTTGTAGAGTTGTCTTATAGCTGTGCATTGCTGAGAAGAGTCCAGTTTATCAAGGTTGGTCATCACACATATGATGTGTCTGTGATTGTGTACAAATTTTTCCTGGTTCTGCTCTTCTCACTTAGCATCAGTTTGTATAAGTCTCTCCAGGTAAATATGAAGTCCATCTCCTTCCCATCTCTTATAGCACAATAGTATTCCATCACATACATATACCACAACTTGCATAGCCATTCCCCAGTTGATGGGCATCCCCTAAATTTCCAGTTTTTTGCCACCACAATGAGAGCTGCAATATTTTTGTACATATGGGTCCTTTTACCCCACTTCTAACACATGATGACTCTTAAACCACTTAAAGGTAGCTTGCTATTACTTCCCATTTTAGTCTTCTCTTCTCCAGCCTGTTACCAGTTCCTTCAACTGATCTTCATATGGCATATATTCCAATTCCTTTGCCTTCCTAGTTGTCATAAAAACCAGAACTAAAGACACTTCTCCAGCTATGTCCAGAAAAGAATATAGTGGACCTATGCTCTTCCTTGTTCTGTATAACTCAGCACAGTTTTAGCTTTTTTTGGATTATCCACTTTCAATCTGCAGCTCTGCTTGGTTTGAATGTCACCAAACACAAACACGAAGTTTCCCTATGCTGGGTATTCCCTGGTGTCTCTCCTCCCACTCCTACCCCTCCTCTTTTAGTATATTGTCTTCCTCCTTAGATTATAAGCTCCTTGAGGACTGTCTTTCTTTTTCATATCTGTATCTCCTGTGCATAGCACAGTGCTTGCCACATAGTAGACAATAAATGCTTACTGAATTGAATTAAATATTAAAACCCTAAATTATATTTCACAAAAATTATTCTCTAGACAAAGCTGATTAAAAAAAACAATGTATACACCATTATAATTATGATTTTAAAAGTGCATGAAAGAGAACATAGTGCTGCAAACAGAGGATCAATATTGGCATCAGAGAGCCTAGGTTCAAATCTTGCTTCTGATACATACTGACTGTGTGACCATGGGTAATTTACTTTATTTTGTCATTACTTCTAGGTAATTGTTTAAGACTATAATTTACTGATGAGTTTTGGATCAATATTGATGGAAAGAGTTTCCACATAGAGAGTTCTCTATACCAATGAAATCCTAGGGACACCAGGGTCAAGAAAGTAGTTGGGGGAAAGTAGAGGCCTTAAGGTTGGCTGATGACAGCTACATTCTATCATCAGAGGGTTTAGGCTCATCAGTCTACCTCTTTATAGAAGAGTGTGTATACCACAGAAAAACCAAACAAAATCCAGTGATCATTTATGATTTTCAAAAAGACATACTAATAAAAATAACTCACATTTGCATAGTGTTTTGCTAACTTCTTCATATACTTTAACTCATGTGAAATATGAGTCTCCCAACAATTCTGAAAGGTACTTACTCTTAATAGCCTAATTTTACAGATGAGAAATTAGAAGCTAAGAGTGCTTAAGTGAATTGCCTACAGTCACACACATAAGTGTCAGAGGAGGCATTTGAACCTAAGGTTTCTTGACTCCATATCAAGCACCTCTCAAAAAATGAAAGATAGGAAGAGGGTCATATTTTTTCCCTCAAATTGATAGAAATTTTTCTCATTGAAATCCAGCATTATAAGCATTCTCACTAAAGCAAATTATTTAAAAAGCAGAAAGGTGTTCATCTCACACTTCTATTTTATTCAGTTTTAGAAATTCTAGCAATGATAATAATACAAGTAAAAATAAATTTTGAGAGTATAGAAAACAAATATAATAAAATATCATTATTTGCAAATTACATGATAGTTTCCTCCACTAATGGCCTACTCTAATGCTCTAAGGTAGCATGTAAGGGATCTTGGGGGAAACTCCAACAGAATACCAGGCTTATTCTACTATGCTAGAAAGGTTTCAAATATAGGTCCAGTTATGCCTGATATTCTGATATTCAAAGGTCAATCTAGATAAAAGCATAAAAGTCCATGATCAAATTGACCTCTGGATGAATTGTTTGATTTTAGCCATTCTTAGAGAATGTTTGCTAAATTATAAAGGAATTAAGCTCTGCATTGGATGAGGAAATATGCATACCAAGGATAAAATGGATGCTTGAAGTAGTGATATGTAATTAATGACCTAGAAATTCTATCAAAGTAAGAAAAAATAACAACTAAATTAATTGAGATAATAAATGAGTTTAGCACATTTTCAGGCTACAAAACAAAACTAAAAATTATTTGTATTTTATGTATTATCAAAAAAAACTAATATTACAAAAAAGAAAATGTTTATGGAAACAAAAATTAAACATCAAAATAGACACATATGAAACATTTATGAATCTAACTATTAAAATATATGGTAAAAGAAACAAAGATCTAAATCACTGGAGAGAAATGTGATTAATAGTGGTTAAGGGGTCAAATCAACATGATAAAAATAGGAAAAAAATGTCATAATTAATTTATAGATATAATGCCAATAAAAATAACAATGAGTTACTTTATAGAACTGAAAAAATAGCAAGAAATGTAAATGTTTTAACAGGCAATGATTAGTTTGAAGAAGAAAAAAACTGGTTGAAGATATTCTTGTCCTGCCTGATTTTAAAACATATTATGAAGTGTGAGTTCTTAACCTTTTTTATATCATGGACCCCTCTGGCAGTCTGGTGAAATCTATGGACACCTTCAATGAATTATAGTTTAAAAGCATAAAACAAAATACATAAGATCATAAAGAAAATCAATTATATTGAAATGCAGTTATGAAAATATATTTTCATAGGTGCAAGGTTAAGAATCAAAGTTATAAAGTACTTTGTGTTATTAAAAAGAACTATCTGATCATCTGTACTGGAGAGAGAAGGAGGGAAGAAGAGAGAAAGAGATATAGACAGAGAGAGAGGATTGTAAACCCAAAATTAACACTAAATATACATTAAAGATTAGTGTTAAATAAGCCCATGGACAAAAAAAAATTGGGGAAATCATTAAGTATTTAATAA
>CM053590.1:77915645-77945402 GCA_028646515.1 Pseudochirops corinnae | reverse complement strand
CATTTCATCAATTAAACAGATAGGATAAATTATTGTGGGTTAGGTAGAATGAATAGTGACTTTTTTGTTGTTCAAACTGTTTAACAAAGGGTTTTTTTTTTAAGTTCCATATAACAGATCTCAATAAAGTCAAGAGTAATACTTACTTTCTAGCCTAGACCACTTTTTACTCATTAAGCCTACAGAATGACATTGTGTCATTTTATTAATTATTATATGAGGGAATAAAATAATTAAATCATCCACCCTGTGGGTGACTCACTCTACTTTAGCCACTAAACCAAACTTGTTCCTTACTATCTAATGCATTTACATGACATCCCTTTCCTAATGGGCTTCAGTATCAACACTAGCCAACACTAGCCAAATATCTATACTACACTCCCAAGTCCAGAGCTGCAGTAGCTTGAATTGACTCCTCATTAATCAGGTCTGAATTTAATCTGGGAATGAAATGAATCATTGCAAAAAATTCTTTCAAATAATTAACTCTGTAGTCTGTACCTATATCATAGCCACTACCCTACTCCTGGATTCCTCTCACTTACTTGACTTCTAATGACTAATTGAATTAATAGATTTAGTATACTTTGGCCAAATAGTTTATTGTACATAGATCAACATTTTTTAAAAATAGAAACTAGATCAAAAAATCTTCCTTTTGGCTCAGATCATTAGGTGCTGCAGGTGGGAATCCCAAAGACACAAATCTAAAGCTGTTGGAAATGGAATATGAGTCTGCTCACTCCCTATCTCCAGATCATGAACAGCAATGACAGGAAGAGCCTCTCTACTCTTCATGACTGATTTACAGACTAAAATGGAAATCAGCTTTTTTATCTCATCAACCCAACAAAAGTCATATTGGTTTGAAGTCTCAGAAAACCTGGATTTTTTTTCTCCTCATGGCTACTTCTTGCCACCACTACACCAGGCTATTGAGCTCTCTCAGCAATACTCGGGTTTTTCTCTGACAGTGGTGATGGTGTCCTTGACTCTCTGAGCTCCACGGTGACCAGTCACTCACATTTCTCTTCTATAAGTCTGAATTGTAAATATGGAAAAGGAAAAAAAGTAAGTTAAAAGTGATTTCTACAACATACAGCAAGATAGTGTCCTTTTATCCTCTTGGATGACTTTTTCTCCAATGCAAAGAAAAGCTGACTGAAATCCCAGAGAAATAAGGGGAGGAGCAATCAGACTCTTATGCAGGATCATTAGGAATTGTTTTGCCTGTCTCTTGTGGAATCATTTATAAAATCTCAAGGGAAAACAATAATTCAAGGAGTTATAGGGACAAGGCAAATTCTCCTGAGTTTCACAAGATAAAACAAAAACTAACAGATTAGGAAGATAAGTTTGCAGCAAATGGATTGACTTGCTCATTTGTTACAAACATTTTTCCTCAATTTGTTATTTTTCTTTCGATCTTGAATATATTGTGTTCTATTAAAGATAAAAATTTCACACCATATATCTACATGGCACTAATACAAATATTCAAGAATACTCAATTCACATTGGATAAATGAACCAACTATACAGAGACTTTCTGAAAGAGGATTCACACACTGTAAATACTACTTTAAAAAAGCTCAGCTTCACTAATAATTAAGCTACGAAAATTAAAACAACTGCAAAATAACTAAAAGGTATAACATTCAAAGTTAAGGGATAGGAGAGAAATAGGTATGCCTATATATTGCAGGAATAATTACAAATTGTTTGGGTTCTGGAGGATGATCTGGAAGAAAATGAAAGTCACTAAAGAAATAATGAGTGTTGTCATAACAGTGTTGTCATATACACGCACACATATACATATATACAGCAGCATTCTTTGTAATGTCAAAGTAATGAAAATGTAATGTTCAACAATTGACATTTGCTGAGTAAACTATGGCATATGAGCATCATAGAACCTTTTCAAATGATTTATATGAAAATATAAAGAATTCAAAAACTTAGATGAAATAATGTGACATAGTAAAGCAAAACAAGGAAGATATCTGCTTCTTCTGTGCCTGGGCTCTTTTACTTCCATAGAAAATTTGCCCTCCCTAGTTGCTCAAAATTTCGAGTAGTAATGATGGTAGTGACTTTGATGATGATGATGATGATGATGATGATGATGACAATGGTGATGTTTTTGATGATAATAAATAATGCCCTGGGCATTTTGTCTTTTCTCTATATCTGGAATGCTCTTCCTATTCCCTACTCCCTACTGTACTTTACCTATTAACTTCTTCTGCTTCCTATAAGTTCCAATTAAAACTTTTATTGGAAGTCTTCCCCAACTCCTCTTAACTCTAGTGCTTTCCCTCTGTTAATCATTTCCTAGTTATCCTATGACTAATTAATAAGCAATCATATTAATAGCATTTTATATGGTACCTACAATGAACCAAGCACTGTACTAAACACTTTACAAATATCTCATTTGATCATCAAAACAATTCTGAGAGATAGATACTATTATATTTTCACTGTACAGATGAGGAAACTGAGGGCAATAGAGGTTAAGCGATTTTCCCAAAGTTACATAGGTAGTGTCTGAGGCTTTTGCCTTGTCCCTGTAACTCCTTGAATTATTGTTTTCCTTTGAGATTTTATAAATGATTCAATGAGAGACAGGCAAAACAATTTCTAATAATCCTGCATAAGAGTCTGATTGCTCCTCCTCTTCCTTCTCTGGCTTTTGTGCAGGTCTTCCTAATGCCAGCCCATAATTCTAGCCACTTCACTACCTGGCTGCCCATGGTGGTGGTAGTGATAGTTAGCTTGGGACCAAGGTGTACCAAAAGGATTGAGAGAGCTCCATCCTGCTTGATTTGTTTGTCATGGGTCATGAAAATAGGGACCACTGCTCTATATAAGGCACTAAATTCCCACCTTTGAGAGAGACTGAATTTCAACAATTTGGTTAAAAAGGTGTTGTCCTAAGAGTCAAGAGAACTGTGATTTAGATTTTGCTCTGACACTAACTTTAGATTTGTATTTATTCTCTGTAAAATAAAGGTGGATGTCCTAAATGTCCTCTCAGCAAGGCAAGGCAAAGCAACACACCTTTATTAAGGGCAAAAAGAAAGACAGTTCCTAACTATGAGAAGCTTACATTCTAAAATGGGGAGCTAGCATATAAACGGAAGCTGAATATCAATGGAGAGGGGCCATGATAGGAGTATCCAAGGAGAGGATAAGTCTCAAAGTAAGAAATCAAAGGCAGGAAGGAATTGCAGTTTAACCACTCTGTGCCCCTTTACAAAATGGAGGCCTAGGAATTCACCAATGGGAGAAGGCTGGCATGATAGAATGGTGTTAACAGATTAAGAAGGAGAAGATGCATGTTCTAGGGAGGGTAGGCCCCAGGAACTAAGAAAATTCTCAAGGTGAGATGGCTGCTGAGACAAGGTGGCAAAATTTGAAAGGTCAAAAGCAGAGTTGGGGGGAGAGTGAAATATCTAAAACCCCATCCAACTCTGACAGTCTTAGATTCTGAGATATTTGGATGCTATGCAACTCAGCTCACCTTCAGTTTCAGTAAGAATTAAATTAGTCTTCCTACGGAGCTTTGAAAAAGTCATTCTCTGGGACCTCAGTTTCCCCTTTTGTAAAATAAATAAGTTGGTTAAATGAGTGCTAGGGTACCTTCCAGATCTAAAATGATGCTTTCAGGGTAGGGTCTTTTTAATGGGTTGTGGAGGAGAAAAGTGACTTTCAAGTATTTTTCCAGCCTTCTGCTGAAAAGCATCTTTTTATTGTAGAAATTAACACTACAACACCATCCTCCTACCTCCTATACACACACACATACACGCACACACACATATACCACTTTTTGAATGCAAAGCTGGAAAAAGAAAAAACTAATTAGGATATATGTCTAGATCCTAAGGCTAGTTTCAACAAGAAGCTACTTAAAGACCCTCTTGATTTAGATGGTAGGTAAAAGGAGGCAGCCTCCCTAGCCTTGACTTTATGGTGGTTCTGGGGTCTCCATCTCTTTCATGGGATGGTTTATGCTTCCATCCCTCAGAGAATGCCTATTTAATTTGACCTTTCTTTGATTTGTGTTTCTTGCCCCAGGTGCAAAAATTCCTAGTTAAGGTATTGACTTTGTCTTTTTTGTCTTTATATACCCAAAACTTACACAAATAGGCATTAATAAATATTTTATTGAATTGAGTGGCAGACTTTTATGCCTGAGGCAGAATCTATAACTGCCAAAATATGTCTAGGTCTCTAAGGGGAAAACCAGTGTTTCCACTGAACTCCTCTTGGAGAAGAGTAAGATACTTTGCAATTACAGCAAATTAAATAAAAATTCTGAAATAAGTATAGAAAAAAGACAGATAGAAAAACATGCAGATGGGAGAGAGAAGATAGGGAAGAAGGGGGAAGGAAGGAAGGAAGGAAGGAAGGAAGGAAGGAAAGAAAGAGGGAAGGAAGGAAGGAAGGAAGGAAAGAGGGAAAGAGGGAAGGAAGGAAGGAAAGAAGGAAGGAAGGAAGGAAGGAAGGAAGGAAGGAAGGAAGGAAGGAAGGAAGGAAGGAAGAAAGGAAAGAAGGAAGGAAGGAAGGGAAGAACAGATGGAAAGGAGAGGAGAGGGAAAAGAGAAGAGAGGAGAGAGAGAAGAGGAGGAGAGGAGAGAGGAGGGGAGGGGAGAAGGAAAAAAAGAAGAGAGGGAGGGAGTGAGAGAGAAGAAGGTGGGGAGGAGGGAAGGAGTGGGTAGGAGGAATATGGTCTCACCAGGACATATAAATCCAGAATCCTTTAGGTTCTAATTACAGTTGAAAGAACACTAAAAAATCATCTGACTGCTGCTACTAGTCAGAGGAGTAAGAAAGCAGCAATCCCAAGCTATTACATTGGAAAGGTGATATATCCAAAAACAAACAAAGATAAAATCAGAAGGAAAGAGTGATTGTGTGAAACAACATAGATCCATCTCCAGAGGAGCATGGCTGGCCTGAGTAGTCAGCATAATTGGCAGTCAGCATCTGATATAACCTAAGGAAAGTCTGAAGAATGCTTATTTCCCCGTTTCTTTGTACATTATCTGAAATTCCACCATTAGAAATTCTTGACTTTGGCTTCTAAAGGATTTTTTCCCTCTTTCCTCATTTCCTATTAAAATGCAAATGAGAATGATCTCCAGAGTTCTTATCAGCTAACACCTTAGTGAGAATTGATTAGTATCCCATATCTTCCAATTGTGATAAATAGCTAAGAACAGGGTCTATGAGCATTAGACCCAGGAGAGTTATATTACAAAAAAAAAAAAAAAAAAGGCAAAGATGACATAAGAAAATTATCATTCTAACTGAGGTAGGGAGTTGTGGGTTCTGATACCATAAATAAGCTAATCTCTAATCTCACTATATTTCTTCTTCATAGATTTCTTAGAAGGGAATGGCACTCTTCCAGGGTAGGAAAAGGATTCAGACTGGGTACCAGAGAAGTTGGGTTCCACTCTCAACAATGCAACTTTCTACCTGTGTGATTTTGGGCAACTTTGCCTTCTCTTGGTCTTGGTTTCATCTAGGAAATGAGAGTTTTTGATTAGTTTATCTGCAAGGACCCATTGAGCTCTAAATCATATGATAAAGCCAGAGAGAGATTTTTCACTAGAGAGAAAAGGGAAGAGGTTCAAATTTAACAGTCTAAGGAGGGAAAACTATAAACATTAGCGGTGGTTTCCCTTGTGATAGAAGAAAGTAGACAGAAGAAGTAGAGACAGGCTGATGGGGGGTGAGGCAAGGTAGGCAATGTGTAGGCATTGATAAAGAATAAATAAGTGACCAAGATGATTAATGACAAAATAAAGGCTCCATGAACATCAAAATATTTATAGCAGCACATTTGGTACTAGAAAAGAACTGAAAACAAGTAGATGGCTCATTGAAGAATGGCTAAATAAGTTCTTGTACATGAATGTAATAGAACATTACTGTGCTATATGAAGCAATGAATATATAATGAATGCGGAAAAGCATGGAAGGACTTATAGGTACTGAGCCAGACTGAAGTACACAGACTCAGGAAAACAATATACACAATTTCTAGAACTACATAAATGGAAAGAACAACAATAAAGCAATTGAAACTGAATGCAGAAAAATTAAAATGTTTAAACATGGTCCCACATAACAGATCTATGAGAAGAAAGGCCAGAGTGGAAGACTGTGGCTTCAGAACACTACATATAGTATAAGGCTTTTTGATATTTTGGTTAGTTTTGTTAAAACTTTTTTTTCTTTTTTGTTATAGGGCATGGCTCTCTGAAAGGGAAAATGGGTAAGAATAGAATGAGAAATGCAGGTGATATAAAAACAAAGACACCAATAAAATATACATTTAAATTTTGAAAGAAATAATTAAATGTATAAGCAAAAAAGACAAAAATTTCTCTTTTAACCTAAGTATGTCTTGTAAAAGAGGAAAAGGGGGGAAATTATGTCTAATTTTCTTAGTTGAGACAACATGTAAAGTTCTTTACAAACCTTAAAACATTATGTAAAATTATGACGGAACAACACAAATGACAAGAACAGAAGCAAGAATAATTTGAGGAAACTGCATCCTTGCATTTCTAATTCTTTTCCTGCTGCGGTACTTTGCTGGATCTATGATCTCATCAAAGTGGATTCTTCTTACCATCCCTTATGGTTCTCCATCCTATGGTATTCTGCCTGATGTCATTACTTAAATCCTCCAGGATGGATCCATCCAATATGCTAGACTATTGTCATCAAATTCTAGATTTAGAGGTAGAAGATTATCTATTCCAAACTTCTTTATTTTGCAGATGAGGAAATGAAGGTCTAGAAAGTTTTCCTGACTTGCCTAAGGTCTCAGGTAGTAAGTGGCAAGCCTACAACTGAACCCAGACCCACTCACTCCAAATCCAGTCCCCTTTCCACTATAACATTATGATCTTTTTCTTTTAATATTGGGATAGTACTGATGTGGTCCTAGGTCTATCTAGATGTTATCCCTTGCTCTCAATATATGACTGCTTCATATCTTTCTCCAGATAGATTGATCAATAGATAGATAGATAGATAGATAGATAGATAGATAGATAGATAGATGCCATGAATTTTAGATCTGGAAACAGTCATAGACATAATCTAGTCTAATATCTTCATTTTACAAATGAGGAAACTGAGGCCCAGAAACATTAAGTGACTTCCCCAATGGGTTCACCAAAATAGTAAGCTGTAGACTTTGGATTAGAACATAGTCCTCTGAAGTTCAAAATCTATGATCACATCCTGCATGTCCTTGAAGATACCTTTTATACTTTTTCTCTAGTGCAAGTTATCATTGGTAATATAAATTGTAGCCTGTTTACAAAAATTATATGCCTTCCTATTGCCCTTGTGAGTTTCTATCATTGTGTATCATGATTCACAGCAATATGTCATCACCAGGAGAATATTGGTGTTAAGCAAATGGGTCAGTTACTTAGGAGCATTGAAAGTACCACATAATTTCCCAAATGTCAACCATCTTGAGTTCTTTGTCCTGTTTGATTCTGAATCCAGATCATTGGCCACCTGTGGTATAAATCTAAGGTCTGTATACTGACAGATTAACTCAATATGTAAACCCATACAACTCCAAGTTACAACCTAAACAAGGAATTTTATCCTCTTTGTTTTTCCCTTTGGATAGCTAAACCAATCTCTTTTGTGGAAGAGTAGATCTCATGGAAGAAGCCCTATAATGAATGATCCAAGACTCAATGCTCAAAGTCAGATCAATATTGGTTCAATAAACCCCATTAAACTTCTTGAAAGCTTTTAGTTTAGTTGGAACATTACTCAATGTCTAGGTATATAATTAATGATATGTGTGTGGATATACATATATATATTTATATACATACTACATATATGTTCATTAATAACTCATAATTCATTTGTGAATTCTCACTTGGGACATGTATGTCAATCTACTGCTAACCTGGTAATAACACCTAAATTGTAGTATCAGTAACTAAACTGGGCTATATACAACCCTATCAGTTCTGGAACTCTGAACTAACAATCAGAAAAGTAACCATTTTTGTGATAATGCACTAATAGATGCATAGTAGAAAGAGCACTGGAATAGGAGCTATGAAGCCCTGAATTTCAATCCCACCTCAGAAACCTACCAGCTGTATAACCCTAGGCAAGTAATTTCAGCTCCCTAAGTCTCAGTTTTCTCATCTGTGAAATGGAGATAAAAACAGTGCTTACCTCATAGGATTGTTTTAGATTCAGATATGATAATAAATGAATATTTATTAAACAATAGAGACAGAAATAGAAAAGTAAAATAGTTCTTACTTTCAAGGAGCTAACTTTCTAAAGATATAGATGGCTTATATATAGATATGTAGATATATAAAGAGAGATATAAATATATGTTGTGTATATATATATATATATATATAGGTGCATATTCATGTGTGTATATATGTATATATTATATATATATATGTACATACACAAAAAATATGTTTTCTTGGCTACAAGACACTTGCATCCATGTAAAGTGTTTTGCAAACCTAAAAGAAATATACTAATATCAGTTATTATTATCATTATTATTTTCTACGTTGGTACAAACCAACTTAAGATAGCCCACATGTATGTGCATGCACACACACACACAAACACACACAGTTTACAGAAGACTTTTTTATTAGAAATGAAAGAACTATTACAGGGTACCACCAACAAAAAGTACTACTGTTTCTATCCTATTAGCTTTGGCCTGCAGTGAAAAGCTTGTGACTAAGACATAGAATCTATATAGTACTCAAAGCACTTTACATTTCTTATCTCATTTAATTCTCCAAATTCAATGAGGTAGGTGGTATCATACTCATTTTGTTAGAGTTAAAGAAATGAACCTCAAAGTAGTTGAGTAACTTACCCACAGTCACTCAGCCAGGAATTGTCAGAGGTAAAATTTTAACTTAGATCTTTTCAGACTCCATATCTAGCACTTTCCCTACCCCATCATGCCACTCCTCCAACAGAGGCAAGAAAGATGAAAGTCAGTCATGTATTCAGCTATTTACAAGATGGGTATTCTTTTGCTATTGGATTTGCCAGGCCCCAAATTTGGAACTAATCACTGCATGAGGATAGTCATGACATGAAATTGGTCAGCAGCATTGGGGAGTCAGATGTGAGTAAGGCAGCTAGAAGATATTATCAAGCAGAAAAACAATCTGATTGCATGAGATGATGCATGACTGCTACAATTCACATTGATTCCATAGCAATTTGTTTCCAATAGTGATGGCAAATTTGAAATTGACAATAACAAAAAGTCGATTTTTGACAAAAAGTCAATTCTTCTACAGAAAATAGGGATGCCAGTAGTGCATGAGTAAATCTCATGACTTTAAAAGGCAGTTTTTGCTTCTTAAAAGAGATAAAGTTGGTACATATACTTTTGAAATCTGTCTATAAATATGTAAGAGGACTCCCACTGATCCCAAACTGCTGACACTACTGTTGCAATGATGTCTGCAGCCCATGAAGACAGACTCCAGGAAACTAAACAACTTGATCACTGAAGATACCTATGTAAATTACATCTAGAAAAAGGTAATATTCAATAGAAAATTTTCTCCACTTTAAGAAATCTTCACAAAGTGTGTTCAAATTGGTGGTGATTACAATCAGGGCTTTTGTTGGGAGTTTAGCAAAGGGCTTCTTTTATTCTTAATCACTTTTGTAACTACCAACATTTATTCAATTATATATGTTAATTGTCTCTGGAATGCCATGCACCTGTTTCTTCCAGCTGCTTGCAAGGCTGCCTTTCATGACATCTGCATGAAATTGGTAGTCTGGTTTCCTGCCATTAGAATCATGGGGAAAGATCAGCCTGGGCTCGGGTCGGATTATGATACAGTTGAGAGGAAAGCACTTCCAATGTAACGGTATAACCAGTTCTGTAAGTGGATTTTTTTGTTTGTTTATTTCTTCAAGGAAAAAAAGCTAGGCCTCTAAGTAAGCATTTTAGGATAAGCTCTGGATTTTATTGTTTATAAAAACTGAAAAAAATCCCTAGTCAAAAAAGTCTCTCCTCATAGCTTCTTTCTACAGGATCCCATTGATATTTTCATCTATGTGACACCTTGACACAGTAATCGTATCCCTGAAAATTTGTGTGCGAAAGGAATGTTATCATCAAACCTCCTACCTCCACTCCCTTCCTTTTCAGCACAGGGGCTCAGTCTCATACTTCATCAAGAAAACAGAAAACATTATCCCCATTATCCATCTTATCTTCTACTTTGAGCTACAACCTGAAAGCTCCTTGTCAGCTCACTTTCTGATAAATAGGGGATCCCTTTCTTCACCATGTAGGTGAAGTATGCTCCTCATTAAAGCCAATTTCTCTACTTATATTGTTGATTGATTCCCTACACTCTTCTCAAATAGATTGTCCAACAGATTATGTCCCCTTTTTCTAATCTTCAATCTCTTCCTATCTACTGCTTCTTCCCTGCTACCTACAAACACACTCAGGTCTCCCCCAGCCTTAAGAAATCCTCATTTGACTCTACCACCTACAAGTGTGCTAGTAAATATTTAACAACTGCTTCTCTGGAGAAAAAAAAAATGTACACATGATAACACTTTCAGCATTAATCTGCATTATTAACATGTTCTCAATCACTTTCCCAAGTCTAGTATATTTCCCAAAGTGGCTAAACTGCCCCCTGGGGGACACTGGAGTGATCCTGGAAGGCAGTAATAGCCTCAGGTGCAACTGGAGGACATTGAATAAAAATAAGGAAACAGTGGAAGCATAAGAAGAGAAGAAAATTTTGAAAAACCATTTATACATGTTTCATCTGTTGTGTAACAGAAATAAAGTCATAGTGATTACATTATTTTCCAAATAAACACACGAAATGTAAGTTATAATGGATATAATGGTCAACTCCACTGATAAGTCTTAATAAGGAAGTGTTGGCAGGTGAGTGTGTCGCACATTGTTGGAAAGTCCAGCATGCAACAGCAGGAATATGTGTGCATGTAAAGACTTGTTTACAATACAGTACTATAGTTACATGATGCAATATTGCATCATCAAAAATTTAATGCAGAAAAAAACATGAATTTACAATAAATTACTAAATTTAAGATGCATTTTAAAATACTTTTTCTATTTTTGAAATGATTCAAATTAAAAAAAAAACCTTAAAGAGTTAAAGAAAGTAGATTTCCAGGGGGACATTGACCAACTTTTTTAATAAGGGGGTGGCAGGCCAACTAAGTTTGGGAACCTCTGGTCTAGACAATCAACAAAACAATAAATTAAGCTCTAATCTGATGTTTGCTGATTTCCAAGTTGTAAATATTCATGCAAAAGCTTTGATAATCAGCCCTGTAAATTGGCTCCAGTAACTGAAAGCACCCCCTTAAGCTATTGCCTTATATCTCTCCTCCCCTTCACTAATAAGCTCACAGAAAGTTTCTGTGTTCATTGTCTCTATTTCTTCTCCTATATCTGTAGTCTCAGTACATTTGGCTCAAGAAAGCAGAAGTGTAACAAGAACTAGAAGTTGTATAAGGAGCAAATTTAGATCACAATTAAGGGATGTTATACAGATAATGAGCCAGAAAAAGAGACTAAGGAGTAGTCTGATCAATAGGACAGAAATCTGAGAGAAAAGAACAGTGTTACATGAACCCAGAAAAGAAAATGAATCCAGGAAGAATGAGTGGACAACAGTGGTAAATGCTACCGAAAGGGTAAGGAAGATGAAGATCCAGGAAAAGGCTATTATATGTTGAATCTGAGACTTAACTTCCCGGACATCTCCAGTCATGCCATTTTTACTTCACTAGTGTCGTGATTTCTCTTCTACCACTACCTGAGAATAATATTCCACCACTGGAGCCACCCTGGCTTCAATAGACCATTTTTGGTCTTACATCATTCAGCTCCAGACCTCCATCAACCTTCCTGGACACTTTCAGGTATACTATCTTGTGTATATCCTCCCACCTGACCAGCAGCTCTCCAGTTCCATGAGAATACAAGCTACTTTGAGGTTAGTATATCTGGTTTGTTTGTGTTTATTTTTATCCCCAACACTAAGAGCACCTGGCACACTTAACAAACGGTCTAGATATCGAGCTATCATCAGTAACTTTGGAGAGAGTAAGTGATAAGGTCAGAGCCAGATTTCAACTATCTATTGGATATTTCCACCTGAAATTTCCATGGATATCTCAAAAAAATATATAAAACTTCTTGTCTTTCTCTGCAATATCCCTGTTTCTGTCCTTTATGCCATCCAGGCTCACAACCTTGGAATTGTCCTCAATTCTTGACTCTTCTTTACCCTACATACCCATTCAGTCTTATTGCTTCTACCCCCACTTCATATTTTACACCTACCCCTTTTTCTCTACTCGTGTGACCGCCACTACAGTTCAAACCCTCATCACTTCTTACCTACACTATCATGACAGCCTCTATATTCTATTCTCTCCAATACATTCTCAACAATGCTGCCAAAATGACATTCCTAAAGAATAGTTCTGGCTATCTTACTCCTCTGCTCTAGTATCTTCAGTGGCTCCTTATTGAATCTAAGATCAAATATAAACTCTTCTTTGAGGCATTAAAAGTCCTTCCCAATCTATCTTGAGCCTTTCTTTCTAGACTTATTCAGTAGTATTATCCTTCACACATTGTATACCTCTTCCAAACTGAACTCTGCTGGCCCTCACACTCAATATTCCAGCTCCCATCTCTCTACCTTTGCATGGAGTTTCTCTTGCTTGGAATGAACTCCCTCTTCACATCCACATCTTAGAATCTCTAGCATCCTTCAAAACTTACCTCTAGTTCCACCTTCCAAATGATGCCTTTCCTGTTGCCCCTAATAGCTAGCTTCCCCTCCTCTGTGGCTTTGTGCATCTATATGTGAGTATATCATGCATCTATCTATGCATCTATGTATGTATGCATACTATACTTTTATATGTTCATGCTATCTCCCCAAAATGATTGTAGGCTCCTAGAAAGCAGAGATTATTTCATTTTTGCCTTTCTGACTCTGACACCTAGAAGAGTGCCTGACATAGCACATGGACTTAATAAATATATAACTTACTAGTTGACAAGATCATAGCATGAAAGACAGCTCTGGAAGAAACCTTAGACATCAACTAGTCCAAAACTCTCACTTTACAGATTAGGAAACTGAAGCAGAGGGAGGTTAAGTACTTTTTCCATGGGCACAGGCAGCAAGTAATGGCGTCAGAATTTGAATCCACCTCCCCTAGCTCTAAATTTAATGTCCTTTCCACAGGACCACTATGCTTTTTGATAAATCACTTAAACAAAGTACATCAGAGCAATAGTCAAGCTCCTTGAGGACAGGAATTGTCTTTTGCCTCTTTTTTGTATCCCCAACACTTAGCACAATGCCTGGCACATAGTCAGTACTTAATAAATGTTTACAGATGGCTTGATTGATTTTGAAAACTTATAAAGTGGTAGCATATAAGTATGTGTATTGTATATGTATGTATATATATATTCATATATACACACATACACACACATTATAAGAATTCTTTTATATTTGTTTAGGTTTTTTTTGCTTTATGGAGGGGGGAAGGCAGGGAAATTGGGGTTAAGTGACTTGCCCAAGGTCACATGGCTACTTGTGTGTGTGTGTGTGTGTGTGTGTGTGTGTGTTAAGTGTCAGAGGTCAGATTTGAACTCAGGTCCTCCTGACGCCAGGGCTCTATTCACTGTACCATCTAGCTGTCCCATAAGAACCCTTTTATTCATAATCTGCCATGACACACAGCTTATTTAGTGAGGACATGACTGCTGGTTATCAAAAGAATGTTTTGTTCCTGAAACAACATGTTACTCACCAGGTAATAGCTTCAGAAAAACTTTAATTTTCCTCATTGCTTTCCAATTATTATCATGTTTTTGCTTTTTTAAAAAATCAAACTGTTATTGCATTCATTTGCAGGGTTTAACACATTTTTCTAATTCTGCTAGGACCAATAAGGTGACAGAGTGTGTAGTCCAATAGAAGGATTACAGGATTTGGAGGCAAAGGATGTAAACTTATATCCTGGCTCTACTAATTGTAATCTGTGTGACCTCAGGCAAGTCATGTTACTTCATCAGTAAAATGTATTGAAATACATGATCTGTAAGGATATACATGCATAAATATATACATATAAGTACATATGTATGTATATAGAGTATAGAATATATATGTGTGTATAAGTGTATATACATTTCATATATAATCACATTTTATGCATGTGTGTACAATTTACAATTTTCATATCAGATTCATTAAAAGTTAACCCAAATTGGTGATATCTGTTGTCATATCTGTGATTGTTCTTTATCTGGAAGTCTATATTAGAATTGGGCTCATCAATATTTGTTATACCATCTGAAGTTCCATAACTCATTTTATGTTTGGATTTTTTTTTTTCTTTTGGCTTTCACATCTTTTCAAACATCCTGATTGTACTCCGTTTTCCCTAACAGACAATGTGTGCACACATTTGTGAACACATGTAATTTTGTGTGTGTGCTGTTCTGAGATAGGCTAGCAATCAGCTAGTATGCATCATGCATTTATTGGACACAGCCAGTTACTAATTTTAGGTTAATGACAAGCCAATTTGGTGGTCACATGATTGATTCCTAGGGGTCTCTACAGGTTTTCAATATCATCAGGCCATACATGGTATACAGAAATGTCACAGACGGCAAAGTAAATGGGTTTGCTTTTTGTGCTTGTGTTCCAGTGAGAGCAGGGTTTTGTGAGGTTTTTTTCTTCACAGAATCCCTTGAACTGATCCATGGAACTCCAATTCCATAAAATCAATTTTAAGAAATGTCATACCACACTAGGTAAAGGATTTCACTATTTTAAGTAACCTTGCAGTGAGCCCTTTTTTTTTTTTGAAAAATGAAGAATCCTTTTGTAATGTGAATATAATGACTTACTGTTTTATCTCATTGGAACATTCAGCCTTTCCTATTCAGCACAGGCATTCCTAAATCCTCTAACTCCCAGTGCCCGTGATCAGTGGCTTCTACTGACAGACCCTTTGGCTCTTACCAAGAATTGGAAGCTTTTAGAGTCCGTGAATTCAGAATAGGAGATGAGTGCTAAGACAGACTTCCAGATAAAGCTGGCTTACATATAAAGGGAATCCCCTAACCTAAAAGGTCCATAGCAAACCTACGTGACCTTCCTTGCCCTACAAAGTAGGGGAGAAAAATGAATGCTTACTCCAGGAAAAGGGACCTTGTGGTCCAGGGAAAGAAAGAAGAGTTGCCAGAGAGATACAAAAATGGAGATGGTAGGGTGCCAAAAACAGACTTCATCTGTTTTAAAGACTCCCCCAAAGGTCTCCGTACAGCAAATGAGTTAGAAATGCCTTTCCTCCCTTCCTTGTAGTGTCCCATGAACCCCAGAACCCTAGTTCAATTCCCAGAACACAGACCTCAGATGAGTTCTATAGTTTAACTGCATTATAGGATAAACATGTTTATGAATTAAATTGTGAATTAAGCCGCTGATGATACTATTATTTCAATGGGAAATGAATTCCAAGTTCCTTATAAAATTTTCTAATAAGAAAACATGCCTGAGTAGCTAACCACTATATTAACCAATCAATTAATAAATATTTATTAAGTACTTTCTATGTGACAGGTCCTGTGCTAAGTGCTACAAAAAGAAACAAAAGACAATTCCGGCCACCCTCAAGGAATTTATAATCTGATAAGGGAAACAACATGCAAGCAAATGTATTACAGGATAAATAGGAAATAATTAATAGAAGGAAGGCATCAGAATTAAGATGGGTTCAGAAAGACTCCCAGTTTAAAACAATGGGAATTTAGTTAGGAAGGAAGCCTAAGGGAAGTCAGTAGGCAGAGTTGAGGAGGGAAAGCATGTCTCCCATGTCACACAGGGAAGTCAGAGAAAATGCCCAGAGCCAAGATGCCAAGTCTTGTTCCTGCAACAGACCCCAGGCCAGAGTCACTGGATTGAGTACCTGACTAGCAGTGAAATAAAAGACTAGAAAAGAAGGAAGGAAAGAGATTTTGAAGGGCTTTGAATGCTAAACAGAGAATTTTGTATTTGATCCTGGAGGCAATATAGGTGCATTAGGCATGAAATATTTCAGCATACTTATGATTTATCTTTTTCTATAATAATAATAGCTTACATTTTCAGGGCACACAAAACCTGGGGGGGGGGCTCCAAATGTTATTATCATTGTTTTACAGATAAGGAAACTCATACTCAGAGAGATTAAGTGGCTTCTTGGTGCTAAAGGTAATAAACCTCAAAGTCCAATTCCCAGATACCTTGACAGGAAAGGAAGGCAAGGAAAGGAAAGGGAATTTAGCAACCACCAAAATCCTGACTTGTAAGACTAATAATGATATGAGGAAGAACTTGGAAGAAGGATATTTTTGCCCTTATGGAGATATATTTTATTCCCTTTGACTAAAACAAAAGTTGGGATGGGGAGCAAAGGGGAAGGGAGAGAGTAAAAAAAGGAGAGAGAAAGAAGATGGAGAGGAAATGGAGTAGGTAAGCAATAGGAGGAGAGTAGGTAGTAGGAAAGGGAGAGAAAAAGGGAATTTTGTCCTTCCTTTAAGGACAAAGAGAGGGAAAACTATTTTTTTTTATCATTGGAAACTGAGAAAGTGTGAAGACAGGGATTCTTGGATCCCCACAGAAAGAAACAAGCATATAAATAAAAAAAATCATTCCCTAGACTAGTAAGAGAAACTATTGAGACCTTATACATAGCATCATTATATCAAGGACCACTGCTATTCATGAGACCCATCACAAGAAGAAATTCTAATTTCTACATTTTACATACTTACATATGACTTCAATATGACACATGGATGGCAGCTCTTTAAAGCACTCTCTTTAATACTATAGCAGTAAAGAACCTCACAAGCCTAAAAGTGCTATCTAAATGGCAATTATTATGATCTGTTATAGAGATGAGGAAGCTGAGATGAAAAGAGGTTGAGGGACTTACCCAAAATTATGCATCTTGTAAGTGGCAAGGCTAGAACTTAAATCCAAGTCTTCTAGTCCCAAATTCAGTGTTCTGTGGGGTATGCCATCTCTACCACCTTTGCTGCCCTCCATCTAGAATTTGGAAGCTGAGCTTTTATTTAAAATCAAAGTATCCATCCTGTCTCACAGACAATTGATTTTCGCTGGTTCAATAACCAATCTGTCATGGGCATGGGACATGTGCATGCCCTTCAAGATGTCCTTTTTCCCATTGAAGTACTTCATAGGTTTGTTTCTGGGCTCAGGGGGTATTTATCTGAGTACTCAACTCTTCATTAGCTTTCCTTCTAAGAGCCAAGGCCTGGCATCCCAAGAACTCATACCAGGAAGGGCATCTTTAAGAGTTATGGCCTGCGCTTATTTAAGCATCAGAAATTTTCAATTATGCTGCCTCCCAGGATGCATTTACGGAAAACACAATTGAGTTTTCTCACTTGTTAAATGCTGACCTATTTGGCTGCTAGCTCCATTACCTTCCCATATTTTCTTTTATGCGCACTTAGCATAAGCAATACACTTTCCCCCTTCTACAAGAACAAGATTGGCCTACTGATGGAGAATACAAAGTTTTCTACTCATTGCATTGTCATGGTGAGGGCACAGCTCTTCTGATATTCAGAATTGATGATCCAGCACCTGCTATTTCCATTTTTTTAATAGTTGGACCTTTGGCTCATCTCATCAAGGTTTCAGCCTTGATCAGCTGTCTTTGCATTGAAAATCAAATTCATTAGTTAAGAAGTCTAGCTATTCTTGGTCATCCTTTTTTTATGACCTGCCTACTATCTTTTTGCATATTAGACTGTTTCCAATATATCTGCTTGTTGAGACCTTTAGCAGAATTCCTTCTCATTTATCATGTAGTCTGCAGAAAGGTAGCTTTATTTTCTTTTATCTTGCTTGGATTGATGTCTTTGCTTTTTACATAACATTCATTTCTAAATATATATTTTCTCTACTCCCCCTATTAAGCAAATTATCCTTTTAATTTTAATTTAAAAAATTAGAATTTTTTAAAGAGGGGTGAAAAAAAACAGTTCAGCAAAATCAAGCAACACACTGTGTCTAATAACACATGCAGTTTTCCACACCTATAATCCTCCACCTCTGCAATGAAAGGAGGGAGACATATTTTCTTACCTCTTCTCTAGGGCCAAATTTGATCATATGTAGCTTTCTGCATAATTGTTCTTTCCACTTACATTTTTGTAGTCATTACACATATTATGTTCCTAGTTTGGCTTATTTTACTCTGTATCAATCATTTTAAGACTTCCCATGTTTCTCTGAATTCATATGTGTCATTTGTAAAAAAAAAAATGCTTATCCACATTTTTACCTCCTTTGCATTTCCTAGTATTTCCCTTTTCCCACTCTCTCCTTGATAGTTATACCTTACAACATTGAATGAAAAAAGAAACATATTTTTAAATTGTTCAGCAAAACAAATCAACATATACTCTAGTCTTACAATATATTCAGAATTCCATATTTATGGTCCTCTACCTCTGCAAAGAAGGAAAGAAGGGAGGGAGATATATTCACCTCTTCTCTATATCCAAACTTGGTTATTATAAATATGTAGCTTTGTGTTTCCTTTTGATATTCTTCCCATTTACAATGCAGTAATCACTGCATATATTATTCTCCTGGTATTGTTTACTTTACTTTGCATTAGTTTCTATAAGCCTTACTATACATCTCTATATTTTTCATAGTCATAATTTCTTATAGTTCAGTAATTTTCTATTTATATTCAAGTGCCACAATTTTGTTAACCTTTCTTGTCTATCCATAGTCATCAACTTTGTACCCAATTCTTTGCTACTACAAAAATTGCTGCTGTAAATACCTTTTACTCTTTCATTCTTTGACCTCTTTGGGGTATATGTATAGTTAAGGTCTGGGCAAAAGATTATGGACATTTGAGTCACTTTTTTTTTTTTTTAGCAAAATTCCAAATTGCTTTCTAGAATGCTTGAACTACTTCATAGTTCCACTAACAGAGGAGCTAGATTTTCATAGCCTTTGCAATATTGACTTTTTCCATCTTTACCAATTTTCTGGGTTTTAGGTAAAAGATCAGAATTATTTTGATGTGAATTTATCTTATTAGTGATTTGGAATCATAACTTAGACAGTTATTAACAACTTCCAATCTCACTTTGGAGAACCATTTGTTCATATGATTTGACCATTTATTCATTGAGGAATTTCTCTTGATCTTAAGTATATGTTAATTTCCCATAAATTTTCAGACCATTAGCAGAGATAGTTGGGGGAAAGATTTTTGCCCCAATCAACAGTTACCATTTTTTTTTTACTAGATGCATTATTTTGTTTATGCATCAACTTTTCATTTTCCTTTCTCTTTATCCTTTCTTTGGTTGAGTTTTTTTTGTAGTCATAATTATGAAAAGTTATGTGATCTCATTCTCTTCTCATCTTGCTACAGAGAGCCTTTGCATATTTGGTTTCATTCTTGATGATGATATGTTCACAATTTTATGTTTTCACGTTCATAGTAAATATATGCGATGGACATTTCATTTCATTAATTTGGCAGACTCCACTGATTCAAATGCACTATTACTTGTACCATTAAGCTGTGAGTTTCTTGAAAGCAGGGACTGTTTGTTTTCCTGTCTTAATTCCAGTGTTCAGCAAATAACATTCAGTGCTCAGTTCCTTGATAAATAGTTAGTGTTTAATAAATGCTTGTTCACTTGACTTTGCAACTTAGAGTGTCAGAGAGTTGCCTGGGGCACTAAATGAAAAAAAAAGATTCTGGCAATGATATTAATGGCAAAAAACAATTTTCATTTTTATTCAATTTTGCTAAGTACTTTCTTTTTAACAACAATCTAGTGAAATAGCTAGTTTAAGCATTGTCATTCCCCTTTTATACCTAGCAAACAGAGGTTCAGAGAAGTTATCGGAAATCCACAGGGTCACCTAAGTTTAACATTGCCATCCCCTAGATTTACTCTTATTTTCTATATTGGTAATCCTGACTTCATTCCTAAATACGTACATGAGAGTTACTGTGATGATTCAGAGATTCATCAATGATTCCTATTCATGACAATTTACTGCAGTTTATTCCAGTTAGATATTACCAATCTTAAGTTTTATTTCTATTGCATTCCACACCAAATACTTCAGACACATAATTCCACTTGAATAAGACATAATACTGCCACACAATGTTTCTCTAAATATTTCCTGGGCTGTATCAGGAGGCATCTTCTCAGCCCAAAGACCATGAATCTTATCAGTGGGTTCCTATAAATTCTTATCTGGAGGCTCATTTAATAGCTTTTGCCATACCTATTGCTAAAGGAATGTTTATTCCAAATGGTATTTGGTTCATATTATTTTAGCTTTCTCTTCCAAAATTGCTTCCAGCAGCCAGAGAATATGCTTATCACTCTCCATCAGTAGTCTCCCTTGAAAGTAAACATTTTCTTTCCATGTACTGCATACAATATGAACTTATCATTGGATGATTGGTAAGCTCAGTCAGAAGGCTAAGCATGTTATGTGGCCTCAGGATGATATACTGATGACCATACTAGTGAAAGAACTATGCTGTAAATCAAGAGGTCTGGTTCATGACAATGGTCCAAATCTGCATTGTTGTCTTCCCATTTAGATGAAGTTTCCTGAAGCCTCATAAAGTATCTCAGATTCTGGAAGCTACTGTTCTAAGCCTAGGAGTCTAGAAAATCTGATCACTTTTCCTACAGCTTAATGTTTTACTTTTAGCCTTTCAATCTGGGGTGGGAATTTTCCATAAAGAACAGTACAGTAGAAAGAGTATTTTATTTGAAATCAGAAGATCTGCTTTCAAATCCTGGCTCTGCTATTTAGTGTCTAATCTTAGTCAAGTCTGGTACATTGTAAATTCCTTTAAGACAAGGTCTATCTCCCTGAGTTGCCTTTGTATCTCTGTGCCTAGAATAGAGGTGGGGAATCTGTGGCCTGGAGGACACATGTAGCCCTCTAGGTCCTCAAGTGTGGCCCTTTGACTGAATCCAAATTTCACAGAACAAATCCCCTTAATAAAAGAATTTGTTCTGTAAAATCTAGACTCAGTCAAAAGACCACACTCAAGGATCTAGAAGGTCACATGTGGCCTTCAGACCACATGTTCCCTACCCCTGGCGTAATAGTTAATAAATTCTTATTGTTGCTATTCATTTCATGATAAAGAAGTGACTAACTCAGATAGCCACTTGAGCTTTTTTTAAAATTTTTTTTTAAATGGTCAATGCAGGAATTTATTTGGTTTGACTATACGTGTTTGTAAACCAGTTTTGTTTTTCTTGATTTGTCAGTAAGGAAGTGGGAGTGGGGAGGCGGGACAGGAAAAACATAGGTCTGAAAATAAAATAAAACAGGACATTAAAAATAAGTGATTATTAATTACTTGATTGATCAATGTCACCTAATGACTCAGTGGATCAGATTTTCTGTTTAAGTGCAGGGGTATTGGAAAAGATCACCTCTAAAACCCCTTGGAATTCAACATCTATAACAGCTTTTTTCTGCCAAGAGCTCAGAAACCTCAAAAGTATATAATGTTCTCTCTTTAAGAAAATGTTGCCACACATGGAAGCTAAGCTTAATAGGATTCACTTCTAGTTTTTAATATGACTGCTTTCAAACTGCCAGGCTTATGTCATATGCTCTTTTTTGTTGGTTTGTTTAACTTTGCCCACCAGCACACCACAGTTGGTTCTGATAATTCCCATCTGGCAACTCTTGCTTTCTAGTTCCAGAACTTAGTACAGTGCAGCATATAGTGTGTGTTTAGTAAGTGTTACATACCTGTCATACAGTCTGTCTTCTGCTCCCCTTCTGGTGATTCTCTGGCCTTTAAGCATCTTAGATCCTCCCCAGCTCCAGCTTCCTCTCTCCTGTTTGTGCTTCTGATCACTTATCATATGACTCCTTTTACCGATGGAAATCTCATTTGGAAAAAATGTCTCCTGAAGCAATCCAGGGAATATTTAGAGAAGAACTGTTCAACAATATTATGCCTTATTGGAGTGGCATTCTGCATGTGAAATATTTGAAATATTTGTGGAATGCAATAGAATTAACCATAAGATTGGTAAACTATAGCCAGGATAAACTTCAATAAATTGTCAGGAATAGGGATCCCTGCTGCATTTCTGAGTTACCACAGTAGCTATTCTGTGCATATTCAGAAACTAAGTCAGCATCACCATTGTAGAAACTAAAACTGAATCAAAGGAATGTCAATATTGAAATCCATCTAAACTTTGAGATTTACTAGTTACATGACCCTAGTGAAGTCACATAATCTCATTGACACTCAACTTGCTAGTATGTAAAAAAAGGAATATGGGTGGGTAGGTGGTGCAGTGGATAAAGTACTATGCTTGGAGTCTTAGAGACCTGAGTTCAAATCTGGCCTCAGACACTTACTAGCTGTGTGAGCCTGGGCAAGTCACTTAACCCTTTTTGCCTCAGTTCCTCTCCTATAAAATGAGCTAGAGAAGGAAATGGCAAACCACTCTGAGATCTTTGCCAAGAAAACCCCAGATGGGTCATGAAAATTCAGATATGACTGCAATGACTGAATAACAATGTAAGAATAACAATAATTCTAACAGCAACTTCACAGATTTGTCATGAGGGAAGGGTTTTTTAATCTTAAACAGCTGTTGAAATGAGAGGTGCCTTTTTTTCTTTCATTACTATCCAGAGGTAGCCTGGCCCTTGCATAGTAGATGATGGTCAGACTTTGGAACCAGCAAAACTGGGGTTAAAACTGCACTTGTGATACAGAAACTTCCAGTGACATTCCCAAAAGTCTATACCAATATAATAGTAATAGTAAGGGAAACAGGAAAGAGAATAAGCATTTAATCCATTCCTGCATACTATGTGTATAAATAATATCTCATTTGATGCTCAGCACAACCCTGTTAGGTAGGTTTTTTATCATCCCTACTTTGTGTTTGAGGAAACAAAGGTAAATAGAGGTTAAATGACTTGACAAGGGTCACAGAGTAAGTGTCAAGTGGCAGATTTGAACTCAGGTTTTCCTGAATCCAGACTCAGTACACCAAACACTGTATCACCTAGCCTCCTCATTAATAGTGACAGTGGTGGTGGGCAGGGCAGGGGCTAACAATAAGAGAATCAATGAAATGTTAAACTCTGATACATGTCTTTGGGACCTCAAATATGATGCATTTACTATGAATATGAAAACCTGTTTGCTTTTCACTTGCTTACAATCTGGCTTCCAGCCCTACTCTGATGAAAGCACTCTCTCCAAGGTCAAAAGCGATGCTTAATTAAGAGAGCCAGCAGGCTCTTCTCAGTCACTCTCCTGTACTGTTCTGTCCAATTTGACACCAATGATCACTGCTCTTTCTTAATACTGCCCTACCTTGACTGCAATGACACTACTTCTTTCTAGTTCCCCTTCCAACTTTCTGGCCACTCTTGGTTGGTTTCCCTTGCTGCTTTACCATGTGCAGCTCAGTTATAAATCCCCCATATCTATGCCCTCATTCAACTCATTCTTCACACAGTCTGGCTTCAATGTTTTTATTCACAAGCAGGGGTTCAATTTTTATAACTTTGTATAATGCTTTAGGGTGTGTGTGTGTGTGTGTGTGTGTGTGTGTGTGTGTGTGTGTGTATTGTGTCACCCTACTCAATAAAACCCCAGTAACTCCCTAATCCATGCCAGATCAATACAAAATCTTCTATTTGGCTTTTATAGTCCTTTACATCCTGGGTCCTTCCTATCTTTTCAGTTTTCTTACTCTCTATTCTCCTTCCAAAATTCTACAATCCAATTCACAGTTCTACTTGCTGTCTGTACTCTCCACCCTTGTGGTTTACTTTAGTGTTGGGCAGTGAATACCACAGAAGCAGAAATGAGAAAATCTGCATCACTGATCTTACTGCATTGTCTTTCCTTCCAAACTGACCCCTTTCTGACCTCTTTTGTTTCTGTTGAAAGTATAGCCACTCTCACCCTCCCCCAGATTCATAATTTCTATGTCATCTTCAACTCTTTACTCTCAGTCGTTCTGTTCCTAATCAGCTGCAAAATCTTATCGTTTGTATTTCCACAACATATTTCAATCCTGTCTATCCCCTTATCTCTGTTCATGCAGCCACCATTCTTGTTTGTATATCATTACTTCTCAGCTGAATTATTTGCAGTGGCCTACCTTCATCAATCAACAGTATTTATTACATGCCTATTATGTACTGGGCACATCACATTTAAAGAGTAAAACAATCCCTACTTGCAGTGAGCTTACATTCCAACGGGGGAGGCAATAAATATATAAAATATATGCATCATAAATATAAACTTAACCAATACAAATATGCATGAAGTAGTTAAATACAAAATATAGGAGGGAAGACACTAGTTCTTTGCAGGGATGGGCAGAGAGGATCAGAGAGCCTTCATGGAAAAGATGGTACCTAAGCTATACCTCCAAGAAAGAAAGACCCTTTATGTATGGCAATAGCTCATTTTCCCATTGTGCATCTTATGCTCATCTCAAACCTGAAACGTTTGCTTTTGATTTGATTTTCAGCTGTCATGGGCTGACAGGCATTAAAATCGAAGTAACATGGCAATGGACAGTCATATATTTTGAAACCCTACAGATGGATATACTCTTCAAATGAGTTAGAAAAGGCATTCTTCTAACACTCCTTAAAAGAATATGATTTGACCTAAATAGGGCTTCTGCCTATTTGCTGGCTACAAGCTACAAAATAATTGGATTTCTTTTTCCTGACTGCAGGAATTTCATTTACCATCTCTGCCAGTTACAGAATAGAGGGAAGGGGAAAGCAAATACACAAAAAACCCAGAATTCTCAAACATGGTGGTAAAATTTTATGAATAGAAATCATATAAACTATAGATGACTTAGAAGGAAAGAGTGTTGAGTGTTTGAGGGACAGGGCTGAATTCTTTGTGAGCTGGACCATCTGGCACTATCTCTAACCTCATTTAAATAAGGATCTCTAAAAATGCTTCCACTCCCCATCTATATGGCTCCAGTGGAAAGAGAGAGTGAAAACTTTGGAAGACAATGACAATGGCATAAAATAGATGAACTGAGGAGGATGTTACAGTGAAGGCCAAGAATAATTTCTAAGTATGGCCACAATTATACTAATTTTGAATGTCTCTGTCATAGAAATGGATCGATATAACACTGAAACCAGATCAGAAAAAAAAAATATTTACCAGTTCATTAGAAGCTACCAGTAGTATGGACCAATTAATTCACTGCAAATTAGGAGAAATGCTTCAAAGGAATCATATGTCAATTTGTCCAGAAGACTGGATTAGAAGATTTCTTTTAATGCTACAAAGGAAATCTCAGTTATCAGTAGGTAGGAAAAAAGGAAACATATTGATTCCATAGTGTCTCTCCTTTTAGTGGAAGAAATAACAGGTCATTCATGACTCATAAAATATAACAAAGATACATTTATAAAGCCCATGACTCCTATCCGTGTTATTTTTTTCCTTAAAGGGTCTTGATCTGTCTAGTAATAGTCCTCAGGGATTAGAGATTATTAATAGATATAGATGGTGTTATAGAAAGAATGATGAAATTGGAATAATAATGGAGGATTCTCACCCTTGCCACTTTCTATCTGTGACCTTGGGCAAATGATATAATTTCTCTGTTCCTCCATTTCCTCACCTATATATTGAGAGGGTTGAACTAGATGATTTCCAAGGTCCTTTCCTGTTTTAATTGTATGATCCTATGTTTGATAATTTCTATGCCAACTATAAAACTTGCATTTTCAGGGACATTTCCAATTTCAAGCAAAGAAAGTATATTTTTAGGAAGTCTTTGAAAAAGAAGTGTTCTTTGTCAGAGCATGTGTGCTCATTTTAAAACAGAAAATACCACTCATAACCACTCATAACTCACCATCATGTATGCCCTGTGTTCCAGGTCTCCTTATGCTTTTCTTCATTTTGTTTATCTCACTATCTTTCCAAAACATCCGAAGCGGCAATGCGATCAGATTTGACACCCACTCCCTATTACTGTCCTTCTGTATTGGTGTAGGCATTTTAAGAATAGGTATTTAACTCCAATTCTGGCTTGAGAAGTTCCTAGGATTGAGGCTTCACACAGAGTTTTTCTCTGCATACTCTCTCAACTCACTCCCTCTCTCTGGCTCCCATATGTTTCCCCAAATCTCTCTAGCAGTCAGTTTCAATGCACTTTCCTCAAGCTCCACATTACATCATTTTTTGCCTTCTGCACTAGTTCAGAGCACTCAAGAACTCAAAACAGATACCAACTCCTCAGTCATGCTCCTTCCTTCATCTTGCCAAGGCCAGCTGCCTACTTCCAGAAAACCCATAAGCTGTCCTGACATCTTTCAATAGACTCAGAAAATAACTGGCAGCTCACAGCTATACATGAATGTACAGCTCAGAGCAATGTGTCTTTTGCCAATCTCCTCAACCACTGACAATATGGTCCCTTTAGTAAGGGGATTTGCTAAAAAAAAAAAAAAGAAATCTGGATTTGGAAGTGTGGACCCAGGGAGACAGGGTCCACATAACCTCAAGCTTCCCTATAGTCAGGATAGGGAGAGAGATTAGACTGAAGTCTGTTTGACTTTAGTGTTGGAGGGTAGGACTAAGAGCTTATAATTTGACCCATTACTAAGATTATACTATATATAGCACTCTATTTCATGGACATGTTTTCACTCATTATGTATCTGAATAAATTATGGGTGAAAAAAGACAGGACTAACAGTTTATAGTCTAATCATGTAAGATAAAGGACTACATATATACCCTATTTCAGAGATTTGATTTCCCCTAGAATGTATCTGAATGTGTGTATACTGAATATGAATTTGTGTCCACAGTAAATTCTCCAGTGTGTTGTGAGGGAAAGGATCATAAAATCTCAAAATGAGAAAGACCTTAAAGATCACCCAGTGTAATCCCTTAATCCAGAGGCCATTGCTCTCTCTCCTTGACCTGTCTGTGTCAAAGAACAGTTATCTAATAACCAATGGAGAGAAATGTTGTAATGCCCTCCAGAGAGATAAGATTTTTCTACACATTTCTCTGGTGACAACCCACACTCAAGTAATATTGGACTGGGGTACACTCAGAGAGCTATGAAGAAGTGTCTGGGACTAAAAAGTAACAGAAGTTTAGACTGCTGGGAAAAATCTGTTTATCCAGTTCAGCTCCCTGGTTTTAGTAATAAGGAAACTGAGGCCCAAAGATATTCAGTGACTTGCCTAAGATTACATCGAGATAAAATGGTAAAATTAGAATTTAAATCCAGTTCCTTTGACTTCCAAATCAAACACTTGTCCACCACACCACACTGAATACATTGATTCAATAGCAGTTTCCACGAGCCAGGAGAATGTCAGGGAAAGACTGTCATATCTTAGAAAGGAGTGATCTGGATTCATACCCAGTTTTTCCATTTATTCTCTGTGTGTCCTTTGTTAAGTTACAACCTCTCTGAGTCTCAATTTACTCTTCTGTAAAATTAAGAGGCCATACTAGATGATCTCTAAGGCCCCTTTGCCGTAGATTCAGGAACCCATCACTCCCCAGTGAAAATGTCTAGGTCAGAGTTCTTAACTTTCATGTGTATGTGTCTGTGTGTCTGTGTGTTTATATGTGTGTGTAATGGAACCCTTCTGCAGGTTAGTGAAGCCTATGGACCCCTCCTCTCCCTCACAAAAAAAAAAAATTTAAATACAAAAAATTACAAAGAAAACCAATTATAATGAAATTCAGTTACCAAAATATTAAAAAATAAAAAGTTTATGAACCCCAGGCTCAGAATCATGGGACTAGGGTATTTTAAAAGACAGAGCAGACCACATGGTTAGGGGCAGCCAGAGGCTCAGAGAGCCTGGGGCACAGTCACATCAATCCATCACATCACTGTACTCAGACTACCTAGAGTCCTTGAAAGTATTTCTGGGTCACATGACCAACAAGATGGCAGATTAGTCACTTTCCTGAATTCACTTTAAGTCTCTAACCCTCTTTAAAAAAAAAAAGTATTAGTGGTCAGAAGCAGAGTCATTGCTCTTGAATCCAAACAACAGAGAAAATCCTATGCAAAAATACACTTCTTAAAGTGCTTATTCAATAGCAATAGCTCTACCCCTTATCTCCCTCCACCCTCCATGTTTCCCTGTTAGAGACACAAGCTGACTCACAGACTTGCCTCAGACCTAGTGAAGAACTCCTTTTCCACATGCAAAAACTCTGCCAGTAACTCCCACTATAACCTCTTTCTTTCCTTTTTTGTACTCATATTCCCAATGTTTAGCACAGTGAATAGCACATGATAGGAGCTTATAAACATTTATTGACAACTGACTATCTCCCTAGCCTACCTCAAGTAGCAAATACTGACTCTCCTTCAGTTTCCCTCAGGCTCTCCTTATTTTTCTTCCCTAAATTCAATCTCTGTTCTTGGATGCCAGAAATAGAAGCTGAACCTAGAGATGATTTCCCTCCAAATTTTCTTCAGGTTCTTCCATATAACTCAAATTTCTCCTTTCCATGTTCAGTCCTTGATCTTCACAGGTCTAATCCCCTTTAAATCACTCCAAATTTCTCAATTTGGAAAAAAAAAATCCCAATCTCCCAAGTTACACCACAATAAATTCCAAATGGGTCAATTATTTATCTACGTATATGTGTGTGGGATCTGTGTGAACATACAGGAAGGAAGGAAGGAAGGAAGGAAGGAAGGAAGTGATGTGGATACAAAGGTGCCCTAAGGGTCAATAGCAATTATTACTTTCCCAGGCCCCATGATGGGGTTTGAGGCTTATTCTTAGCCCATTTGTAACAGCAATCAATTTAGCAGATACTTAGCACTTAGTAACTTAGGGCTAAGTATGGAAGGTATGAATTCTGTCCCCTGTTCAGAGGGCATGAACTCCCCTGTGGCTGAGACAGGAGGCCAGTGTGTGTATATAAGAAGAATTCTGGAGACAGAGAGAGACAGAATTGGGTATCTTCCTCCTGGTCGCTCCCCTTGGAGGAAGCAGGATTGTCCCATCATCTGGGAGCTAGGCTGCTGGACTGAAGAAGTGAGTTGGAGTTTTCTTGAGAGAGAGAGAGAATTTCTCTTCCAGCATCTGGAAGCTGACTGAGAACTAAGATGGAGTTTTCTTGAGACCAGAATCTGGTGAAGGCCACCTGGAAGGCTGAGAGGGCTTGCCTGGAAGGCCTTCTGGAAGGCCAAGATTATCCTGGGTCCTAAGGTCAGCTGAATTGCTGGAGGACTGAAGAAGCATGACTGGTATAGGCCTTTGTTGGTTAGTGGCTTGACTGATCTTTGAGTTCCCGGCAACAGAAGTGGTGAAGGGTTTGAGATATGCTGGACCCTGTGAACTTTGGTATGTGCCAGGGACTGCCTGGAGGCCTAGACAAGGACCTGGGAGCTGTCTACCTCTGAGGACTGGACAAGGACCTGGGAGCTGTCTACTTCTGAATCCAGGTGACTGTTTGGTGGATTCAGTAGGGAGCTGGGACCATGGAAGGTGATCCAGG
>CM053590.1:77904698-77915145 GCA_028646515.1 Pseudochirops corinnae | reverse complement strand
TTCCTTCTTTCTTTCCTTCCTTCCTTCCTTCATTCCCAAATTAATTAATTAATTTTTAGTTTTTCAACATTTGATTTCATAAGTTTTAAATTTTCTCTCCCTCCCTCCTCTCTCTTCCTTCACAAGATGGTGTGCAATCTGATATAGGCTCCACATATATATTCTTATTAAACAGATTTTCACAATAGTCATGCTGTATAGAAGAATTAGAATAAATGGGAGGAAACATGAGAAAGAAAAAACAAAACAAGACAAAAAAAGAAAGCAAATGGTATGCTTCTATTTGCATTTAGATTCCATATTTCTTTCTCTGGATATGGATGGCATTTTCCATCATGAGTCTTGGTGTTGTTTTAGGTCCTTGCATTGTGAGAAGGGTTAAGTCTATCAAAGTCAGTCATCTCACAACATGGCTGTTACTGTGTACAATGTTCTGGTTCTGTTCACTTCATTCAGCATCAGTCCATATAAGTATTTCCAGGTTTTTCTGAAGTTTGCCTGCTTATCATTTCTTATAGCACAATAGAATTCCATTACATTCACAAATCGCAACTTGTTTAGCCATTCCCCAATTGATGAGCATCTCCTCCCTTTCTAATTCTTGGCCACCACAAAAAGAATTACTATAAATATTTTTTGCATGTGGGTCCTTTCCCCATTTTTAATGATCTTTTTAGGATATAGCCCTAGAAGTAGTACTGCTGGGTCAAAGGGTATGCACATTTTTGTAGCCTTTTGGACATAGTTCCAAATTGCTCACCAGAATGGTTGGATCAGTTCACAACTCCACTAACAATGCATTAATGTTTCAATTTTCCCATATCTTCTCTAGCATTTATAATTTTCCTGTTTTATCATGTTAACCAATCAAATAGGAATGATATTGTACCTAATAGCTGTTTTGATTTGTATTCAGAAAACCTATTCTTAAACTGAGAGTGACACAGTTACTCTCATCATGAAATGTCTTTGTCACAGTGATGGAGAAATGGTAAGCCTTCCCCTGGTAACACCTAACCTGAGCTACCTCTCCCATTAGTGTTCTTGTCATATGATTTCCAGTTAGATGATAGAAAGCATTTTAGAATAAAGTCATCATTATGTGATAAAGTGAATATTTAGTACAGGTAACAGCTTCATGGAGTAGTAGAAAAAATATGGAAACTGGAGTTGGAGGATCTGGATTAGAATTCCAACCCTGCAATTTATTACCAATGTGATATTAAGCAGGAGCCTTCTTGTCTCTTTCATCCTTAGCTTCCTCATCTATGAAATGAGAAGTTTATGCTAGATGACCTATATGTCCCTTTTAGCTATAAATGTATTGTGTCTCAATTCTGTGATACAATGAATTTGCTATTCCTTGAAGATTTTTATGTCATCTTCAAATCTGATAAGCATGCCTTGTGTGCTTTTGTCTTAATCTTGAAAAAAATGCTAAAGAGAACTTGGTTAAGGACCCACTCCTGGGGCATTCTACAAGAGACCTCTTTCTAAGATAACATTGAACCATTAAAGATTCTCTTTGGGTCTGGTCATTCAATTAATTACAAACCCACTTAAGTATCTTGTTGATCTGCCTCTTCTCTCCTTGTGATCTTTTCCACGTGGATGGCATGAGATCATTTATCAAAAGCTTTAGTAAGATCTCAGTACAGGTTCATAGTTCTAGAACTGGAGGGAACCTCAGAAATCATTTAGTCCAACCCAGAATTTTGAACCCAGTTCCCCTAAATCCAGAGCCATTTCTTTTTCTGCTGTACTATGCTGCTCTCTAGTCATATCTATGGCATTCCTTTGGCCTATCAATTTAATGACATTGTCAGGGAAATAAGAAGGAAATGAAGTTACTGTAACCAACCAATTCTTAAAGTCATGCTTAATCTTTAGTTGAGGCAGAATTGTGCAGTAGAGAGGAGATTGGACTTGGAATTAGAGTACCTGAATTCAAATCCCAAGTCTACTCCTGATTATCTGACTTAGACAAGTCATTCAGTTTCTCTTCCTCAGCTTTTTTAATTGTAAAATGAGGGGATTAGAGTAAATGACCTCTAACATGCCTTCTAGTGGCACATTGAATAGAGTACCTGAGTTCAAATTCAGCCTCAGACACTTAACATTTACTAGCCTTGTGACCTTGGGCAAGTCACTTAACTGCAAGCAAAAAAACCCAAACCCATCTTTTCTAGCTCTAAAAATATTCTGTGATTGGCCATACATAACAACTGCTTTAGTTGACAGATCTTTACCAGCCAAGCCTTAAATAATTGATTTTGGATTCCCCTCAACCCATTCAGAAATCAAGATTAAGGTCACTGGCCTATAGTGTGCATATTTTTTCCACTTCCTTTTTTTGAAAATTGTGGAAATATTTTTGCCTCTCTTTTTCTTTGGTCTTTCCCTATTTTTTCCATGATTTTTCAGAGACCAATGACAATGACTAAGCAATTACATCAGTCAATTTTAAGAATACTCTGCTATGTAGTTCATATGGGTCTGTCGCCTTGAATTTATCAAGGGTAACTCATTACTGTCTTACAATTTTCTTATCTATCTTGAGTTTTAACTTCCTATTAGTCATTGGTACTCTGTCCTTTCCAATAAAAATATAGTTTTCTTTGCAGAGAAACAAAAATTAAAGTAAGAGTTGGTAGACAGTGAAGTAAGAACACAAAGCTTCCCTTTTTCTTCATACCATGTTTCCATTTATTTCCCCATTGAGCCGAAGTAGTGATCTTCTCACTCTTTGATACTCCTTTTGCCTTCAGTGTAGCTAAAATTCTCTCTCTCTCTCTCTCTCTCTCTCTCTCTCTCTCTCTCTCTCTCTCTCTCCCCCCTCCCTCCCTTCCCTTGCCTTTCCTCCTTTCCCCAAAATCTCTTTTTGTTGTTTTTAGCTATCCTAATTGGTTTAAGTTCATTCTGAATTTTAGTATTCCTCTCACTGTTCTTACAGAACCCTACTGTATTTTTTTTATCTTAAATTACCTGCTCTTCTTTCATCTTTTTTGCATATCTTAAGAAACAAAACTAAACAAAACTAAGTTGCTATCTTAGTTTCCTGTGTTTCTGTATTGGTACCCTTGGACAAATTCTGTTTTTTGTTCTCACTGAAATTGTTTCTTTTTGTGTATTTAGAATCTTAGTCTTGAGAACTCTCCATTCCTCATGTCCTTTCCCTATTCTTTCTTTAAACCTTTGATACCTGTTCCTCTCAAACCTTGATTTTATGTCAGTATATGCCTAGATTTACTTTCTTTCTCTATCACAAATTCTATAATGAAATGAAAGTCATCATTTCTTCTTTAGCAAACAGTTGCTTCTTGATGAAAATCAGGTCCAGAAATGCCATTCTTGTTGCCAGTCTTTTGAAGGATAAAATTATTGTTAAGCAAGCTAAGAAATTATTTGCTTCTCTGCTTTTGGGAGAGAGAAAAACAGAGACAAAGACAGGAGAAGGGAAAGGAGAGGGTAAGGAAAGACAGACAGAGGGGAGGAGGGAGGGAGATGGAGAAAGAGAGAGAAAGTAGGAAAGTATGAAGGGAAGGGAAGAGAAGAAAGAAGAGAAAGAAGAAAGGGAAGGAGAAAGGGAAGGAGAAGAAGAGTAGGAGAAGAAGAAGGAGAAGAAGAAGAAGAAGGAGAAGGAGAAGAAGAAGAAGAAATAGTTGTAAACTTCTTGAAGGGAGGGACTATCTCTTGTCTCTTTTTGTATCCCCAGTACTCAGAAGAGTGCCTTGTACATAGTAGTTACTTGCTGAATGTTTGTCGGTTGTTTGAAGATAAGAAGGAGAAAAAGACAGTGAAAGGAGAGAAAGAGAATGAAGTAGAGAGAGAAAGATAATTGAAATTACTCACTACCACTTTATCAGGTCTCTGTGCCAGGCTTGTGATCCATTTCCCAAGTTCCTTACCAATTCATAGTTTGCTTTAGGTAATATATACTATAATTTGAACATATGTCACTTCTGTTTATTCCTTCATTGATCTTCACCCAAATCCCAATCCTAACTCCCATTTTTGGATGGCATTTCTGAATTGGAAGTGATCTCAGGACCATCTAGTTCCATTCATTCCTGAAAAATAATCTCCTCCAAAGCTGACCCAATAAATGTTCATCTAGCATTTACTTGAAGATCTCCAGTGAGGTAACTTACCTCCTCATGCACACAATCCCAGTTTTGGATAGCTCTAAGTAACAGTAGGTTTCTGCTTATATCAATATATATTCTTAATATACAATGCTTCTCCACCACCTGTTTCTAGATCTTCTGCTACTTTTGTAAAAAGCTCCATATTCCAGTCATGGTTACCAACCCAGTCAGTCTCAGTTATAAATAAGGCATCAAATCTGAATCTTTGTGCTATGATTTTTTTCCTTTATCTTTTTTTGTTGTTTCTTATACTCTTCATTTTTCCACATATATATCTGGAGGCTATGATTTTATATTGTTATCCCCCTCAATCATCAAAGTAATAGTGACATCAAAGCAGCGATCATCTAACCTAGTATATTTCCTTTGAGAGGAACAGTATAAGAAATTTTGGAGGAGATCATGATCTCAAAATATTAGGTATGTATCCCAAATCACACCTGTTTCCCTTAACAATTCATTGTGCTTAGAATAGCCAAGTAAGGCATAATATCTTAGATATCATTTTTGTTTACTATAGAAAGACTATCTGCTGTGCAGTGTGGAAAAAAAGCTGTTGCAGGAAATAGAAGACCTAGTTTACAAATTTTAGTCTACTTATTAACCAAGTGGTCTTGGAAAAGTTGTTTCATCTCTTTGCCTCTATAAAATGGGAATAAGACTTCTTTTCTTGCCTACTGCAAATAGAACAAATATGGTAAAGAGAGTTCTCAGTAAGAAAACTCTATCAGGGTGACACCTGCTTAGTAACTTATAGTATTAGTTACTTGGGGCACTGAAAGTTTAGATGATTTGGACAGGTTCTTATATCCTAAAATTTTTATTCAAGTACAAAAAGCAATTATAGTTAATAGGGAGCCAGCTTTGGAGTTAGTAATGGATTTGAGTTCCACCTCTGTGCCATATATTACTGACTCCAAAGCTGACTCTATTTACTACAAACTTCTACATAGGACTTTTGTGATCGCTAAATTTGATTGTTGTTTTGGAAGAGGACCAATGACATCATGGGTGATGTCTTGACTCATGCCTGAATTGAAGTGAGGCAGAATTGAACAAAGTTCTCTAACTCTCTCTTCCATACTCATAGAAGTCCAGTGGCAAGACAAAAGTCAAGATGACTGGTGATTGCCCAAGATGTAGTGCCTCACTCAAAGAAAGAACTTCAAAATACCTTAGCTTAAAAAGGCCAAAATCTCCCACTGCATCCTGAGCCATCTCCAGTCATCCTGATCTATATCTGTCCACTAGACCTATGTGGCTCAGGAGGAGAAAGTGAGGCTGGTGACTGCACAGCCCTCTTTCACTCAAATAAAATTCAATTGCAAGTCATGCCACCATCTCCCAGATGTCATGGTCCTCTTCAAGAACAAATGACAAACCACAACCACAATGTAACTATTACATGGGAAGAAAAATATAATGGCTTTTCACAGTTGAATAAAAATTTTAGGATATAGGATCATCTCCTGAAACCTCATTAAAGCATCTTCAGTACAATTTCAGTAGGAGACAGGATGATGGTGATGGTATATATCACATTTTGTTCCCATATGATTTTTATTTCTTCTCATGAGTCTTAATTTTCAATACCTTTTTGGCCTATGTTATTTCAAGCTTATAAGTATTTGGCATGAATACATCTATCAAAAACACTGCTCTTAAGTTTTTGTGAATCAATGTTGTATCTAAGCAATTGTGATCAATAATTCAGTCTTTGATAATGCCCTGATTCCAGGACAGTTTATTTGTTGATTTCTCAAAGATATTTTGAAGCTTAAAATTGTAATATGTAGATTTTTTGTCTGTCTGTCTGTATGTCTATCTAGCTATCTATTTAAAATTATGAGTTTCTGATATATAAGTCTACTCACTAGGTCATATTTTGCTAGATATCTGGCAGAAGCTTACTTTTTGTAACATCCAGTGATATGTTGCACAATTTCTACCATTTCTTTAAATGATCTGAATTGATCACTAATTCTGGGCTCCTTAAAGATAACTCTTTTGTAATTGCTGGTGATGATGAGCTGGTCATGGATTGGCATCATGAGCCTCTCTGTTTCTCTAAATAAGAATTGCGTTACTCAGGCATTTGTTGGACACTTCTTTGTTGGCTGAACTCATGTGGAAACCACATACATAGGCCCTTTTGATTCTTCTCTTGGATTTCCACAATTTCATAAGCTTCATTCAAAGGTGCAATGTTTTGTTTCATATCCAAACATTTCAATGGCAAGTATTTCTTTTTGCCCTTTGTTACCAGTTGGTGAAATGATGTCTGCTTGTTCCAAAAGTATTTCTTTTGTTTTTGAACTTCTTATTATGTGCTTGGACCATGTTTATCTTTCCTTTTTGATTAGGAAATACTAACATTTCTATATCTGCCTTAGTGTTATAGGTCTTGTGTTTTGTTAATCTCATATCAGGATACTTTCCAGATCTGTTATTGTTTCTTTGATAGTTCTGAAGGTATACATTAAATCTGGTATTGCATTAGTGTTAATTGCTTTAAATATATTCTTCACACTGAGCTTTGATGTTAGTACCCACTAAGTTTCATAAAGGGTTCAGCCACAACATTCTCCTTGACAGCTTTATGTTTATTATCATGCATAGTATTGATGGAGTGGGCAGTCACAGTGGTGGCTGATGGCAGGATATTAGTAGGGATAAAAGTATAAGGAATACATTTCCTTTTAACCCTTCTGCAAGCCTGGTTGGAAACAAAATCTCCAGTGATCAATATAAGCCCTTTGTTCACTTTATTCATTAGGCATGTTTTCATCTACCAGAGAATAATTCACTTTTTCTTCATTTTGACCAACTGCGGTTTCTTTCCCTACTTATTACAAAAGGTATATGATCCAAATGCTGTAAATCCAAAATATGCAAATAACCAAAGCTTTTGGATGGGGGTTCTGGGGTCTTCCATGTGAATATCTTGAGATGTCCAGATGGTACCATGATAGCCACTCAGCAGATCTCTTTAACTGTGACAATTAACAGCTAATGACACTTAATGCTCTGAAGAGTGCAGCAGCATCCATCTGATTAGAAATCCATTCCAGGGTAGGATCCAAGAGAGTCAAGAGTTCCAACTGAGCCATCTGCCTTCTTATTTTCTCCCCTCTTGCCTCTAGAGAAGGTTCAGCAATGACTGTAGACCTATTATCTGCACCACATAGACAGTTCAACCTTGACTGTACACATGTAGAAGGCATACATGTAAGTCACAGACTTCCTGTTTTTCACAAGGAACTTTCCTCTTGAAAGTGATGTGGGTGAAATAGAGACATCCAGCACCTACAATTCCAACCAAGCCAACACATTCTGGACATGAGGAAATAAGTTCACCTATAGATAGGCATTGATCAGGATCAGTCTTGCTCCAGTGGGGAGAAGTAATGGACCATTCAAAATTGACTGAACTGCCAACACACTTTGAAATAAGACTCTTAGTGATGCAAATGTGGTTACCTGAGCTTGTGATTAGCACAGTGAACTCATTAGGAAGCATTTCTACCACCTTCAGGCTTGGAGAATTAGGATTTTGATGAGGCAGAAAGACAGAGAAAGGAAATTAGTTCTTAGTTGAGTAAAGATCTGTTTATCTTATTTATCTGAACTTATAGCCAACAAGCTTAATGGCTTTGAATAGACTTAAGTATCTGGGTAAGACACTTTTCTCTATAGATAGGACAGTTTATATAAATAGTAATGTATTGATTTAAATAAATATTTGTTTTAAAGCCTATTTTGTTTAATTGTATGAACATCAAAGCAAATCCTGGAGGCAGGATGTAGAAAAGTAAAAAAAAAAAAAAAAAAGGAAAATAGAAAGAAGTTTTGTATCTAGAGTCTGAGACCCTAGGTTTGAAACCTGGCTTTCTCATTATTACAAGTATGACCTTGAGAAAGACATGGAACCCCTCTGGTTCTCAAGTTCTTCAATTATTAAAATTAGGGAGTTGGATAAGATCACTCCTAAAAGTCATTTCCAATTCTTAATCTTGATTTCGTGGAAATCAAGGTATAAGAAAAATACTTGAACAGAAAGCCTTACAGGATTAAGGATTGTTTTTAACTATGGTACAGAACTTGTTTCACCACCAATTCAGCTTCTATCTCATTATTTCAATTTTGAGTCCCTGACTCTCAATACTATTACATTGAGCAATATTTTACTTAAATATGTTATTTCTTTTGATGCTCAAAATTCTTCACATCTATAGGACAAAACAAGATTAATCATATTTTTCTAAATCATCAGTGAAAAACAGAAAGAGAGAAAGAGGACAGAGAGGCAGAAAGAGAAAGAGGAGAGGAAAGGTAGAGAAAGAGACAAAGACATTAAAATGGATAATTTTTATCACATTAAATTAAAAGGGTTTGAACAAATAAAGCTAATGCAGTTAAGATTAGAAGGAAGACTGAACACCGGGAAAATATTTTACAGCAAGTTTTTATGATAAAAGCCTCATTTCTCAGACATATAAAGACCAATCAAATTTGTAAGAATATGAGTCATTCCCCACTTGATAAACAGTCAAAGGATATAAATAGGCAATTTTCAGATGAAGAAATCAGAGCTATCCTTAGTCATATGAAAAATACTCCAAATCAGTATTGATTAGAGAAATGCAAATTAAAACAACACCAAGTCACCACTTCACACCTATCATATTTGCTAATATGACAGAAAAAGAAAATGACAAATGTTGGAGGGGATGTGGGAAAATTGGGATGCTAATGCATTGTTAGTTGAATTGTGAACTGATTCAATTATTCTGGAGAGGAAGTTGGTACTATGCCCAAAAGGATGTAAAACTGTGAATACCTTTTGATCCAGCAATACTATTACTAGGTTTTTATCCTGATGAAATGAAAAAAAATAAGGAAGAGGACCTATATGTAAAAAATATTTATAACATCCCTTATTGTGGTTCCACAGAATTGGAAATCGAAGGGATGCCCATCAATCAAGGAATAGCTGAACAAGTTGTGGTATGCGATTGTGGTGGGGTATTATTGTCATGTAGGAAATGATGAACAGGATGCTTTCAGAAGAACCTGGGAAGACTTACATGAACTGGTGCAAAGTAAAGTGAACAGATCTAGGAGAACATGGTACACAGTGACAGCAATATTTTACAATGATCAACTATGAATGACTTAGTTATTCTCAGAAATACAATGATCTAATACAATTCTGAAGAACTCATAATGAAAAATGCAATCCATTTCCAGAGAAAGAACTGAGGAAGTCTGAATATAGATCAAAGCATACTTTCTTTATTTTTCTTGTTTGATTTTTGTGTTTTTTCTCCTACAACATGACTAATATGGAAATCTGTTTTGCATGACTGTATATATACAACCTATATTAAATTGTTTGCTGTCTCAAGGAAGGGGAAGGGGAGGTAGAAAATTTGAGAATTTGGAACTCAAAAATTTAAAAAATAACTCATGGATTTTTTTATAGGTAATTCCAAAAAAAAAAAAAATCTGAAAGGCAAAAAAGTGTTTGAAATTCTGAAATTTGAATTTTGCTTTTTGTCTGATGCTCCACAGTATCTTTATGATGTCAACAGAAATCAAGGAAGGCTTCCAGTATATTGGATGACCATCCTTCCCTTCTCCTTTAGTGAACTTATGGAAGACATAGACAAAGTGAGCAGGTATGGAAGGGGCTACAGTCTGAATCACTGAAGGAAACATATCAATGACATTTCACACTGAATATGAGTATAGTGTAGGGCAACCTTTCTTTCTCTTTAATTTTCCTCCTCTATACTCCCCTACTTTTACTTTTCCTTCTCTTTGTCTCTTTATCTTTCCTCTCTCTTCCCTTTCTCTTTCTGCCTCTCTGTCCTCTTTCTCTCTTTCTGTTTTTCACTGATGATTTAGAAAAATATGATTAATCTTGTTTTGTCCTATAGATGTGAAGAATTTTGAGCATCAAAAGAAATAACATATTTAAGTAAAATATTGCTCAATGTAATAGTATTGAGAGTCAGGGACTCAAAATTGAATTAATGAGATAGAAGCTGAATTGGTGGTGAAACAAGTTCTGTACCATAGTTAAAAACAATCCTTAAGATCACCCAGAGCAGGAAAAGTAATATTAATACATCTCTTGGGGAAGTTTGATTTTTTTCCCTTCATGGTACCTTTTGGTCATCCCCTCCCAAAAATGACATCAGTCTTTAAGTTCGTGCTGTGCACCACCCCCCCCCCCAAAAAAAAAAAAATTTCAGATTTCATTAGTGCGCTGTCTTTTTTTTTTTCTTCTTAGC
>CM053590.1:77874196-77904598 GCA_028646515.1 Pseudochirops corinnae | reverse complement strand
AGGGAAGTGTTTGAGGCCCGGGAATTAGTTGGGTCACGTGGAGGTCAGGGCATATTGCACTGACCCCAGCCAGGGGTTACTGCATTGCTCAGGACTCTCTTGCATGGAGTTACCCTCTGTTCTTGATTGGCGTCTCCACACCTTGGGGCCTTTATACCCTTGTAATTGCGCTCCCCCTCTCACAATTCTGTTCAGCTGGGTTCTATCATGAGTGGTAGGTGGATCTGGGGTCTATTTAAGACCTAGGGCTGGGAGGCATCTTTGGAAGCCTGCCTTAGTATATAGCTTTAAGCCTTCCCCATGGAGAGACCTTAATAAACTTTTCTGTTTGGACCTCAGAGCCGTGACTCTTCTGTTCCTGAAAGGTACGCTAGTGTCACTGAGTTACACTAGTGTGTAACCGGTTGCCTCTGCTGGTAAGTTAGGGCACTCTAAGAGAGAACTCTGACAGGTTGCCATTGTCCTTCTAGTTCATATCCTTGAATATCAGAGGGCATTAATAGGGCATTATTGTCTTAGCATCTTGACATGTACTTTGCCTTATTTTCATAGATTCATTCATTCTTTAAGTGAACACTAAGCTAATTTCTGTGGGCAACTAGGTGACATAGTGGATAAAGCCAGGTCTGGAATCAGGATGACCAGAGTTCAAGTTTGTCATTAGCTATGTGACCTTGGGCAAGTCACTTAACCTCGTTTACCTCAGTTTCCTCATTTCTAAAGTGAGTTGGAGAAGTAAATGGCAAATCACTCTAGTATCTTTGCCAAGAAAACCCCAGTTGGGGCCTTGAAGGGTCAGATATGTATGACTGAAAAACTACCAAGCAACAAAAGCTAATTTCCTTGAATAACTTCGTTTCCTTCTTGCCACAGTAGAGAACTGACCTTACTTTTGTGAAAGTCAATCAGGAATTTGGTTGTCAGAGGATATTGAGTCGAACATTTTTTTTCCACAGCTTTTATGTTGTAAACAATATGTGCCTTGTGTCTGTTGGTTATACCTATAAGCTTTTAGTCCTTCAGATCTGAAATCTTGGAATCTTTGTCAACTCTTCTCTTTCCCTCAAACCTCATATAAAACAGTTTTCAGATCTTATTAATTCTATCTTGCTAATGATAAAAATAATGTTGACTAGCTTTTATGTAGCACATATAAGTTTTCAAAGCATCTTACAAGTGTTGTCTCATTTTATCCTCACAACAACTTTGGGAGTTGGGTGCTGTTATTATTTCTACTTTTCAGTTGAGGAAACTGAGGCAGATTGTGGTTCAGTGACTTCTTCAGGGTTACACAGTAATTTTGTGAGGTTGGATTTGAACTTAGCACTTCCTGACTCCAGATCAAGTGCTCTGTCCACTGTGCCACCTTAGGTGCTATTCTCTTGCATCCTTTTTTTTTTTTTTTTTAACTACTCACAAACTCACCACCCTAGTTCATGAATTTATCATTTACCCACCTGGATCACTTCAATAACCTCCTAATGAGTCACTTTGCCTCATAGTCTCTCCTACACAGCTACCAAATTCATATTATGGTGGACCATATCTCTTCCCTATTCAAAAAACCTTCAATTGGCTCCTTTTTACTTCTAGGATAAAATATTGACCCTTTTTGTTTGCCTTTTAAAGCCTTTTCTAATCTGGCTTCAGCCTACCTTTACATGTTAATCACCTATTAATTTTCTTCAGATACTCTGTGGCCCAACCAAACTGGCTTATTTGTTGTTCCTTATACACAGCAGATCATCTCTCTTGATGCCTTTACATAGACCATCCCTAATGCCTAGAATATACTCCATCCTTGCCTCTGTCTCCTAGAATCATTAGGTTCCTGACTTCTTTCAAGACTCAGATAAGAGGCAGCTTCTATATAGTATCCCCCTCTTTTGGTATTTAGTTCCCTTTTCTCCTGAGAGAAAAGATTCTTTTTCTCTCATATCAATACCTAATAATTGAATTAGGACCAAGGTTTTTCTCCTTTTCTATTTCCTTATTCTGAAATTAGCCCCTGTAGGTTATTCAGGTAGTCTTTGAAGTGCAGAGTTGACACTGAGAGGGAAAAAAAATGAGCCTCTTTGACCTAAACAGAGTGACCAGAATCATGTCTCCCAATCCCTCACTAGAATAAGCCCACCTCTCATTATAATATTCATTCTACTCATTACATGATAATCAGTTAGAGTTGATTTTCACCCTCAGGTTCACCCCCTTTTCCAAAGATTTTTTAAGTATTGAAGATTTCACAGGTTAGATGTTTTTGGTCATTGAGAGGACAAATGAGACCTTTTTGTTAATATACTTGCTAGCAGTGGTTGATAAAATTGGTTATAATTCACCCAGAAACTCTGTCTCTCGAAAATTTTTTACTTGTGACACTTTTATATTACTTTTTAGTTATTTTGAATATATGTTGTACTAGTTTATCCATATACTTCTCTCACCTTTCCCCTCTTCCACTCTCCTCCCACCCCCGCATTCCAGCTCCTTCAGGGCAGCAGTTGTTTCCTGTTTGTCATTGTATTCTCAGAGTCTAACATAGTAGGTCTTCAATAAATGCTTATTGAATTACACTTTAACACCATACAGTGCCTTGCATGAGGTAGAGATTTCAGCAAGTATTAGATGAGGATAAAAATGCACACCAGATACTATGGAGCTAACCTTTTTATGGTAAGCCCTTCCTAGCTTCCTGTCTGAATCAGAAATGGGATGAATCTGAAGGTCTCTGATGTTTACCCTTATTATGATTACATATCTAATAGACTCAAGGATACTCCTACACGAACTAAAATGAATAGATGCGCCCTCTGCCCTTTGATCAGAGCTAATGTGGCTGTTTCTGCTCAATAGTGCCCCTGTTTCTGATACTCTGTTCAGTGGGACTTTGTCTCCTTGTCTCCCTTAACCTTCAAGACCTAGCTGATCTCTCAAGCCTTTCCTGACTCCCCGGACCCCTGACCTACTATTTGCTCTGAATTTAGAAGGCTGCCAATATGCTCTGATCCCACTAGACTACTGTAACAATACTGGGATTTGAAGATCTTCCATGCCCCTTGAACTTGCTGATGTAGCAGGAAGGAGTGGAGCAAGAGAATGCTGGAACCAAGCTAGTCTCCATGCAGTGCTGACTGGAAGTGGCAGAAGTAGATGCGGTTGCAGTGCGAACTCCTTCTTCTTTGAGCCGGCCAGAATCTCTGCTAAGGACTCCTGCTGAGGACTGCCAGGGAAGGGAACTGCCAGGGGCCAGAGCTGCTGGGAGCTGCCTGGACGCTGAGCAGTTGCGTGGATGAGGAGAGGAGGATCTTTGCCTGAGGTAGCCTGTCCTGTTTTGAAGGCTTGAGAATGTGGGTGTTTACTACTTTAACTACATGTGCCAATTTTGTAACTACTGTGCTTGCTTTGACTTTCTGGTTTTGGGACTCAGTTTTCTGGTATTTAAATGAGTGCTCTAGCTATGTCTCTTATGTAGAAAGCCTGTTATATTTCATGATTAATAACCGTATCAGCATATTTATAGTTACTGTAGGCATTGTGAATACTTCATTGCTGATACAACTACCCAGCTTCCCAGACTTTTACCTGTTTGATGATTTTTGATGATATTTTTGGATGATTTTTCTCAAATAATTCCCAAGAGAAACATTAGGACAATTTCAGATGAACCAGGTTTTAACTTTCTGAAATTGTATTAATGTTTCTCTTGGGAATTATTTAAGAAACTTTCAGGAGTATTTAGTAATGCCAAGTGCCCAATTTCCTGAGTGATATTATCCAAGTCAGTTGAAAACAAATACGTAGGGGGATATGGAATGTCCAGGGTATGTAACACCCTGTGATTCTTTTCCATAAACCTCCCCAAATGCCTTTATTTGAGAATCAATGCAGAGATACTGGGAATAACAAGTAGATACTTTAGTAGGGGTTTCTCAAAGGCCACCAGAGAAACATGGGCACAAGATGGATGAGAGCATGGTGATGAAGAATTGTATGGTTCATGTTTGTGTGGGCTGAAATGTGGGCATAGAAAATGCTCACTTCCCTCATATGTTGTTATTAAAATCTTGAAGCAACTTATGTCTACTTCCTTTAAATATAAGATAATTTTTGACTCATAAAGTGCGATTTTAGCAGCCATTAAAATCCAAAACCTAACATATTAATGTAATCCAGGCAATCCAAAGTTTGCTAACAAGGATGGTCTGTCATTGACTCGATGCTGTAATATGTTGAATACATTTAGCACTGGAGAAATTTTAATACTATTAAAGAGCTTAAGGTGGAAATGCCTAATTCAGAAAATGGGGGAAACTTACTTCCTAAAGATAAGGTAGTTTTGAAGAGTTAGGTAGGGCTATCTGACACCATATAATATACTCTTGCCAAATGGCCTTATGTAGAGAATGTGCAAAATGACTTTTTTTTCTGCAACATGGACTTTGAGCTCAATGGCTGAGTGTACTTTTCATTTCTTAAACATGTCCTAAAATTTAATTGAATGAAAATTGCTTAAGTTGTTGAAGAGTCAGGTGATAATGTTTTGGAATGACAGATACAAGACTGCCCTCTGGCAGATTGTTAAAGTCAGGACCTGCATTAAAATGACAGAAATCAAGTGAAGCCTTCAGAGAAGTGGTCCTCCTTGATTTGGCCCTCACATAACAACCGAGCCTTACAACTCACTCCTCTCACTATATTCTATAGTGTATTACAGATGAGGAAACTGAGGTTTATGTATTTTCCCTGGATCCTCAAATTCAACATGTCCTAAACTGAGCTTATTTTCTTTTCTTCCATACCTCTCTTTCTTGTTTCATTTGGTCTCCCACATTTATAACCTGGGGATTATTTTTGACTGGTCTTGAAACTTAACATTTCATATCTGTTTACTAATTCCCATTGTTTTCACCTCCGAAACATTGATAAAAATTGATTCTTATCTTCTTTATCTCTCCCTTCTTCCAATACCGCATCAATACAGACTTCATCACCACCCACTTGGTGATAAACTGCTCTTTGAATCCATCCTCTTACTGCCAGTAGAATATTTTTTCTTATTCACAGAACTATCCATTTCACTTCAAAGTCTTTCAGTTCACTACTGACTGGTGAATGAAGTTCACAGTCTGCTGCTTGGCATTCAAGGCCTTCCTAAACAGGAAATCCCAAATCCTAAAACAGTCTCCCTTTTCTCATATTATTCCTCTGTGTAGCCAAATTAGACTATAGTCCCTGAACACATTTACTTTTTGCCTTTGAGTTCTAATACTAATAACAATACTACCTAGCATCTAAATAGCATTTCAGGAATTACAAAGAACTTTACAAATATTATCCTTTTTATCCTCACAACAACTCTAAGAAGTAGGTGCTATTGTTATCTTCGTTTTATAGCTGGAAAAACTGAGGAAATGAGAGTTTAAGTGACTTGCCTAGTCACATAACTTGTGTGTATCTGAGGCTGAATTTGAACTCAAGACTTCCTGACTCTATTGTTACTTAGCTACTAACCCCTTTGCTTGTGCTTTTCTATATGTCCAGAATACTCTCCCTCTCCCTCTTTACCTAATTTATTTGTACTCACTCTTTAAAAACCTTACACTGATGACCAGACTTGATAAACTGGACTCTCCTCAGCAACGCACAGTTATAAGACAACTCTACAAGTCTCAGGATGGAAGGAGATACCTACATTCAGAGAAAGATCTAGAAAGAACAGAGTTTAAATAGAGACTGAAGCAATCTACATGCTATCACCCTTTTCCATGTTTGGTTTTGTTTCCTTTTTTCTAGTGTCCACTCCATTGGTTACAACCCTTCTATAGAACCAGACTAATGTCCAACGTGAAAGTACTTGCAGATTCTATACTTGACTGCATGCTGCCATGGTGGGGTGGAGAGAGGGAGGGGAGAAAACTTGAAACTCAAGGGACTCTGGAACTGCATCTTGTAAACTAAAAGTAAATAAACAAATCAATTTAACTAAAAAAAAAAACAACAAACCTTACACCATCTTTACCTTTTCCATGAAGCCTTATCTGATTCTCCCAAATGGTATTGATTTGCCCCTCTCCCCTTTCCTGCCAGTTTTACCATAACACACATAGCACTTTGTTTTTTCTCTAAGGTATAGAAATAATGCTCTATATTAGAGTTATCTGTGTTTCTGTGATATCACCCAATTGGATGGCAAATTCCAAGAGGACAGGTACTCTTGTGGCTTCCAGATCAAGGATCTATATAGTATTGGGTGGATGAGGTAAAATGATTTATCCCTTGTCACATGGGAACCAAGCAGTACATCTGGGACCAGAACTCAAATTTCCTATTCCTGGTTCAGTACATTTTCTAATCATACAACTGCTATCTTGAAGGATGCCATAGAACCCTCTTAAGAATGAGTTTTCCAAGACTCTGTTGGATCCAGGAGAGGAGAAATAGTACAAATAGTGCAGATGATATGAATTATTGAGAAAACACACACATACATGCAAACATGTTTGTGTGCATGCATGTATGTGTGTGTATTTCAAGAGATATAGTTGCCTTAACCAACAATTACTAGATATCTTTCAATGGGTAAGTTTCTTAACCTGAGTCTATTTCTTTCTGAGTAGAATGGAAAACAAAATGCCTATTAGTATCTGATTCAAAAGGCAGAATGATGTAATGGATAGAGTGCCAGCCTCTACATCAGAAAAACTTGGGCTCAAGTCCCACTGTTAACATGTACTGGCTGTGTGAACCTGGGTAAGTCACTTAGACTCTCACTGCTGAAGACAACTCTGAGTGTAAGTTGAAGAGAGGGTAGCAGTCTTTATCAACAATGGAATTTTCTTCATTGTGAGTTCCCAACATCAATGAATTCATAACTTTAATGGAAAAAAGTATCTTCATGGGATTGTTGTGGAAAATCAAGTGAAATGATGTATATAAGGACTATAAAAATGTCAGCTTTCATGTTCTTTCTAGAGAGAAAGAAAGACAGTATTTCTCTTCTCTACTTCTAGTAGCTTTCCATATCCTAAGAGAGTTACTGTCTACAATTTTTGTTCAGGGGATGGGCAGAAATGGGATAGTGATTCATGACTTGGGACTAGATAACAGGATAGAAGATAAGGATAGGGGTAGAAAGGGTGTTTGGAAGCAAGGAAAGCAGAAGAAACATCACCTGACTTACACTAATTGGTTTCCCATAGGTTAAAATTGCTAGTCATATACCTGTAGTAGTTTACTACTATTAGAGAAAAAGTTTTGGACTCAGATAAAGGTACATATGTTATGCTGATCAAATTTACGTCTACAAAGATAGGAAGAAATAGCAGTCAGAATTCAAAAACATTTTGACAGACTGTAACGAGGGATTGAATTAAAAAAAGTGAAATAACAACAACATCTGGGACATTTTACGGGACTGTGGCTTAGAGCAAAGAATGGTTAGGAGTCACAGGGAACTATATCAAGAACAATTTTTTTTTTTTTACTATATTTATAGGGGAGCAGCAGAAAATAGAGTCTATGATTAAAAAGGACATAGACTTTTTTAAATATATGAAAACAGTCATCATGAACACTGGAATACCACTGGTTCAAAATCACTATGCTCCAGGAATTGCCAATTAGGTAATAATGCAATCTTCACTTAATAAATGCTTGTTAATTGATTAGCAACTACAAAAGCTTCCTGAGATGTTTATGGTTTTCCCTGGGCACCCTGCTTAGCTGTAGTAGTACAGGCCAGAGCAGGGCAACTTTTAACTCTATCAGTAGTGGCAAATATAAAATTATATGCATGGCTTAAAAAAAATCAACTATGTAGTTGACAGAGAGACTAATATCCAAGCAAAGAGAGAAACAAACACCTCTGGAGACTGGTAGCAAGGTGAAATGAGGTGGCTATATCTCTTGAGATAATTGGATTTTTTCCAGTCTTGTGTTTTGTGTCCCTTAGTCCACTAAATAATTTTACTACACTTCATTGTCCTCCATCCAACTCTAATGGAGACAAAGCGCCTAGAGTTTAGGGACCTAGGGAGATACCTCTGGTAATCAGTGGTAGAGTAAAAAGAAACATTTGAATATTGTTAGATAATTAGATATTTGCATTTTATAATATCACTAATCTTTTGTTCTTGTCTGCTCTGTTTCCACTTGCTAAGTAAATTCCCTTCACTTCCCCACCCTTACCCTCAAGGACAGAGTGCCTGGTTTCCAAGGAAATAGATATAAATATCTGATGATCAGGGGCAAAGTGAAATGAGGTATAAAGATATCATGAGATTCCGATCTCCCATCTCACCAGTTGTCTCTTTGCTCTAGAACTTAGTTATAAAGGTTAGCCAAGAAAGCTGCTTAACAAGCAGACAAAGGAGTGTGGTTCTTACTTCAAGAAAGCAGGGAAAGTAAGAGAAATTTTGCGGTGACCTGAAGAAAATGTGCTGTTTGTGTTTGTGCCAGTAAAAAATAACTCTTATACATACGCAAAGGGGAAATTGGCCTCCATCCAAGAAAAATAGATTTAAAGGGCTTGGAGTACACCTTTCTTACTACGGGTTATAAAGAAGAAGGAAGGAGAAAATCAAGGAGCAAAAACATGGATGGAAGCAGAGAAGGATTTCCCCCTGTATCAGGAAAATGGAAGTAAAAAAAAAAAATATGATACAGAGCAAAAGGGGATGCTGGACCATTGGATATTTGGAGTTTTGTAAGAGGAATAAGGGTATTCCTATAGATAAGAGGAGGTATATTATCTTTGGAGAAATTGAACAAATCATCAAATATTGAATATATGCCAAGAATTGTGCTAAGAAGTAGGGATACAAAGAAAGTCCTCCCCTCACATATATACAATTTTATGCTTAAAGGAATGATAGTGTTAATCCACAAGGCATATAAGATAGTAGTTTGCTCCATAATCATCAGAAGAAAAAGAGACAAACAAGGGAGACTGATGACTTACCAACGAGGAGTAGTGAGGCTGCTATTTATTGACCTGACATAAACAACAAAAAAATCTGCTCTCTTCCTATAACGTATATCCAAGATGTGACAGCCTCCTGAGACTTGTTATAACTGATGAATGCTACTCATTTTGGTGATCATGTAGGGACAAATGATATCAGAAGAAGGGACTTATTTACAAAGGATAATGAAGTCCTGGGGAAAAAATACTCTCTGAAAATTGTGGGGATACAGATGATGTTTTCACCACTACTGCTTATTGAAGGTAAGGAAATCAGAAGAGAAAAGTAGATTTGTGAAATGAAGTTCTGATTAAGAAGACTGAGGACAGGATTTGGATTATGGGTTAAAATATCTATTGGCTAGAGATGGAGTACAACTAACAATGGTCACTCAGACATTTTTTTTTTCACCTGAAGTCTTACAAATCAATCTGGAAATACAGGTATCATATAAGATAGCAAACACAATACAGAAAGGATAAAAGCAGAAGACAGAGCAGTAATTCAGAGACATTATCTAAGAAAAGAAGAAGCAAGAAAGCACATGGCTTTAGATGTCTGTATGTACCTGGAAAATGTTTGGGGTATAACCAGTGTGAACTAGTAATACTAACAGATTTGGCACATTTCACCTAAGTTTTTTAATGAGATATAAGGTAATGGGCCTTATGACTAGAATATGGCATGGGAAAGTTGTACCTTATTCAAATAAGAAAGAGAAAATTTCAAAAAAATATGTGGAAAGACTTGTAAGGAGTTATACAGAAAGAAGTGAATAGAGTGAGGCAAGCAATTTATAAAACAACATTGTAAAAACAAAGCATTTTGAAAGACACTCTAGTCAACACAAAGATTAATCATAATTCTAGATGACCAATACTGAAGAATTCTGCCCACTTCATTACACTGAGATGATAGACCAATATGCAGAATGAGACACATTTTGAGCAGAGTGAGTATGGAAATTTGTTTTGTTTGACTGTGAATATTTGTTATAAGGATTTTTCCCAGTGGGGTGGGAAAGGTGAAAGATAAAATAGGTGCGTGATAATTAAAAGGACAAAATTTAATTTAAAAAAGTAGGTCAAAGCTCATTTTCCTCACATACATGTTTATACATATGTCTGTATCTACTGATATACACATCTGTATAAATATATATACACACATATGTCTAAAAATATATACAAGATATATTTTTTTATCTTTATCTATCTATTTGAGGAAATCCTTGAACTAAAGAGGAAAAATGATGAGCATTTGGATAAAAATGAATGGAGAGAGGGGTGGTATATTTGGTGGAGGAATTTGATGAGGATTTTGGAAAACATCATAAACCTGGCACAGAAACATGACATTGTAGTGATGGGGGACTTCAGCTATCTGGACATCTGCTGGAATTCTCTCTGCCAAAAGCTGAGCAGCTGATAGTTTCTTGGCTTGTTGTAATAATAATTTCATCCTTCAGAATATGGAGGAAGTGGCATTGTACATTGCTGCTTTGGACCTGAAGCTAAAAAACAAGGAGAAAATGGCTGTGGAAGTAGAAATGACAAGAACTTTGGGATCAAGTGGCCATTCCATTATAGAACTTATGATTTAAAAAAGGAGAGAAAAAAGCTGGGCAGAATCTGATCTACATCTTAGATTCAGGGAGATCAAATTCTAAAAGGTTCAGAGAAAAGATGGGATAGGTACCATAGTGAAATATTTGAGAAGATAAGTTAGCCCCCTTGGAATGGGAAGCTCTCAAGAAATTCTGAAGCCATACACGATAATTATTTCAAAATATTGTACTCAAACAGATTTTTAAAAGGCATGCATAGAAGGTGGAAGCAAGAAGAAGTACCTGAAGATTAACCAAAAAAGAATAAGAACCATCCTGTAAGAACTGTGTTAGGAGTGTAAAATTCCAAATGAGCTGACTGGCGATGAATGCTAAGGATAAAGATGGGTGCTTCTTCAAAAACAAACAAAAAAGATATTTTGAAGATTTTCTTCATAGAAGGCATCTTATATCAATTGTATATGTTAAGATGATACAAAATTCACTGATAGACACCATAAAAGGTAACTTTGTTGATAACTCTGATGATCAACATTTAAAAAGGGAGAAAACCAAGATATGCTCATAAAGATGTTTGCAACTATCTTGGAGGGTGTTGAAGGCAGAATCCAAATGGAAAAAGTGTATTCTCTTTAGATAATAAGATTTTCTAGTTGAGAACATGATGACTTTACCAAGCCCCAGATCATTGCAGAGACTCTTATTTGAGATTCACAGTCAGTTAAAAGAGTTTGGCTTAACAATCCATACAGGAATGCCCAGTAATTGAAGAATGTTTATTGTCAGTGCTTACTACCCAGACTCTCATATTCCGTTGGAAAGATGGTCCATTGAGCTTGTCTATCAGGACATAATTCATATGTACAATAAGTCTGGCCTAGAATTTGGTAATGTGAGATGTGTTGAACTTGGAACATTGCTTAGCCCTTTCAATAGTCCCAATACTGTCCTTGAAATGAAAACTCAAGATTTTTTTTTAGGACTAACACATTTTTGGTGATGTTATATGGCTGTGAGTCACTGGATGTCACAAGCTCTGAAGAATTAGACATAGTGCAAGACAAAGCCATATTAACTGCAGCCCACTAACTGTATGTGTATGGCAAGGCTTTCTCTTGTGTCTTTTCTCTCTGTACTCTCACACTTGGTTACCTTATCAACTTCCCTGGGTTCAGTTATCATATAAAGGCCAGACTCTTCGATGAGTTATATATCAAACACTAGATTCTTCATCCAACTCTAGTTCCCCATCAAAAACTTCCCATTAGACATTTAGAAATGAGCTCCTGCAGTTATTTCAAACTCAACATGTTCAAAAAATACTCCATTATCTTTCCCCTAGACCTACTCTTTTTCCATAATTACTCTTGTTAAGGATACTATCATGCTTCTACTCACCCAGGCTCACAACCTTAGTGTCATCCTTACCTCCTGGTTCTTCTTCACCCCACATATTTAATTAATTATAAAATGAGCAGCCAAAGAGCAATTATAAATCGGGTTGCTTTCATGAAACCATAGTGTGCAGAATGAGTCAGGCGATATTCTTACTAGACTATGTCCTGGTCAAACCACATTTAAAGGGTTGTGTTGAGTTTTAGATGTCATGTTTTCAAAAGAAAAGTGATAAACGGGAGCATGATCAGAACAAGAAGAATGATATGACTACAGACTCTGCCGTGTGAGGATTGATTAAGGTAACTAAAAATTTTAAGCTTGGAGAAGGGAAAATTTAGGATGAATATAATGGTTCCCTTGCAGAATTCATGAAACAGTATGATGTAGAAACCAACTTAGACTTGTTTTCGCTGGCCCCCACAACTAGAACTAGGAATAACATATTGAAATTGCAGAGGAACAGATTTCGTTCCAGTGTAAGGAGTACCTCTTTATAATAAGAGCTTTCCAAATGTGTAATAGGATGCCTCAAGGAGTAGTGAGTTCACGACATTCAAGCAGAGGATGGATAATTACCTATCAGGGATAGTACAAAAGGAAATCTTGTTCCTTTGTTATTTGGAATACGTATCTAAAGCTCCTTCCAATTTGAGATTCTATGAGTCAGGATATTTTGTGTTGGCAATATTTTGGATACTAATATAATTCATTGAATCATGTGAAAAAACATTTTTACTTACTTAATAAAGTAAGAAGAAATGCAAATGTAATTTAGGTGGAATTTTGTTTATATCTGGAAGACTCCTCTGCCCTCAGCAAATCCTATGTGGCACAAATAGCAATGATGCATTAAATGATAGCAAAATTGTAGCTACATATTTCTGAAAAGTTAAACATAATGTCATTTATATATGAAACATATGTTTGATGTTTAAAAATCTATATATAGCTCAACCTGCCTCTTTTATAAGGACATTCCAGAAAGTTCTCGCATAAAGCATGACCCCAAATGATGAGATATCAGAGGTATAATTTGTAGATGTGAAGCAGTTTTTCTTTGTATGCAGTTAACTAGGTTAGTGCAGGACCTGAACCTGTGTCCTAACCAGTGCTGTGCTGGTAAATGTTTCATAATTGGTTCTCTGAAATCCATTTATGTATGGTACATCTGAAACTGTTTTTGCTATTTTCTGTTTCTTAAACCACTATAGTTATACCAAGTATCCCTTCCTCTTCCCTTCCAAAGATCCAGTCCATATAAAGCCAGCACAACACATTGAAAAAGTCCAAAAATACGGGTGACGTGTAACACCTGTGGACCTTCCGCCACCATGAAAGGACAGGCTAAGGGTTTTTTTTTTTGTGATATCTTTTCATTTTAATCCTACTTGATCTTTACAATTTGGTCATAGTTTTTATTTCAGGATGTTTAGTTGTTCTTTCCATTTACGTGGTTGTAGTTAAAGTGCACATTATTTCCTGACTCTGCTTCACTCAGTATCAGTCCATATATATTTTCACACACTTCTCTGAATTCGTAACACACATCATTTCTTATAAGACAGACATTACTTTTATTTACTGTCATTTGTTTAGCCATCCTTCAATTTGATAAGCATCTATGTTGTTTGTAATTCTTAGCTATTGCAAAAAATGCTGTTATAAATATTTTGGTGTATATAGAGCCTCCTTTTTATTGATGATTTCCTTAGGGTATTAGCCCAGTAATTGAGTCTCTGTTTTAAAGGTTATGGACATTTTAGTCACTTTATTTGCATAATTCAGAATTGCTTTCTAAAGTGATCATATCACTTCACAGCTCCACGAGGATATTAATATGTCTATCTTCCTATGACCCCTTCAACATTGACTGTTGCCATTTTTTTTGATCATTTTTGCCAGTTTGCAGAGTGTTAGTTTATAAGTTAGTGAGGTGAAATCTCAGGATTGTTTTGCTTTTCATTTATCTTGTTAGTGATTAAGAACATTTTTAAAAATGTAGTTGTGAGTTCTTTGCAATTTGTCCTTTACGAACTGTTTGTTCTTTTCCTTTGACCATTTATTTCTTGGCGAATTGCTACGTCATATATATTTATTAATTGTTTATATATATTTTGGCTACCAAATACTTATCAGAGAAATCTGATACAAAGATTTTTTTTCTCATTTGACCACTTCCATTCTTATCCTATCCTGTTTGTGCAGAAGATTTTTCAGTTTCAAGCAATCAAAGTGATCTATTTTATCTTTTAAAATTGCTTCTATTTATTGTTTGGTTAAGAATATATCGTCCACCCACATCTGTGAGAGCTATATGATTTCTATGCATGACATACTTTTTTCTATGCATGACATACTTTTGTGCTCTATCTGGCTTATCAACATTCAGCTGCTTTCTTAAATCTAGACAATCATCAAAACAGTAAGTCAAGATTTTAACTGTAGCACTTTCCATTTTCCTAGGTAGAAATGCTTATACTGAAAATTTAACAATCAGCTCTATTTACAAGTTACATGTCAGCACACTCCCTACTTACTTCAGTGCAAGGTTCTAACTCCTAGAGCTGATGCATCCCAGAACAAATAGTACACATTTGGCAATTTCCTCTTCCCTGGATTATTTTCTTCTTTTCTTCTGATATTTTCAGTTCTTGAGGAATGGACTTCTTGAGTTTATGAACAACTCTACTTTTAGATTATCTTTCTCAAACAGAAGCCAAGGGTTTCTGAGGGCCATGTTCTTGATTCACAAAATCAACTTTTGAACTCTTTTTTAAACCAGGTTTTCATAACAAACATTATTTAGCCAGAATGTGATGGCACTCTGATGATTTGCTGAAGCTTTGTTAAGGCTAGAGCTGATAGAGCGTTCACGCTAAGTAAACCGTGAGAAGATGAGTCCCCAGGAGGGGGAGTCACCAAGTTGTCAAAGGAGAATTTAACTGGCCTGGGTTGGAAACTGAGGGAGTCCAAACTCCCACATTAGTAATGGGATCAGGTTAGCTAGTAGCTACTGTACTTCAAGTCTTTAACTTATTGGGAGACCTAGCCTTTTTATTTAAAGTATGCATTAGTTTTCATATGAAGTTTGCCTAAGAATATTAAAATCCAACTAAAGCAGACTTTAATTTTGTTTATTAATTTCTTTCACCTCTGTTGAGGTTTAGTTTTATTGGGATTCTTTCTTCTCTTGTCTCCTGCCACTCTTTTTCAAAATTGTTAACTTCTCTGGTTCTTGTAATTTAAAAGTAATTAGGATTTCTATCCTTGGATTTTGTCCTTCATACATACACTTCAATTGTGTGAGGAAAAATATTCACACTTATTTGACATACAACTCTAGCACCCTAAGATGAGTTTGTATAAAATTGTCAGTTTCTGACTGAATTCATTCATTGCATAACTAAAAATAATTCATATTTATATAAGGCTTTAAGGTTTACAATGGATTTTTCTCACAACCATCATGCAATGTTGACAGTCAAAACATTTTACTCCCATATTAGAAATGAGGAATCTGAGTTTCCCTAGGTGAAATTACTTGTTTACTATTAGTGAGCGCCAGACTTGGAATTTGAACCTGGATCTGAATTTAGGTTCATCATCATTTTCATTAAAATATGCAGCCTACACTGTGCAAGCTACTGTAGGGAGAGGGAATATGAAGAATTAAAAGACAATGTCCTTCTCCTCCAGGAGCTTGGCATATAATCTGTACTAGAAGAGCTTAGAGGATTAACAGACCATTACATACCATATGAAAATCAGTTGAAGAAAATGAGAATGTTTAACTCAGAGAAGAAAAGATCGAATGGGGAAATAGTAGCTTCCTTTAAGTTATTGAAAGGCTGCTATGTGAAGGAGGGATGGATTTAACTATTTAACCAGAACAAGTAGATTTTAACTTGATATAGGGAGAAATTTCCTCTTCTGTAACATTTAAAACTATCTAAAAGCTTTGGATACTTTGGGAAGTGGTGGTTTTTTCTTCAGTGGAGGTATTCACACAAATGTTGGATGTTTGAGAGGAAATTCTTGTCCAGGAAAACATAATATTAGATGACCTCTGAGATGCCATCCAACTGTTGAAAATGTGTGATGTGGTGACTTTGGGTTGTAGTGATCAGAGAGGGTTTTTAAGAAGAGCTAGAAGTTGTATAAGACCTTGAAGATTGGGTTAGATACACCTTACAAAGTAAACATTAGTCACTTAGTAAATATTTCTTTATTTGAATAAACAGAGATTTATCAATGACCATGGGTAAGGATGATAGGCATGTCTAATGGCATAAGCATAAAGCACCAAGTATAATAAAATGTATTTAGTATATGGTAGGCCAGGCTAACTGGAGCAGAAGTTTGTGTTTGGCAAGAGTAGAAGAGAAGTCTAGAAAAGTACATTAGGGCTTTATTAAGTATATTTTTGGAAGTTTTTAAATTTAATTTTTTTACATTGCTTTAGTTTTTAAATCTTTTTCTATGTTTTTATACATCCAGTGGAAGAAACGTTGGAGCTTTTTGTCCAAGGGATTCTGTTTGGAAGATTAATCTGATAGTGGCCCGTGAAAAAGGGTAGAGAGGCTAGGAGAAGGGAAACCAATTGTGAGGCTGTCTCTAAATTCTAAAGTGTACATAAGAGTATAAGAACTTGAGCTAAAATGGTGGTCTTGATAATGTAAAGCAGCAGTTCTCAACCTTCCTAATGCCGCAACCCTTTAATATTCACATATGGGCATATCTGCATATGGGTGGACCCTCCTGGAGATGGATAGAGGAACGGTGTCTCATTTCCTAAGACCATTGGAAATATGTTTTTCAGATGGTCTTAGGTGACCCCTGTGAAAGGATCATTTGACCCCCAAAGGGGTCGCAAACCACAGGTTGAGAACCACTGTAAAGGAATACCTGTCCCTATACCTGGTCTCCAATCCCTTATGCAGTTAGTTACCAGTCCTATTCCATCTTCCTTTGTGATATCCTTAATAGTCATTCTTTCCTTTCCATTCTTACCAAATCTACATTGGTTTTCTATTTCTTTGCTTTTGTTATCAGTATTACTTCATCTAAGATGTTTACTTTATTTCTCATCAACTATCCAAATTCTAATAATTCTTTAGTCCAGGTCCTACGTACCCATGACTTCCCCAAATTCTCAATACTTCCTCTTTTGAAATCATATTATATGACAGTTGAAGATAAGAGAATTGATTTTAGGAGAGAAGTTTGCATGGAACAAATCCATGGAATAACTAGATATCAATAGATAAGTGGTTAAAAAAAGGTATAAATAGTTAGTTTTCAAAGAGAAAATATGAGCTATCAAAATCTATATGAAAAATGTTATAGTCAACCAATGATAAGAAAAATTCAAATATAACAATTCTGAGATTTCATCTCAGAGTCATTAGATTGGCAAATATGATGAGATAAAAATGATAAATGTTCACTGTGGATAAACTGAGGGAATTTCTAGTGGAGCTGGGAATTGTTCTAATCATTTTGGAAAACAGTTTGAAATTAAATCAAAAAAGTCACTTAATCTTACATGTTGTTTGATCCAGCAAGACCACAACTGCACATATACTCGAGAAGGTTAAAGACATTGGCAAAAATCCCACAGATATAATGATAATATTATTAGCACTTTTTTCAAATTTTAAACATTTTTATTTAAAGTTTTGAGTTCCAAATTCTATCCCTCCCCTCCTCTTACCTCTCCTCTCTCTCTGAGATGGTAAGCAATCAGGTATAGGTTATACGTGTGCAATTATGTAAAACATTTCCATGTTAGTAATTTTGTACAAAAAGACTCAAAGTAAAAGAAAAAAAAAGAAGTGAAAAATTGCATGCTTCAGTCTGTATTCAATCAATATTTCTTTGGAGGTGGGTAGTATGCTTCATTATTTGTCCTTTAGGATTGTCTTGGATAATTGTATTACGGAGGATAGCTAAGTTATTCATGGTTCTTACTGAACAATATTGCTGTTATTGTGTACAATATTCTCCTGGTTTTCCTCATTTCACTGTGCATTAGTTCATACAAATCTTTGCAAGTTTTTCTGACATCATCATTTCTTATAGCACAATAATATTCCATTATAATCATATACTACAGCTTGTTTAATCATTCTCCAATTGATTGGCATCCCTTTGATTTCCAATTCTTAGTCCCTACAAAGAGTTGCTATAAATATTATTGTACAAATAGGTCCTTTCCCTCTTTGTTGGATGTCTTAGGAATACACATACCAACACTTTTTGAAGTAGCTAAGATGCATAAGGAAAGTAAGTGTCCATTGTTTGGGGAATGGTTGAACAAATTGTGGTGAATGGAATTAATGGGATATGAGTATGTAATGAAAGTGCCACACATGAAGAATTCACAGAAACTTGGTAAGCCTTGCATTAATGAATGCAGAGTGAAATAATCAGATCCAAGAGACAAGCTTACATGATGATCATAATAATATATAGGAAAACAACACTGAAGTGCATCAGGACTCTGATCAATACAGCAACCACTTTTGACTTTAGAGGACTTGATGCCTTTTTCCTCTCATTAGAGAGCTGGTATACTATTGGTTTAGAATGAAGTATACATTTTCAGATCATGGCCAATATATTGATTCCTTTTGCTTGACTACATTTATTTTTAATAAAGGAGTGTTCTATTGGGGGGTCAGAGGGTGAGTCATTGAGAAGTGACAGTGCTAGAAAAGGGGAAAAAAGAGCAGCTATAAAACATTTTAAAAAGAAAAAAACACATAACCAATTACACTATTGTAAAATTATGCTTAAATTCCCTAATTGCACTTGCAATTACTTCCCTAATCCAGCATATAATTTGAGCATATCATAGGCTCTTCAGTTTCAAGCACACATCAAGTACATTTGGTTGTTTATGGATAAATGCAGGTTACAGTAAAACATAATCAGACCGTCCCTTTGATTTTCTTTCCTTTGTGAGCTTCTTGTTCTCTTCTTTCATTTTTCCGAAGGTGGTATTCCCATTGACACAAAAAGTAACTAAGTCTGGATCTGTTCAATAACAAAACATCTATTGAAATCAGCCCAATAATTAACTCCGTCTCTGACCTCTTAGAGTCATACCACCAATAATGAGAAATTTATTTAGAATTCATCATATAAGTAACTGACTAAACTTCCTTGAATTTGCTGCTTAAAGTACTTTATATATTAAACAAGTCTACAAAATTTCAAAACTTATTTCAGATGTAGTGATTTTAGTTTATGGAATCATAGATTTAGAACTGGAAGGGAACTGTGATGCTGTTTAGCCCAAAGCCCTCATTTTTCAGAGGAGAAAATAGACCCAAGTAAGTTAAGTAACTTGCCCAAGGTCACACAGGTAGTAACTCTATGAAACCCTATAGATGGAGTTTGAATGTAGTTATTCTGACTCCAGAGGCAGTCTCTTTCCAGCTCCTGAAGTTTACAATATTAAGTTGCACTGATTCCATAGCTGACATAACCCAGAGGTAGCTATGTGTCTAGTGGATAGAGGTTCAGAAAAAACAAACAACCCTAAATTCATTTCTTGTCTCAGATACTTACTAACTGTATGACCTGAGAAAGTTACTTCACCTCCCTCAGCCTCACTTTCCTCATCTGTAAAGTGGGGATAATAATACCTATTCCCTTCACAGGATTGTTTTGGGGATTGCATGGGACAATAGATGTATAGTGCTTTGTAAACTTACAAGTGATTTATAAATATCAATTATCATTATTATTATTATACTGGTCAAAAATTAAAAACCAATTTTTAGGACTTTTCTTGTACAATTTTTAATAGTTTTCCAGGAAAGATGAACCAGTTCCTAACTTCTGGTGCCTTAGTGTGCCTTTCTTTTCACACCCTCAGCAACATACTACTTTCATATTTTATCATCTTGGCCATTTGATAACAACACTTTTTTTTCAGAAGAGATGATCAAGACCCAGTAATCTGAAAGAACTTGGCTGAGGTCATGAAGTTAATTAAGAGCACGTTCAAGAATAGAATCTGGTGCCCTTATTTACTCTGATGCTATTTCCATCACATTCTGTTGCTTTCAAAGTCCTGGTATAGTCTTTATTATTATTGTTAACTACCCACACTATTTGAAATCTATGTGTGACTCAATGGACCAAAAGGAAAAATGAATTCTTACTCAGACATGAAAACAAACTCACTGATTAGTAAGACTTACTCAGTGCTTTGCTAAGGAAGTGACTATACTTCAAAGATCTCTCCAGACCCAGTTTATGCTATAAATCAAAAAGTCAAGATTCTTAGCTGAGAAATTGATCCATAAGCAGCTGTTCACATATCAAACAGCCTAAAGCTAGAATTAACATTTTAAAATTGAACACCTAGCTCCTAGACTATTTGCATCCTTTCTTGTTGCAAGTGTCTAATCTATCTGGATGTTTCATGCATGAAATATGGTACCACTGGACTTGCCTTGAAGGCTCCAATATGCTATGGTACACTAGGGAAATTGTGCCCCACCCACACCTCCATGCATAGATTTTATTTTATTTTTTAACATTCTGAAGTTATAAAGCATATAAAATGAATGGTGTTTTCAAATAATGCAATGGACAAACAAGCAGATGTGTGACAGATTTTAATTTGATGAATCCATCAGAACAAATTCCAGGAAAATGAGAGACTAATTCAGAGAAGAATTAGATTTGATTTCATGGCCCCCATTAAAAAAATATACAAAGCATTAATTAAGACAACCACATGGGCTGTAACAACTGCAGCATTGCAGACATGACCTGATTTAGGAAGGCCCCAGGTCCTAAATGGAAGATAGACCTGAGCTTCTTTCCTCCCCCACTTCATATATTTTTCTGTGTTCCATAAATATTTCTAGATTCCCACTGGCACAAAGCATATGAATGCAGTCAAAAGAAACTGTAGATTTATGGGATTTTTTAGGTGCTTCTCTTTCTGTTGTTAAATGACGCACAAATGATTTCCTGAAATACATCAAAGCTTCTTACTTGGACTGCCTAAGTGTTCATAATGCATGGGTTTAAGCAAGTTGGGAAATGATAATAGGATTCTCTGGATTAATATTAGATCACATTTCTATATTATTTTATAGTTTGTTTACAAATGATTTTTCTCGCCACAACTCTCTTAGGTAAGTAGTGCCAATATTATTTCCCCCATTTTATAGAGGAGGAGATTGACTTAGAGTGGTGAAATGATTTGCCTCCTGTCATACTAATAAAAAATATGGAAACTGGGATTTGAACCCAGGCTTTCTGACTACAAGTCAAGCCTTTTTTTTTTTTTTTTTAGTCATAATCTGCTTCTTCTGAATATTTAGGCTGCATACTCAGGGTTTAAATGGCCAGTTGAGACACTTAGCTGAGCAAATTAGATACAAAATGTACTTTAAATAATCTGGTTAATTTGTGAATTTGCAGACCTAAGCCATTCAGATAAGAGTCTTAATTCTTAGGTTCACTCTGGGTGTGTGATCTGTATAGGAACATATCAATTTTATAGGTACAGATCATGAGTAGCTAAACATATCTCCTATCAATGCTAATTGAATCTCAGTATTGAACAAACCATGTCAATCCACTAAGCAAATGTTAATGTCATCTGGAAAATTTAAACCTGTTCTTACAGATATACCCTTGTTGGTAGTTTTAGGAGTTTTATGTGCACTGACATTCCCGATCTGCAAATAACTCCTAATTAGAAGTCAAACTCTAGTAGCAAAAATGAGTCTGGCTTTAAGCAAAATTGTGAAATGAATGACATTTGTTTCTGTTGCACTTACCCCTTTGTGACTCTCCCCTGGCCCTCTCCTTCTTTGTTTAGATTACAGGAGTTCCAAATAAATGTACCTTCCTGGTCAGTGTTTTCTACTGATTTTCTTGCCCTCCCCACTTAATGTCTTCTGTTAACCCTATGGCCAAAGCATTATAATTCTCATGTTTTTCTGTTCTTCCCCATTTAAAACTCATTTAGTTTTTGTGAAACCCTGGTTCCAGTACCTTCCCACTTTCTTTTATTCCATCTGAGAAGCAGATATATTTCAGTCCTTGCAGCTAACCTCAAAGGGCCAGTTTCTCTCTTTGGCTCATTGCCTCAATCCTGGAGTATTACTCTTGAGAATTCTCTAAAATAAAACTTCAGTAGAGTTTATATCTAGCTTACCTCAAATAGGTGCAACAGGACCCATAATTCAGTGTACAACATGTGATTGGATATGGGACAGATTTTATTTTACTTACCACAGAAAATACACAAGACAAAAAGAATTCACAGATGCTCCCGAACAAATACAGAAACATAAAACACTCAAAGACATTTGATCACAACTCAGAAGGTAAAGACATTTTGATGGCTTCTAAGCAAGCATTCCCAATTCACCCTAGAACTGAAATGTCTAAGCAACTCAGACAATTGGCAAAGCTAAGCTCTCCCAGTTCCCATGATGTGGCTTCAGCCCTCTAGATACAGGGGCCACATTGGTAGTCCTTTTTTTTCTCCAAGGAACACACTGTTGGGGAAATCTCCTTTTAGAAGGTTCAATTCCCAAATGCTCAAATTCAGCAACTCTTGAACTCTGAATTAATCAGGACAAAAGTTCTCAGTCTGGGAAAGCTCACTCATAGGATTTGACTTTCAGACCATGATCAACCAATGATGTTTCCTTTATACAATGGCACCTTTCTGGGAATTCCTGATTAAGTAAGAAGAAAAGGAGTATAGAACATATTGCAGACATATTTATCCCTTGCAATGGACCTACAACCCTGGGATCTCACAAGTTTCACTACTGTCAATTTTAATATAAAAATGAAAACATGCTGCTTTATTGCTATGCATTCTTGGACAATTAAAGTTGGTGGGAATAAAACCACCAGACCCTGTGTAATTAACTGGCCAAAAGTTTAATTCTGCTCAATTTAGCCTTTGTATAGAGGCTGCTGTCAACGAGCTTGCATTTTACTAGGAGAATAAGACGTGCCCAGATTTGTGTCCACTCCTTATAGAGTCAGAGGGTCTGGTTTAAGACCCCACTTCTTGTGTCTACTACCTTGGTTCCTTGGGCAATACGCTTAATCTCCCTCTGTTTCGTTTTCATCTACAAAATGAGATTAGACTAGCTGGCTTTGGAAGTTACTTCCAGCTCTAAATCTGTGATGTTGAGGTAATGGAAGGATGGGCATTGAAAGTCTTATTTGTGTGGATATGAGCAGCTTATGTGGCTGATACATAGAATTGAGGACATACATAAGAATGATGTGACTATTTCCAGTTGGCTAACTACATGATGAAGAAACAGATTTGATTGGCTCATGAGCCAGTACTGGAAGTGCATTGAAAAGGTACTTGCTGGCTAACATAAGTCTGTTTTTTTCTCTTTCTGTGTCTCTGCCTCCCTATCTCTGTCTCTCTTCCTCCTCATCTCTGTACTGTTTAGTTGCCATTTGCATAAGGAGGCAAGGACTCCTAGCATAAGTGGCCTACTCTCCCTACTCAGGTTGTCATAAATCCATTAACGCATGACTCTTGTTGCCTTTATCCCTGTTAAGTTTATTCTTTCCTGACTTAAAGGAGTATTGGATGTTGAATGAACTAGACTGTGACTTTGTGGGCTTTAGTAGGTGGAAGAGTGAGCTAGCAAATGTCCAGTGATAGACTCCAAATAAATAGAGTAGCCTTCTATCTGCTATAACATGGGTCACTCAGGTTGCTTGGGGATTTGTAGCATGTAAACCCTGGCAAGGACAGGAGAATGGCGCTAAGGTTTGGAACCTAGATGACTATAAAGAAGATATTATTGAGAGAAATAGGGATGTTAGGAAACTTCAAAAGTTGGAAGAGTGAGTTACCAGAAGTCCAGTAACTGAAACCAGGTAATTAGAGTAGCCTTCTATCTACTGTTGGATACCTACATACATGGCTTTTAAGTATTCAGAAGGCAGCCTGTACAAGAATTTTAACCAGTATTCTCTTCCTTTGGATCCCTTGGTTCAAGCCTTAGTAAGTCCTTCAATATTAAATAGAATTGGTACTACTTAATAACATGGGTTTAGGGGGCAAATTTGAGCATTTCTGATATTAAGACCACTTTTTAAAGGTGCCATATCTTAGGTGGCATAGTAGATGGAATGTCAGACTTAGAGCTGGGTAGATCTGAGTTTTAATCCTGTCTCAGATACCTATCAGTCATGTGATCCTGGACAAGTGAATCAACCTCTCTCAAATTTCATTTTTCTCATATATAAAATGGGGATAATCACAGCACCTTCCTCATAGGGCTGTTGTGATAATCAAATGAGATACCATATAAATCACTATAACAGCTTGAAGCACTATATCCATACTAGTTATAAGGATAGTGATGAAAGAATTGCTTGATTTTTTTTTGTGGGTATAAACTCAGATCAAATCTTTTGACACTGAGTAACAGTTACATGATTTTCCTTTGATGAATACAGATTTATAACTATAGTTAGGCCTTCCACCTATCAAAATTGTTCAGGAATCAGAAAACATGTTGGGGAAGGCATATAAAAAGCTAATTAGAAACTAAGCCAACAGGTGAGATGTGTTACCCTCATTATCTAATTATTTCAACTTGAAAATAACCAGACCACCTGAGACTTAGTTTTGGAAACTAATACACATATATATGCAGAAAAAAAAAGTTATGTGTATTTATCAGGGGCTTGGGAAATAGAGGTATTTTTACAGATTTCTGCCAAACATGCAGAACATCTCCTCTTTGTGATCTTTTCCAGGAGTCATAACTCTCAGGACAGGTCATAGCCTACTGCTTTCCTACTTTGCAGAAACTTCCCTGTGTCTTCAGTATTTCCTCTGAAGCCCCCTATGGTTCTCTTCTGCTTCTTCAAGTTCATACTCATATACTTCCCCAAAATTCTGTCTTGGGAAGAAAAGAACTGAGCTATTATTGTGAATATCTGATATTATAATATTCTTCCTTTGACTAATCTTTGCTCTAGTTCCTGTACAGCTTACAGAGTGGAAATTCAACGACAGTCCTTCCTACTCACCCTGACTTGCTCACCTTTACTGGGCAAGTGCTCAGATGACCCAAGTTAACTCCAAGGGCAAATAAATTTCTCTCTCTTTCTTTTTCCCAGGGAAATGGCTCTGGCAAAGAGCCTAGCCCTCTATTTCCTTGTCTGCCAATCCTATCAAAGTGGCCAAAGTCTCAAGGTTGATGGCTGATGTTGCAGTCTTTTCAACGTGGCGTCCTTGAACTGGGAATTTTTTTGTCTCTGCCTTTTTTATTTCCCCCCTATGAACCACAATACAATTTAACTCCTTAGTCACTGTAATACTGGAGCACAACCATTGTTTTATGAACTAACTGCTGATTGGAACACAAGTGAATCTCCTTTAGACATTTCCCTTTTTATTTCAATGATCAAAGAAATGAAACAAGAAAAGAAATGCCTATAGGAGGGGGTCTTGCCAATGCTGCATAGAGCAGGAATCCTCAAAGAATTTCTCAAGCATCAGGACCTGAGTCACCACCCTAGAGTACCGAATCATATCATTATATCTTGTGAAAATTTCAGGCAACAGCTGCCAGTGACTTGACTTGGACACAGCCCAGTTGAGAAGCTATTTTTATTTTATTTTTGCTATGAAGCTACACATGATCTTCTTTGAGTCACATTTTCTGTAGGGAAGGTGCCAAAAGATACTGTATTATGTAGCCTTTCATAGGTCTTCTTTGGGTGGAAAGTTACTAACTTTTTAAGAGGAAGAATTCCATCATCATTCTTACCACAATTAGAGAGGTGGAACAGCTGATTTGTGAGAAGGCAGGAAGGCAGTGGATTCTGTCATTAGGCCTGAATGAAGTTAACAATATTTTCCCCATAGTGAGGTTTTCTCTAAGTTGCTAATAAAGGAAGAGAGAGTAAGACACAGGTTTCTGGGCTGATGTTCCTAAGTTGGTCCTTACATTCTGGTGGCAGAACTAAGGCTTTGAGAGGTAGTAGGGATAAAGATCCAGATGAAACCTGTGAAAGGGAGCTGGGTAACTCTGGAGAGTCTGATTCTCTAGGAGAAGGCTTTCTTATGTGTCTCTTTACATTCTTCTGTGTTGTATGAATTCTTTGGAAAATATTGTGAATTGGGCTGTGTTGTCCTATTACTTTATGCCCCAATTACACAAATATGTTGAATAATCATCCTCTATGTTCTGAGTCATAGGTGTGCTTCTGTTAGAGACTGTGAGACTATCATGTCATGTCACCCTGACAACATAATTACTTTCCTTAATGAAGCAGGTCTTTTTGAACACGCTGTGATTGTTTTATACAGGAAGAATAGCACATATTAAGCAACAGAAATACTGTTTGTAAACTGAACTTTATAACTCAAAACAAATTTCAAAAAAAATCTAGTCTTACTCCTCTGAGTAAGCTCTTATTACATGTGATGCTTGTTTTTGCTACTTAATCATATGTTGTCTTGATATTTATTGAAATTTGTGCCTTCTTGATGGCAGAAATAATGATATAACTCTTGTGCCCCTAAACTGCCTAGCAGAGTGCAGACCATATGATTGGTATTCCTTACATACTTATCAAATTGAATTAAAAATTCATTCATTCAACATGCATTTATTAAGAGCCTTCTATGTGCAAGGCACTGTATTAAGTGATGGTGATATACAGAAAAAAGTGAAATATTCATTACCCTCAAGGAATTTATATTCTAGTACAGGAATATGATATGAATTCAGATTCCCCCCAAATATATACAAATTAAGTACTTAATAATTTGGGTGCAATCAAGAAAGACCTTGTATAGGAGATAACATTTGAATCCATTTTTGAAGTCAACTTGGATTCCAAGAGATGGCAGAAAGTAGAAAGAAAATTCCCTATCATTTGCATGTTTGAACAGTGTCATATATGTAGTAATGCAATGCCAGGTATGTGAACAATATTTAGACTAATTTTGCTAGAATGTAAGTATATGAGGGCGAGTAATGTGAGTTAAGCAAGGAAAGATAGGCTATAATAACATCCAACTCTGGAGAGATGCTACCTCAAATAGGGCTTGTTTCTAGGGATGATGGGACTGTGGATATGAAATTGAACTCAAGAGGAATCACTTAAAAAGAAAGACTCTAAATAAGGGATTGGAATAGATGGAACACAAATATTTAAGAATTGAAGAATACACATGAGAGAAAAACAAAAAGACAGCAAAGTTGAGGCATTTATGAATCCAAAACATCTGACCTTAAAGTAAGAGGTTTGTGAGGAAATATAAGAATTATTGTGTGGAACACCCAATAATTTCCTGACCATGATGAAACAATATCTTAAATGCAATATTTCAGGAAAGCATAAAGGAAATTTGCTTGGAAATAGAGGATGTTGGAAAAATAGGACAAAGGGCAGATTGATAGAATTCAGAAGACACTAGAAAAAAGGAATCCCAAGTTTAATTCACTTAGAAATATAGCCACAAATGTAGAGCTTTCATACCAAAGTGAGCTTCTTACAAATAACCAGGAAGAGACAATTCACATACATTAAAAAGATCCATTCATATACTTTGAGTTTGTTCATCAGTAATGAGAAAAGACTGAAATATATTGAAAGACAAAGTAAATTTGCTTGAATATCAAATATCAAACAAATATCCTAAAAAACTTTGCATTTTAGTTCACAAAATGATGGATCTTCAACAGGATTCCACACTTTCAGTCACTAGTCCTGAAACGCTGTCTTTGAAAACATAATTAACAAACAAACAAACAAAACTTGGCAAAGTAGCACTTCTTTATAGCAGGAAATGAGTAGGTCATGATTAAGTGTTTAAGAGCAATAAGAAAAAGGTAAAATTATGCAATTCATCTTATCTGAGAATTATTAGAGATCACAAGAACAAAAAGTAAAGTGAGTGAATATTGTCCCTTGTATTGAGAAGTAAATTATCTCTTGGAAACATCAGACCACAGGAGAAGGAAAAAAGAAATAGGCATAAAACATACTCTTATTTGGATTCATTAAGGGGAAGGCAAAAATGGTTATATTAGTAAACACAGAATCCCAAGTTTCTGGGATTGAGCTGTGCTGGGGGTAGAAATGGTAGGTCTGTGTATGAAGAAAGAGAATAGAAGAGAGTGGCAAAATAGATTAGAAAATAAATTCCTCAAATTTGCCATAGATAAGACATATAACTAACATTTAGGGATGCAGACAAGTATAAGGTGAGGGGCAGGAATAAAATTTGTTATGATTTGAATGAATCCTTCAAAGGAGAGATTGTAATCATGGTTCCAGATAAGGCAATAGTAAAAATATATACTACCAAAGAAGTAAAGATGGAGTATCAAGTTTGAAATATGGCTAAACTTCCTCACAATTAGGACTATCTCAAAATGAAATGAACTTCCTTGGGAAGTACTGGGTTCTCTTACCTGGGTGAGGTTAGTCTTTAAGCAAGTGATTATTGACTGCTTATTATGTTTACTACAGAAGGGATTCTAATTCAGCCCTGTGTTGGACTAAATTTCCTCTGAGGTTCAAATCTGAGAATTAGTCATAATATGTAGACCAATGACATATGATTGGGCAATAGGGAATAATAAACAAATAAATAATGGCAAATAATAAATAAATAAATGAAAAATAAAAGGGAAATGTATCACTCAGTGAATCATATAATGATAGACTCAGATCCATTATGTAAAAACCATGTGATATTAGACTTTTTATGATTTTTAGTACTTTGTTTTCTCCACCTGCATAATAGAATGATACATTTAGGTCATAGAATTGCTGAAGCGATTTCAGAGATCATGCTCAGAACACAAATTTCCTAAAGGTTTCTATTAGCTTCCTAGCAATATGGTGATCGTTTTTTTAGAGGAATTTATTATGAGGAAATTATACTTTTATGTCATTCATTTAAGAAGCATTCATTAGGGGCAGAGCCAAGATGGTGGAGTAGAAACAGCACTTCTGTGCTTCTCCAACTTCTACCTCCTCTAATACATGTGAAAAAATGACTCTAACCAAACTTTAGAGCTACAGAACCCACAAAGTGACAGAGAGAAACAAATCTCCCACTGAAGGAAGCCTGGCTGGCTGGCAGGAAGGGTCCATTGCAGTGTGCTGGGATCAGAGCACAATTGCATCTGAGCCATGGTTTTAGCCCCAAGGCAGCCCCAACCAGCTGCAGCTAGAGCACCTTTCATGAGAGTAAATCACTAGCACCTGTAGGTGTTTCCAAACTTCTCAATCCAGAAATGGCAAAGACAAAGTAAAAGGTCAGTGTGGAACATTGTTGGTCCAGGGGGAGATAGAAGAGTGAGGTAGGCTGCTACCCCCAGAGCAAGAAGTGGAGGAGTTGTGGTGTCTACAGCCAATGCCATGTGTCTGCCTCAGAGCTCATGGCCTGCAGATTGTAGGGGGGCCAAGTGACCATTCAGAGCATAATTGCTCTTGCTTTGACCTGCTTGGATCTGGATAGTGGTCTTGGATGGGGGTCCTGGAGTGTGTGATGAGTTAGCCAGAGTGTGTGGGAGCTGTAGAGAGGGCAGTCATCTAATAGCTCTAGCAGCTGCAAAAACCACAGCAATTTGGGACATAGATCTCTCTTTATTCTGGAAGCAGAGTTCTACCATGGCAAAGAGCTCAAAAGTTAAGTAATTGGCTATCAATATGAGCAAGCACAGGAAGAACAAACAGATGATAGAATCCTTTTTTGGGGAGTGGGAGAAAGACATTGAAGTCAGAAATCCTGCATCAAAAGCCTCTAATAAAAATATAAACTGGTTACAGGCCACGGAGGAGCTCAAGAAGGATTTTAAATATCAAGTAAGAGAAATGGAAGAAAAATTGGGAAGACAAATGAGAATGATGCAAGAAAATCCTGAAAAGCAGGTCAACAGTCTGCTAAAGGAGACCCAAAAATACACCAAAGAAAATAACACCTTAAAAAATAGACTAACTCAAATGGCAAAAGAGGCCCAAAAAGCCAATGAGGAAAGGAATGCTTTAAAAAAGCTGAATTTGCCAGATGGAAAAGAAATTTCAAAAACTCACTGAAGAGAATAACTCCTTCAAAATTAGATTGGAGCAATTGGAAGCTAATGGCTTTATGAGAAATCAAGATACTATAAAACAGATCTAAACAATTGAAAAAATAGAAGGCAATGTAAAATATCTTACTGGAAAAAGCACTGACCTGGAAAATAGACCCAGGAGAGATAATTTAAAATTTATTGGACTACCCGAAAGCCATGATAAAAATAAAAGAGCCTAGACACCATCTTTCAAGAAATTATCAAGCAGAATTGCCCTGATATTCTAGAACCAGAGGGCAAAATAGAAATGGAGAGAATTCACTGAATGCCTCTTGGAAAAGATCCCCAAAAGAAAACTCCTAGGAATATTATAGCCAAATTCCAGAGTTCCCAGGTCCAG
>CM053590.1:77855294-77873696 GCA_028646515.1 Pseudochirops corinnae | reverse complement strand
GTTCAGGGTGCTGACTTTTTTCCCCTGAACTAAGTAAATGATATATGTTTGATTGATTACAACAAGATTGTTAGCCTATTTTGAGTTGCTTTCCTTTAGAAAAGCAGATCTGAGAACCTGTGCTAGCAGCCATCCTGGGTATGCTAGGGTGCTTGCTGCTACAAGTGCATTTATAATAGTCAAAAGGTCTTAGTTGTTCAAAGTCATTCTTAAAACAATATTGCTATTATTGTATACAATGTTCTCTTTGTTCTGCTCACTTCACTCTTCATTATTTCCATAAGTCTTTCCATGTTTTTCTAAGTTCATTTCTTATAGCACAATAGTATTCTATCACAATTATATACTACAATTTGTTCAGCCATTTCTCAATTGATGAGCATCCCTACAATTTCCAGTTCTTTGCCTCCACAAAGAGAGCTGCTAGAAACATTTTAGAACATATAAGTTCTTTCCTTTTTCCCCTAATTATCTTTGGGAATAGACTTGACATTTTTCTAACAAAAATGAAGGCTTCCTTTAAAATCTCTATCATAAATCTTTCCCCTGATCTATACAGCAGAAAGAATTGTTTCCTCTCATTTTCTCAGAGCATTTTGAATAGATTCCCTTTGCTCTCATCACACCTTTTTTGTATTGTGCTTATCTAATTAGAAGTAGAATCTCCACCATAGTAGAACATAACCTCCTTGAAGGCAGGCACTAAATCTTTTTTTAGCTTTAACTATCAATAATAACCACCACTGGGTGAAGAGGGGTAACCACTCCACCAAAGAGTCCTTTTCAATTCTGGACCCATGTACAGGATCAGAATTCAGTCCTGATGGATCCTTGGACATTAATGAGAGGGATTTGACTACCTTTTTCGCACTCTTCAGCTCATTATGTCCCCACCCCAGAACTCAGGGAAGATTTACTTTAAAAAAATTTCTTTTGGCTAATTTCTAGGTTCTCCCCAAAAGGACCATGAGAAAAAGGAAAGAAGAGAGTGGATAAGGATTTATATACATAGTAAACTGAGGTTCAAAGAGGTCCTGACTTGCCCATGGTCACACAGTTACTGTTAGATACAAGATTTGAGCTTCATTTTCAGTTCTACACCACCCTGGCTATGTCCGTACACACACACACACACACACACACACACACACGCACACACATATTACATATACATATATACATTTACATAAACATGCATATATATGTATATGTATGTGTGTATATTCTGGATAAGAGCCCCAAAGGTAGTGATCCAGGTAGAACTGAGGCTCTGAAGTCAGGTCAGCAAGGTATCAAAGTTGACTTAGAGATTTATTAATCAGTGAAGTCCCACACGGAGAAATATCTCCAGTGCAATGAAACAGTAGGCTTCTTGTCACCCCCTTGCCAGCCTTGTTGTCAGATCTTTTGTGATGCAGTAAATCAAGTTGGTGTTTTGGTTACCCAAGAGAAACCAACAAAATATTCATTTTTTTTCTCCTTTCACCTCTAACTCCTTTGACATTTTCTATTTATTGAACTTACAGTAATGTGCCCACTGCAGTAACCTCTGGGTTCATGTACAGAATTAAAATAACCTGAAAGATACGAAGCTCAGATTCACATTCCCTTTCTATACCATGAAAGTTTTTACCAACCTACCTAAGAAGAGTTCACCTGTAAAAGTCATTAGAGGTTAGTAGCACCACATAAACAGGGCAGTGAAGGTCCGGATAAGGTAGGATAAGGAAAGCAAGAGGAGGGAGGTTGCTTTTTACTTCTGTATTTGCTTCAATAAGAAAATTGTTTCACTTTCTTAAATCTCAGTTTTTCTGATTGTAGGTGAGGATGATACAGTTTCCTCTGTTCCTCTGTACAATAATGGGCTTAGGCAGATGACCCATAATGCCCCTTCTAGCAAGAGTATTCTATGAATTTATGCAGTCACTTCATCTCACTGCAATATTCTCAGGATTAATTGTCAAATGCCTGTAGGGCACTGGGCTGTTCACAAAATAAAGCACTCTGGAAAGATGTTACTATTGTTATCACTAAAGTTATCCTCAGTTTAAAGTCATTCAACACCTTTTCATTGCATGGTAAAAATGACTCTGCCTATACTAATGAAAATTGAGAGTGCAGCTAAGAGTTAGTGAAACATTACAATAAAAACTTTTCTGAAGTATTCATATATATGTTCTCATTATCACACATGTAGCAACTTCATTTAAAAGTCCATCTTCAGATTTCTCAGGCTGGTACAAACTTTCTTGGCAATCATTTAGTGCTACATCTCTATTTGGTACTTACATAATCCCTTCCTTCTATTTTATGGGGTTTTTTGCTTTTGTTTTTGTTTGTTAAAAGGGGATAAGTCTTCATCCAGATTACTTTGGTCTATTTCTCCCAGTCTTCAGGAGCACAAATTTTTTAAAAATAACAAGTATCCATGTTACAGTATGCATGAATGTAAGTACTTTTTTAACCACTATACATACTTATAGTACACATGAACATAAGTTATCTCTATATTGAAAAATCTCAAAGAAATCTAAGCAAAACTAACCAAAAACAGGAAGCAAACAAATTGAAAACCTTCAATTTCTCTTTGCTACTTACTTTTGGCTTTTTTTTCTCAAATGGAAATTACATCCTCAAGTACTCAAAGAAGTGGTAGATATGATTGTTGAGCCACCATTATTAATATCTGAAAATGGAAGACATATCTCAAGACTGAAAGTGGGTAAATATCTTGATTTTCAGAAGAAAGAAAAAGGGGGGAAAGAGTCTACAAACTATAGGACAGTTACCTTGACTTTCACACCTGGGAAAATTCTAGAATGAACCAATAAAGAGATAGATAATGAATGTCTAAAAGGGAAGCTTTGATAAGAAAGGCCTCAGCATGGCTTCATCAAAAATAGTTCATGAAACACTAAATTTATTTCCTTTGTTGATGTTATTAAACTGATAGACAAGAGGAAGTCTACAATATAGTTTTCTTAGTAACTTATAATGTACTCATTTGCAGCATATTTGAAAAAATTATCCCACGCTAGCTAGACTTATGGAGAAGATGCAGAGAGGTAGAGTAAAAATGATAATACAGGAATATGCATTCAAAATAATGTCATGTTGGCCAGAGGTCTCTAGCGGGGTGCCTCAGGGATCTATACTTGTCTCAATGTTTTCTTTTTAAAATAGTTTTATCAATATTTGGATAAAGGCATAAGTGGATGGCACGTACATTATATCCTCAAATGACACAAATTTGGAATGGATAGTTAACACATCAGATGACAGAGCCAGGATTCAAAAGGATCTTGAAGAGCTAGAGTAGGAGTTCTTAATCTCTTTTGCATTATGGACTCCTTTAGTAGTTCAGTGAAATTAATGGAACCACTACTCAGAAAAATATTTTTAAATGCATAAAATCCATAGGATTACAAAATAAACTAATTATATTAAAATACATGTGTGTGTGTATATATGTATGTATGTATGTGTATATGTATATGTATATGTATGTGTGTACATATGCATATATGAACTCATTGACCCCTAAAATTTAGCCATGGACCTACTAGAGTCTAGGGATCCCAAGTTCATAGCTCCATTCAGCTGAATTTATTAGGACAAAATTCAATAGAGATAAATGTAAAGTCTTACAGTTAGGTTTGGAACTTCTCAAATGTAGTAGGGGGGAAGCATAGCTAGACAACAGTTTATCTGACAAAGACATTTTAGTGGATTGCAAGCTAAGAATAAAACAGCAGTATGATGTGGCAACCAAAAAATCAATGCAATCTTGAACTGCATATCTTCCAGGCATAAGAAGATAATGCCCCTGTATCCTGCTCTCATCAAATCACATGTGGAGTACTGAATTCAATTCTGAATGTCACAATCTGAGAATATTGATAAGCTGGAGAGCATCCAAAGGATAACTTCAAGACTATGATATAAAAACTTCAGTAAAGGAACAAGAAACATCCAATGTGGAGAAGAGAAGACTAAGGAGAGACAAAATGGCTGTCTGTCTTCAAATATTTGAAGAACTGTCTTGTGGAAGAAGGATTAGATTTTTTCTGTTTGACCCCAGAAAGCAGAACTAGGAGTAATGGGCACAAGTTTTAAAGCAAGAAATTCAGATTTGATAGAAGAAAAAATAAAACTTTCTAATATTTAGTGCTATCCAAAAGTTGAATGATCTGCCTCATGAGGTGGTGGCCTGCATTCTCTTCATTGGAGGTCCTCAAGCAAAGGCTAGAGACCTGTTGCCTTATATGTTATAGTGAGGATTCATTTGGATTGTTAGCTAAACTAGATGGTCCCTGAGGTCCTTTCCAACTCTTAAATTATGTGATGTTGTGGGTTACGGATTTATAGTTGGATAATAGATCTGATGTCAGCAAATCCAAGCTTCCTGTTTTACAAGTGAAGTAACTATAGGTTGAGTGACTTAAGATAAAAGAGGTAACTAACAAAGCTAGAATTTGAATCCACACCCTCTAATTCAAATCTAGTGTTCATCATTTCACCACACTTCCTAAGGCTGCTTCTGTAAGGCTAAACATGCCTGGCATCATGATCCTGGATGCCAGTTTCCCCATTTGTAAAGTAAAAGGATTAGACTAGATGGTCACTGAGGGTCCTCTCAACTACAATATTCTGAGATCCCATGGCTTCTTCTTTTCCTATGTATTTTTTTAACATGAATTTCCCTAGCATGGAAGAAGTAGCTCTGCAAATAATCACAAGTCACCTATGCCTTCTCATCCTCTATAATTCTTGCCCTTTCCCTGCAATAATCCTCATAGAGCATCTACCCAGTGCAATGAAAGTCATCTTTGCTTCTTTGGATATTTCATAGAAATTTGCGCAACATTCAGTCTGTACATCTATAACACCACTTTATACAGAGAAATTAATCAATAGAAGTTTGTCCCCTTGATGATAGAATTTTGGTCTTAGCAGCTTGTAAAATTTGTCTTCAATACTTCAAGGAGCTAAACTTTCATCACTGTGGATATTCTTTCCACCAGTGTAATCACAACACCTCTCTGACTCAGTTAAAGTTCTTCAAGAGTGGCCATGGCAAAGAAACTCATCTGTCTGTGACCAACCCAGAGAAGTCTCTCTGAACTCTGAACTGAGTTGGGTTGATACTTAAATAGCAGACCCACAGACTTACTAAGCGTGTAGTCTAAATCTTTCCATTTTAGCAGGATCTGCTAATTATACTCCACTGACAGCTTCAGAGAATGGAGGGTCACCTCTGCATGACTATGAAGTATCAGAGATAGACTTTTGTGAAGGCAGGAAAGAGAAGGCTAAAAGAAAAAGAAAAGGCCCTTATTAAGTGCCTGCTATGTGCCACAGACTTTACAAATTTGATCCTCATAACCAGCATGGGGGGTATTTACTGTTATTCTCATTTTATAGTTGCAGAAAAAGGTTAAATGACTTCACCCAGGGTCTAAATTCAGATTTAAACTCGTGTTTTCTTGATTCCAAGCCCAGTCCTCTATCCACTGTAGCACCTAAATTCCCTCCTCATATTCAAATACTCAAAGGAATTATTTTCAGGAAAAAGTTATCTAACTTAGAGATGTTTTGGCTGCTACATAGCAGAGAAGGTCGTAAAAGACATGTGGTACTGTGGAAAGACCAAAGGATATGGGTTCAGATCATGCCTCTGGTATTTATTTCTTATGTGGTCTTGAGAAGGACACTTATCCTCCCTATTTCTCCTTAAGTGGAAAATAAGAGGGTTGAACAAGATAGTTTCTAAGGCCCTTTCTGTTTTCAGACCTATGAGTCTATTATCCTATGTAAAACTAGAGAAATAAGGGAGCTAGTTGCTTATGTATGAAGTGGGGAATAAAAGATAAACAATCCATGGCATTGCTCTAGTATCCATGAAATATTAAATGAACCAGTAGAAAGCCTCTAGTACACTACATAGATCATCTTTGGAGTATTTATGGAAAAGCATGGACAGAAGTCTTAGAGGATGAGAAGTCAAAGGTAACTTGTTATTGCCCAGTAGAGGGTATATTCCTATCATTAAGATCATGAATCTACAGAAGTATCAATAATTACCTTAGACCCAGCAATACTACTGTCTGCACATACCCAAAGAAATCAAGGACAAAGGAAAAGGGGTCATATGTACAAGACATATAGCAGCAATTTTTGTTGTAACAGAATTAGAAACAAAATAGGTACGCATCTATTGGAGACTAACTGAACAAATTGTAGCATAGCAGTGTAATAGGATATATAGTTATTACATAAGCTGTTCTACTATTCTCATTTCATTTTTATTAGTTCACACAAACTTTCCCATGTTTCTCCAAAACAATAATGTCCACTATTCCTTTTTTTTATTAATGATCTCATTTCTTTTTTTTTTTTTTTTGGAGGGCAATTGGGGTTAAGTGACTTGCCCAAAGTCACACAGGTAGTAAGTGTATCAAGTGTCTGAGGCTGGATTCGAACTCAGGTCCTCCTGACTTCAGGGCCAATGCTCTATTCACTGCTCCACCTAGCCACTCCTATCCACTATTTCTTATGGAGCAAAGTACAGTGTGTCCCAAATGTCTCAGTGCAGTTTTTGCAAAAATCTTATACGTTCTTCCAAACATGGGAAGACTTATATGAACTAATGAGAGTGAAATGAGAAAAGAAGATCATCTACAATAGTGTGAGGGAAAAAACAACTTTGAAAGATCTCAGAACTCTGATTAAAACAGTGAATAAACATAACTTGCCAACACTGATGAAGAAACTCAAATCTTGACAGATAGATGATGAACCTCATGTGCAGAATGAGATGTATATCCTTACACATGGCCAAGATGTTAATTTGTTTGGCTTGATTGTACATATATGTTTCAGAAAAGAGCTTCTATTTGGTGAAGGGGGTAAGAGGTTAATGGGTAGAGATAGATATACAAAAAGACATTGATATAACATTTTCAAAGGTACAAAATTTAAAAAAGGAATACAAAAGGGGACATAAATAAAAAAATTTCTATCTACATTGTTCAATTTAATATATGTCTTTAAAAGAAATTGAGAGCTAACAATAAAAAAGAAAAATACAATTATTCCAATGTGCAACCTCAGTAGCTACGTGATTATAGAATACAATAGAATGTAAAGAATCGAACAAGACTGTAAAGATGATATGTTAATGGGACCATAGCATTTAGAGAAGGAAGGAACCATAGAATTCATCTAGTTCAATGCCTCATTTTGTAGATGAGGAAATAGATCACAAGGAGTGTGACTTGCCCAAAGTCACATAGATAATGTAAATGATAACTATCATTTACACTGACAGCAATAGAGACGTGCAATTGACAACTGCAAGCTGCTCTGCTTGGCTTTGACTCCATCATCATCATCTTCATCATCCCCTACCCAGGAAAAACTCATGACCAGATAAACTCATCACCAAGAAATTCATCATCATGGATATTTCTTCAGCTTTGCTACTTATACCTCATCATTACCCTCAGTTGCTTCCGCTCCTCTGATTGGAGAGCTGGAGGGCAGGGCAAAAAACTCCTCCTACGACCTCCTTTCATGAAGGCCTCAAAATGCCAGCAATCTCTTTATTTGTCACTAGTTGCTCTGCTTACTTTTAACTGTATCATCATTTTCATCCACCCCCATTCTTTTCAGTTTGGGACACTTGCCTTCAAAAAAGAAGTCTTTTTTTCTTATTTGTATCCCCAGCACTTTGCACAGTGGCTGGCGTAGAGTAAGTCCTTACTAAATGTTTATTGTATTATGTCATGGCTAGGATTAGTTCACATATTTCCTTTAATTATTTTAATTCATGGAATAAAACAAGAATTTCCATAACATAGTATAAATTGTACATAACAGATTTGCAGTTTCATGCGTAATCCACATATTTCCTAACTCTCCATCCAGTTGTCCTTTCTTTTGTTATTTTTTTGTCCTTTATTATGTATTTGTCTTGCATAGACACATCCTACCTTTATGTGCTAGGTGATACAGTGGATAGAGCACAGGGCTTGGAGTCAGGAAAACTCATCTTTGTGGGTTCAAGTTTGGCCTCAGACACTTACTAGCTGTGTGACCCTAAGCAAGTCTCTTAACCCCATTTCCCTCAGTCTCTCATCTGTCAAATGAGCTGGAGAAGGAAATGGCAAACCAGCCCAGTATCTCTGCCAAGAAAACCCCAAATGGCATCATGAAGCTATAAATGAAGGTACTGCCTTGACAGAAATCAAAGGAGACCAAATCCACATTCCACAGTTCAGGAGGTGCTATACAGGCTGAGGATTATGGAAAACCCCTTTTTCAGACTGTACTATGAGGCTCTCTGTGTAGTATCCTGGGACCATGGCTTCAAGGGCTGCTGACTTGTTCACAAATCATATTACCTATTTTGTTATTAATGGTTTGGCAAGGTCTTCATTACTCTCTAATTGTTCCCATTTATTTTCTTCATTTTTCATGCTAAAGAATGATGGGTTCAATATTGCCTCCATTTCAGAGCCATTTTTTATTACTTCTCATTTAATAGTCCTGCAGTCACACTGTTTGCATGGCAGCACATTCCTCCCAACCCCCACTTTCTTCCATCTCTTCCTATCCTCATCACATTCGAAACATAGTTAAAAATGTTTTTATTTGTTATCATCCTTAAGTCTTTCTGCATCTCTGGCTAAAGCACTATTACTGGAGTCAGGACAACCTGAGTTCAAATCTAGCCTCAAACATTTGCTAGCTGTGTAACCTTATGCAAGTCACTTCATCTTTGTTCACCTCAGTTTTCTCCTCTGTAAAATAGGGATAATATTAGCACCTATCTCCCAGAGTTATTATGATCAAATGAGATAAGAATTGTAAAGTGCCTACTACCAAAGGGCTTGGCACACAGTAAGTACTATATAGATGTTAGGGGTGTGTGTGTGTGTGTGTGTGTGTGTGTGTGTGTGTGTGTGTGTGTGTGTGTGTGTTCATATTCCCTTTGGCATACATCCTTTTCTTCTAAGTCAACATTTCCTGGGCCTGAAATCAGAAAGATGTGAGTTCAAACACAGTTTCAGACATTTACTAGCTGTGTGACCCTGTGCAATCCACTTAACTTCTGCTCACCTCAGTTTTCTCAGCTGTAAAATGAAGATAACAATGGAACCTACTTCACAAAGTTGTTGGAGGATCAAATGAGATCATTGTAAGGTACTTAACATGGTCCCTGGCACATAGAAAATATTGTATAAATGTTAGACATTATTATTCCCTCCACTTCACATTCCCTTTGTTTTTGTCATTATTTGAATTCAGATGTAGCATGTGACTCTGGTCCCCTAAGCTCTGCATTTACACAGACAAGGTCCGATCTCAGGGATCACTCCAAAACACCATTCTCTCTTTGGCTCCTTATGCCCAACCATAACTCTGGGGAAATTCTGTGACAAGTCATGTTTGGGTTTACACGGATGGGGATAAAGGAGTCTTCAGATCACATACAAGCTTTCAATGTAACAATTGCAAATATTGGATACAAAAATGGCCTTTATTTTACCCAACAGAGTCTACAGAAGAGACAAAGTCAAGTCCACAAGCTTATATTAAGCACTTGCTATGTGTCAGGCACTGTGCTAAGATGTAGGGGTACAAATACAATGTTTTTTGAAAAGATAATCCCTGCCCTCAAGGAGCTCAGAATCTAATGAGGGAAGACATTACATAAAAGAGAACCAAAAAGTCAGAAGATTTAGGAGAGAATACCCACACAAGAGCATGATGGCCAAGTCCAGAGCATCAGAAGAAGAACCAGATAAAGAATATAGAAGGGTTGGTCCAGGCTCTTCCTCAAAACGGAGACTTGGGAGAAAATTCACCAATGATGGAAGGGGACACAGGGACAGAGAGATGTTTGAGGGTGAGAGGCCACACAGGTGCTGAGGGAACTCCCAGGGTTAGAAGACAATGGATACTAAAGGAATTTCCAGGGGGAAAAGGCTACAAAGGCAGATGGAGAGTCAAAAGCAGAGCTAAGAGAGGAAAGGACTTCATGGGAATAATGAATAAATATACAATGGGATTCACAAAAGTCAATAAACCACAAATGTAATTATCTCTCTCAGTAGAGTTTCACTTTTGCACAAGACCCCTCATAGCCTCCTCACCCCCTCCCAACTTGAAGTACCATCCTACGGTTTTAACTCCTTTGGGAGGAAGGGAAACATATTTTTGGGCTACTAGATAGAGAATCCCCTTTTTTCCATTTGTACCAGCACAGTCTGAATATAGGCAGGAATAGAAAAGTCCAGGTCTTCTGCTTCCTCTAGTCATGGCTTCGGGATTCCTATGCTCATTTCCTTCTCTGGATAGAAATTCAGACTCACAAACTCTTAGGCTTCAGGTTACTTGCAAGGACACCCCCAAGGACTTCAAAGGTCATCAGGTCACAGAATCACAGAACTTTGAATTGGAAGGGATCTCAGAGCTCATCTAAACTAACCAGATATAAGAGAAAACTTCCCCACTATAACATATCCTGCAAATTGTCTTCTAACTTCTGCTTGAATACGTCCAGTGATGGCCTGGTGTGATGGCACACACTTGAAATCCCTGAATCTGGTAGAGCACTAAAGTTCAGGAATTCTAAGCTACAGTGGGTTAAGCAGATAGTGTCCATGCTAGATGGACAATTACAGAAGATCACAGGGGACCACCAGGCTTCCTAAGGAGAGAATTGGCCTATTGAGAAAAAGAGCAGGTCAAAACTCCTTCACCTATCAATAGTAGAACTGGGTGCACAGGACTTCCAGCCTGGGGGAGATAAGAAGACCCAGTCTCAAAAAAAACAAAACAAACAAACAAACAAAAAACTTTTAATGAGTGTTAATTCATTACCTCTCTAATCCACTTTGGCACAGTTCTAATTGTTAGGAAGTTTTGTTTTTGTTTGGTTTGGGTTTTTTCCCTGAGATCAAGCCTAAATTTTCCTCTTTGTAACTTTCTTGTACTACTCCTGGCTCTGCTCCCCTCTTCTCCCTTAAAAACAGCTTTCATGTTTCTTCCGAGTCTTCTCATCTCCAGGTTAAACAATCCATTCCTTCAACTGTTCATTGTATGATGTTGGTTCAGGGCCCTTTCACCATCCTGGTTGCTCTAATTTGGGTAGTTTCCAACTAACATAGCCTTCCATTTTATATAGAACTGAGGCCAAAGAAATTACTTGCCCAGGGTCATACCAGTAATATGTCTCAGAACAAGGATTGGTATTCAGATTCTCTAATTCTCAGTCTTTTAATATGCCATGCTATTCAAAAAAAAAAAGAAAGGAAGGAAGGAAGGAAGGAAGGAAGGAAGGAAGGGAGAGAGAGAGAGAGAGAGAGAGAGAGAAAGAAAGAAAGAAAGAAAGGAAGGAAGGAAGGAAGAAAGAAAGAAAGAAAACCCACCTGGAAGGTGAGATACTAGTATCATTCTGCCAAGAAAATCTACCTTCTCTGGCTACAAGGACAGATTCAAGAGCACTCAATCATTAGGCTACTCAAAGGGCAACCCTTAGCAACTAACTACCCTAGAAACTATTTGAAAATCACATTGTTCAGGACATATGGGTCAATAGATATCTGCCTCTGTCACAAGGAAGCCACATGCCATTGCAGAAACTCTTGATCCTATACAGCTGTCCTACCTGCTGTCTCTTGGTCTGTGAGAGTCTGGCCTTCAGTCTCTGTTCTCTGACTCATCTTTATAAAAGAGGAAAAAAGAAAGACAAAAGAAAGTCAGGAGTTCTCCTCTCAGCCAACAGGAATGAGCACATGACTGTTTCAAATGCCATGGGGCATTAACAGCAGAAAACCCTCCCCCACCCCATATTAAAATGGGGTTAATAATACTTAACAATCTTCACCAGGTATTTCTGACAATTAAATGAGAAAATGTATGAGATGTTGCCTGGGTAGAATAGACCCAAGGGAGGAGAGGGACTCTGTAGATTCTAACAGCTGGAATGGCTGATAAGTTCCTTAAGGAGCAGCCCTTAACACAAAAAGAATCTTATCAGCCCTAGTCTTCCTTCTTATCTGGCCTGTTCACAATTGGTGTATTCATAGGCTAGTGGTTGCTTCCCAAAGATTGGTGCATTTATAAAGGAGTCAGAGTCCTTTTGTCCTCCCTGAGTACCTCAGAATCAGCCTGCAGTTCTAGCTAGGACTAGTTTCCAGTGCCTATCTCATGTTCCTCTCTTAGAAGCAACCCACATTGAGACTCAAGTAGTGATGCAGTGAACTGACCAGAATATTCTATCTTTTTGTATATTTACCACAGAGCAATATTTATACCACCAAGGAATCCTGGGGTTCAACAAAGGGAGTGTGGACAACTTTATCTATTCCTTAAAATCCCCAGCTGAACTGACAGAGGACATCAAAATAATTTCTAGCTGTAAGAGTGGTCTATAAATTTGAACTATTACTATATTATACCACAGGCAATACATTATAAATAATATGTTACATTCATATAGTACTTTACAGTTTCCATAATATCTTGTGTGTCACAAGGTCACAAAGCCAGGAAGAGACAGAACCAGGCTTCAGACTAGGTCTTCAAACTCTAGACCCAGTGTTTATCTGTTTTGTTTTGTTTTTCCAGCTTTCACTTGACAGCTAGTAAACCATTATTATGTTCATCATTTGGGAAAAGATAAATAATTTCATAATTATTGTGAATAAGTAAAGTGAAATAATTTTATATTCCTCTATCAAGAACACTTTTTCTGAGCTTTCTAAAAAAGACAATTTGAGATTAATGCAGGTAGATGTTCATGAATTTTTTTCTGCTTAGTTTGTTTTAACTAGCTTTGAAACCATCTCCCCCACTGCTAAATATTTACATGTGCAGTTACCTGTCAGAACTATTGACAAGTCAGTAAAATTTGTTTTCTTTTTCATTTAGATTTATGAGATTTCATCCAAATATCTAGGACTCTGAGTACACATATAATAAGATTTGGTAGAAATCAAAGAGCTCAGGAATCAGCGATCCATGATGTTAAAAAAAATGGATTTTTAAAGCAATAACAATGGTCCAATTGGAGCTAAATTCCTGGGAAAGCCTGATTAAGAAGTTCCAATCAATAGATTGAAATCAGGATGCAAAATCTCTGTTTCCAAGTATGTAGCAAGGAAGTGCTTGTCACAACCGAAAATCTCAGAATCTCAGTAACCTAAAGAAAACCGAGGATGGAGAATCAATAGCTACATGACTTTGTCACTTTTCCTGAAATTTACAACATGATTGTTCATTGCTCTCACAAAAACCACTTCTGGTTCCTAACATTTTTAGGGTATTCTTCTCAGAACCAATCAGGGTTTAATCAATAGTCAGCCAAGACAGAACAGACCAGGGATAACTAGCAGGGACCTAACCAGACCTAGCAGGGAATTAAACTGGCCCACAAGCTTCAGGCTTGGGATTGTGGCATCAGGAGACCACCAGGGACAAAAGCTAAATATTCTGGCAGGTGGGTGAGGTATAGAGGAGGCAGGGGAATCAAACAGTGGACAACAAGTATACCAAGGGAGGAATATATGCTGCTGTCTGGCAGGTCTTGCAGATCAATTCAATTCAACAAATAGTTAAGTGTTCAAGGCACTATGTTCAGAAACAAAAGTAAAAGATGATAAAATAACTTGCCTCAAGAAGTTTGTCCTACCTTGGTGTGATACCTCATGGGCAGAAAAGTTCTCTGTATAAAACATCCCATCTCTGGCTTCCAGAGCATACACAGACTATCCTCCATGTATGGAATCATCTCCTGCTTTATCTATTTCTGTGTCTTGAGATCCCTAACTCCCTCCTAAACTCAAATGAAGTGCCATTTCCACCTTCTTTACCTTCTCCCTTATGGAGGTGTAGGGGAGGGAGAATAGAATGGGGAAAGCGGTACTCGCTTTGGATACTGAAAGGATATGGATTCATGAATATGTCGGTTAGTACAGAGAATAACTGATAGTGTAACACTCTAAAACTCCATTATAAAGACTCTCCCTGTACTATATATTTGACCTGGAGGTCAAATCTTGTCCTCCATTTTCTACATATTCATGTCTACTGATTTTCTATTACTATAGAATGGAAAGTTTGTAACATCTGCCTCTACTAATAGTAGCATAAGACAAGACTGGTATGTTGCCTTTCAGTTACAAACAATATCTCATACTGATGCTGCCCTCATAATGACATAAAGAGCAGGTCTGCTCGTAAATGTTTAACAACTAGCTCTCTGAAAAGGCATGACAAGTTTTTAAGTTTGATCTATGTTGTTAACATTTCACTTTCTTAAGTCTGAACAAAACAATAAATCAATTCCTGACTTGTAACATTTCCCAGTTTACTCCAAGGTATAAATGCTCACCCTGAAATTTTAACAATTGGGAGCCAGCTGGTACCAGCTGACTCCAATATACTCCCATATTATAAAGTACTTTCATTTTCTAGACTATTAGATCAGGAGGGACCTTAGTGATCTTCTAATCTATGATATTCAGAAATATCTTTTGAGGAAAGTAGAGTAGATCTCAATTAACCTATTTCACAGGTGAGGAAATAAAGGGATAGAATGATTTAATAACTTCCTCAAAGCCATTATAGCTTTGTAGCACTGGAACTAGAACCCACATTGATTGAAAATTCTTTTTACTGGACCACAGCCCCCTTTGTCTACTGATGAGTCCATTTTAAAGGTGTTGGCTAAGACTATTTATAACCACTAGGCCAAAGAGTAGTAGTCAGTGTTTTACCGCTACTAGGATATATTGAATACAGAGCTGATCTCAGAGCCAAGGAAACCTGGGTCCTTGTTCTGACACATATGAACTATGTGAACCTGGGAAATTCACTTTTAATACTTCCATATTATAGACAATAAATATCAAGCCTAGATTCAGTCCTCTAAGACTACAAGTTACAAAGAAGGCACTGATCTACATTGATAGAGTGAGTTTATTTATTCTGGCACTATCTCTGTCAATAAAATCATATTCCCAGTCCATTCCTTAACCTCTATGTTAATAGTATATATTGTCACATGATCTATGATGTGATATTCTTACCCACCATAATGTGAAGATTTCCTACCTGCTATAAGGTTCAAATGAAATATTTAAATCACTTTGCTACATAATATGAACTTTAATCTACTTTGTATTGACAGTCAAACGTCCGTCTTTTTAATGCCAGTATCCTTTTGATTATGCTCAATGATTTAAGTCGTTGAATATCAGTCTTTAAAACTGAAAAGTTGAAGATCAACAAAGGAAAGAGGAAAGGCGTATGAGTGTGAGCAGATACATTATCCATGAGGACTTGCAAGGGAGACATATTATAAAGAGTAGCATCAGAGAAATGTGTGAACTTAAAGAAAAAAGATACAACAAGTATGCAGCAAGAGTGAGGGACCACTGATGAACAATTCATGTGCTCTAATGGTATCCATGCAATGTCAAGAGAATGACATGAAGCTCCTAGGGTAGATTTATCAGAGAACATGTACAGGAGTTTCACAAGGTGGGCAGAAATGAATGAGTTGTGATCTGCATTATTGGAAAGAATATGCACATGAATAAGACTTCAGATCCATTTGAGCAATGGTGTAAAACTCAGATAGAAATGGACCACTAAACCATACACAGAAAACCATATATTAACATTATCTCTGTTCTATGGTATTTTTACTTATTTTATTAAATATTTCCCAGTTATGTCTTAATGTTATTCAGGCCGCACTAAAGAGTGTTGCTGACAATGTTAGATACCTCTGCTTTAAAGCACTGGAGTATTAGAGACAAAAAACATTGGATGTGATAAGCATGAATGAGATCGTTTTCAAAACTCTATCTCACTTTTTATCTTATAAGAACTAGCCTTTTTTTTTCCCCATTTGATTCCAGGGTAAAAACCTGAAGAGGGAAACCAACAGGTCAGACTCTATTTATAGGTAGATTATCTCTTAATTATATGATGTTAATTTGTTGAGGCAAAGGGTATAATTCATAATAATCATTTCCAGGTGCCAAATTAGGTTATTGGATGTTGGGAATGGTGGGGAAAGGGCATACCACCCCCAAATGCTGCTGCTAGTATGAATAATAGAATTCTCCTTTTTGCTCTGGTCAATAGAAGAGGCTCTTGCTGTTAAATGAGTCACAGAAATTCACTTGGCACAGGAGCACAATGAAAAGAATGATGCTTACTGCAATCATTCACCCAAATCCTTGGCTGTTTCCTGCAGAGAAAGGAAGAAGTCAATTGTCTACTCAGCTTAGGTTTTCCTAATCATTAAATCCATGGTAACATTCGAAATAGTGATGAGTGCAAATATATTCATTTTTACGCTAAAAATTTACCTTCATCTATTCAAGACCTTTCAAATCTTGTCACTATAAATTTCATGAACTGCTTTTGAACACCAGAATAGCTCTGACCTTTCCCCCTTTCTAAAGCCAATATGGTTTCTAGGTCTTTCCTTTATCTTCATTTCTGACCAAATCGTAGCCTTCGAAGACAGGTTATTTATTATCATCTCCAGTTAACACAAGTTTTCTCCCTCCTTTCTTCCCTCCCTCCTCCTCTTCCATGTTCTGCCATTTTCTATAACTGCCCCACCCCTTTCCCAATGCCAATATCATTGTTCAATTAATCTCAAGTCACCGAATAATGAAATGCAAATTCAAATTCCCCTTACTTTATAGATAAGGAAATTTAGGCTTAGAAAAAGGATGTAATTTGTTCAAGGTCATACAGCTAATAAGTAGCAGGGCAAGAATTTCTAGGTCTTCTGACTCCAAGTACAGTGTCCTTTCCATTGTGACATGACATTTAATATACACATACATACATACACACACATATATATACTACACACACCCCAATTCCATTCTGGTTGATCTTTTAAAGCCAAGATTAAGTGCTGTCTCTTTAATGAAGCTTTTTCTGACTCCATAGTACAAAGTTATTTCTCCCTCATCTGACCTAATAGGAGGCAACTTAGGTGATGCAAAACTCTGGACATAGAGTTAGAAAAATCTGAGTTCAAATGTGAATTCAGACACACTAACTGTGTAACTCTGAGTAAGCCACTTAACCTCTGTCTACCTCAGTTTTTTCATCCATAAAAAAATAGCACACCCACCTCTCCAGATTTTTATGAAAATAAAATGAGATAATGTTAATGAAACACTTTTCAAACCTCAGAGTTCTTATGTCCTACCTGTTTTTGTTATTATAGGATTTCATATTTTATAGGTTTTTATGTATTTTAATTAGTTTGAAATTTTGTGTACATTTTTTTCTTTCTCCACTAAACTGTTAGTGCAGGGATCATGTCTTACATCTTCTCAAAGAATCTAGTTCACTATATTGTACATAACGTAGGCTTTAAAAAAATTTGTGAAGTGAAATTCCTCTCACTGGCAATTCCCTTTATGTGAATAGCTATAGATCATCATGGTATGAAATTCAGACTGTAAATGACATCAGGTCACACCATAAAACACAATATCTACATTAGCTCCAAAGCAAAAATTTGGTGAGAAGTAACATATCATAATGGACAGAATGCTGATCTCTGAGCCAAGAAGAGCTAGGTTTAAAATCTTCCTCTGTGTCCAAAAAGTGACTAAATTATGTCTGCCCTTTGACCAATTGATACTATTCTTGGGCTTAGATCCCAAAAGATTCAAAGAAAGAGCAAAAGGACTCATGTGTTTAAAAAACACTTATAGTAGCTCCTTTTCTGGTGACAAAGAATTGGAAAATAAGTAGCTATCCATCAACTGGTGAATATTTGAATAAATTGTGGTATATGAATATAATGGAATGTAAGAAACAAAGGGGATAGTTTTAGAGAAACCTGGAAAGACTTGAAAGAACTGATGCAAAAGTAAGCCGAACCAGAAAAACAATTTATACAATAATATTACAAAAATTCATAACTCTGAAAGATTTAAGAAATCTGCTCAATGTAACAACCAGCTATTATTGTAGAGAATGGACGCTGATATCCTTGTATTGTATCACCTGCCTCCTAACAGGGAGGTAATGAATTCAAGGTTCAGAATGAAACATGTTTTTTGGATGTAGACAACTAGGGATTTCGTTTTTCTTGACTATACATAATTTTTACAAAGGTTTTTTGTTTCTTTCTCAATGGTATAGATGAGGAAAGAAGTAAAAAAAAAAAAACTCGCTCCAAGTTAAAAAAAAGTTAAAAATAATTTTATTAATGGAAAAAAATTATTTTAAGAAAAATAATCAGGGGCGGAGCCAAGATGGCGGCATAGCAGCAGCAAAATATCGCAGCTCTCAAATAGCCACCCCAAAATACCCATAAAATAGGACTCTAAACCAATCCTA
>CM053590.1:77831088-77854794 GCA_028646515.1 Pseudochirops corinnae | reverse complement strand
GGACATAGGAGAGAGCAGATTGGGGGAGGGGTTATACAGTGGGATGGCTGATTTGAGGTTTTGGGTAGGGGAAAGATGGGGAGAAAATTTGTAACTCAAAATCTCATGGAAATGAATGATGTAAACAAGAAAATAAATAAATGAATATTAAAAAAAAATCATGCCTTTAATATATCAGCTATGTGTGCAAGTGGGGCAAATTGGGCCCCAGTTAGCTAATCTGCATCAATATGATTATGACTACACAAACTAAAATCAAACCCCTTCCTCCCACCTAAAAAAAAGGGCTTACATCACAAAGTTGATTTTTCATGTATGTATGCATGTATGTATACATATGTGTGTGTGTGTGTAACTGAAAATTGTAAAGAACTTTATAAATGTCAAAATCTTGAAAAATGAAAAGAAGGAAGGAAGGAAGGAAGGAAAGAAGGAAAGAAGGAAGGAAGGAAACCATCCAGAAAAAATAAAAGTGCTCTTAGCAAATAATGTCAACACTTTCCTTGAAAAGCTCTGTACCCTGAAGTTCTACCTTAAATCTGGGTACTCCAGGCTGTAGCACCCAGGAACATTTGGTTTTCTGAATAACCAAGTATTCTGCTTCTCTGTTTCACTGAATTTTCATATCAAATTCTATGCTCAGAGCCACTATTGGATTCAGCAGGAGGGAAGGTAGAGATGTCAAAGAAGCAGATGTTGCCCTTTGTAAAAGGAGATGCTCCATGCTTAATTTTACATGACAAAAAAAAAATCTATTATTAAAAGCTAGCATCTGTCTTTTTAGGGGGAATTTCTTTTCTCAACCAGGTTGATAAAGTATATTATAATTGCCTTTATTCAGAGTTTAACATGTATATATACCAAGCCAAGAAGGTAGATGGAAAAATCTAACTAAGGTCAAGCGGCCTCTTCAAAGATAGAACAAATTAACATTGTTTATATTTTGAGAGGATTTTACATCAGAAATATCTTATTGCTGAGCCCTGATGTCTCCCTAACTACTTTCCTGGGCAGTGACGATCCTGGAGTGTAACTGCACATGACTTTGATCACCAAGAAAAGAAGAGCCATCTAAGCCTGATTCTTGAAATGCCTCATTCTCTCTCCATAAGGTCAAACATGTACTACTCCCTGCCCCGGGAACCTAATTAAAGCCTAGCCTTTTTGAGATAAAGTAAGCATTCGCAGGCAGGCACCCACAGCTGTCAGGGAACCATCTCCTCAAGGACAGCTGCACCTTGACAGCCCTTCGTTAAAGTGTTTCCTCCTTTAGTATGTGAACTCCTGAAAATCAGGTCTTTCATCTCAGATTTGACAGATGGTCCTGAAAACCTTAGTGAGTTTGTGCTGCTTTCCCTTCTTTAGGGAGGAAGCCAATATCTTCTCATCCATGACTACTCAAAGGGATTTCAGCAGTGAATCCCATGGATTATTCTTTCCATCAGAGGCAGGAAAAGCTGATGAAAAAGTAAAGGCTACAAACTCTGATCTAAAAAGTAATGAATTTTCCAATTAGGGTTTTAGTATTTGGGTGGCAGAGTCTTCATTTGGCTTTAAAGGCAGAAAATATGAGACTTCCTTAAACTATTAGAAATCCAAGCTGAATATCTCCAATGAGACAGTAGCATTTTCCATATGGCAGGTCTGCAATACATATTGACAGCTTTTATTTGAGACAGGCTAAGGAACTGAGAGAGGTGAAATTTGTACATACCATTGCTCTAAACTCACCCAAAAGTGAAGACCTAGTGAGTTCAAGTAGGCAGGCTGGGGTCTAGAAGATTTTAGGATTATAAATCTGGAGTGGGAAAAGGCCTCAGAGGTCATTAAGTTCACTCTTTATTTCACATGTAAGGAAAGAGAAACCCAGAGAGTTTAGGTGATATGCCCAAGGTCACAGAAGGAATTAATTATCCAAGAAGAATTTGAATCAAAGGCCTCAGCTACCAGCATTAGTACCCTTGACACTGTATCAAGCTGCCTCTAATATTATAGTATGTGGGAGTTATCCCAAAATGGATAGGAGTACTATGTATCAAGGGAGATGGAGTACAATCTGATGTTCAAAAGGTTCTGTTCCAAACGTTTATTTATAACTCAGTTGCATTTGCCCACAGAAACTATATGGTTCACGGGCCAGCCTACCAAATTCTACTTGACTCATCCTGTCCCTGAAGTATAATATTAAGCTCATGGTAAATGTAGTGAACTGTGTACATAAGGACAGTGGGCCATTATGCCTGGATTGTAGAATGCATCTGGAAAGAAAGGATGAATAAAATTGTAAAGGGTTTTAAATGACAGAGTTTATATTTGATCCTAGAAATGGTAGAGAATGTAATGGCAAGCAAAATAGGATTCTTTGCTGTTTTTCTGGATTGAGTTTTAGCTAATCAAGTGCCTTTGATTATATCAAAACTCTTTGATTGGAAATAGTATACATTGTATTGCCCTCAATAGGCCTAATGGAGTTTGAAGATCTTCCCCACCCTTAATAGACCTACAGGAATTTGAAGCTCTCCCCTGCCCCTTAATAGGTAGAATGTGGTCACATGGGAGCCTACAGTGCCAGGAGCTTGCAAAAAGGGTGGAACAGGAAGGAAAAGATAAGAGCACAAGCACAGCTGGGAACAGGTAGAACTGCGAGAGAGATTTTCTGTGAGATTGGTGCTCTCTGTTGTTCTACATTGATTTCTCAGACAGAAGCCCTGTCTGTTATTCTGTGTTAATTTCTCAGATGTCTGTCTGTTGTTCTGTATTAGTTTCTCAGACAGAAAGTGAATTGAGATGATAGCACTGGTAATGTGTGTAAATATTGTTGTAGCCTTTTAAACTTTGTTTCCCTAGAAACAGAAACTGCAAAGAGCTTGGAGTGGAGCAGTACCCATGAGCTGAGATATAGAACAGGAGCAGAGAGCTGCCTACATGTGAATCCAAGCAAGAGTTGGGAGCAGTCAGCCAGTGGAGAAGGAGCTGTGGGGTTTAGAAGCCAGCCTTGAGTCAAGATGAAAAAGGACTTTACTTTGAATACTCTGTATTGGCTGATGAGATTTGTAACCTACTGTGAATTAGAGGTGGATAGTGTTTGTACTTTCTGCTACCCTTAAGGATGACTGGTTTAAGGGTGATTGGAAGCCAACCTTGAGTCAAAATGAAAGAGGACTTTACTTGTACACTCTGTATTGACTGAGAAGATTGTAACTTACTGTGACCTAGGGGGTGATGGTGTTCATATTTACTGCTATCCCTTAAAGATGACTATAAAATATACTGAATAATATATTTTGTTTAAGACTATATGGTCACCTTAGTAATAAGTTATGTTATGTTGTTGTGAATGTTATGCTTTAGTTTCTTTAATATTATGCTTTAGTTTATTGCTGAATAAACGGAGAGTTCATTACACTATCAGATTAGATCCTTAAAGTTATTTATAGTAGCAGTTCTCAGGAGAGTTGCTGTGATTGGCTTTACAGAGAGTTATTAGAGTTTACTGAGTAGGAAAGTGGTAGAATTAGACCTGCATTTTAGAAAAATCACTTTGGTAGCCAATAAGAAGATGGACCATCTGGGCATGAACCATTTTGGCTTATCCTGTGTAGAGGAAGGATCCCCTTCTACATCAGTGGTATAAGAATGAAATAGGAATGGGGGAAGAGGGGACATTAAACCATACATAGAAAACTCAGAAAACCACACATGACACATACACACATCAACACATTAAAATCAAATAGGAACAACATTTTAATCTGGTTCGGGCTGCACATGGAGCATTGCGGTCCACATGCAGCCTTCAGGCTATGTGTTTGATACCTCTGCTTTACACAGATACCAAAGAGATTTTCCCAAGGCTCAGAGGAAATCTTAAGGTACATAGACTGAATAAGAGGTTATCATAATATTCCAGAAGAGAGCCTATGACGAACTAAACTAGTGTGGTAGCTATGTGAGTAGAAAGGAGGAAATATACCCAAGAACTATTGTGGAGAAAGAAATGACAAGATTTGACAGTTGATTGGATATGTGGTGAAATGAGAAAGAGAAATCAAGCATGACATCAAGCTTTTAAACCTTGTGACTAGAAGGATGATGTTGTCCTCAACAGCAATAAGAAGTTCAGGAAAGGAGGCTGATTTGAAGGAAAGGATAACAAATTCTGTTTTATATTTGTTGAGATTGAGATGCTTATGGGACATCAATTTCAAAATGTTTAATAGGAAGTTCAGGTTGTAGGGCTAGAGTTCAGGAGATAGACAATGTCTACATATATGTGTGTGTGTGTGTATGCATATATATATGTATGCATGTATATATGTGTGTATGCATATATATGTATGTATGTATATATACACACATACATGTGAATGCATGCATATATTTATACATACTATATATTCATAGACACACATGTATACATACATACTATACATACGTGTGTGTGTGTGTATGTGTGTATATCTGAGTCATCTGCATAGATATGGTAATTGATCCCATGAAAGTTCATTAGGTCTTCAAGTGAGAAAGAGGACTCAAGAAAGAGATTTGGGGTATAGCCACATTTAGTGAGCATAACATAAATGATGATGAATCAGCAAAAGAAATTAAGGAGTAATGAGACTGATAAGAAGAGAACCAGGAAAGGGTATTGTTGTGAAATACAGAGAAGAAAGAACATTCATGAGAGGTTCGATGGGATCAAAGTTGTCAAAAGGTCAAGAAGAATTGATGATTATAGAAAGATCATTAGATTTGGCAGTTATAATATCATTGGTACAGTAACTTTGGAGAAAAGCTTCAGTTGAATATGAGGTCAAAAGTCATGTTGCAAAGGATTAAAAAAAGAAAGTGAGAAAAAGGAAATGCAGGCTGACTTTTTCAAGGAATCTGATTCAGAAAGGAAAGGGAAATACAGAACGATAACAGATAGTGATGTCTACTGAAAATTTTTAAGGAGGAGAGACTTGGAAAGCATTTGTAGACTAACACTGAGGACAAGTATTTGTAGGGTATAAAAGAGGATGAACAATAATGGGGGCAATTTGTCTGAAAACACAAAAGGGAATGGAACAGGGGGCACAGGTAGAGGATCTGGTCTTATCAAGAAAATCCATCTTTTTGTCAGACACAGGTTGGTTGAATGGTTGGTGGGTTGTTGTCCTTCATTCTCAAAAAGGACCAAAATGATATCACTATGCTAGAGTGGAGTTTCAGTGTGTCCAACTGGTGACTGATCAGACCAACACGAATTCAGAATGCTCTACCACAGGTCAGGCACAAATAGTCTGTGTGAACATTTGGGGTGAATGCTCTAGACTTGCATATCCTGTGTTTCCTCTGAGCTGTTTCAATTCTGCTTTTCTCATAGGGCATAGCACCTTCTCTGATGTGGACATGCCATACCAAGAGATCCTGTGCCCATGTTTCCCATGTCACACAATCAATTCCAAAGTTCTCAAGAGAAACCTTAAGAGTGTCCTTGTATCACTTCTGACCAGCATAAGAACACTTTCCCTTGTGTGCGTACTCCATAAAATAGGCTTTTTGGCAAACATACATTTTGCATTTGCACAATATAAACAGCCCATCAGAGTTGTACTCTCTGAAGAAGAGTTTGAATGTTTGGCAGTTTACTTCAAGTAAGGACTTCAGTGTTTGGTACCTTATCCTCCCAGGTGATCTTCAGAATCTTCCTAAGACAATTCAAATGGAAGTGATTCAATTTCTTGGCATGGCACTGGTATACTGTCCAGATTTCATGGGCATACAACAATGAGGTCAGCACAACAGCTCTGTAGACCTTCAGTTAGGTAGTCGGTCTAATGCCTCTTCTCTCTGGTATGATATTCTGGGGATTGATCTGAAGAGATTATGAGATGAGAATCAAAAGTTGCTAGAAGGGGAAAAGGAGAAAAGAAGGAATTTTAGGAGAATATAAATCTGGGGATAAAGTTTGAGAGGAAGGCATCAATTGAAGTGGGAGTGTGCAGTATGAGATTTGGAGGGAGAAGAGAAAGTATGGAACAGCCATTTTGGTGAGCAGGACAGAAGATAAGCTTCTTTCGAATAGAAATTGTTTCATTTATTATATTTGTATCCCAAGTACTTAGCATAGTGCGTGGCACATAATGAAATATTTCCTTAATGCATATTAATTGACTGATAGAAAATCAAATAAGGAAAGGTAAAAGGATGGCTTTGCTCCAGTGAGGGCATAGTTGAGATCAGGTAGCATGGTTCTGGGACTTTCCTCCATCTTCATTCAATGGTATATGAGAGTCATAGGAAATGGTTGGTAAGTAGGTTCATGTTTAACGAAGTGTGACCATAAGCGAATCAATAAGCATTAAGTGCCTACTTTATGCCAATGACTGTACTAAACATTGGAGATACAAAGAAAGTCAAAAGACAGTCCCTATTCTCAATGAATTCACAGTCTAATCAGTTAGAGAACAATTATGTACAAACATTGCATATAGGATAAATTACAAATAATCAATAGAGATAAGGCTTTAGCAATAAAAGCCTTCTTGTAGAAGATGGAATTTTAGCTGGGACAAGAGAGGACAAAAGAGCAAGGAATCAAAAAATAGAGGATAGTGTAGAATTGAATGGGTTCATGAAGGGTTAAAGACTGGGCAAGGAGAACAGTATAGTCAGAATATGGGTGATGTCCTGACAAAATATTAATGGAGAGAGAGATTTCAGATCAAAGTGTGAATAAAGAATAGGTTTACGAGGAGTGAGAGAGGAGAATAAAACTACAGAAAATGGTGACCACATACAAGAATTTCAAAGTTCTTGATCGTAAAAGCAAAACACTTGTAGATGATAACAAGGTCAAGAGTCTGAGCTTTTCTGTCTGTGGCTGAGGTGAGTGTTGGTAGTTTGCTAACCATTGAAGAATAAGTTTAACCAGAGCATCAGAGGTTGAAAGGAACCCCTGTGTTGATGGCAAATAAGTAGGATGTCCTCCATCAGGTCTCACCCAGTTCTGATGTCTTCTATAATGGTTTGGATGATCTGGAACCAGAGACAGGAAATGAGGGAAGAGCAGCAGCAATGGACAGGTCCAGTAATCAACACATCCTCATTTCTACTATTAATCAACCTCACAATCCTTCCCTGGCTGCTATATAAAAGGGTCATTCAGATATCTATGATTTTTGTTACTTGCCCCTATCAATGGAATGCCTCCAGCCTTTAGTCCTAGCTGATTTAGAGTGAGTGAATTCTTTTCACTTGTTTACTGCCTCAGGGTACAGACAGGATGCTGTCCCTTTGCATTGTCATTACCTCCAAAACAATCTAATTCAAGAATTATGTATTAAACATCTGCTACATATAAGACATTCTTGCTGCTAGTGGTACAAAGACAAAAATTTACTAATAATAACAAAACAGTCTTTTGCCTTAAAGGACACTTATGAGAGTTGTAGTAGGGCTAGAGAACCAAGGACACTGACAGGGAAGCTTTACTCTTCTATACTTTCCACTCTTACTCTCTTGCTAAGGATGGGGGAGGTGAAACTCTAAGCCAGGGGTGGGGAATTTGTGGCCTCAAGGCCACATGTGGTCCTCTAGGTTCCTCAAATGCAACTCTTTGACTGAATCCAAACTTCACAGAACAAATCCCATTAATAAAAGAATTTGTTCTGTAAAACTTGGACTCAGTCAAAAGGTCACACCCAAGGACCTAGAAGGCTACATGTGACCTTGAGGCCAAAAGTTCCCCACCCCTGCTCTAAGCCTTATGTCTAGCCTTAGAGCTAGCCTGGTCAGCTTATTATAGGATTAATTTATGTGTAATATTGTTCATTTTCCTGGTTTGTTTTAAGTTTGCTCTTCTATAAGAGTTTGAGACTTGGACAAACTAGGATCACAGTTAAATGTGGTATTTACTTGTCATAACTGAGCTAAGAGTCTACTTGCCCAAAAAAAAATCTTTTGGCTTTTCCCCACCATGCCTAGAACTCCATGAAGTACACAAGACTGACCTACCAGCCTTTCAATAGCTAGACCCTGTGAAGCATTTGTCCATACTGCAACATGGTCATCAGACTCTGATTAGTGCAAACTCTTGAACTGAAATACAGTGTGTCCCAAAAAGTCACATTTCACTGCATAATCATTGCACCCTGTTTTTTCAATTCAAAAATTACTTTATAACCTTTCATCACATAATCATTACGTGACATAATTCTCTTCATCACCTACTTAAAGGGTAAATAGAGCAGCAATGTATTCGCCAATGGCATATAGATACACATTATCTCCCACACATTGTGAGCCACAAGCCTAGAATTCTCAGCATACCCATTGTCAGTATACTTCTGAAAGCTGACTTGCATGACTTGTTTAGAGTGCTGCAGTATTAACAGCATTGTCTCAACCCAATGAAGAGCCGTAGGCACAAGGCGAGCAGGCAGGCAGGCGAAGCTGCCATGAGTAAGTCACATGATATGTTAAGACTTGCATGTTCCCAATTTTAATGTATATTCCTATTTGGCGCCTCCTAATCTTGCACCACAGATAATTTAGTCATAAGTGATTTTTAAGTAATAGAGGCACAATTTTTTAAAGCTTCGCATAATGTTCACACTCTCCTTTTTTGAAAAAATATTTGGCATAAAATCTGCAATGACTGTGGTGAAATATGGTCATTTTAAGCTTTCTAGGACAGTTTTAAGCTATTAGAACTTTTTAAATGAAATTTTAAACTAATGCTTAAAATTACACTGAAACTTTTGGAGCACCTAAAAAGAATAAAAACGAGCATTTATTTAGTGCTCTAAGATTGACAGAGTGCTTTATAAATATCTCATTAACCCTAATAGCACGTCTAGCAGGTCAATGAGATTTTTTTTTCTTATTTTACAGATGAAGAAATGAAGGCACAGAGAGATTGTGACTTGCCCAGAGTCATGCAACTATTAAGTGTTAGCAACTGAATATGCATCCAGGTATTACTTACTTCAGGTCTAGCTCTGTCAATCTATACTCACAGAGCAGCTAGAGAGTTCTAGTTCTATCAAACTTCTCAGCTATGTGACCCTGGACAATCCACTTAACAACTGTGTCTCGGTTTTCACCACTCCACATAAAGTGAATAATCATATTTGCACTATTTCCCCTCAGCCTTTAAACAGTACTGGATTTGGAGATAGAAGACCTGGTTCTGATAGTAGCTGTCTGTCCCTGAGTAAGGCATCCATCCTGAGACTCAGTGTCCTCATTTGTTAAAGTAAAGGCATTGGGCCCTTAGAGCTCTAAATCTGTGATCCTATAATCCAGTTTTAAAGTACTGTATAAACATGAGTGATTAATAGGATTATTTACAATTGAGTAGGAAATTTATGGTACAACCCTGTCCTAAAAGGGCATAAACTCCTTCATTGTACATTATTTCTAAACAATACCAGTGTAGTATATAATGTTCTCTTCCTTTCTAGCAATTCCTTCCTCATTAAGCCTCAAGAAACACATTAGGGGAGATTTTTTTAAACTATCATTAAAAGGAGCAGTCAACACTGAAGTCCTGATGGTTTCTTGGCTTAGGGAGTACCTGGTCTATAGAATAGCAATTCTTTAATAAAGGATTTCCTCTAGTTTATTAAGGAATATGGGTAATTAATGCATTTAGTTAACTCTTTCCCACAAAAGGCATTTCAGAAAATGACAATTATTAAGTCTTACAGTTGCGTAGTATAAAGAGTATTAGATTTTGAATCAGAAAAGATGTGAGATACAATCTTAAGCCCAGCTACTTACATGTGTCCTTATGGAAGTTGCTTAAACCCTCTGAGCCTCAGTGTTCTCATCTGCTAACTGAAAGAAAAGGACTAGATGTTTTCTGAGGCTCCTTTTGCCTCTAAATCTACTTTCCTCCAGAATTTCCCCCATTTTCTCCTCCTGTTTATCTAGTGATCAATTAGTACTCTATTCCACGAGGAAAAACAAAACCTGACCATGAATTCTAATAGCCTGCTATTCTTGTCACTTAACAATTGAGACTATTCCTACTGCATAATAACAAGCCAAAGTCAAAGATTTCAAAGTTACATTTCTTCTCCCATGACTACCGGTCAATTTTTAAAACTGGAAAATGCCCTAGCCCTGTATAGCACAGGAGTTATTAATTTAATCTACAGACTAGTGTGAAGGGGGGAAGCAAACAAAAACTATATAAACCTGATATGCATTAAAATAGATGTTAGCTTGAAGTTAAAAGTGATTTTTAAGTCAAATAACTTAAAATAGATTTCCTTCTTTGACCATAATTGGCTTTCCAACCCCTGACAGGAAAGCTGTTGGGGTTTATATTTTTACTGGGTAAAATAAATTATTTCTTATATGTTGCACTCATAATAATACTTCTCTCTATTACAAATGTCTCTGACATTATCATTCTTAAGTAGAATTTTAAACGCTTCACTCTCCTGTTGATATTCTTAAATCAGTCTGTGGGGGGTAGGGAGAAGGAATCTAGCTAAAAGAATTAAATTGTTTCTTCCTTTGAATACATTCTGTTGGTATAATCCATAAAAACAATAAGGGGTAAAAATGTAAACCTCATAAAGCATTCCCAGAAGCAATGACTGGCTCTTCCATTTTCTCTCCCATGTATGTGGTTAGACTGAAGTAGAAATGCCTAAGAGAATTAACACTTTCTCAAGTCATTCCTCCTTTAATCCTTCAGAGATCAGTGTCTGCATCCCAGTGGAGTTATCATTCCAGCAATGCAGCTCTTAACCCCTCCACATCCAAGCAGACAGTTTTATCAGCTGCTGTGAACAAAAATATTGATCACCTAAGGACCAACACTGGTGACACAACCTCCCGCTGTATCTGCTAGATTGGTCCTTAGACCAATACTTGAAGCTTTTCCAACTTGGTCAGATATGCCAGAGATTCAGTTTCTCTGGCACAGCCTTTGAAAAGCAAGGCTCACTGTCATAACATGATGAGGCACATGAAAAAAGAACACCACTAAAGGCTTTTTTCCTGCCATATTCAATAAGCTATTTTCCAGCCTTCCATTCTGGCTCCATATTTCAGTGTTTCTCCTTAAAATACAAGGAGCTAATTTAACCAAGATACTAGACTTCTAACCTAAGGCCAATTACAAATAATCTAAACCCATATTTCCACCTAAAACCCTACTATGGCCCAGTAAAATACTTAAGATCTCTAGCATGGGGGAACCAAGAACTGAAAATAGGATAAAAAGGACATGAGGAGAAGAGTTCTATAATTTTTATAGATTTTGTGAAATAAAGACTTGTGGTAGTCAAAATTTTGAAAATCAATATAAATGTATCAGATACCCTTGAAGATCTGTGGTTAGAATATACTTCTCTAAACTGTCTCTTTGTACACCATATTTATAAAGGGTGCATATAATTGAAGACATGATTATAATTAACTTCTTTCTCTTTATTTTACTTGCGTGTGTGTGTGTGCATGCTCATGTGTAAGTGTGTGTGTTTGTGGGAGGGGAGGGGAACTGGGTGGCACAGTGGGTAGAGTGCTAGACCTAGAGTCAGGAAAAGTCATTTTCCTGAATTCAAACCCTGGCCTCAGACACTTACTAGCTGAGCAAGTCATTTAATCCTGTTTTTCTCAGTTTCTCATCTGCCAAATGAGCTGAAGAAGGAAATGGCAAGCCACTCCAGTATCTCTTCCAAGAAAGCCCCAAATGGGGTCACAGGGAGCTAGACATGATTGAAAAGCAATTTAACATGCATATGTATAAACTAGAATGGTTTGCTTACAGATATATAATCATAGTGTGTGTGTGTGTGTGTGTGTGTGTGTGTGTTTTGTCTGTCCTTCTACAGAGTTAATATCATGTTATTGTAGAAAAAGAACTGAATATGGAAATCCCAGCCCTGATATCTCTTAACAATAGATGCTGGGCAAGCTACTTCATTCTACTGGGTCCTCAGATTCCTTATTTGTAAAAAGATTAAATGATCTCTAAGATATCTTTAAATTCTGACATAATCACAGAAGTGAAGAATTGGAAGAAACTTACAAGTACCTCTTTTTCAACCAATATTTGTCCAAAAATCCCTTCTAGAATTTCCTTAAAACAAGTACTAACCAGCCACCATCTGAAGATCTACTTCTCATCAGGTCTTCTCATCTCCCCCAGGCAAAACACTCTAACACTGGTAAGCCCTAATTGTTAGAAAGGTATTTCTCCCCTCCCTTACATCAATCCATTTCTCTGAAACTTCTACGCATTATTCTTAATTTTGCCCCGTGAAGTCAAGTAGGAATCTAGTCCTTCAACCATGAGAGCTCTCTATGACCATCAGTTCTTTCAGGCAGCCTTCATATGATAAATATTCCAGTCCTCTCACCATCATGGTTTTCCTCTTCTAGAAAGTCCTCAGATAATCTATGACCTCTCTAACAAGTAAAGCCTATAACTAAACAAAGTTCTCCAGATATATGTCTTGACCAGAGCATGTTATAATGGAACTATTATCTCCCTCTTTTAATGCTACCTAGGGATAGCACCTTTTGGAGTTGTTTTGACCTAGTACTGGTTCGTATTGAGTTTACAATCCACTAACATCAACAAATCTTTTTTTCATTGAAACTTCTATTTGATTATTCCCTTCCTTTCTTGTAGCAGCAACATTGATTTTTCTTATTCTAAGTGTCAGACTTTAGATTTGTCCCTATTAAGTTTCATTTTATCCCATTAGAAACTAAATTCCTCAAGGACAAGGACTACTTTTTGTTTTGTCTTTCTATTCTCAAAATACCGTAATATCTTGCCAGATACTGAGGGGGATACAAAGATGGATCAGGTACTTAATAAATGTTTATTGAACTTAATTTAATTATTCAATTTGGTCCAGCCTTCCAGTCCATTGAGGTCTTTTTTAGATCATGTCTCTTAACCAGACAGTTGGCTACGGCTTCCAGCTTCCTATCAATGGCAAATTTTATAATTATGCTATCTATGTCTTCATTCAAGTGACTGATGAAAAAAATTATAAAAAGTATACATTTTTTAAAATCAGTCTATGATTCTACATTGTTTTCTCATTACTAAAACTATTATTGCTTTGCAGAGAGTTTAATCCAGCTATCAACCAGAGTTCACTATAGTAAAACTTCTTCAGTTTAATTCTCAAGTTGCCAAAATCTTTGGAGAAAAACCCATCACAGACTGATATGAAAGCAGAAATGGTATTTTCAGGAGCTCATAAGAACAACAAGTAGGAAGTTGCCTAAAAAACACATCCCTGGAGAAAATTTGGTTGAAAGCAAGATAGGAAAAATAAGGTTGAAGCTATGTCAATAATAGAAGAATAGAAAAGATTGGGGCCATATCTAGGGAGGTGCCAAGTACAGGAAAAATCCCACAAAAGGCAGTATTACTGGCTGACTGACACACCTCTCTTGTCTCTCAAAATATGAATGTCTGAGTGATATTTGTCTAAAATAAACCTCAAGGGCAGCTTTGCAGTGGAAAGGAAAAGATGCTATTAATTTTTTTAATATAAACATATATATGTATACACATATATACATACACATATGTATTATATGTGTTTATATACCATACGTATTTCTTAAATATAAACTGTACATAACATAAATCTTAGTTCCTTATACAAGCCTTCTTTTGTTTCTTTGTATATTGAACTATTTTCATTTTTATGATTATTAAGTTCAAAATCTTAACAGACAGTTATATTTTAATAGGCCACATCTAGTTGCACTCTTACCTAAAAGCAAAGCTGCAAGAATTAATTTGCAGAATATTTTTTGTAGGAGAAGGGTGTTGGGGGAAGGATTGATAAATACTACAAATCCTCTCAAAAAGAGGATCTCAAGACAAAGAAGTTAGTTTTCTTAATCCATTTGAGTCACCATTGTTAATCATTGGTTCTAACAATAGCTAGAAATAATATCAAGCATTACACTGCACTTTAACATTTGCAAAGTATTTTACAAATATTATCTTATTTGATCCTATATAGCTTTCTGCTATGATCTAATAGTATTTTGTAATGATACTCCATATTCCTATATCTAATTCAACAAACACTGCTGTCTCTACAAAGCATTTTCTACTTTTAAAAGTACACAAGCACCTTGGATCTAGATATAAGGTGATATCTAGATCTAGGTGGATCTAGATCTAAGTATTACAATTGAAGAAAATAAGACCCAGAGAACTGAGATAACTTACCTATAACCAAACAGTTGCATCACTGACAAGAGGTGATCTAGCTTCTCTTTGAAAAATGTCCAGTAAAAGTGACCCCACTATTACCCAAGGCAGCTCATTCCACTTTTGAACAGCTCTAATTTTTAAAATGCTTTTCCTTAACTGACCCTAAACTGGCCTTTCTTCTACTTCCACATATTGTTCTAATTCTGTTCTCTGAGAACAAAAAGAGCAAGTCCAGTCCCACTTCCACATGACAGTCTGTCACATACTTGAAGATCATTCTTGTGTCTTCAGGCTTATCTTCTCCAAGCTAAACACCTGCAGGTCCTTCAATTCAACCTCCCATTGCATGTTCTCCAGTAGTCTCATCATCTTATCTGCCTTTTTCTGGATTTGATCTGACCCATGAATGTCTTACCTGAAAGATGGTACCAATTTTAAAAAAATATATATCTTATCACAGTATCTTTTGTAGTTGTTTATGTATGTCTGTCTCCCCTCCTGAATTATAAGTTCATCAAGGGCAGGAACCTCTGCCTTATTCAACTTTCTATATTTATAGCCACTACCACAGGGACTTGCAAAATCCAAACTAGATCTTAAATGGATGGTCATTTGATTACTACAAATTATCGTGTATGTCTTCATAAACTCAACACTTAGCACAATAGATACCATATAGTAGGTGCCTAATAGATGCTTTTTGGTCAACCAACTTATGAAAAAGTGGACCCTGAAAAAATGGTAAATGGTAAAAAATTTTAAAGGGAGACATGTGAAAATGAGGGCATTCATTGTTATGTCATTCCAATTCCAGGATCAATTCCAGTCAATAAAAAGGTTTGCTGATGTCATGGTAGATTTATGGTACTCCATTCTTATACTTGATCTCTTACCTAATTAGAAATTTCACTGCCAAATTGGTTTTTTTACTTGCAACTGGGAAATAAGATATACAGGTACTGGGCTATAGAAACCCATCTTGCACTACCAGAAAGTTAGGGGGTGAAGGGAGAACAAATTGGGGTAAGGGGTATTCAGTAGGCTTGCTATTTGGGGGTGGAGATAGGGGAAAGAAAGTGAGAGAAAAAAATTGTAACTCAAAATCTTGTGGAAAACTAAAAATAAATAAATTTAAAATTAAAAAAAAAAAAGAAATTTTCCTGCCCTATACTCAAAGCAATGGAGAAGTTAGGAAAACTCATCTCATAAAGCCTGCCATAAAATAATTCACTCACACACTTGTTACCCCAATTTTTTTTTACAGAAAATTCCTTTATAAGCAAGATGAGAGCACTAGAAAGCAAGAACAGAAAGTCATGTACATGCAAGAGCAGCACCGTGAAGTCAGAAGAAGGTCCATGAGATTTAGACTCAGAAAACTTGGGTTCTAGTCCAAGGTCTAATGAATGGTTCTACCATTTCCTATGTATGACTTTAAATAAACCACTTCTCCCCTCTGAGTCTCAATTTCTTCATCTGTAAAATAAGGGGATTAAGACATTATTATCCCTCCCAGGAGCATTTGTGTTTTAAAAGAGGACCACAGGGAGTAGAGTGCCTAACATATTCATTAAGAACCACCTTCTCATAAGGGATCAAGAATCAAGGAATCATCTGTTTAAAACTGGAAGACAGTTACCTATAAGTAAATCAACCTATAGGCTGTGTCTGTGCTTTATTTTTTAGCTAATAAAACTGAGGCCCAGAGAGGTTTAGAGATTTGACCATGGCCACAAAGATAGGAGCTGGCAGAAACAGGTCTTGAACCCAAGACCTCTATATAGAGTTCTTTTATTCCTATTCTTTTGGGCCACAGTAATCTGTAGTAATTGTAAAAATGGCCCAAACAATTGGGCTAACTACACTGGCTCAGGTCTGCCACTGTATGAAATGCAGCCTAATTTCCTATTTATATATTCATAGTAGATACCACGCATTAATTTTTCTTCAGGTCAAAGAAACATTTCTGGCACACTACATGAATTTAAACACTAAGGTGAATTTTATAAAGTATAAATAATAAAAAGGTCTCTGTAACTAGGAAAAGATTAACATTGATGAGAGAACAAGAGAGACTGTATTTGTTTCTTCCAGAAGCCTGGCAAAGAGATAATTGTGCTAAATGTTCCCTGAACATAACCAGTCTGGATGAAAATGACTGCTTCTCTACCCTCCCCTGCTGCTCTGATGCAGAGCCTCAGATTGTGCAGACAAAGCTCTTTTGCCTTCTGCTTAAAATTCTGCTGGAATATTAAAACTTGATGTATCCTCCGAGTTATCTCTTCCCAGTATGGTGACCTTTCAATGTTTGGCATGTTTGGGTTATTGCAACCTCACCAGGGGACTTCTGTTACTTTAATTTTAGTTGTAGGATTAATTGTTCTCTGTCATTACTAAATAATATCAACAGCAGGAATTAAAGCCCCAATTCTCACCACACTCACTCTACATCTCTACCCACCAAATATGTTCACTTTAGAACTAGGAAAAGCTACCAGGCATCCACTCTTAGAGGTCAAAGACCAAAAGAATATTTCCATATACATCCAAACATTGATAGCAGCACTTTTTATGGTAGTAAAAGAAAACTGTCTATTGATTAACCAGCTGGGCAAAAACCACTAATTCTTAAATGTCACTTTAAAACATGTGAAGCAAGTTACATACATGAGTTTCTTTGAGTTTGACAATACCTATGTACAATAAGTACTATAGGTATCAGTATGCCCATTTTGCAGATGAGAAAAGTAAAATTAAGAAAAGTCAAGCAAAGTCTCTGATGGTCTCATAAATAGTGAGCACCATTGATTGGTAGGACTCAGAGCCATTCTTTCTTGACTCTAAATTCAGAACATTATGATAAACTAAATCAAGAAATGTGAGAAATTTTGAGAGACATGGAAAGACTTGTCCAAATTGATTGAGTGAAATGAACAGAGCAATATATACAATAACTACAACAAAGTAAGTTAAAAGGCAGATGGACTATAATTATGTAAGGAATTGATAAAGGAACTCTTCAATCAATTTGATGAAGCTACAATGTTGCACCACTGGAACTCTTGATTAACATTTCCCTATGTGGGATATAAACATAACCAATGGAACTTTGTTTAGAGAATTAAAGACATCTGATCAACCTTCGGTGATAAGGTCTTCTTCATCAAGATAAATTGACTGACTGAAACTCTTGCCAGGATGGACTCTTATGTGTGAAGCCTTGTATGAGAAGCCTTCTGTGTGGGCTTGGGAACTGACGGTTCTACTAAGCCATTTGCTCCTTTTTTTTTACTGTATACCTTTTTTATATTGCAGATGTTCTTGACTTTTTTTGTTTCACAGATCCCTTTGGCAGATACCTGGTGAAGACAAGGTACCACCTCTCAGAATAATAGGAGTTTTTGTTTTTTTTTAATTCACAATTGAATTCAAGTAAGGTTGAATTTCTTTATATGTCACTGTGGAATAAGAAAGGAACTTAATGGAATGTAAAGTTATTGTCTATCAATTCCAAGTGTTTTCTTTTCCAAAGAAAGTACAACCTTCAGGTAGGGCTAAGTCTGAAACTATGTATATCCCTATGGAAAGTGCAATTCACTAGAACATTAGGAGGTTGCCAGTCTAGTTCGTTCCCTCCATAGGGGTGTTCAAATCACGGAATGATACTAAGTTTGGAAAACTTTAGGACAGTGGAGAAAAGCAAAACTAAGTAGAAGGAAAGAATTTTACTTACAATTTATGGATTATTGCCAATTCTTTATATAACTTCTATATTCCTTGTGGACTCCCAGAAATCTTTTGAATTTTCTCCATTATCTATGGGATTAAATAAAGGCTGTCCTATACTTGATAAATGTTGGTTACCTTGAATGCTTGCATGGGATTGCAAAGGGACCCTTTTACCCATATCTATGGACATCTAAACATGATGAATACTCAGAGATTTTTTTCCAGACTAAACTGTAAGGGCATTATAAGCCAAAGACTTATTGATATGTTGGAGATTGCCCCAATATTGAAGCCAATTTTTGTGAGCCCCAATGCCCAGGGGTTCTGGATGATAGCTTATAGTTGTAATGACCCATCTTTGTTCTAAAAATGAAAGATGATGCAGGCTGGGAATGCACCTGGAAAGTATCCAAGTTAACACTATGTTAGCAGTATAAGTGACATGTGGATCACATCCTACTTTCTAGAAGCCTACAGAAAAGTACAGTATCATCATATTAAATAACCAGTAAAAGAGGTCCTATCTATGTACTTGACCAGCTGATTCTTTCTAATATACCTGCAAGAGCCACCAACTCCAACAAACCACATGAATTCAGATGGCTAAAAAATAAGGAAAACCTTAGAGGCCAGGGTTCATTATTGATATAGGGCTGATATTAAATTTTGTTTCAAATTATTAGAAAATTACAGGAAGCTCACTGACCTTCCCCTACTCCATATCTGGGAAATTATCTAGTTTATTCCAACATTCTGTATTTACATGATGAAAGCAATCAACTTTTCTATGGTCACATGGTTTATTGAACATAGTAAAGTAAGACTGCCAAGAAATTGTCAAGCACTCCACTTTTATGAAGTACTCTGCTAAAGCATCTCTAAACCTTCTACTGATTACCTTATCACTTCCTTGGAGTTCCTGGGGGATAGTTCTGTATCATTTGCTCCCACACATAGAAGAAAAGAAAAAAAAGGAAGAGGTGAGGGGATGTATCTAGGATCCAAGCTCTGGGTCTCAGAATTTAAACAGGGGAATAATGTCAGTATGTGGGAAAAGGTTGGCTCTGACTTATCCTTCCTGGGCATTTCAGAAGAGTTGACAGTCTCCTATATTCTGGACCCACTCTGGATACAGCCCTCTATATCCACTGCTCCTAATCAGTCCATTTCCTCATTATTGCTTCAAGCAAATATCACCATCACAAAATTAGACTTAGGCTGCTACTACTGTCCATAGTCTAATTTCAATTATCCCAGAGACAGCTTGGTCACAGTGCTTGGAGATCTCAGGTGAAGCCACTCACAACCCAGAAGCCAGATGCCCTAGCTTTAGTACCCTTAGCAGCATCTCTCTCTCTCTCTCTCTCTCTCTCTCTCTCTCTCTCTCTCTCTCTCTCTCTCTCTCTCCTATTCTTATATAGTTTGGCCTGGAAAGGCTACCTGTCTCTTAAGAGGATATCTCTTAAGAGCAACAAAAAGGGAAAGGAGGGGCAAAGGGGAAAAGGCATTACAGTACACAATGTGCACAAACCATGCCACCTGTTCTAACTACTTCCTGCACTCTTGGAGGGCTCCATGATGGGGAAAGGGCAATAGCAAGAGTCAAAGACTGAAGACAAAGGAAATGCTATAATCTCCAGAAACATTACACTGTTCTTGACATCTAGGTATAGTGGATAGAGGAGTGGCCTCAAAGTCAAGAAGAATTTGTCAATTAGTGGCAACATGATACAAGTCACTTAATTTTTCTCGGCCTCCATGTAAAATTTATTATCCCATGAGCCCTCTGTCCCCCAAATTCTCATGGCTCTGGAGCAGACGATAGCTCAGAACAGATAAAGTAGCCTCTAGGGGATGCTCTGAGAAAAATATGAGGCATTAATCAATAAAGATCTATTATGCATCTATAATAAGTCTATACCCCAAGGAGATAAAGAAAAAGGATCCATATGTACAAAAATATTTATAGCAGTTCTTTTTGTGGGGACAAAAAATTAGAAACTAAAGGGATACCTATCAATTGGGAAATAACTGAACAAGTTGTGGTATATGATTATAATGTAATACTATTGTGTAATGAGAAATTATGAAGAGGGTAGTTTCAAAAAAAACTTGGAAAGATGAACTGATATGAACTTGAAGTGAGCAGAACCAGAGCAATCTACATAGTAACAGAAATATTGTAAGGAAAATTAAATGTAAAACCTAGTAACTGATCAATACAGTGATCTACCATAGCTCTAAAGGACTTGTGATATAAAATGCTATCCACCTCCATGAGAACTGATAAACTCAATGCGCATATTTTTTCTTTCATTTTTTTTTTGTTTTGGGGTGTTTTGTTGTCAGAATACAGCTAATGAGGAAATGTCCTACATGACTATGAGGCAGTAGCAGCAGCAACAGCTTTTGGAATTCAAAGCCCAGAAACAGTAAGGGAGTAGCACAACTTATTGGAAAGAGATTATAGAAGAACCCTTCCTGGCATTGTGCGCTGCACGTGATACTTTTTGGCAATTTCAATGCCCTTATACAGTTCTGGGTTACAGTTCTAGGGTGGAGAGGATTTGTTGTGGTTTGTCACAAGGGTTGCAGTTTGTCATTAGGTGCCATTCCAGGACAGATAGGAGAACTATCACTTGTGAATATAGGGGAGCAGGGATCGTTCCTTGGTTGACAAGAGAGTAGATCATCAGAACAGTGACCATATCTCAACTCAAATTATACCACCTTGAAAGCACTGACAGCTTATAGACCTCAAGAATTAGCTCTGAAACAATAGCAGGGAAAAGCCTGAAGATTGGGATAGTGCCTTACCACCCCCAGGTGAATGGAGTCCAATTTTAACACAAAGTTCAAAGGCAAGACATAGTCTGGAAAATGAGCAAAAAAAAAAAAAAAGAAACAGATCATAAAAAGCTACTATGATAACAGGGAAGATCAAGACACAAACTCAGAAGACAACAATGTGAAAACAGCTACAAGCAAAGCCACAAAGAAAAAAAATACATGTTAGACACAAGTCTAATAAGAATTACTGAGAGTGAAAGAAAAAGATAGGGTGGTAGAGAAAAAAATAAGTAAAGAAATTAGTGATTCAAGAAAATTATGAAAAGAGAATTAATAGCTTGGTAAAAGAGACACAAAAAATACTAAATAAAATAACACTTTATAAAACAGATTAGGCCAAATGGTAAGAAAAGCACAGGAATTCACTTAATAAAAAAAACTCCTTAAAAAGCAAAATTGGTGAAATAGAAAAAAGAGACACAAAAGTTCATTGAAGAAAATAATTTCTTAAAAATTAGTATCAGGTAAGTAGAAGCTAATGACTCCATAAATCATTAATTCCATAAGAATTAATAAAACTAAGTTGAAAGGATAAAACAGATAGGATGAAATGTGAAATATCTCATTGGGAAAACAACTAACCTGAAAAACAGATAAAAGAGAGAGAATTTAAGAATTATTGAATCACTTGAAAGTCATGATTTTAAAAAATTGGTGTGGACATCATATTCCAAGAAATTACCAAGGAAAACCACCCTAGTACTTTAGAATGAGAGGGAAAAAAGCAACTTGAAAGAATGCACTCATCACCTTCTAAATGGGACCCCAAAATTGAAAACTCCCAGAAATATTATAGTCAAATTCCAGCACTCCCAGGTGAAGAAGAAAATATTGAGAGCAGGTAGAAAGAATCCATTTATGTCCATCATATTGTGCAACCATAGTCAGGATCAGACCAGATTTATCAGCATCCACATTAAGGGAACAAAAGGCAAAGGAGCTATGATTATAACCAAGAATAACTTACCAAGCAATAGAGTGTAATCCTTTGGCAAGAAATAGGAAGGGAGAAATGAGTATTTAATGAAATAGAGGACTTTTGAGCATTCCCGAAAAAAAGACCAGAGATTAATAGGAAATGTGATATTCAAACACAAGACTCAAGAGAAGAATGAAAAGGTAAACATGAAAGAGAAATCATAAGAGACTTAATAAGGTTAAGCTGGTTACATTCCTATATGGGAAGATGATGCATGTAAATCCTAAGAACTTCATCTTTATTAAAGCAGTTAGAAGAAGTCTCTACAGACAAAGGGTATGAGTGTAAGTTGATTATGTCGAGATGATCTCAAAAAAAAAAAAGGAAATGGAAGAGGAAGTCACTGGGAGAAGGGGAAAGAGAGAAGAAGAGTGGGGGAAATTATCTCACAAAAAGGAGGGACATTAAAAAGATCTTTTACAATGAAAAGGAAAATAAGAGTGGGCAATGCTTGAGCCTTTCTCGCATCAGAACTGGTTCAAAGAGAGAAAAATATATATTCATAGTCAATTGGGTATAGAGCTCTATCTTACTCAACAGGAAAGCAAAAGGGAATATAAGAAAAATAGCAAAAGGATGATAAAAGGGAAGGTGAATCAAAAAAAGCATTGGTCAGAAGCAAAAAAAAAATTGAGAAAGGAGAGAGAGTAGGATAAATACAAGAAAATAGGATAAGGGAAAATATATAGTAAGGAATCATAACTGTGAATGTAAATTGGTATACCTCATCCATAAAACAGAAGCAGATAACAGAAATGATTAGAAACCAGGATCCAACAATATGTTATTTATAAGAAACACACTTGAAGCAGAAAGACACATAAAGAGTTTAAATAAGATGTTAAAGCAGAATCTATTATACTTTTGCTGAGATTTTTAAAAAGAGTCTGGGATAATACTCATGACCTTAGGCAAAGTAAAAGCAGAAACAGACCTAATTAAAAGAGATAAGCAGAGAAACTACATTTTATTTAAAGGTACCATAGACAATGAAGTAATATCAATACAAAACATATGTGCACCAAATGACAGAGCATCCAAATTCTTAAAGGAAAAGTTAAATGAGTTATAGGAAGAAACAAATATTAAAACTATACTATTAGGAGACCTTGACTTTCCACTCTTAGAGCTAGATAAATCTAATCATAAAATAATATGAAAGATGTTTTTTAAAAAGATGAATAGAATTTTAGAAAAACTAGATATGATAGGGGGGCGGAGCCAAGATGGCCACATAGCAGCAGCAACACATCGCAGCTCTCACATAGCCACCCCAAAATACCCATAAAATAGGACTCTAAACCAAACCTACAACTCCAAAACGCACACAAGATTACTTCCCACTAAAGTCAGCTCGGCTACAAGGAACCATATCAGCACTGCGAACTGAAACCAGCCTGGCCTGAAGCCACGGCTGTGCCCCGGGGGCAGCCGGGCGGGAGGTGCAGAGAAAGCTCTCAGGTGAGGGATTAGCACCAGCTGTGAGCGGGGATTGTGAAAGAGGGAGATAAGCCTCCAGCCGAAAGGACTCCAGAGCGGAAAAAGCGAAAGGCAGAGGTTTTGCACCCGCCTCCGCATTGTAGCTTCCCGTCCACGGCCTGCAGACAGCAGGGAGACTGAGCGATTGTTTTCAGGCCAGGGCTCTCGCGTTGAGCGGCCTGGATCCGGATCGTCGTCTTGGGCCTCGGTCTTGGAGTCTTCATTATCCAGTCAGCCGGAAGTCTACGGCAGCCAGGAGGACCCCAGTGATTTGGGACAGAGCTTTCCCTTCTGGAAACAGAGCCCCATAGAGATTAAAAAAATCAAATAAAATCACAGTCTGAACAACCATGAATAAGAATAAGCATAAGAAGCAAAGTAAGAACAGCTCCCAAGCCCTAGATTCCTTCTTTGGGGAAAAGAAAGATCATGGGAGAGAGAGGGAGGAGGAGAGCGCAGCCAGAGC
>CM053590.1:77774810-77830588 GCA_028646515.1 Pseudochirops corinnae | reverse complement strand
AAATATGTAAATCAAAATCTTGTGGAAATGAATAATGCAAACTATAATAAAATTTAATTTAAATTAAAAAAAAACTAGATATGATAGACCTCTGGAGAAAACTGAATAGAATAGAAAGGAGTATAACTTTTCCCAACTGTATATGACATCTTCACAAAAATCAGCCATGAATTAGGGCATAAAAATATCACAAACATAAGCAGAAATGTTAAAACGTGCCTTTTCAGATCATAATGCAACAAAAATTACATCCACCAAGGTGCTTGGAAGTTGTTTAAAAATTACTTGGAAACTAAGTCTTCTAATACTAAAAAATAGCATGTAAAAGAGCAAATCAAAGAAACAATGAATAATTTCATTAAAGAAAATGACAACAATGAGACAAAACACCAAATTTTTTGAGATGCAGCCAAAGCAGTACTTAAGGGAAATGTTGTCCCTCTAAATACTTACATTGGAGAGAGAGAGAGAGAGAGAGGGAGGAAGGGAGGGAGGAGGAGGAGGAGGAAGAGGAGGAGGAGGAGGAAAAGAAGAAGAAGAAGAAGAAGAAGAAGAAGAAGAAGAAGAAGAAGAAGAAGAAGAAGAAGAAGAAGAAGAAGAAACTGGGCATGCAATTTAAAAACCCTTCGGGGGAAAAAAAACATTTTAAATCCCCAATTAAACACCAAAATAGAAATCTAGAAAATCAAAGAAGAGATAAATAAAACTGAAAGGAAAAAAACTGAGAACTGGCTTTATAAAAAGTAAAAAAAAAAAAAAATAGATAAACCACTGGTTAATTCTATTTTTAAAAAAGAAAGGCAAATTACCAGTATCAAAAATGAAAATGGTGTATTAAAGCAATTATTAAGCATTATTTTACACAATTATATGATAATAAAACTGACAATCTAAGTGAAATGGAGGCATACATACAAAAATATGTTACCCAGATTAACAAAAGATGAAATAGAATCAATAAATAACCCTATCTTAGAAAAATAAATCGAATAAAACACAAATGAGCTCCCTAACAAAAATCCTCCAGGACCAGATGGATTTAGGAGTGAACTCTATGCAACATCTAAAGAACAATTAATTCTAATACTATAGAAACCAGTTGAAAAATAGGTAGAGAAGGAGTCCTACCAAATTTGTTCTATGACACAAATGTGGTTTTGATACCTAAACCAGGGAGAACAAAAACAGAAAAGGAAAACAATAGGCCAATTTCCTTAATGAGCACCAATGCAAAAAATTTAAATAAAGTGCTAGCAAGGAGACTATAGCAATATATCACAAATATCTTACACTACGACCAGGTGGAATTTATACAAGGAATGCAAGACTGGTTCATTATTGGGAAAACTACAAATATAATTGACATTATCATTAACAAAACAATGAAAATCATGATTATCTCAATAGACACAAAGAAAACTTTTGACAAAATACAATAGCCATTCGTATTTAAAAAAACACTAGAAAGTATAGGAATACATGGAGCTTTTCTGAAGATGATAGATAGTATAGATCTAAAACCATCAGCAAGCTTTGTCTGTAATGACTGTAAAGCCAAGCTAGAAGCTTTTACAATAAGATCAAGGATGAAACAAGGATTCCAATATCACCACTAATGTTCAGTATTGAAATATAAATGCCAGTTATAGCAGTAAGAAAAAGGAATTGAAGGTAATGAGAAATTGCAGATGATATGGTGGTATATTTAGCAAGAACTAGACTATACCTAGAGAATTTTAAAAAATTAGTTGAAACAATGAACAACTTTAGCAAAGTTGTAAGATATAAAGTAAACTCATATAAATCATCAGAATTACTACATATTGACAACAAAAACCATCAGGAAAAGTTAGAAAGAGAAATTCCATTTAAAAGAACTGCACACAATATATAACAATATAGACTTGGGAGTCTACCTGGAAAGACCAATCTGGGAGTTATATGAACACAATTACAAAATACTTCTCACACAAATAAAAACAGATCTAGACAACTGAAGAAATATTCATTCCTCATGGGTATACCAAGGCAATATAATAAAAATGATAATTCTATCAAATTAATTTACTTATTCAGGATCATATCAGTCAAACTTCTAAAGAATTATTTTATGCAGCTAGAAAGAATAATGATAAAATTCATGTGACAGAACAAAAGGTCAAGAATATCAAAGGAATCAATTTTTTAAATGTGAAGGAAAGTAGACTATCAGTACTAGATTTCAAACTATATTACAGAGTGGTAATCATCAAAACAACGTGGTACTGGCTAAGAAACAAAGTGGTGAATCAGTGAAATAAATTAGGTAGATAACAGACAATAGTAAATTATCATAGTAACTGAGCATTTGATAAACCTGAAAATCCATGCTTTCAGGGCAACAACTCACTATTTGATAAAAATTTCTAGGAAAAACTGTAAAGCAGTTTGGCTGAAACTAAACATAGACCAACATTTCACACCAAATACAAAGATAAAATCAAAATGGGTACATGATTTAACATAAATCATGATACCATAAGCAAATTAGGGGAGCATGGACTGTTTTACCTGTCAGATCAATGGATAACAGAAGAGGTTGTGTTTTTTTTTTTTAGTAATAAAAAGATAAAGGGGATCACGAGTAGTAAAAGGAATACTTTTGATTACTTGCATTTTAAACGGTTTGCAAAAACAAAACTAATGTAGCTGAAATTGGAAGAAAAGAAGGAAAGTTGAAGGGAAGAAAGAATTTACAGCAAGTTTCTCTGATAAAGGCCTCATTTCTCAAATATATAGGAAACTGAACCAAATTTATAAAAATAAAAGCCATTCTCCAATTGACAGTCAAAGGATATAAACAACCACTTTTCAGAAGAAGAAATTAAAGTTATATTGTCATAAGAATAAATATTCTATATCACTATTGATTAGAGAAATGCAAATCCAAACAACTCTGAGGTACCACCTCACATCTGTACAATTTGCTAATATAATAGAAAAGGACAATGACATGATGGAGCAGATGTGGAAAAATAGGGACACTTAGGGATACTTTTGTTGGAGTTCTGAAGTAGTCCAACCAATCTGGAGAACAATTTGGAGCTGTGCCCAAAAGGCTTTAAAACTGTGCATACTCTTTGATGCAGCAATACCACTACTAAGTCTATATCCCAAAGAGATCAAAAGAAAAGGATATATTTTGGTGGTGCAAATAGTTAGAAATTGAGGGGATGTCCATCAATTGAGGAATGGTTGAACAAGTTCTGGTATATGATTGTGAAGCAATATTGCTGTACCATATAAAATGACAAGAAAGATGGTATCAGAAAAACCTGGCATGACTTACATGAACTTATACAAAGTGAAGGTAGCTGAATCAGGAGAGCATTGTATAAAGTAACAGCAATATTGTGACAATGATCAACTGTGAAAGACTGTATCAGCAATGCAGCATTCACAATGCCTACAGTAGCTATAAGTATGCTGATATGGTTATTAATCACAAAATGTAACAGGCTCTCTACATAAGAAATATAGCTAGAGCATTCATTTAAATACCAGAAAACTGAGTCCTAAAACCAGAAAGTCAAAGCCAGAACAGTAGTTATGAAGTTGGCACATGTGGTTAAAGTAGTAAAACACCCACATTCTCAAGCCTTCAAAACAAGACAGGCTACCTCAGGCAAAGATCCTCCTCTCCTCACTCACGACAACTGCTCAGCATCCAGGTAGCTTGCTCCCAGCAGCTCTGGCCCCCTGCAGTTCCTGTCCCTGACAGTCCTCAGCAGGACTCCTTAGCAGAGATTCTGGCTGGCTCAAAGAAAAAGGAGTTCACACTGCAACCAGAGCCACTGATGCTGCTGCTGCTTCCAGTCACCACAGCACAGACTCTAGCTTGGTTCTGGCATTCTCTTGCTCCACCCCTTCCTGCGACATCAGCAAGTTCAAGGGGCATGGAAAATCTTCCAATCCCAGTATCATTACAAAGACTTAGCTACTCTGATCAATAAAATGATCTAAGAAAATTCCAAAGGACCTATGATAAAAATGTTGAATGCAGATTGAAGCTTCTTATGAATTGTCTTTGAGTATTTATATACCATAAGAAATAAGGAATATAAAGACTTCAGAGAAAAAAATGAGAATTACATGAACTTTTAAAGAGTTAAGTGATCAGTACCAGGAAAATATACACACAATGACTACATCATTGTAACCAGAACTTCCAACTCAAACTCAGAGGTCATGCTCTGGAAAAGTTAAAGTGCTCAGCTTTGGAATTCCTACTGTGGGGCCAGATTGTCCAGATTGAAGAGAGTCCCTTAAATCAAATGAACCTGCTCTCCCTCTAACGTGCTTCACCTTGACCATTTTCTTCACCTTTCCACAATACATCCACACTTGATTCCCACCATCCACCTTGGGAGCCATAAACAAAGCACTACCTTTGCCTCTAGTTGGTTGGTTTGTTGTTGTGCTTCATTCTCAAGAGGACAAAAATGACATCACTATGCTAGAATCAACTTTCAGTGGGTCTATGACTGATCAGATCAGTATGAACTCAGAATGTTCTGCCACAGGTCAGGCACAAATAATCCATCTGAACATTTGGGGTGGATTTTCTAAATTTGCACAACTTGTACTTCTAAGCTGTTTCAATTCTACTTTGCTCACAGAGCACAGCACCTTCTCTGATGTGGGCATACCATGCTGAGTGGTCCTGTGCCAGTGTTTCCCATGTCACACAATCAATTCCAAAGTTCTTGAGAGACCTTGAGAGTGTCCTTGTATCACTTCCTCTGACCATCATATAAATGCTTGCCTTTTGTGAGTTCTTGACACAAGTCTTTTTGGCAAGCATATATTTTCCATTCAAACAGCATGGCCAGCCCATCAGAGTTGCACTCTCCTCAGTAGAGTTTGTTTGCTAGACAGTTTAGTTCTACTAAGGATTTCAGTGTCCAGTCATGTGCCAGCTGATCTTCAGAATCTTCCTAAGACAATTCAAATGGAATCGACTCAGTTTCCTAGCATGACACCAATACACTGTCCAGATTTCACAGGCTTACAACAATGAAGTCAGCACAACAACTCTGTAGACCTTCAGTTTGGTAGTCAGCCTAATACTTCTTCCCTCCTATACTTTCTTTTGGAGCCTCTCAAATATTGAGCTATCTCTGGCAATGCAGGCATCAACCTCATTATCAATATGTACATCTCTGGAAAGTACACTTCTGGCAAGAGTATACCAATCAATCACCTTGTTGCTCCACTCAACATTCATGTGATTTCCCAGACTAAAACATTTTCTCTGGCCACCATATGTATCCTCCTATTAGAATGGAAGCTCCATGAGAGCAGTGAGTATCTCACTTTGGTGTATATAGCCCCAACACTTAGAATAATGCTCTCTGCACTTAGTAAGAACTTAAAAAAATACCACTTCCTTCATTTGTTTCTTTTTTTTGTTCATCTTTATAGGCATTCCTTCTCTTCATTCCAACAGGGGGGTGTTATAGAAGGAAACAAGCATTTATTAAGTGCCAGCTATATGCCAGGCATTGTACTAAGTGCTTTACAAATATCTAAATTGATCCTCTGAATATGAAATATTGCTTATATTCTCAATGTATTTTGGTGGGTTTTGCTTAGCTATTTCTCCTTTGATACAATTAGAGGCTTACTTTCTAAAGGGAGGTTTAGATTGAAAAATGAATGTGATAGAAAAACAAAATACTCATTGGACATCATTTTCAGATAGCAAATAGCTCTTGCCAAAAAAACCATTTAGATTAATATCTTTTTAAAAACTCAGAAACATGAACTAAGTGGCCCTTAAACTATTCTTAATCAGTAGAATCCATCTCTGAGGCAAAGGACATTTCCATTTCTTTCTTTCTTTGTATCTTCCTGCCTAGCATAATTGCAATGCATTCCTCTCCAGGTTCCATCCCAAACTATCTAGATTTTGTCCACCTTGTCATAAAAGCCTTCTCACAATCAAAGTTCACTTTGCCTCTGCGCTTTCCTGATTCTGGAGGTTCATTTCACCCATAGATACAGCAATATGGTCCAGTGAGGAGAGCGCTGGACTCTGAGTCAGGAAAACTCAAGTGCAAACTCAGCCTCAGATGCTTACCAATTATGTGGCCCTAGTTGCAAGTCACTTAACCTCTCTGCTGCAATTACAAATACCTCAGTTGTGAAATAAGGATAATAATAGATGAGTTTGAGGGGGGTGGTAGGGAGCAAATGAGATAATATTTGTAAAGGACTTAGCATACTGCCTGGCACACAGTTGGTGTTTAAAAATACTTATTCCCTCCCCCACACATCCTGGAAGTACATTCAACCTCCTAAGCCCCATAGTCTGACTGGTTAAGTCCTGCTAGAACCTCCAGTTTTGGGAAAGTACCCAGTCATATCTTCATTTTTTCCAGGCTCTAATCTTGAGTCTCCAGAATTTCTCCCACATACTGGAATGCAGGTATCTTCTCCATTCCAACCCTCCTTACACTTTTTTTTAGCTTCCTTTATGTGTTGTCTTCCATGATTAAAATGATGGACAAGAGCTAGGTTGGAGATTCAGCCAGCTGAATGCTTCAAGTGATCCTTAAATTTTCTGAGTGATCATAATAGATATAATAGAGTGATCAAAAACAGACAAACTGCAAATCAAACTTTGATTTATGGTTGTGTTAACTGTCTAGAGTTAAGAAAGTAGTGGGAAGAAATGGTAATGATGGAGATTAAACTTAAAAGTATGCCATGGGTATAGTTGTTTTTCATAGAGCTGGTTGTTAAATATTTTACCAGCATGTCCATGGCAGAGACTATCCTTTCTGCTTATATTTTTTATTTCTTATGCTTAGCACAGTGCCTAGTATATAACTGTTTAAAAAATATGTGTTGACTAACAATTAAGCACCTAATAAACTTTTGTTGAATTGAAGAGCTTTAAAAATTAAGATGAAAAATACAAAAAAAAAGAGTTCACTTTTAATAATTTACACTAAAATATCATATCATTATAAAATAATTTTGAAGACTTTTATAAGTCTTTTATAAGATGAAAAATTATATCATCAGAACCAGGAGAACAATTTGTTGCAATAACAACAGTGTAAAGACCAACAACTTTAAAAGATAAAGAACTCTTATCACACAATGACCATCTGTGATACCAAAGAACAGATGATAAAGCATGCAATCTACCTCCTAATGGAAGAGTGATGGATTAAGGAAGCAGAATGAGACATACATTTCTAACACAGTCAATGAATTTGGTTTTCTTGACCTCATATTTGTTACATGGAATTTATTTTTCTTATTTTATTTCCAATGGAATAGAAGTGGGTGTGGGGGGAATGGAGAAAATATTTCTTAATTTTTATATGAAATTTTATTTTAAAAAAGAAAATAATCTACTAGGATCTTCAGGATATCAAAGACTATAACCTTAATTAGAATAAGAATAGTCTTTCATTTCCCCTAATACTGAAAGCTTTAACCATTACATAACAACTGACACATAAAGGGTAAGGCTTAATATTATTACAGTAAAACCTTGGCTATTTGGATTCTTTAGCTAATGAAATCACTTTAGCTGGCCAAGTTTTTAGGAAAGGAGGATTTTTTTTTTTTTTACCAGTTTAAACAGTAATCTTTCCAAAGTGTCTCACATACTTTAAAGAAGGGGTGGGGAACCTGTGGCCTCAAGGTCACGTGTGGCCCTCTAGGTTCTCAAGTTCAGTCTTTTGACTGAATCCAAACTTGTTGAAGTTGAGGACATAGAGAGCCACATGTGGTCTCAAGGCCACATGTCCACCCACCCCCACCCCCGCTTTGGAGTGTCTCACATGTGTATGATGGGAGAGGTGCTGAAAGTCATACAAGTAAATCCATATAGAAGTATTATGACCTGAAAGTCTCATATATACTTGTCCTTCCCTTATGAAATATAGTACATTAAACATAATCTAACCTCTCTTGAAGATTCAAGGTCATTAATACTGCTACTAATAATAATAATTAGCACTTATATAGCACTATGTGCCAGACACTGTGCTGTTTTACAATTATTATCTCATTTGATCCTCATAACAACCTTCAGAAGTAGGTACTATTAGTGTCCCCATTATACAGATGAGGAAATAGAGACAAGCACAGGTTAAGGGACTTGCCTTGGATTACATAGTTAGAAAGCATCTGAACTTGTGTTTGAGCTTGGGTCTTCCTGACTCCAAACCCAGTACTCTGTCCCCTGTGCCTCCTAGTTGTATCATGCTACAAGTAATGCCTAAGCATTACAGAAAAGATTAGGGTTGTTTTCCCCTATACTAAACAATGTTAGTTTGCTGTACTTTTTTGGTTCTTGTTTCTGCTCATTATATTTTTCTATTCTCTCTCTTGCTATCAAGCTATCAGTGTCATTCTTTTGCTCTCCTCTCATCAGTACGCTTCCCAATAATGGGTTTTTCTCTGTATTTTCTACTTTTAACCCACAGTGAACTTGGAAAAACCAAACTAGTTAGAACTGAGGGATCCAAGCCAAATCCATGAAACTCACAATGGACTGAGGGTCTCATATAGGGGCAAAGAATATTAGCTATGGACTTTAAGAAAATTCTTTTGACCTTAAGAAATCTTTGGTTTATTTCATTTTCAGTTCTGAGTTATGATCTGAGATTAAGATGGAACAAGAACTGTGTGTTACTTACTAGTATCTGTATATTGAATTTTAAATAACATCTAATTTTGTGCTACTACCAACAGTATGAATATGTTAGGTCAGGTGTTAGTCCCAATTAAAAAAGATGAACAAGAAGTCATCATGGTTAAATGAAAGGTCTTGGTCTTAATCAAATAGCTGACTAGAAATTTTAGTTTCCTGATTCAAACCATGAACCCTTCCTCATCCTCTCTGCGTATCTGTTCTGTACTATGACTCTGCCACTAAGTGACACTATGAACAGATTTAGTCCTATTGGCAGCAGTCAACTGTGGGTGTGGAGGGATGTTGAAGGGCATACAAGTAAATTCATACAAAAGTATTATGAACTGAAATCCCCATCAAGATGGATTAAAGAAGACAACATATCTATGTCATTCTTTTTTAGGACTGTTATTGAGAGTTTCTTTGGTTACCAAAAAGTCTTCTATAAAAGAATGTAATAGTCCAAACAGAATAGCAGGCATAAAGAGGGATTTGGGGAATAATGTGAAATAGAAAATAGGAGGTAAAACATGAAAGAAAGAAGCAAGCAACAGGAGGAAAATTAATAGAAATCAGAAATGAAAGAAGGCACATTTTGCAGAAGCCCAATTTTTCCCAGTATGTGATCTCACCAAGTTAAATTTAATTAAGTAAAAAATTCACATAATAAATTACATGAACATTCATGAAAGATCAAGGCCAAAATGTAAACTCTCACAATTCAAAGAATAAATTAGAGATCAGAACATTAGCTCTTAAAGTTATATATAGCTTGGTGCTAATTATGGTATATTGTATGTTTTAAGAAACAAAATAATGCTTTCTTTGGAAACAATATAATAAAATGTGTAAAGGATGTAGACTCCTTTACAAAGGAGTCTAGCATGTCCTCTGCACAAGGATGACACAATAGCTTCTGAAGTCCTCTATATTTTTCAGTGTTCAATTTATAATATCATTAACAACAGCAACAACAAAAAGGCATCCCTTATACCAGAATCTCTGGCTACAGGATATGAGACCTGGATGGATTGAACCAAGAGAGAAAAAGACCAAACTGGGTCTATCTTCCTTTTGGCAAGAAATGCGCCTGAAAACTGGAGGCTCTCAGATGCCTTTATCTCATGACTCATTCAATCCTTGGCCCAATAATCAGAGCCAAGGCAAGGTATTAGGCATGCTCTAAAAATGAACTCTGTATGCCATCAAAGACTTAGCACTTCTACAATAACAGCTCCAGTTTCTCACAAAATAAATCCCTATGGATGAGAGAATAGGAAGGAAGGAAGGAAGGAAGGAATGATGGAAGGAAGGAAGGAAGGAAGGAAGGAAGGAAGGAAGGAAGGAAGGAAGGAAGGAATGACGGAAGGAAGGAAGGAAGGAAGGAAGGAAGGAAGGAAGGAAGAAAGGAAGGAAGGCAGGAAGGAAGGAAGAAAGGAAAGAAGGAAGGAAGGAAGGAATGATGGAAGGAAGGAAGGAAGGAAGGAAGGAAGGAAGGAAGGAAGGAAGGAAAGGAGGCAGGGAGGGACACAGAGAAGGACAGAGGGAAGGACACAGAGAGGGAAGAAGGGAGGTAGGAAGGGAAGAAAAGGAGAGGAGAGGAGAGGAGAGGGCAGGAAATGAAAGAAAATGATCAACGGAATCCAATTCAACATGCATTTATTAAACCACTGCTTAATAAATTCTGTCCCAGGCATTTATTTATTTCTTATATTTAATCTCTAACTCACAACATGAGTAGTTATTTCTAAAATGAACATATGATAAAATTCACTATAATTTAATAATACTGTACTAATGTGTATTTCAAAGTTTTATTGAAGATTTTTGTTTTTCTATCACATTCATTTCTGAATATATCCTTTTCCCTTCCCCTACCTAGTAAGTCTGCCCTTATAACAACTATAGTTTTTTTAGTAGTTCAACAAAGCCAACTGATACATCAATTGCATCTGACAGTATATGCAAGAGTCTATAGAACCCACTTCTCCAGTGAAAGGAGAGAAGCATTTTGTTGCTTCCTTTCCATAACCAAGGTTGTTCATAATAATTACACAGCATTCAGTTTCATTTCATTGTTCTTTCCATTAACATTATTAAGGGATGTGTATATTGTTTTCCTGGTTCCACTGAATTCATTCTGCATTAATTTGTATGTCTTTCTTTGTTTCTCTTAACTCATGTTAAAAATTATTTGTGGTGTAATTATTTTACATTCCTGTAATGCAACTTATTTAGCTAATCTGCAATCAATAGGTATCTACTTTATTTCCAATACCACAGGATGCTATCATAAATATTTGGGATAGATGGTACCTTTTTTATTGTTATTTCTTATCTAGGGGTATGTGTCTTTGAGTGAAATCTTTTGGTCAAAATATATCAACATTTTAGCCACTTTTTCACATAATTCCAAATTGTTTTTGAAAATGATTGAACCAGATTACATCTCTACCAACAAGATGCTAGTATGACCATCCTCTTAGAGCTCCTCCAAATTGACTATTCCTACTTTTCTCATCTTTCCCAATTTTCCAGGCATTAGGTAAAACCTTAGAATTGTCTTAATTTTTGTGTCTGTCATTACTACTGATGTAAGGCAATGCTTCATCCATCTTTTAAGAGTTTCAAATTCTTTTTGGATAACTTCAATCATACTCATTGGTGATTTATTTATCAGAGAATGGCACATGACCTTATATGTTTATGTTAATTCCCTAAATATATTTAACTAATATAGTGCTATAGTGGCATTGTGTTGATCTCTATGAATCTTAAGACTTTTTATCTATGAAACAAAGAAGGTGCTTTATAAGCTTTACAACATTTTAAATGGGAGTTGTGATTGTAATTCCTTACCCTCTCCTTTTCCAAAGAAAAAATGTTTTCTCCAATCTGTTTCCGTGTGAAAAAAAAAAATTGCGAAACTTGATCATGTGTAAAGGGCATAGATGAAGAATAAAGCATCAGTTAAGAGTATCAGAAATTACATCTCAAAGCTAAGGCTAAAAAAGAGGAACAGATATAGGGAATTGCTCTTTGACTAACCCTTATCTCCTCTAGCACAGAATATAATCACAAAGGGTTAAGGAAGGATTAAAATGATTATAAAGATGTATCTTTGCTCTGATCCTTTTATAAAAAATGAACATCTTTCTCTGCATGATTCAGAAGGAGTAATTTCACTAACTGTCAATTCAGTGTCATGCCATGAGTGAACTGTAAAAAAAAAAAAGTTTATGAGTTTAAAGGAATACATACAGAATCAGAAGGACTTTGTGAAGAAGGAGTAGAAGGGGTAGAGGTGGAGAGGAGATTTCTCTTCTTCCACCTTTTCCTATTGGCTACAGATTTATTCAGAAGGAGGTCCTCCATCTAAGGTTCAAGGAACATTTGAAGGAGCAGGACACATATTCTAGGCATACTCAAATGCAAGAAAAGTAAGGAAACAGATGCACTTAAAGTCCCACAGTCCTAGTCCTGAAAGGATTCTTGTCATACATCAACATTCACTGTGCATCTCTTCTATGAGGTACATACTAATTCACTATCTTTTATGGAAGACACAGAATGGCTCTCAGCTAGCTTCACCTTGTATTTCCACTCTTCTTTTCTGAAGTGTGATTCTCACATACTCTTATGAATATTGTTAAATTGGAACTTGAAATATTGGAAACTTCAATAGAAATTTCATGTTATCAGTGTAAAGGTTCCATTTAACAACGAAGATGGAAGCTCATCCATGAATGTCCTTACTGTGTGATTCTCGTATATGAGCTCCCACAAGTTCACCACAGGGACTCTGCCCAATGTGCTGGGTACCCCATTTGCTTTTCTTTGGATATGGCAGGGATTTTTCTCAAATGTAAATTTGCTCAAATGTACTTTCTATTGTAGTAACACACTTCCTTCCTTTTGGAAAACAGGCTGGGAACTATTTGTGTATAATGTTGCATGCAATAGCAGACAAGATTGCTGCATTGACTAATTCTACTGACCTGCTTTTCTCTGTTTCAAGGAAGCGTTTGATAGATGGAGATACATCTTGAAATTACTTATAAAAAATTTAAATATTTTATTTTACCTTTCTGCTTTAGTACATAGAGTTGTATAATCTCTTGCTGATATAGTATATTTCAGTGCCTCCTTTGAAACATGTATTTTTACTGTGCAGAACTCTTAATTCCATGCAGAAGATTGGATTGTGTTTACTGACCCAAAAAAAATGAATTCTTTATTAACAACAACAACAAAAAAATTATCATAAAACTTCACCTTTGGAAGACACCGTAGGGACTCCAAAATATATCAGGTTGCTTTCAACATGATCTAAATGTAGATTCTGTTTACAAACATACATAACCCTTCTTGCTTTTATTAACAAAATTAGTTTGGCTCACTAGTTTCCCTACAACCACCAGTCTTAGGTTGTTCACCATTCGGCTTTGGCTACAGAAAGGGTCATATGATTCTATCTCATTTTCTTTCTCTCCTATTTTATAGAGGAAAAAAGGGATTAAAGAGAGGAAGTGACTTACTCAAAGTCCCCTATCTGTTAACACAGGTCTGGGATTAAGACCAAGTCTGATTGAAGTGAGTTTTCTTTTATGTCACACTGCCCCCTACCTGAGAGTGACTTGTATTGTCATTTATATATTCCACCCAAAAAGGGGGGGGGGGGGGAGGAAGAAGAGGGAAGAGCCAATTAATTGATACTCTAGTTAATCAGGCTTTATTATACATAACTGTATTTTAACCTCTCTGGCTTTCAGTTTTCTTGTCTACAAGTTGAATAGGTTAGACTAAAATCCCCAGTGGCTCTGTGCTTCTAGAATGCTATGGAGATAAGGTTTACATTCCAAGAACAGCAGGAAAAGAAAAGTACTTTTTAAAGATAAATGTATTATTATTTATGCTAAATAAAACTTATGAATATGCATTAAATGCAAATTCATATTGACTTAAAACAAGTTAGAAATATTTATGACAGCCTTTTCAGGCATACCATTTTCTAATACATTATTACAAATAATTAAGTATAGCATGTATGTGGATATTTTTAAACATCCCTGCTGGCTATGTCAGTGAGTCCATAAGAATTTATTCAGTACTGACTATGTGCCAGGCACTGAGGATATAAAGAACAAGGAAAGACAGTACCTGCCCTCAAGGAGCTCACAGTCTAATTGGGGAGAAAACATGCTAACAAATATGTACAAACAAGCTATCTAGAGGTTAAATAGAAAATAATCAACACAGACAAGAGTAGAATGAAGAGGGATTGAGAAAGACCTTCTGTAAAGGGTGGGATTTTTGTTGGATTGTAAAGGAAGCCTGGCAAGCCAAGAGGTAGTGATGAGGATTAAGAGGAATCTAGTCATGTGTTATGGGAATCTGAAGATCTTCCCTGCCCTTTGGCCCTTTGCTTAAGTGGCTTAAGTGACTCTGAGAACCTTCCCTGATTTGAAAGTATACTCTGCCCCCTAATAGGCTGAATGTGGTCACATGGAGCCTGTGGCAGGAGGCTTGTTCTTAAGGAATGCCCACCCCTTATTACTTTGTGATTGGGCAATGGATCAAGAGGGCTGTGACATTCTCTGATCCAGGAGAAAGCTATATATATACCCTGATATGATGTTTTGCTTTGGGGCTCACTTTGGGAAGAGTTGTGTGATTTGGCCAGATGAGACTCTGGGAAGCCATTGAGCCCCCCAGCTTTGAAAACCCAGATGTTGGCACTTCCCTCTCTGGTAACTGACTAGGTATGGATGTGATGGTCAGACAACTGGAAGCCCTGTCTGCTGATCTGTTTTTCTGTCTGCTTGTAACTTCTGCTTGTATTCTCTGAAGTTCAGGGTGCTAATGTTTTCCTCTGAACTAGGTAAATTATATATGTTTGATTGATTAAAGTAAGATTGATAACCCATTTTGAGTTGCTTTCCTTTAGAAAAGCAGACCTAAGAACCTTTGCTAGCAGCCATCCTGGATATGCTTGCTGATACATCATGTGGGACAGTGAACTCCCAGAGCCAAGAAATGGAGTGCCTTATTTAAGGAATAGCAAGTAAGCTTGGGGTAGCTAGGTGGCACAGTGAATAGAGCACCAGCCCTGGAGTCAGGATGACCTGAGTTCAAATCTAGCCTCAGGCACTTGACACACTTACTAGCTGTGTGACTTTGGGCAAGTCACTTAACCCCAATTGCCCTCCAAAAAAAAGCAAAAAAAATCGAACAAGTAAGCTAGTATCAATGGATCACAGACTATATGGGGGAGTATATGGTATAAGAAGATTAGAAAGGTTGGGAAGGAGAGGGGTACAGTTAGTGCTTTGAATACCAAGCAGAAGATGTTCTATTTTATCCTGGAGGTGATACAGACTCAATGTATTTGATTGTCTTGAGGAAGGGGAACAGAAGGAGATGTGATCAAACCTGCACTTTAAGAAGATCATTTACGTGGCTAAGTAAAGGACAGACAAGAGTGGGGATAGAGTTATGGCAAGCAAACAAATCAATAAGCTATTGTAATAGTCCAGGCATGAGGAGATGAGAACCCGTACCAGAGGGACGGTAGTGTCAGAGGAGAGGAGGGTGCATATTCAAGAAATGTCTCTAGGCCTGTGATCCTTGTAGGCCTATGATCATATTTATATCACTGGTATATCACAAAAATCTCATGCAAATCTTTGAATAGTATGAAGAATTTCTTAATTTGATAATTGCATTTAATAAAATTCCATGTCAACGAGTTTTTTTCTTGCAACCATAGGAAATGTCACAAAAATATTTTCTCTGAAAATTGCTATTCTGTTAATGTAGTTTCCTCTTGTGCAGATAAATCTAGGCACAGTCAGGATTAGGAAATGTCATTAGCAGAATCAGAGGTCCAAGATGTATGGAATGCCTATAGGATGTATACTAGGGATTTGAACATTAGAACCTACAAGTAGCCTGTGTAGAAAGCTGAGCAAAGAGTTTTTCTGGGGGAAACACAAATTCTCTTTCAATGCAAAAACCCACACAGGGTTAACTTAAACTGATTTCTCACTGCCCAGCCTTTATAGAGTTAAGGAGGTTTTGTTGGCATTAGAGAAGAAACTGATGAAGATGGGAGAAAAATACAACCATCTGTAACAAATATGAGCAGAGCGATAGCAAATCTCACAGTCCAGAAAAATTTCAACCTGATTTGGAAAGCAGCAGGGAGTCAGTGGAGAAACCTGAAAAGGAAGATTTCTTTAGCAAAAGGCAATTTTAGAAGTTTCATAGCCATATCTACACTTTTACCTAGATCAACAATTTCCAAACTTTATTGATCATTTATTCCTATCAGTTAAATATTTGTGAGCATGCACACTCAATATATGTATAATTATTTATAAATTACATGTGTATCCTACTGTTCAGTTAGGAACATTGTAAAACATACACAAAAGTAGACATTTTAAATAGAAATATGAAAATGAAATAAATAATATCTTAAATAATTTTATTTTATTTACTACAGATGGTATTTTTGGTTCTCCCTAACATTATCATTAACATTATTTGAAGTGATCGCAGTGTGATTGAATATGCTTCATTATTTTTGAACATCAGTTTAATAGTTTGTGATACAGTAAGTTGGAGTACTTGCTCTAAGATCAGTTTATTTCAAAACTTGGTTTTGATGGATAACATAGACAAAAAATGAATTAGTTAATAAACATTTATGAGGCACCTACTATGTGCCAGTCACTATGCCAAGTGCTTGGGATACAAAGAAAGGTAAAAGACATTCATTGCTCTGAAGGAGCTCACAGTCTAATGGGGGAAACAACATGCACTAACTATGGACAAACATGCTATCTAAAAGATAAATTGGAAATAATCAACAGAAGGTAGATACTATAATTAAGAGGTAATGAGGCAGATGGGAAGTACAGTAAATAGAGTGCAAGAACTAGAGCCAGGAAGACTCATCTTCCTGAATTCAAATCTGGCATCTGACATGTAATAGCTGTGTGATCATGGACAAGTCATTTAACCCTGTTTGCCTTCGTTTGCTCATCTGTAAAAAGAGCTACAAAAGGAAATAGCAAACCACTCCAGTATCTCTGCCAAGAGCCCAAGGTCAAAAAGAATCAGATTCAACTGAAAAATGTCTGAAGGCATTCACGTAGTAGATGGAGTTTCACCTGGGATTTGAAGGAAACCAGAGAGGCCAGAAGATGGATATAAAGACAGAGAGCATTCCAGGAATAAAAGGCAGTCAGTAAAAATGTCCAGAGCCCATAGATGGACTGTCTTGTTTGAGGAACAGAAAAGAGGAAAGATAATATCAAGGTGGAGGAAGGTATAAGAAGACTGGAAAGATGGAGGGGAGGATAGGTTATGAAGGGCTTTGAACTCTGGAGTTTTATTTGATCCTGGAGGCAACAGGGAGCCATGTAGTTTATTCTGGAGGAAGGGGGTGGGACATGACGAGACCTGTGCTTTAGGGAGATTACTTTGACAATTGAGTGGAAGATGGACAGGAGTGGGGGGAGACTTTTGACAGACAGATCAAATAGCAGTTATTACAATAGCCCATGTATAAAGTGATGAAGAACATGCACCAGGGCATATAGGAGAGAAGGAGGTATATGACTGAGATGTTATAAAAGTAAAATCATTAGGACTTGGCAACAGATTAAATATGGCAGGAGTGGGGGGTGAAAGAGAGTAAAAAGATCAGGATGAAACCAAGGTTTCAAACTTACATGAATGGAAGGATGATGGTGCCCTTGACAACAATAGGGAAATAGATCCCAATGGAAGAATGATGTTGTTAACTGCCATATTAAATCAAAATATTCATTTCTAATTCTATTAACCAATCAGAATTATGGTAAAATTCACATTTCCATCTTCCCTGATGTCAATTCTTGCAAACAAGTCAGAGGGAGCTGCATTTTTATATATTTTACAAATAGTTCAAAATCCACTGAAACCCTTCATTTGGAAGATTTTTGTACAGCAAATTATGTTACCAAGTTATATATACAGCTAGGAGAGCTCCGTAATGTTTATACCATTTTCAGCATCAAAAATTTAGTTTTTCAATAGCTTTCTAATTATGATGGCTTCATACCATCATTATCTAATGTCTCAAGGCACAACAAGAGGAGAGTCAACATTAATGATAGTGGATGTGAATCTCTATTTCAAATAATACTGATAATTTTTATTTGTTCTTGCCAAAAACAGAAACTTTTTACCTTGATAGCTACCCAAAAGTTCCAAACATTAGTGGAAGTATTAATTCCATCAATTTCATACTGTTTGCTTGTATTCCCATGATCAATTTTCTATTTGATCCCTGATTTCTTTACAGGAATTTTTTAAATACCCTTGTCCATTTTAGAAGTTCCAATTTGCTTAAAGCTATATAATGTAATCAATAAATTCTCTTACCCAGGCACATATAAGCTCGAATACACAAATGAAGGAGTAAACCATTCTCAATCCTCTAGCACCTGAAAGACCTAGTTTTCCACTCTACCTTCAGGACACCTCATGTACTATATGTGGCAGGTGAATATTTGACATGTGAACTGAGTGAGAACACCAATATTGACTCACATATGAAAAAGTAGTAAAGCTTTCTCTTTTTTAATTTCAAAAAATTTAAACAGAAGTTCTAACATTTTCTTCCTACACCCCAATGAATAATCTTACATACCCTCCTTTGGAGAACACTGAACTAGATAAAGGACTTCAATAAAAGGCATAATCTGGTCTGGAAAAAAAAAATTCTAACACCTGCAGTAAGGAGCCATGAGGAAGAAAAATCTAGCATGCGTCTTTCGGAATAATGGACAAGGAGTGCTTTAATTGCACTGAGTGCTGAGGCCAAAATCTGACACTGGAAGAGAGTATGAAAACATTACAGTTATTCCTTTCACATTGCAACTTTCCCCATCATAGTTCTGACATAACACAAGTCAACATAGGAAAGTAAGTGGGAGCTTTGGTGGAGTTTTACAGCAGCCGAAGAAGATTTGTAAAGGCCAGCATACAGCACAGAAAAAGTTTAGAAACTCAAAATACATAAATATATAATATCAACAAATTTTATCGGTTAATACCATAGATCCATACTTCTTTGGTACAAAGGGAAGGTCAAAATATTTTATTTGGATTTTCCAGATCACTGATGTTCCACACCCCTAACCTCCACAATGTGGAAGAGAATATGGTAATTGATATCTAACAATACTATTAGTAACATTTCCTAATATGTCAGGTAGCATTCAATAAGTAAGATGTAGTTTTGACTGTCCTTCAATTCCCTAGTTTTCCTTCTACCCACAAAGCCAAGTTGAGTCACTATGTTCCCCTGTTGTTTTTTTTATTTGTTTTACTACCACTACCCTCTCTTGTTCTTGCTCCTCAGTACTCAGCTTCTGTAGGAAGGGACACATATTTCCATTTCTTCCTTTTCCCTATTTCCCAAAAATAACAATAATTCATTATTCCTGAAAATCAGTATACAAGTATACTATATATATATGTATATATGTATATGCATATATGTATGTATTTATGTATATATATATATGTATGTATGTACGTATGTATATTACTGATGATCATTCTGGGGAAATAAGCAGTTTACTCAAATAAAAATAATAGCACATTTATATAGCACCCATTATTCCCATTTTATGGACATGAAAACTAAGACTCTGGAAGCCTGACTGATTTACCCATAACCACACAGGTACTAGGTATCTGAGGATATAAAGAAATTCAGATCCAGTTTTCTGGACTTTAGACCCAATATTTTAACTGTGAGACCATAATTCCTTTCAGAAAAACTTGAAAAGTTATGCCTGATGTTACATTCAAATGTAGGGAGCTCCAACTGGTTCTAGTTATAATACGAAAAATGTGCTGGATCTGTAGTCAGTGCATCTGGATTTGAATCTGAACTCTGTCCCTTATACCCTATATAATCTTTGATATCATTTAACTTCTCCAGTCATGTTTTGTTATCTCCAATATGACTGGTTAGAACTAGAGGACCTTTCAAGAGTCTTCCAGTCCTAAATCTACAATCCTGAAAACTTTCTTCTCTTCATCCTATCTTTTGACTGGACACTTTAATCCTGGATCTTGCCTCTATAATCAGTTAGGGGGCTGCTGGGGGGCACAGTGGATAAAGCACCGGGCTTGGAAATCAGGAATACTCATCTTCATGAGTTCAAATTGAGTTTCAGGCACATGCTATGTGACCATGAGCAAATCATTTAACCCTCTTTACCTCAGTATCTTTAGCTATAAAATGAGCTAGAGAAGATAATACCAAACCATTCCAGTATCCTTGCCAAGAAAATTCCAAATGGAGTCACAAAGAGTCAAACACAACTGAAAATGACTGAACAATCACAGAAAAAAAGATAGCTGACTCCAAACCTGCCTGGTGTCAAGGTAGTCTCTGTGCCTTTACCTATATGATACCCAGATGCACCATAATGGAGTGAGAATGTTTTAGACATGTCTGCCTAGGTACTCAACCAAACAGAGCCTGAAGTACTTCTTTTGTCATGCCAGAACCTTTGGCAACCTGAAAACATGACTGAAAATGTGGAGAGAAAAGACAGATGGAGAATATCCTACTGGACTGATTGCAGAGCACACTAATTCCTGCATGGCAAAACTCTCCACTGGCTACAGTCGTGCTTTTTCCTGTCTTCAAAGTTCCCACTTGATTCCTATTCTTATTCTCTTCAGTGTATCACTTGTTAGTAGACAGGTTAGTCTGAAGTACAATATTCCCAATGTTGATTACTCTCCCACCAAATAACAGTGAATTTATGCATCACTAGATGGACAGAAATTTTGGCATATTGTCGATATCTGTTCCTTTGGCTCAGTAGTATGGCTTTCATGGCTCTAGCATTTGGGCTGATGATGGTATTAAATCTTTGGTTATACATCTAAGGCAGATTAAATTTAACAAAGTTAGTTTGTTTCCTCAATCTATTTAGAATTTTCTTTCTTATTTCTCAGGCTATAAGGCTCCAAGATAGCCTATAAACCCAAATTATTCCCCCATTAAAGATTGTGGGCACATGAGGTGGTGATCCATACTATAGCACCTCACAATTCTCACATGAAAATTTGTACAGTTACTCTTTAGAATAACTTTCTCATCCCAATTTGATCTTACACTGGTAAATCTAGGTTCCCTAGGAAGGACCTCTACCACACAGTTACACTTAGATATTCTGATATTCCTAAAGGTAGCTTTGTTGTGGGAGAACATTCTTCTATTCATTAATCTAGGTCTTTGAGCACCTTTCAATGTATTTCCATTTAAATTAAGCCAGCTTAATATAATGGCATTTTTTGGTCTTAAAAACTGGTAAGTATTAGGGAGTCAATGATAGGTTCTGAATGTAATTATTGGGATAGAAGCAGTAACTGTTTTATGTAATCTGGATTAGTTCCTCCTTAGAGGGGAAAGGAGGCTATCTTCAGGACCTAATTAGTTCTGAGGACTAGGGTTCAAATTCTTGACATAGTCTCAAATCCATAAACCCAACTGAAGACTGTGTCAGGGATCCTCAGATTTGATGGAATTCCCATCTCTTTGTAAATCATCATACTTTTCTGAACCAGTGCCAATACTCATGACAAGTGTTGGCAAGGAGGAGCCACATCCAAATGAATCGATGTTGTATCTTTATTGAAATTACTTTTTATTTCTGAATAAATTTCTTCTTGTCAAAAGTTAAATGATCCACCATTATCTTATTGTATTCTAAATCTGAGCCTGAACCATTGAATGAGATTGAATTAGACCGGGTTCAGAACATTTGGTTTTAGTTAGCAGAATGAGAACAGAATGACCTTGTGGCTGATTTCATGGTTGGAGTTGAGGAAAGGCAACAAGGAAGAAGGGGGTTTCAGGTGATAGGACATCTGGATAAAGGAGTATGTCACTCTGTTACTGCTGTAGTTCTGGCTACATATAACAAGTTGTCTCTGTGAGAAGAGAAAGAAGCTCCTACTGACTGAAAAATTAGCCTGATGGATACTTAGGGAAATTGACTGGGACAATAAAGGTATCCCAAGGGTTAATATCCCCTGTCCCTTGTTAATCGTGCTAGAAAAGCTGGATTGCCATCATAAGGAAAACACAAGTCAACTATCTTTGTAAATTTAGAAACTAGAGTCAAGTGTGAATGTGCTTTTTTTTAAAAAAAGTATTGAACCTTGAAATAAGAGGGATGATTTGGGATTTAATAATAGCATATGTGACAGTGCTGACAGGGATAGGGATCAGTAGGCTACAGGTGGGAGTTGTGGTCTCTGACATCAAGGTCTCACTGGAAAATATATTGAATTCCACTATAGTCAGGATTATAAGGGAACAGATTAGGAACAGAAATGAAAACAAAAACTGGGAGCCAACTCTAGTAGTAAAAGATCCTTAGGCTTACTTTATTCCATCCTCCAAGGTAAAAGAGGTGAAGAGTGAGCAAATTTTCACCACCAAGGATTTAGAGAAACTGCAAGCAAAATTTAAAGGACAAACTAATGAGTTACTGAAGCAATAATTTGTAACTCTGTGGCCCTCTAAGACAAACGTAGCCCTTCTCCTAGCTGTAGGACTTCATCAGTTTGGGGATCACACAGAAAACTTACCCTTGTTAACACAGTTGAATCATTCAGAAGCCCTGAATAGAAAATGTCCTTTGCCTTCCCCCAGAGAGGGTAAATTCTGGCTAGTGAACTCCAGAATATCACCTCAAGCCTCTTCTCACTTTAAACTACCTTCCACTTGTGTGTCAATGTGATTTTTCTCATGTGAACATCTATTCATGTTGTTTCATAGTTAAACCAAGCTCCAGGGATTCCACATTACCACCAGGACCAAATATAAATTCCTCTGCTTGTTATAAACTGGCCCTTCGTATACTTTACTTACCTTCCTGCAACTCTATGATCCAGCAACACTAATCTACTTACAATTCTTCAAACACAACCAGTCACCTCCCATCTCTTTCTTTTCTCTCATTGTCTCCCATGCCTGGGATACTCTGCACCTTTATTTCTGCTGCTTAGTTTCTCTGGCTTCTTTCAATATTCAGCCCAAATCCCACCTTCTGCAGGAGGCCATTGTCCCCTCCTATTTGCTAATTTCTTCCTTTTTCAGATTTCCATAGATGAATAAATTAATAAGATACTTAACAAGCACTTACTGTGTGCAAAGAATTGCCAAGCATGGGGATGCAAATAGAAAGGAAAAGTAGTTCCTGCTCTCTAGGTGCTCACATTCTTTTTTTTTTTTTTTGGAGGGCAATTTGGGTTAAGTGACTTGCCCAAAGTCACACGGCTCGTAAGTGTGTCAAGTGTCTGAGGCTAGATTTGAACTCAGGTCCTCCTGACTCCAGGGCCGGTGCTCTATTCACTGAGCCACCTAGCCACCCCAAGGTGCTCACATTCTAATAGAAGAGACAACACATATGGAAAGTTTCAGCTGCCAGTTAGATGAAAAAGTTTTATTATGGTCCTTAGGATGTAATAGCAAAATAGATACTAATGCCTCTTCTTTAACGTCATTAACACTAATAAAAATGATCAGTTTCTGATGTTTAATCATTTGACAGTGTCAAGGACTTTGTTGAAAAGAATTTTCTTTTTTAGGTTTCTACTAGCTGAGGCTTATGGCATCTACAGGAACAGTTACCAGGCTGCATCTCTAGGAGGTCACTCCCCAGGATGATGAATAAAGGCAGTAGGCAGGAAACATTTATATTCCCAAGCTCTTAAGTTCAGGGTCCTGGGCTGTATCCATCAAGATCTGAGAGGAGATGGTGGTCAAAGTGTTCATGGTGGTTTGAGTTGCCTGCCACATGCTGGCTTCCATTTCTCCCTCTGTAGATGTGACTACTTGAGCCAGGCTGAGTTGCCAGTCCAGTACATGACAGATGGATGGAAATTGATGAGGATGGCTGCCCCCCCCCCCAAGAGTTAACTCTCCCAAAGATGACTGAGTTAGAAGCAGGACAAGTGATGTGGGAGGTAGTGTCACTCCTAGGGTTCCTCTGTACATCCAAAGGTTGCTGGCAGTTGGTCAGCAGTTGTTGCTAGTGGTGATGAGAAACATAAACTCCCTCTCCACAGTGACTTCTCTCCTTGATGACAGCCTTGGAGTTTGGCATTTTGAAGGCATTGCTATGCCTAAGGCCCTTTGGTTCATGGTCTTAGACCGTATCCATTATGGCCAAAGGGGACATAGTCCTAAAGGTGGTGGTGGTTATCATTTGACTTGCCTACCATATGATATCTCCCAACCCTTCTTCAGGGTACCTTGCTGCTTGAGCTAGGATGACTTGCCTGTCTCATACGCCTAAATATATCTTATATGCACCTATTATTTACACATTGTCTCCCACATAAGAATCACTTCAAGACAGGATGCATTTTTGCCTTTGTACCCATAGCAGTTAGTATAAGGCATAGAAAATACTAAGTAAATGTTTATTGACTGATTGACAGTGGTGATACGAGTTGAGTTTCTATCATGACCCAGGTCCCATTACAGATTGTATGCAAGAGACTCATGACCTCTTTCACTATCTTGCTCAGGATAATCCTGACCCATGATGACGATCAGTAGTTGTACCAAAGATGTCATCATCTATATTGTGACCCTAATATACCTGGTGTTCCCTCTTTTTATCACTCCTACAACATGGACTATCCTTTTTGGTGTCTTTGTGTCTTTTCTAATTTTATTTTATCCATATTAACTTCCTCCTCTAGCGTTGCCTGTCTTAGACTTTTTGCATCCCTCAAGATAGAGGCTCTGCAGCCATTTAAGTGGCAAAAGGTCCCTCGTAAGACTTGTGAAAACTTGCTATAAAAGGGTGAGATATGGTAGGAGTGACACCTGTCTTATGTAGTCTGGACTGGTTTCCCTTTGAAAGGGCAAAGAGGATGTCTTCAGGACTTAACTGACCTATGGATTAGAGCTAGAATCATTGGCATCATTTTCTGGTCACCTGAGTCATAGAAAGCCCAGCCTATGAGAAATCAAGGCTCTTCTTACTTAATAAGGTTTAATTGGAAAGAGAGTAAAGCTTTGGTTTAGTATATGTTGAGACAGAGATAAATCAGATGGATAATCCAAATGAAAATGTTCAGAGTAAGCAGTTGGAGGTGCTGGTCTTGAGCATAGAAAAAGGGCAGACTATGTGAGGGTCATCTGCACAGAGGTGAAAGAGTTGAAGTCATGAGAGTGAATGAGATCAATAAAGGGGGAAGTAAGCAAAAGGAAGATAACCAAGAACAGATTGCTCAGAAACACTCGCATTAAAGAGTCTAGAAGATAAATAATACACAAATAAGACAGAAAATGATTTAATGGGGCAGCTAGGTGGTGCAGTGAATAGAGCACCAGCCCTGGAATCAGGAGAACCTGAGTTCAAATCCAACCTCAGACACTTGACACACTAGCCATGTGACTTTGGGCACGTCACTTAACCCCAATTGCACTCCAAAACGCAAAAAAAAAAAAAAAAAAAAATGATTTGTCAGTGAGGTATGAGCATATTTATAGTGTTTTGGAAGAGAGAATATGGAGTTGGGAGATACTATTGCTTCAGCCTGATCATGATTGCCTCCTAAAGCTTCAAAAGTTTCTAATACTAATAAATGTCTAGGAGAATAAGGCCTATAAAAATATCTTTAGATTTGATGACTAGTAAAGCTTTGGTAGCTATTAAGAGAATACTTTTAGTAAAGTGATGGGAATGGAAATCAGATTACAAAGATCTGAAGAAAAAAATAGGTAACTGGACGAAGAAATGGAATTTGTCATAGATGACTTGTCAAGACATTTCCAGTCAACTGCATTGATTTCCTGTTCAAGACCTTTAAGCTTTGACATTCTACTAAATTCCTTATTCTAGTCTCAGTTCTGACCTAACCTGCCTTTTCCTGGTAAAACGAAAATAATGATCGGACTTTTACTAATTGGAAACCATTCTCATGGTTCCATGTGTTTTCCCTATTTTCCCAGATTATATCTTAACTGAAAAAAGGTTTAAAATATAGTTTACATGTTGTTGTTTAGTCATTTGAGTTAAGTCCATCTCTTCATGAACCCATTTGGGGTTTTCTTGGCAAAGACACTGGAGTCCTTCACCATTTCCTTCTCTAACTCATTTTACAGATGAGAAACTGAAGCAAACAGAATTAAGTGACTTGCCCAAGGTCACACATCTAGTAATTCTGAGGCCAGATTTGAATTCAAGAAGATGAGTCTTCCTGACTTCAGGTCTAGCACTCTATCCACTGTGCTATTTTATCCATTGTACCATGTATAGCTTACATATATAGCAATTAATAGATAGCTCCCTACCAGGAACAACCATTAAGTACTAAAGCTGTGTGACCATGGAAAATCATTTTACCTTTCTGAGTCTCAATTTCCTAATCTATAAAACAGAGATAATACTCTATGTAATGTCTATCTTACAGAGTTGTTATAAGACTCAAATGAAATACTGTAAACTTATGTGGAGACTTTAAAGTGCTATGTATGTCCATTTTGTTGTTGTTATTCATCTCATCTTTTTTAATAAGGTTCAGAGAGAAATAAGTGGGGAAAAGTTATTTTCCCACTATCATTCTTTTATATTTAATGTTCTACAGACTATAACACAAGTGGCTAAAATAAATGCTATTTGTAGCTAAATAATAGTTTGTGATGTCAGCTTATCTTCTGTGGGCTTACTAAAGCATGTAGAGGGTACCCTAATAACAGACAGGATGGTGGGAATTATATGTATTGTATTCTATTCCTACATGGCTTTAAATGGATGAAGAAATAAGTATTTGTTAAGCACTTTACTATGCACCAAGCACTAGGGATACTGACCAAAAAAGCCAGACAGTCCCTGCCCCAAAGGAACTCACACTCCAATTGAGAGAGGTAACATAAAGTACAGGTGCAGGAAAATGGAAAGACCTAGAACTACTAAGGATACAACTACAAGATGGATGGCAAGATCCAGGGGTCCTTAAGTTTCATTAGCAGCTCGGATGACTTGTAGATGTGCCATAGTTCTATAAGGGCATAGAGGTAGTTCAGGTAGTAAAGCCTAGTAGTCTTATATCTCAAAAAAGGAATAGAGTTGTTATTTCCCATATCATCCAAGTGTTAAGAACAGTTAAGCATATTAAACAAGTTCTAGGTGAGCAGGGACCAGGAAGTAGATGAAGAAAAGAAAATTGAAGAATACCCTCTGTCATTGAAGGCCGCCAGGATATATTCTGAGTGGTTTAGGTTCAGGAGACTGAGTGAAAATAAGGCAGGATTTCATCTGCTAGGTCTCTATTTTTAAAGCTTTTTCCACCTACCTAGTTTAGGGCTTATAAGAATTTGGTATGATAGCATTTATTTGTTATTAATAATAATCGCTCTGATTTTTTATGGAATTCAGGTGTTATATAGTCTGTAAATATAGTCTGCAGAAATTGTGTGTGTGTGTGGTCTAGAAAAGGACTGGGACAAGTCACTACCCGGCTGTCATTCTTTCTTATTTAATGTTCTGCAGACTATCACCCAGGCCCAGTTAAACAAAAAGTATGAGGGCATAAAAATCATTTGTAGGATCACATCTTTTATATAACTATAATAGCAGACAGGATAATGAAGATATATACCTCACTCTTTTCCTACATGATTTTGATCTCTTGAGATCTTTACATTTTGAAAACGTTTTGTTCAACAGAGTTTGGAGAATATATTTGTGGTGAAGACATCTATTAAAAGCATCATTTCCTGGAAGCACCAATATTTTCATGATATAACATTTAAAAAATTGTCTTAGAAATCATGTGATCTAAGTTCTAGTCTCATATTTCCCATTAACTCACTGTAGGACATAGGTCAAATCATTTAACCTCCTGGGCCTCAGTTTCATTATTTGTAAAACAAGAGGGTAGGATTAGATGATCTCTGAAGGTTCTTCCATTTCTTGTTGTTAATGTTAAGGCATTTCAGTGGTAACTCCAGTTGGGGTTTCATTGGAGTGGTTTGCCAGTTCCTTCTTTAGCACTCTATCTACTGCATCAGCTACTTCCATTTCTAACTACCTATGATTCTGGGATAACTGGGTCCATATCAATATATACTGTCTCTCAGTTTAGACTATTATGAAAGATATGAGACTCCAGTCTGGCATCTATTATTAAATATGTAACCTTGGATAAAGCATTAAATGTCTCTGTCTTTGCCTCAGGCACTGATTTTTCTTTTTGTTTATTTAAAGCAACATGAATAAAATCTACTCTTCTCTGTCTCAAAGAGAACAAGAGAAAATCTGCGAAAGTACATTTAGCTCTTCAAGAGAAAGGTGCTATCTAAATCCAGGGTACTTATTATTATTCACATAATGTCTCTTCCAAACCAATCTCATTACACCAGCACTTTTAATGGATGGAAATGTTTTCATATTGAGCTTTTGGTACAATTCCATGTGATCAAATGCTAATTACTTCTGCTATCACCTCCATCTCTCTTCTCTCATTCCCTCCAGTGCAGAATTTGATGTATAGTGATACCATTTAGAGGAAGTAGGTATTCTTTCTTCACTCCATGATTATTTCCCCAAAATAGAAAAGGTTGGGGTGAAAGGAATTCAGATCCAGAGGGAAGTATATTTCCTATTTTGGTATTGCAGCCTAGGCAGCACTCAGCTAACAAGCATTTATTAGTCATATAGTATGTTCTGGGGATACAAAAATAAAACAGAAGCAGATCTGTCCTTAAGGAGCTTACATTCTAATATGGGAGACAACATATGTGTATATAATGTATATGAAATACATATACGTATATGATATAGACATATAAATGAATGAGATAGTTCAGTGACAAATCCACCTAGAGTGCCTTAAAAATGGATGAGTTGTGCTTTCTGATTGTAGAAAATCAGCAGTAAAACTGTCTCCTTTCTATATGACTATAATGAGGATACACATCCCTGTATCCCAATGACAACTTGAGGGATACTACAATTCAATTGAATCCATTGATCCTTTATTAAGCCTTTACGAAAATAGGCACTGAGAATCCAAATCTTTCCAAATGTTATGCAGTTCCAAACATATACAATGCTATTGTAGGCTGTCTCTATTTGTTGTAGCACCTGAAAATAAAATCTAGAGCAATTTGGCTTATCCAGCCTCTAGCTATCCCCGTGTCTGGCTCATTGAGCTTATCTCACTGTATAACCTCATTTGCTCCAGGGGAGCACCTTGCTCATTCCATTAAAACAGAAAGCTTATCCTTATAGAATTAGGTACAGGTTGGAGAGTACTCAAGGTTGGAACACAGAACTCAGTAAATGGAACCTCTACTGGTCCTCTCCTCTCAGGTACCAGTAATGATTATACAGATTTTCATATTATCCAATTATTACTGATGCTAGTTAATACAAATATAAGATTTATTATATTCCTAAATAATTTAGTGAGGAACCTAAATAAAGCTGTTATAGAATGTTTGAGGTATATAGTATTGGCAGCAAATACCCTAGAATTGGATTCTAGTCTCATATGCAATATTCTAAAAAGAAGAGAGGAGAAGTAACTTTTCTATGACATGAAGGTAGCAAGTGGAAGAGTTACAAATCAAAAATAGGTCTTCTGACTCCAAATCTGGTGGAATGTTTCCCCATATCAATACACTAAAAATAAACCTAGGACTGAAACTATTGGTTCTCTCTTAAGAAAAACATTTTAGAATATCTTCAATAGCTGTTTATCCACTATACTCCACTCCCCCACCATTTATCAGATAATGGTTTTAGTGTTGACTAGACTTCATCACAATGTGTATATGCCTATCAGAGCCATTATTTCAGTAAGACCCCAGAATTAATGAAATCCTTAGGATTTCATTCATCTACTGGAATCCTTTTTTCTATGCCTCTTTCTGAACAAATGGAAAATATGTTCTATAAATGGAAAGATTATATAGATGTGCATCTTGGAAGATGTGAGGTGTAGGCATGCTTTTGTAAAACTCCCAGATTCTTCTGACTATGAAAGTAAAACTCCTTCTAGAGCATGGGCACTAAAATGACAGGGTTTTTTTTTTTTTTTCCAAATGACTGCAATAAGGGATGTGCCAAGGTTTATTCCACAACCCAGATGGAGAAAAACTGCCCCAGAATGATGATGGTAACAGTGAAAATTCCTCTATCACAGCCTCTTCAAGCTCTATGCAGTCAAAATGATCTCTTCTGGTGGCTCCCAGCCCTGTGCTGGCTGCAAGATGGGAAGTAAAACTCTTAGCTAATCATCCTGTGGAATGCTGAAAAGGCCAAGCACTTGTCAGAGTTGATAACTTACTCCAATGACAAGAACTGGAATAGGAAGACAACAGAATGTTTTTTTAAGACACTGAGGTCTTTTAGAGTTTACATATTTTTTTAGAGCAGGCAGTTCCCAACTTTAAAAATGTTGTGCTTCAAAATATCCTCATCTTCTTTTTTTCCAGAGAGTAAAAAGAGGATTCAGGATCTTTTCTCATGAAAACAATGTCATAAATGGTGATTAGGTTCCGGGGCCGGCATATAAAACTCATAATGTTTCTGAACTCTTCCTCTAAAAGTTTGACAACAGTGTCATTTAGTGGTGTAGAAGTTACCATGGTTTCCTGATGTACTAGATAGAAGACTGGACTTGAAAGTTGGGAAGACCTGGTTCAAATCCATGTTTTGGACTTTTGGAGCTATGTGACAAGCCCATTTAACAACTTTAAACTTGTTTCCTCATCTGTAAGATGTGGATAATAATAGTAGAAGGACATACTTCATGGGGTTATTGTGAGATGCTAGTGAAATAATGCAGATAGATAACTTTGAAAACCCAAATATTCAAATGCATATCTGATATTACAGTTGTCCTTAAAGGACATGCCAGCCACAAGCAGTGTTAGTTCCTACCAAGGTAGGAAGGCTCCCATTGTCACCTGGGAACAGATTTCATGATCAGAAAGATCTGAATTTGAATCCTGCCTCAGACTAGTCATATGACCTGGACAAATCCGTTATCTTCAGCCTCAGTTTCTTCATTTGTAAAATAATTATAGCACCAACCTTGCAGGATTGTTGGGAGGATAAAATAGGATAACATGTTTGCAAAATTTATAGAAGTATATATATGGATATTAAGCCATTATTATTATCCTTTGAAGATGACCTGAACTAAAATCAGAGGCTCATCACCAGGGTGACCATAGGATGATGTATTTTTTGGCTACAGTAACTCATGGAGATCATCTACTAAGGTACCAAGAAATTGTGGTAGCATTGAATGACTAGTGAAATACCTACAATTAATTTTTAAAGTCATAGATTTTTATTTTTCATTATAAAATGTTGGAGCAAATTGTAGCCTGAGTACTGGGCCCTAGATACAGGGGCAATGTACTACAAGGAGAAGAGAATATTAATCCATCAATCAAGAAACATTTTTAAATCTACTATGTTTCAGGTAGTTTTCTAAGTGCTGGGGATGTAAAAAGAGGCAAAAAACAATTTCTGCCCTCAAGGAGCTCACAACCTAATGGGGGATATGACAAACATCTATATACAAGCATGTTATATACAGGATAAATAGAAAATAATTAACATAGTGAAGAAACTAGAATTAAGAGGGGTTAGAAAAGGCTTCCTCTAGAAGATGGGATATCACTTAGGATTTAAAGCAGCAGTTCTCACCCTGTGGGTCGTGACCCCTTTGGGGTCAAAAAACCCTTTCACAGGGGTCACCTAAGACCATAGGAAAACACACATTCCCGATGGTCTTAGGAACCAAGACACCATTCCTCTATCTGCCTCCAGGCAGGGCCGCCCACATGCAGATATGCCCACATATGAGTATTAAAGGGTGGCAACATTATGAAAGTTGAGGACCACTGATTTAAAGGGAGCCAGAGAAGGCAGTAGGTGGAGATTATGAGAGAGAGCATTCCAGAAATAGAGGGCAGTCAGAAAAAATGTCTGGAGCCAAGAGATGGAATATCTTGTTCATGGAATAAAGCAGATTGAAGAGTATATGTTGGGGAGTAAAGTGTAAGAAGACTGGGAAGGTAGGAGAAGTCTAGGTTATAAAGGTCTTTGAATGACAGAGGACTGTATATTTGATACTGGAGGCAATTGGAGTCACTGGAGTTTATTAGGATGGGAGGGATGACATGGTCAGCCCTGCACTTTAAGAAAATCACTTCTTCAATTATGTTTTTAAAAAAATATAACTTCTCCAATTCCTGAGAGACATGCTACTCACAAGCAAAATGTTGAAATAGGCCCATTTTGTTTTTGGTACCCTCCAATATCCCTGTTTGCACCTCTTTTCCTTCACCAACTCTTTCCCCATACTTCTACTCAGTCAATAAACATTAAGTACCTGCTTCGTGCTGAGAAATGTACTGAGTTCTAGGGATACAAAGAAAGACCACAGATAGTCCCTGCTTTCAGGAAATTCACAGGCACAAATGCCCTTCTACTTCCACATGCTCCTCACCCAAATCCACCAATTTTCCTCAAAGGGTTCTTGCTCCTCTCCCTTTCCCATAATCAAAGTTCTCCTTCCTTTTGGTGAAGTTTCTGATCTCTACTAGGTGTTAGGAGGGGAAGAGGCTAACAACTAGCACCTGTTGTCATGCGAATTACCTGTAAACCTTTAATTATCCCATAATATTATTCCTTTTTAAAAGTAGAGGCTTATTGATAAAAAATTAATGCCATTGGGAAATGGCTAAACAAATGATGGTATGAGAATGTGATGGAATATTGCTATGCTGTTGTTGCTCAATCATCTTTTCAGTTATGTCCAATTCTTTGTTACCCCATGTGGGGTTTTCTTGGCAAAGATACTAGTGTGGTTTGCCATATCCTTCTGCATTACTGTGCTAAAATAAATGATAAAACATATTAAGTACTAAGTACACGCTAAGTACATACAAAGACTTACATGAACACTTTGCACTTACGAAGTGAAGTAAGCAGAACCAAGAAAGCAGTATACACAATGAACAAGCATGACTTGAAAGAAGAGATGTTTGATAGCTTCCATTATTCCTTTGCAAAGGTGAGATGTCCATAGGTGTGGAACATTGCATTTTTTTTCAATTTCTCTTTATGACCTATTTATTTATGATATTGGATTTTTTTATCTTCGTATTTTTCCTTAAAAAATGTATATGGGATGATTTTTTTATGAAGAAGAAGAACACAAACATAAATTTAGGTATGAAGTTAAGGTATAAATTAGGTGATATAAAATCAAGGTAGCAATAAAATTTATTTTAAAAAAAGAAAATCTCTGGAAGAAGTTGTCATGAAGTAAACTGGAAAAAATATAGTCAGGGTAAGCAAAGAAGCCATTTTTAAACATAGTTGCTGAGTTAGGCAGACCTGATTGACCCTAGTCTGGCATCAGTTCCTTAGTTTCCTCCTTTTCTCAGCTGATTTTTCTCTACTTCTCTATGCCCAGTCTAAATTGCAGCACTGGTGACAGAGATTAAATTTATGAATAGGTCACTAGTATGTTGTCTGATTAAGTATAGGAATGTTGCAGTGTGTTTCATATATGAATGCATATAAAACTGACTTTGTTACCACTACATCAATGAGCAGACCCATGGTGTAAGCAATGTTTTCAAATTTTACTGTTCTGCAGTATCAGAGCCAGAGATGAGGAGAACAACTCAGTTTTCAGGTGAGAAATGTGGGTGTTTTTCTGAACCTTTTAGTGACTAAGGTGGTAATCCTACAATCTGGGAAATGTAAAGTGCTAGTCAAAAAGAGTTCTCATGGGCTCAAAGCATGATTAATAATGCTATTTCTATACTAGGCAACTGCCATATCCATTTACTAATTAGGAAACTCAAGAAGGCAAGGTTAAATGTATTGTCCATAGCAAACTGGTGCTAAGAAAAGAGTCCAAATTTCCTGATCCCCAATATTCTGTGTCCCCACAACCAACTTTCTGGTGCTACATCCAAACATTCCTTTCCATGGCATTTCTTTTCATTGCTGACCCTGCTTGTCCCAGGAGGTGCAAGAGTATATTTGTGCCTGTTTTAAAATAGATTAGAGTAGAAGTTGGTTTCTTTTGTTTTTGCTTATCCATCATATGATCTGAGGTAAATTATTTCTGATTCTGAACAAAGGTTAAAGAACCTTTATTCATCATTATATCTGGGTTAGCTTTTCCAGAATTGTGCTGAATCTAACTATAATATTGTTAATAACAATAGTACCTAATATAGCACTTTACCCCTCCAAATGACTTTCACATGCATTTTTGGCTCCTTCCAACAACATCCTTGTGATGCAGATAGTGCAATTATCATCATTTCCATTTTAAAGTGAAATGATTTTGTGATTTACTCAAAGTCATATGAATTATAAGCACCTGAGAAGACACCAGAATATAGGATTTTTGAAGTATAATCCTGCATAACAGGCTTTTCCATGAGGAATTGGTCATGCTTTAGGGATCTCTGCCTTCTCCAATTCATTGACTTATAGAACTTAGAAGTTTTCAGTATCTGGCATTACTCCCTAAGTGACTAGCTCTCCTTGAAACTTGGTTTGACTAGAAAAGTTTTTGTTTTTATTTTTATAACTTAAAGTACACTGCAACAATCCATATCAAAGCCCAAGTCAAAAGCTACCTTCCCATTCAGTCCCTGCAAAGTCTCTTCCCCAAGGACTTGTTGAAATTCAGTGACCTATGGTATTTCCTGAGCAGTTAGGTGGTACAGTGGGTATACTTTTGGGCTTGGACTCAAAAAGACCCATGTTTAATTCCAGACTCAGACATGTATTAACTGTGTGACCCTGGGCTAGTCACTTATCCCTGTTGGCCTCCATTTCTTTATCTGTAAAATGAGCTAGAGAAGGAAATGGCAAAGTACTCCAGTATCTTCACAAAGAAAGTCCTAAATGGGGTCAGACACAAATGAAAACCACTGAACAACAACAATGGTATTTGCCAAATAAAAGGTGAAACTGGAATCTACTTCTCCAACCAGTGTTTCCCTCCAAATGTCCTCTGTCCATACCCTATTCACTTTTCATCATTGTAGACCTTCACTCTCACTAGATATTGTGAGTTCAATTTTTCTCCCTCTTGTTACTGAACTCCTTGAGTCCTGCTGATCCTATCTCTGACAATGTTGCTCATCTCTGATCACCAGGATTCCTCACAGGTCAACTCTCTTCTGGAAAGTGGTATTCATCACCTCCTTACTAAGTGACCAGCTCTCAAGTGGCTTACCCTTGGAAAGATTATCCTAATTCATCACCTTATAGTGTTACTTACAATTCTGTTAATCTTCTGGTCACAGTTTCTCCAGCCTTCGGAAACTTTTTAAAACAAATACTCAGATACCACAGCCTTAGACTCCATGGAAGGGATTCTGTGTTTCCCTTCCTAATCCATACTTCCTGCATGTCAGCACTTCCAGCGAATCTTGAAGTATAGAAAAGTACTGCAATTCTAATTTTCCATCTCCCTCCCAGGCAGCTGGGAAAAGTCATCCAAATTAACTCAGGCTACTTCTCAAAAGATCATCAGTGGTTTGTGTTGGGAGTCAGTGATTCCCAAAGACTACTCTGAACATCAGGACCTGTGACTCAGAGGGACAAGGGCAACCCTACCCCAATAGTAGACACCTGTAACCTCACCAAAAAAGCAAGTCCAGTTCTTTTCCTTCTTCTATGGACTGTTTACTTAGAAGGGTTCTCCAAATGTAAAGAACATGACAAAGACTGAAGTGATATGAAAAGAAATAAAAAAGCACAAAAGCAATAGTGAAATTACATCAATGTAGAAAGATAGGAAAGAGTGAAGAAACAAACAGAAAGAATGAAAAGGAAAAAAGAGTGCTTTGTGCTTAGCAAAATACAATGTCAACCAGACTTACAAATTCTTTGTATGTCTTGACTATCCCATGTTTGGCATATTCAGTTCAGTTTTACAAAGTTAATTTGAATCATCCCTTTAGTGATATTCTGATATTTATGGACTTTCAACAGCCTTCAAGTAAAACAACTATGGGGACAAAACTAATGCATTAGCAATTACAGGAGACCCATCTTTTCGCTAATGTTATTCTTTTCTCACTTTGTCCAACCTCTGAGAACTAGTTGTGGACAGATGAGTGACCAATGCAGTACAAAATCAGTACTCTGGAGTTATGCCAGGGTCAGAAATGTTGGGTCACAAACAAAGATATCAGAAAGGGCTCCTTACCCTTTGTTCACTACAAATCAAATAGGTTCCAATCCTTTTGTCATTTGGGAACTGCAAAGAGTGTATTTAGGCTACAGAGAGAGAAAAAGGAAAATTCTGATATTCCTCAGGTAGAAGACAATAGCAATCATCTTCTAAAGTGGGTACTTAATACTTTGTGTCCCAAAAGTCTTAGTGTATTTTTAAAATTTAATAGCTCAGAAATGCACTAACACTTTTGGAAGTCCCCAAATGGGAAAATACATGAACTTCTTAGAGACTTAGAGATCTCTGTCAATACTCTATATGTTTTATTTATTGAATTAACATAGCTTTGCTTTAACAGGTAGGAAACTATGATTTCAATACCTCTGATATTGTGACTTTAAGATCAGTCTCTCTGGGGTCCTTTCCATATTTAGGTTGTCTAATGTTACGTTAATGACCTTGGGGAAGTTACTTAACCACTTTAGGATGCAATTTCCTTATCTAGAAAATGAGGGGTTTAGATTCAGTGACTTTTGAGGTCCCTCCCTTCTCTGTTTTTATATTCCAATGATCCTCTAATTTGGGGTACAGATCTTTAAGAGATAGAGGGTATCCAGTGAATAGAGAGCTGACCTTCAAGTTAAAAGCCTGAAGTTCAGGGTCTATCTCATACATACTGCCTATGTGATCATTGGCAAGGCACTTAACCACTCACTGCCCAGGCAACATGGTAAGACTGTAAATTAGAATGGTTGCTGATCTCTAACAGCAGAGTTTCCACACCAAAAGTTCACCAAATGTATATAACAGTGAAATCTGAGGTCTGGACTCAAAACTGATAAGGAGAAGTACAAGCGGGGAAATTTTATTCTTATGGGGATTTTTATATAGCTCTGGAGAAGCAACATGGTGTTGTGGACACAGTACTGGACTCAAAGTCAAAAAGATCTGGATTCAAATCTCACTTCAAAATCAGATTGGCTGTGTGACCCAGAGTAATTCAATTACCCTTTCCATACTCTAGGTAATTATCTAAGGTAAGTTGCAAAGAAGGTGCCAATATGCAAGGGCAGAAGGAGTCCAATGAAATCACAGCTCCCATTCCTATCCCTATCCCCATATAACCCTAGCCTCTTAATCCCCAAAACAAAATATTATCACTAGCTTGTGAATTAAAACAGTCCCATAAGATAAATAGCAAGTGTTTGCCTAAGCCTTTAATAGATCAAAAAACCAGAACATGGTTGGATGAAATAAATTGCAAAATCCTAATTCTGTAGAGCTGATATTAGAATTCAGAAATCCCTAAATACCCCCCTAATGTATTACTGAAACAAACAAAGAAAAAATGTGTCTGCTGTAAAACGTAGTTTAAGTGTGGAAGGTCCTACACTGTTCCTGGACTACCTTCTTTCTTTCCAATATCCAAAGCACTTGGCTGACACTTTAATCAGTATAAGTAACTGTCAGTCATTTTAGTGTTAACTTTTTCATGCATGAGTAGATTTAGCAGGGATAAGAAGATTTGTGGAGTTTTATTTATTTTTAGGAAGAAAGGAGTGATCTGGAGAGAAAGAAAATGCAAGGGGAAACAAGCTTTGAGGGTCTCCTTTAAACTGACCAGTGACCCAGATCAATTATTAAACTCTCATTGAATACCATTTTGAATGACTGTTGACATGTTTTTAATATCTCTAATTTTTATTACAAATATATTCTTTGATATATGACCAGATTTTGATATTTGCAATCCAACCACTTAGAATCTTGCTGCCTGGTGGTCTATAAGTGAAGATGTGTGCAGGTATAAATAATTCTTGTTTAAATACCCTTTGCTGTGAAAATGATCTATTGCAGGAAGTCATTTAAATTAACAGTTCACTGAAACCATCCTTGGAAGAGGGCTGGATTCAGAGCCCTCAGCCTCTGAGTCCTATTGGGACGCTCCCTATTGGCTCTCTGAAAATTGAAGTCCTCTCCTCCTCTGAAGGAGATTTAGAAGACTACAAATCCCAGCCTCGGAGGAGAGAGGTGGTTCCAGAGGCTCTGTTCTGTCTGATCACCCTCCAGAGGAGATCAAGATCAGTGGGAGTTTAGCGCAGCCAAGCGACAGACAGAAGACACGTCTCCAGCAACAGGAGCTGGGCTGGGCGAGTCAGGCGGGCGGGGATAACTTTGCCTCTTCTAAACAGAATCCTTTACTACCCAGTAGCACCAGCATTCCACCAAGGAAAGAGAGTGGCAGCAGGCAGAAAGAAAGAAAGGAGAAAAGCAAGAAATTGAAGTCATGTAAAGGAAAATGAAGCAAGCACGAGGTGAGAGAACATCAGCTAGTGAAGGGGCAAGTTGGATCTGGCTTCCCTTTTCCTTCAGGAAGGGGGTGAATTTACCTCAGTGTTGCCTCGGGAATTATCCAGGTCCAGATGTTGCCAGAAAGGAACAATAAAGAGGGAGATTGGAGGTGGCTTTTTTTCTTCCTCCCATTTCCCCAGCTTCACCGGTCGTAAGTTGTTAGACGTCCAGCTGCCTAGACTGTTTAGACGTCCAGCTGCCTAGACTGTTTTTGCCTTCGGTGTTGGTGTTTTAAGGTTCATATACATCCATCCTGTTGTCGGCTTGTCCCAGCAGCCCTGGAGGTTGAGGGGCGCCTTGGGCTGAGTTCTCCAAAGAGCTGTGGATGGGGCAGGTCCAGCTGACGGAATGTCTGGGCAGTGAAAGGTGCTTTGGGGATGCTGTGGTAGCCGGGGGTTGAGAGATGTGAGGGGCGGAAAGGAGGGGTAGGAGGAGGTGGAGAGCGGCTCCGGGAGCCACCCGGTTCAAGGCGAAATCGGCCCGAAGTGACTGCCTAGAAGATCTGCAACAACTTTTATGGCAGGGAAAGTGGTCGGGGCGGATCTGGCTACTCCCCCTCGGTGAGGAAGGGGCCAAATCCTCGGGGTTGGATTGTAAGAGGACTCGGCTTGGATTCTCTGGAATTCTCCTTTCCTGGAGACAGCGGAGGGTGGGGGGGGGGGCGTCGCTTTCCCTGGGGCGCCCCGAATTTCCCGCTTCGGGTCTCAGTAATGAGGAGACTGAGTTTGTGGTGGCTTCTGAGCAGGATCTGTCTGCTGCTGCTGCCGCCCTGTGCACTTGTCCTGGCTAGGGTCCCCGGCTCCTCATCCCACCCGCAACCCTGCCAGATCCTCAAGCGCATCGGGCACACTGTGCGGATCGGGGCAGTCCACCTGCAACCCTGGACTACAGTCACCCGCATCACCACCAGCAGTGGACAAGGCTGGAACGGGGCAAAAGGGCAACGTAATGACATCTACCCCAGGGGCGCCGCGGCGCCTGCCACAGCAGGAAAAACTGAAGGGGCCCTGGACCATCAGGCCAGGGCGGAGACTGAGGCGGTGGCTGCAGTGGCATCGGCAGAGGCAAGTGATAGAAGTTGGCGGGCCAGGGCCCCCACTCCCGTTGGTGGGGCAGAGGCTCCAAGCCGCTGGATTGGGAGCGCCCTGTACAGCAGAGGGGCTGGGCTGCCGGAAGGCGCGGGCGAGTCTACACTCTTTCCGCGGGATGCTCTGCTCTTTGCTGTGGAGAACCTGAACCGCATGTCGGGACTGTTGCCTTACAACCTGTCCCTGGAAGTGGTGATGGCGATTGAGGCAGGACTCGGAGACCTCCCTCTCCTGCCCTTTTCCTCCCCGAGTTCAGCCTGGAGCAGTGACCCCGTCTCCTTCCTGCAGAGCGTGTGCCACACTGTGGTGGTACAAGGGGTGTCAGCGTTGCTTGCCTTCCCCCAAAGCCAGGGGGAGATGCTGGAACTTGAGTTCATCAGCTCCGTCTTGCACATCCCAGTAATCAGTATAGTGCGCTACGAATTTCCTCGGAAGAGTCAGGTAAGGGAGGTTCTGTGAAATAGAATGCGTAGCGAGGGCATAAAGGGGACTGAAGAAAAATAGTGAAGGGAAGGCAATGGAATAATACTGAGAGAGGACAGGCAATATTTCTTTGGCTTTGAATGGTCACAGGTGGAAGTGGGGGAGTAAAGGTATGAATGATTCCTCCAATAGTGGCAAGAAGTGAGAACCCTGAGGTTGTACATACCCCCTAGTGGCAGTGAGTCCCGAATAAGTAGTAAGTAAAAAAAAAAAATGTTTCAGAAAGGTGGACAGCGACTGTCGTTTCAGATTGAAAGGAGGGTACAAAGAATACTGCTGGAACATTCTGTAGCAAAGCTCAGTCTGGAAAAGTGCGCTACTCTGAGTGAGCTGCTTGGGCAAGCAGGGTAAAGCAGTGTGACAGCTCAGCTCAGATCAAATGCCCTGACTTATTTTTTTTAATTTTTGGCGGAGAAGAGGATGGCACTATTTTCATCCTGTACTCAGAAGCATTAGAGATTTTGAAAACTAAGACTATTTTAGCATTTCCAGAAAATTTGTAACATTTGGGTAAAGTGATTTAATGCTTAAAGTGCCTTAGGTATCTGAAGCGAATGTTACAACAAATAGGATTCTTTAAAGGGGGACTGAGTAATTGCTTCTCTCTCTCGGGCAATTTCTTTAGGATTTTGAGTAAAGGACTGGTGGCAGCCTGGGTGGGTATAATTGAGGGCAGTAGGTGGACTATTCAGACTATATGCAAGATAAGCTTGAAGATCTAGCAGATTTGTAGATGGGATAAGGAGCTGGAAAAACATTTCTATGAAATAGGTGTGTCATTGTCATTGGTACCATTTTAAAGATAAGGACACTAAAAACAATTAAGGGTCTTAATGAAGGTTAACCAACAAGTCAGTAGAAAAGAAAAATATTGGTATTTATGGCTCCAATTCACATTATTCTTCCAGTTTTTTCCAAATTATTTCTAACCTCTCTTCTTCTTCCTTAAATGCATATTCAGAAGTACACATAGAACACCTGAATGTATATAAAGTTTAATATGTACAATGTGTATTAGATTTTAAAAGACTGCTGGAGGTTTTTTGTTTTGTTTTACTCTACTCAGGAAAAAAAAAATGAATTACATCTTGAAACTTGGAAATTGGTGGCACAAGTCCACTCTTTGGACTGGAAGGTTTCCATTTGGCACTAAATTGGAAAGATTTGATATGCAGTACACTGGCTAATTAACTTTCATCTAAAAGGTTTCTGTCACCTGAATCTGAATGGCTGTGATACAGCAGATGGAGAGGCGGAAGAGCACAGGTGCAGTGCTGCCTATGGCCCAAGTGTTTTATATATGAAATTACATTGATAGGATGTGTCATTATTGGTACGTATCAAAATCAGATGGAATGAAATTCAAGAGTCAGTGTAATGCTTCTTGGCACTTCCTTTTTATTGCCTAATACTTCATTACTTAGCTATTGTGGTCACAGATACCATGTCTATTTTCCATTTGTTTTAAAAAGAATCCTAAATAACACGAATTTTCCCCAAACTAATATTTCTGATTTCTTTAGAGTTATCTATGTCATATGACCTATTACACAGTATACAACACAAAGAATATTATTCAATAAACTTCAGTGACTTTCTTTTACTTCTAGTATCAAACACAAATGTCTCTATTTGACATTTAAAGTCTGCACCACCTGACTCCAAACTAGATTTCCAGTCCTGTTAAATATTACTCCCATTCACATACTCAACAGCCCAACCAAAATGGCCTTTTTTTTTTTTTTTTTTTTTTTTTTTTTGCTTTTTCACATATGTGGCTTTCCATTTTCTGTCTCCAGGCCTTTGTACATGCTATCTCTCATGCCTGGAATGCACTCCCTCCTTATCACCTCTTATAATCCCTAGTTTCCTTCAAACCTCAGCTTTAATGTCACCTTCTATTTGAGGCAGTTCCTAATCCCCTCCACTGCAAATACATTTCTCTTAAATTATCTCATAGTTATGTATGTATGTGTGTATATATAAATGCTCTTCCCCGCCAGAGAACATAAATTCCTTGAGGGCAGGGACTCTCACCTTTCCCTTTTTCTCCCCGTACTTAGAACAATACCTGGTCCATAATTGTTGGTTAATAGTGCTAAATGATTGGTTGATCAATGGATTTTATAACCCCTTCCCCAACTAATGAAATTGTTAATAACCATAAAGGTTCCCTAGAATCAAAAGACCTGGGTTAAAGTCCCAGCATCAATACTCATGTTGCACCGGAAAAAGCTCTAGACAGAGAGACCTGAGTTAGAACCCAGCCTCACATAATTACTAGCTGTGTGACCATGAGTAAGTCATTTAACTTCCATTTTCCTCATCTGTAAAAATGAGGATAATAAGAGCATAAGATAAGATGTATAAACTGCCTTACAAACCATAAAACATTATATAAATGCTACCTATTATTATTGGGGGAACTTGTACAAGTAACTTAACTAAATTTCTTCATCTGTAAAATGAGAATAATAAAACTTGAATGATCTAGCTCACAGGCCTACTATGAAGACTAGGATTTTAAAAGCATTAATTGCTATATAAGTATAAGGTTGTTATTTTCTTATCAGAATTATTATCTTTAGTCTTTAACTATAAAACCATTGGGAGAATAAAGTAATGCTAAATAATAATCACTGTCAACTAATGATATACTCTACTAGACATGTTTACTTTTGTATTTGGAAAGGTATTTTAAATGAGAGCAATCACTCATTTTAATCATATACAAGAACTTGTTGAATTAACACAGAATTTGTTTTAGACAACTGAGTAATCCTACTACCTCCTCATTTGTATAAAATGTTACCATAAATATTTCCAATCTATTAAAAGTCAATATGAATTTGTAATTTAAAGAATGCTCATCACTTTCCCTTAGAATAAATAATAATAAAATTTCCTAAACAAGCAGCTTTTCTTTTTCTGTGACTCCTAAAAAGTATAATCTAATCTATGTGGAATTCTAGAAGCAGAAAACTTAAGAGATTGAGAGGACCAAATTCCAACTTTCTCATTTTACAAATGAGAAAACTAAGACTCAGAAAGGCAGAGTGTCTTAGCCAATATCACATACCTCAAAACTGATTTATTAAATTTATATCTCATATTGATGATAGTACAGTGAAAAGAGCAGGGAACTTAGAATCAGGAGAGATCTGAGTTTGAAGTCTGGATCTTACACTTTATAGCTTGTGTAACCATGGCCAACTCACTAAATCTCTCTGAACTAGACTCCTGTATTAAATGGGGCAATATGGGATTGGAGATACAAAGCTGTGCTTGGAGTCAGAAAGGCTTGGTTCCAGTACTGCTTTACTTAATGTGTGACTTTGGGCAAGTCACTCAACCTTCCAATGCCCTGGGTAACTCACTAAGAATAAGTTGGAAAAAAAAGGTGCCAATCTTTATTGGTAGAAGTTAATTATCTAGTGCTTCCTACACTGATGAAAAATGTCTAGTTTTTAGTTTTTGTTGTTGTTAAATAGGGAGATTAAATGACCTGTAATATCTACCTCACAAAGTTGTTGCAAGGATCAAATGAGATAGTGGATCGAAGGCATTTGTACCTAGTATCACAAAAGGTAATGAGAATTTGTTTTTTTAGATTTTAGAACTAAAAAAGATTGTGTAGCCTGCATGATAGAATCTGAAAGGGGAATTGCAATATTGAGTGGATTTGTCAACAACTAAATTTAAAAATTGACTATAACTGATTAAAATCAAGATTGCTTTGGAGAAAGGAGAAGTTACTGCTCTGCTCACCTTGTTTTTAGTTTACCATTCTCTAGCATGGAAATCTACTCTTTGTCAGTAATGACTCTAAACCATTATTGTTGTTGCTGCTCAGTCATGGCTGACTCTTTGTGACTCTGTGGACCATAGCATGTCAATATTTTCCATGAGTTTTCCTTGGCAAAGATACTAGAGTGGTTTGCCATTTCCATCTCCAGTGGATTAAAGCAAACAGAGGTTAGGTGATTTACCCAGGGTCACACATCTAGAGTCTGAGGTGGGATTTGAACTCAGATCTTCCTGACTCCAGGCCCAGTGATCTATCCATCAAGCTGCCTCCAAACCATTGTCTTGTCCTAGGTCTCTGTGAGGAAGGAGCTCCAGCTGAGAAAGTTACTGAGAAAGGCACAAATTCTAATAAATTTTCTTCCTTCTTGCTTAAGTTTTTGAATCATGTCTTAAGATATGTCAAAACCTTGGACATATTGAAAATCAAAAAACTGAAGGGGATTCCTTTCTTTCAGGAAGGATTAGCCATAAGCAGTGAGTTCTCTAACCTTCTTTTAAATGTGTGCACTCATATTTATTTAAATAATAGAACAAAATCTCAACATCACACAGATCATTACTCCAGTTGGTTGGCAATACCATGTTCTCTATAAGATAGATGACTTCCCTGGTACCCACAGACCATCAAAGTAACCTCTAGGTATATCTAGTAGTTGAAAGTACTCAGGATCATAAACTACCAATAGGGAATGGAATCTGGCATCAGGGATCATCATCTGAGGCAGGAAGAATGACAACATAAGAATTAAAGGACCAGATGAAATGAAGTTGAGGAATTTCTTCAGATATAAAATCACAAAACTAGAATGGGGTCAATCAATATTAATTAGTGCATTAGAATCAGAAACAGTGAGTTGCCCAAACCTAACCAAGAAAATCTACAAATAGTTAATCTGATGAATGAACAGGTATTAAAGGATTAATGTCAATTAATGACTTAATATATTGCCTCTTCCCCCACCAGGTTATACAGAGCAATTGCATTTTTATACTCCAGAACCTTCAATCTAAGAAATAGGTTGAAAGCCGGCTTGGCATACTGAGATAGAACACTAAACTTATAGTCAGACAGCCTAAGCTTGAATCAGGACTTGGATACCTATATGACCTAGGATAAGTCATTTTCACCTCTATGGGCATTATTTCCTCATCTGAAAGATGAGGGGATTGGATTAAATGATCTATAAATTCTCTTCCAATTCTAAATTGTCACTCTAAGAAAATAATTAATGTGAGTATGAAAGGCAGAGAAGCAGGCCAGTGGGAAAGTTATTTAGGGGACAGGCAGGGCCTTTCAAAGCTTCTCTAGATACACAGAATATATAAGCTGTTTGAATATAGGGCTAACCATGGATTTGGGTATGAGTAGTCAGGTCCCATAGGACCATACAAAAAGACCAGGCTGCCTTAACTGTGGCAATACTATGGATCTTCGAGGAAATCTTTGTTTTTCCTAGTATTAGAGGTTAGCAGTCAATATGGGAAATCTTCGGTGTGGATGTCATTCATATCTGCATTCTATCAGACTGTCCAAGTACTTTTTGATCTTTTTTCATATACCTTAACTGGAAAGAACCTCTGGATTTGGAATCAAAGAACTTTAGATCAAATACCAGCTCTACCACTTAGTAATTGTGTGATCTTCAGCCAGTTTCTTAACCTTTCTGTAAAAGAAAAATGGGAAAAATTTCCTTATAAAGGGCCCTTTGGCTTTTAATCTATAACCTATGACCCCATCATATAGGATTTTTCTCTGTAATCTCAGCAACATTCACTACCTACTTATAGGATAGTTCAATCATGGCTACAGTTATTGTTATTATGAGGAGAAACTAGGGCAATTTTCAGTTTTGTCTGATTATATAAGTGGGTAGAAAGTAATGATGGGGGAGGGGGAGAAACCCACTGATCTCCATACCTGAAATCTTTTATTTTATGTCTTCCTAAAAAACTTGCACAAGTCCCCGATATAATGCAAATAAGTTTAAACTAGGTACAGATAAATCCCTCCTAGAACCATGTGCCTGCCTTCAAACGCAGCAATTGTTTACTTGTCTGTTTTTTTAATAAGTATTTGATTGAACCTTTTCTATACTCTCCCTAGCTACAGATTCTCCCTCCCATGACTATTTTGAGAATTTAATTCAACAAACACATATTAAACATTTGCTATACATATAAGACATTGTGCTGGATCCTGGAAAACAAAAATAAAGAACAACCCTTGCTTTCAACAAGCTTAATGGTAATATTGTTAAAAGCTTATTTTTATTTGGCACTTTATCTATATCAGGGGTTCTTAAGCTTTTTTGTGCCCTAGTCCATCTTGGTACTCTAGTGAAATCTATATACCACCCCCCAGAACAAAGTTTTTAAATGCCCAAATAAAGTAGATAAAATTACAAGGAAACCAAGTATATTGAAATTCAGTCATTGACACAGATTACCTTGATATAGATTACCTAACTTTACTCTCACAGAATTCTTTAAAGTTGGTGCTAATACTATCCCTGTTTTATACATGTTGAAATTGATTTCTAGATGAGAAAACTGAGAGATTAAATGATTTGCTAAGGATCATATAACTAGCAAAATATTAGGGATATACTTTGCACTTATCTTTCTACCTTCAAGTCTAGTATACCTTCCCTAGACTACACTGTTGATCCCACTCCTGCATTAAAATTTTAATAACTATTTATATATTACAAGGCATGCAAAGTGCTTTATATACTAGTAAAGAGTTCATATACAAATAGGGAGAGAAAACATAATATATGTTAATATCCTCCATCTTCATATTGTCTCATTTCCAAATCTTTTCCCTCCCTCTCCCTATTCAGTGAGCATCCCTTTTAGCAATTCCAAAATAGTTTTAATTGAATTGAAAGAAAAAGTAGGTATAAAAGAAAGGAATTTCTTCTGGCTGGGGGGTTAGAGAAGGTTTCATGAAGGAGGTGACACCAGAGAAAGGCCTTCAAAAGAAGGTTTTTAACTGACAGAGATGGAAAAAAGAGGCCTTTCCAGACTTGGGGGAAACCCTATACGAAGGACCCAAGGTCAGAGAGGGCTGGAGAGATGGATGAAAGATTAATTGTCCAGACTGTCTAGAACATGGAGTGTTTGAAGAGGAGTAACATAAAATGAGGCTGAAGTCAGATTGTTCAGACCCTTGCATAACAGGGTAAAGAGTTTTTGTTTTTTCCTGTTGGCAGTAGGATGTACAGAGTGACATGACTACATTGGTGCATTAGGAAGATTACTTTGGCAGTACTGTAAAGGTTTTATTGTGAAACTAAAGGGAGGGAGAGGAGTTAAGAGGTTGTTACAATAGTTCCTGCCAAAGGTAATATGTGTTGGAACTAGGCCGTTGATAGTGAGACTAGAAAGAAAAAAACAGAGAGATTCCAGCCTTGTTATAAAGATAAAATGAGCAGGATTTGGTCATCATCTGGAGATGAATAACAGGAATGGAATGAAGATGATTCCGAGACTGGGTAGCTGGGTACCTGGAAGACTGGGTACCTGGAAAGGATGATGGCACCATACATGGAAACTGTCAAGGTGAGAAGAAGGAAAGAATTTAGAGAGGATGTACTAAGTTTGGGGGAGGGGGTTTGTATGTATATGTGCATATGTAAGTATATTTATTTATATTTATATGTATATGTAGTCTATATAAACACATATATATATATATATAAATGCATATAATTTTAATTGATATTTCTAAGATAAACTCACAAATCTAGACCATAACCTCTCTTTGGAAATGGGAAACTCCAGTTTGGGGACCAGAGATAAAAATTTTTCATGGAGATATTTGAAAAAAAAACTCAAAAGATAACCTTGTTTGACACTGGCAGGGGAATAACTTGTCCATCTTCAATTAAGTGCACAATCCTAAAACTAAGTTAGGCCTCAGAAAGTACAGTGGAGGGGAAATGGAGAGGAAATACCAGCATATACTTTACAATATTCTGATATCTTCTAATGAAATAAAATGATTGCAGTGAAACTGACACCCAAAGAGAAAGCAATACAATTATTTCAGTCAGTCTTTGTAGAAGTCCATTGTCCCAAAATGAATTAGTCACACTGTCCTAGATACTTCAATGGCTACAAAAGTACTTGATGCCATGTTTTGACTAAATTCTATTTGTAAATTCATTAATCACAGCACTTAGAACTGGAAGGGGAGTAACTAGTAACTGTGCAGTGAATAGAGCACCAGGCTGGAGTCAGGGGGGCCTGAGTTCAAATCTGGCCTAAGACACTTAATAGCTGTGTGACCCTGGGCAAGTCACTTAACCCTAATTACCTAAAAAGAAAAATTAGAAGGAATCTAACAGATTATCTAGTTTACACTCTGCCCCCCACCCACCCATTTTACAAATGAGAAAACTGAAACCGAATGAGGGGAAGTGAAGATTCCAATATTTTACCATTCTCTTTTAAAAGTCTTATCCAGGGATGTATTGGTAAATATTTAACTTTTGTCTTTCTTTGTATCCCCACTACTTAGCACATTACCTGGCACATGGGAAGTACTTAATAAATGCTTGTTAATTACTCATCCATGCACCTTCCTCTCTTCACCTCAGAATTATTTAACAAAATTCAAGTCCTGAGAGCTAACCCTCTAAAAGAGAAAAAGCATCACAGATTTCCACATTGGTCCCATAATCATTGTATTTTCTCAAGACTATTGACTGCTTAACTGACTGACCAGTTGTAGTAGAGGATATGTTTAACAAAGAATCTAGATCCTCTTGAGCAAAACTAAACTCTTCACTGTGTACCAAGCTTGTGAAACTTGCCTTCAAACTCACAGGTCTTGACCATAAGCTCTCTTAAGTAGTTTATTCCATTCCAGCTAGCTTCTGTGACAGGTATCACTTAAATGCTCTGGCTTCTCCCAAGACTTTCAATTAAAAGAGCCCTTATGATGGTATCGTATTTCCTATCCTCAATCTACCCCAAATCAGCAATATCGACCACTAGCCTATAGTAAATTCTATTCTTGTTCTACTGCCTTCTTACTGACTGCATCTGGCATTGGAATTATGGGGTCATTTCTGTCACTATTCTTCTAGCCTCAGAAGTACACAACCTTCCATTCTCTCTCACCTTGATCAGTTACTAACCATTGCTGTTTCTACCCATACAATATCTCTCACATGTAAACACTTTTTGTCTATTCATATAACCACGATCTTAGTTCAGATCCTCATCCTCTCTCACCTAGACTATTAGAATGACCTCTAATTGGTTTCTTTGCTTCAAGTCACTCCCTACTAAAATCTATCATCCACATGTGATTCCCCTTAAGCACAGATCTGACCAAATTACTTCCCTATTCAATAAAATTCTAACGGTTCCCTATTGCTTCTAGGATAAAATGAAGACTTTGCTGTTTTACTTTTAAAACCCCTCACAACCTGGCCCCAGCTTATCCTTTTACATTTATTATCTATAATTCCTTTTTTCATACAATATGGTCTAACCCAGTGGTTCTCAATCTGTGGGTTATGTTCAATTTGCAACAATGAAAATACACAAAATACAAATCTGCATATCAGATATTTATATTACAATTCATAACAGTAGCAAAATTACAGTTATGAAGTAGCAACAAAAATAATTTTATGGTTGGGGGTCACCATAACATGAGGAACTGTATTAAAGGGTCGTGGCATTAGGAAGGTTGAGAACCACCGGTCTAACCAAACTGGCCTCTTTGACCCTCACGCATTCAGCATTCTCTCTCCTGTCTTTGTGCCTTTGCATCGACAAACCCCAATGCACACAATGCAATCTGCTCACCCTTGCCTCATAGAATCCTGTGTTCCTTCAAGATACAACTTAGGCATCACCTAGTACATGAAGTTTTTCCTAATATCCACAGCTGAAAGTTCTTTTGCTCCCAAACTAACTTGTATTTAACTACCTTCTATTTATTTCGTATTTGTTCTGGAGAAATTGATTATACATATATTTATACATGCCCACGATGTCTCTCTGGATAAGAAATAAGCTCCACAAGAACAGGAATTGTTTCATGTTTTCTCTTTGTATCTCCAGCACCTAGCACAGGGTCTGGTGCATAGTAGGTGTTTAAAGACTGCTTGTTGATTGGTTGATTGATCCAGAAGAGAAGTCACCTTACCCAATTTCTTTATTTTATAAGCAGAGAAACTGAGGCACTGCACAGTGAGGAAAGTTACCGTGGGTACACAGCTAATTAAGAAGTAAGCAAGATTAAAGTCCTGTTTCAACCTTGTTCTTGGGATAAATGTTAGGTAATGAATATTTATTCTTATCACTCATAGACTATTATATTTGAAAGGAAGCACATTTACTCAGGCAAGAAAATATAAAGGAAGAAAAATAGAATTGTGGAGTTGGTGTAGCACAGGAGACAATACCGGACATGAGTTGATAGCAACTGTGTCACCTCGTTGCCTCACTTTATATACCAGGAGTAAGTCAGGGAGATTTATTTCCCCACATCTACACTGACCTGCTACAGCTTTTCTTGGCTTGGTCCATGAAAAGTACAGCTCTCCTCTGGGGAAAACACATTCTCCTCCAAGTCATGATGAATGGCTGATAGAAGCAGCTAATTGTTGCTGACTTGAAGATAAATGATTTCAGATTAAAACTCAAGTGATGCAAAACTTTCCTAAGCAGTAGCCCTTTACACGTTTTCAGGAAGAACAGAGATGCAGGGCTGAGTTGGTAGGTTTCTTTACTAAGTAGAGCATAAAAAATTTTAAAAAATAGAGGACACTGGGCAGCTGGTTCTATCTGACCCTCTCTTCTCTCTAGATGCTGATAAATTGCTGAATACTTTAAATAGGTCAATTTATATATTGCTTTAAGGTTTGCAAAGCATTGTAAATATGTTATCTTGTTTAGTCCTCACAATAGCCTCATGAAGCATTGCTATTATTATCTCTACTTTGCAGATGAGGAAACTGAGGATAAGTGAGGTTAAGTGTCTTGCCCAGAGTAGTAAACTAGTAAACATCTGAGGCAGGATTTGAACTTGGCTGAGTACAAGTCCCATACTGTATTCATTGCACCGCCTAGTTGCCTATTGATAATAGCACTATCATCATTTCGAAAATATCAAGGAAAATGAACAAATAACTCTCTATTGGTGTGAGCAACTTATTTCACTCTGCACTTCCACTTCCTCATCTATATTGTTTTCTCTATCATATAGTGCAGTCAGTAAGCCCCTCAGAGGCAGAGATCATATCTTACTTATCATTGTATTTTCCTGATAGTCTAGCTTAGGAGGGGAAAAAAATCAGTGAAGCAAAATCTCTTTTTCTTAGTAGTATTGTTATTGTTGTTGTTAACAATTCACCTTTAGATAGCACTTTAAGGTTTCCCAAGTGCTCTTGTTTAGAGATTTCAGTGACATCAATGATTTAAAATATGTGATATAACATTAAAGAAAATTTTCATTATTAGGATTTTTTAAAGGTATGGAAGAAGAGCAACACAATTCCTTCTATTCACTCAAAGTGGACTTTGGTTTCCAAGGGATAGAGGGACAGATGGTTACAAATACTATTTATTTATGTATGAAATAATAGAAGAGAATTTGGAACTCATGAGCTGCTGGAGCATCTGAAGCAAGTAACAAGGGACCGGATTTTCTGCATGCCTTTGCAGTCTGGTTTTGCATTTTCCTTTACCCTCAAGCAAGTTGAATTTTAAACCGTAACAAATTTTAGCTCAGTTGATATGTTTCATAGGAATGAACCCAAAGATGTTCTGTCACTACTCTCTTTTGGGTTTGTCACAGGGCATTAGCTGAAGTTTATATACTTAGCACTTTGAAAGCTGTAACAATGTGTAAGGAATGGATCCCTTTGGATTTTTTGCAGTTGAAATCTAATTCTTAGGAAAAGTTGGACAACACCCCACACACACAAACAAGTTCTCTTTACTAAGGGAAGAATGTATGTATTCATCAACTCCTTATCATTCTATAATTAGACAATCCAGTGTGGTGATCTTCATCAGAAAACCAGTCAACCTCAGATATGAATTTGAGTTATCTAAGCCTAACTGCAAAGTCTTAAGAAGAGAGGGGAATCACTATGGCAGAGCCTAGAAGCATGGCATAGTGGAGAGAATTCAGGAATAGCAGTCGGTGGATTAGAAGGGTTTAGTCCTGGCCATGCCACTAATTTTCAGGGTGACCTTCTTTGTATAAGTTGTTTGGCCCCTCTAGGCTTCAATTTTCTCTTTGGTAAAAATAAATAACTAGATTGTTTCTGAGAACCTTCCAGACCTCACATTGACATGATTGCAGTATGTTCTGAACTAAGAATGAGAAGTGAAATAGACAAAACATACAAATACTTTGCACCACTCGATATTGTGCTCTCTGAGACTGTAGAAGTAACTCAGTTCACATAGGGAATGATGCTAGCAGTACAATTAAAGCTGGATTTGTACAAAATGCATCCCTGAAAATAAAAGGAATTACACACTATAATACAGAACTTGTGGCTGTTGTGCTCTTATAGATATAGGCACAGAGTGCCATCTAGTGGTCAAAAGAAATGCTTTGCTAAAGTTGAAAATTAAGGCATTTTAGGACGAACAATAGAACCACAAAGCAAAGGAGAACCTTCTCCTGGCCTTCTGGTTTATCTTGATCATGTTTTAAATTGGACTAGCAGGATTCTGGCTAGATGGGCTTCGTTTCAGAGAGTCTCAAAAAGAGAGAATGCCTGATTTTAGCAGTGAAGATAAAGTGACAAACTCCCCTCACCCACAGCCCAAGGGATCTTATGTAGCCCACAGTGGAGAAGGGGGAGGAAGTAGAAAGAGCATTGCATTAAGGATACCAGACTACACTGTAGGTGTCATATTTCATTCTCTGGCATGACAAGTCATATCTTTTCCCTTCCACCTCTAGACTCAACTGCAGGACTTCTACAAGTGAATATAACACCCAGGTCTGCCACTTAGGATCTGAGTGATCTTGGTCAAATCTCTAAGCCTCAAAATAAGAATAATAAGAGCTCTGTCCCTTATCTCAAAAGGTGATTGTCTCAAAAGAAGACAGAGACAAAAGGCAGAAATATCAAGAGATAGAGAGAAAAGTTGTACAGATTAAATGAAATTATGTTTATGAATTTTTTTTAAAAAACCATAAAACACAACCAAAACATAAGGAATTATTAATAACTATAATATCTCACATTGATATAGAACTTTACTATTCGTAAAGCACATTCTGTACATTATTCCACTTAATCTTCCAACAACTATGTGATTTAATGTAATATTATTCCTATTTTACAAATGAAATGTACAAATCCAATTGAATGATTTGCCCAAGTTCACACAGTTAGGAGCCAGAACAAGGACTGGAACCCAAGGCTTTTGACTCCCAAGTCCGGTGTCCTTTCCACTCAGAGCTGTTGAGAACATTAGAAGTCACCTATGTTGATCTCACATGCAATGCTAGTATCTCCTCGATAATATCCCTGGCTTGTGGTTATCTAAGGTCAGCTTAAAATTTCATTTTCTTTGTTGGGCATCCAATTCCATCATTCCTCCTTTTTTTGAGTCTGGCATCCAACTTTCTGTAACTTCCACCCTTTGTTTGGTTTTAATTATGCCCTCTGGAGTAACACAGAATAAATTTCCTTTCCCAGTTGACAGCTTTTCTACTACCTGAAAGAAGCTATCATATTTCCTCTTAGTCATCTCCAAGTTAAATATCCTAAATTCCTTCAACCATTCTCTGTTTGGTATAGTTGACTGATCCTTCTCTATTCTGGCCGCCCTCTTATGCTAGAAAATGTGGTTTATTGTCCTTATAAAAAACATTGCCTAGGATGGAAAACAGTACCAGATAAAGTGCAGATTCAGAAGCTTCATGACCTTCCTTTATCTGAATGTTAACGTAGGGTAAGATTGTATCACCTTTTTTAGAAGCACCTACAATCATAAGCAGTCATAATTATAATATCTATAAAGTTAGAGGCAAAATGGTGGAGTATAGAGAGCTTTAGAGTTACAAAGACTTCATTAGAGTCTTTGACATTTGACCTTTGATACATAGAAGTTCTGCACGATCTTAGATAAAAATTTAACTTCTCAGTGGCTCAAACTAAGACAATATATTACAAATTGTGGGTCTGTGTCAGTTGAGGGTGTTTCCACACTGGAGGTTAAATCTTGGACTGATAAAATCAAACACTAGAACCATTTCCAAAAAGAAACTACACCATTGTTTCAATTTATCAATAGGTATAATTAAATTTGATATTGTAAAATATATACAAAATAAATTATGATAATATTCTTCTGTGCTGAGTTCTAGGTATATAAAATAGAGAGCATTTTATTTTTATGAGTACTATTATTTTCTTTGATTTTCTATTTAATGAAGGGATAAGAGGAAAAACAAGTTAAGTGAAGGAGCTTGGACAAGATTTAACTTTATGGGGGCTCTTCCTGCGGTCTGGAAGTTGTTATGTTCTTCATATGTTGATTCTTTTATTTTCTCCCTGCATTAGAATTTTTACACCTTCTTTACTTTTCACAATTTCATTCCTACTCTCCCTTCCATTGTGACTTCATCCTATACTTAACAGAGAACATGTAGGCTACCTGAAGTGAATCCCCCTCATCTTTTCACTTTGACATATCCTTGATCATCAGTCATCCTTTCTTCCTTCTATGCAGTCTCAGAAAGCCATAAAAGTCCTCATTTTCAAGGTCAAATCCCTCTATCCTAACAATCTCATTTCCTCCCACCTCTTCCAGAATTTTGCTTCATCAATTATGCCCCTTCTTTCTTTAGCATTTTCAACATTTCTCTGTTATCTCCTTTCCTTTTGCCTAAAAGCATGCAGAGTCTTCCTGATCTTGAAAATATATTTCTTGACACAGCTGCTTCTTCTACCCACTATTCAATTTCTATATTTCACTGTCAAATTTTTCTGGCTGCTGCTTCTAACCACCTGAAATATAGTTTCTGCCAACCACTCAACTGAAACTGCACTTTCAAAAGTCGTAGATGGCTACCTAATTGCCATGTCCAATGGCCATTTCTCAATCTTCATTCTCTTTAACCTCTCTATAGCATTTGATGCTTTTGACTACTCTTTTCCTCTTTCAAATTCTTTATTCCCTAAACTTCCTTGACACTATCCTGGTTTTCCACTTATCTGTCTAACCACTCCTTTTTTTTTTTTTTGCATTTTGCTCTGTGTCCTTCTGTATTTTTGCCCAAAGTTCAATGCACATCTGTGTTCTCTTCTTTCTCTATAACTTTAATTAACTATTTATTTAATTTATTTATTTGCAAAATAAATATTTTTTAAATAAAATAAAAATTTATTTATTTATAGACAAATGATTCTCAGATATCCACCTCCAACCCCATCCTGTGTCTTGAATCCCAAACCCACATCTCCAACTGCCTTCTAGATAGTTACATTTGAATATCCCATCATCATTTCAAATTCAGTATGTCTGAAACCCAGTTCATCATATTTTCCCCAAGTGGTCTCCCTTTCTGATTTTCCTAATTCTGATAATAATGATATTCTCATGCATCCAGATTTGAAATCATCCTCCAAGTCTCTGGGGCTTATAAACATGTTGTAATCTTTAACCCTTCCCTTTTTTTCATTCCATAATCCAAATGCCAAGTCTTGTCATTTCCATCAGTTCAACATAACTCACATCTGCCCCTTCCTTTCAACTCTCACTTTGCAACCACCCTAATCATGCAGTGTGATATAATTGTTAGAGTGGTGGATCTGGGCTCATCCTTCCTCTGAAACTTACTAGCTGTGTAACTATGAATAAGTGACTCTAACTCATACTGTTTTTTTTTTTAGTAAAATGAGAATAATAATACCTGTAGTAATTACCTCACAAGGTTATTGTGACACTTACAGGTGATAACGTAAAGTACTTTTGTAAATCTTTAAGTGCTATATTAATAGTCAAATATTATTAGATTATTGTAATAGTTTCCTTCTTGTTATTCCTACTGCAAGTATATCCCT
>CM053590.1:77709337-77774310 GCA_028646515.1 Pseudochirops corinnae | reverse complement strand
ACATATATATATATATATATAAAATTTCCCAGTTGCATGTTTGAAAAAATGATTTTTTTAAACATTTCTATCTAAAACTTTTATTTCCAGATTCTTTCCCTTCTTCCCTCCTCACCCACCCCCACTGGGAAGACAAGCAATTCAAATAGGTTGTACATGTGTAGTTGCACATAATGTTTCCATAGTAGTTACATTATGAAAGACTAACTATATTTCTCTCCATCCTATCCCACCCCCCCACCGCCACTTATTCTATTTTTTACTTTAACCCTGTCCCTTTTCAAAAGTGTTTGCTTCTAACTACCCTCTCCTCCAATCTGCCCTCCCTTCTATCATCCCCCTTATAACCCCCTTCCCCCCTACTTTCCTGTAGGGTAAGATACCCAACTGAGTTTGTATGTTATTTCCCCCCCTTAAACCAAATTCAGTGAGAGTAAGGTTGACCCATTTCCTTTCACCTTTCTGCTCTTCCCCTCCATTGTAACAGTTTTCTCTTGCCTCTTTTATATGAGATAATTTACCCTATTCTCTCTCCCTTTTTCTTTCTCCCATTATATTCCTCTCTTATTTCTTAATTTTATTCTTTAGATATCATCCCTTCATATTCAACTCATCCTGTGCCCTCTGTCAATGTATACATGTACACACATATACACACATTCACATAAATATACACACATACACTCTTCTATATATACATATATATGTATGTATACGTATATATACATATACATTCCCTTCAACTATCCTCATACTGAGAAAAAGTCTCATGAGTTACAATTATCATTTTTCCATGTAGGAATGTAAATAGTTCAACTTTAATAAGTTTCTTATGATTTCTTTTTTCCTGTTTACTTCTCATGCTTCTCTTGCTTCTTGTATTTGAAAGTCAAATTTTCTGTTCAGCTCTGGTTTTTTCATCAAGAATGCTTGAAAGTCCTCTATTTCATTGAATGACCATATTTTTCTCTGAAGCATTATACTCAGTTTTGCTGGGTAGATGATTCTTGGTTTTAATCCTAGCTCCTTTGACCTCTGGAATATCATATTCCAAGCCCTTTGATCCCTCAATGTAGAAGCTGCTAGACCTTGTGTTATCCTGATTGTGTTCCCACAATACTCAAATTGTTTATTCCTGGCTGCTTATGATACTTTCTCCTTGACCTGGGAACTCTGGAATTTGGCTATAATATTCCTAAGAGTTTTCTTTTAAGAATCTTTTTAAAGAGGCAATTGGTGAATTCTTTCCATTTCTATTTTGCCCTCTGGTTCTATAAAATCAGGGCAATTTTCCTGGAGAATTTCTTGAGGGATGATTTCTGGGCTCTTTTTTGGATCATGGCTTTCAGCTAGTCCAATAATTTTTAAATTATCTCTCCTGGATCTATTTTCCAGTCAGTGGTTTTTCCAATGAGATATTTCACATTGCCTTCTATTTTTTTCATTTGTTTGGATCTGTTTTATAGTATCTTGATTTCTCATCAAGTCATTAGCTTCCATTTGCTCCAACCTAATTTTGAAGGAATTATTCTCTTCAGTGAGTTTTTGAAATTTTTTTTCCATGTGGTCAATTTGACTTTTTAAGGCATTCTTCTCCTTGTTGGCTTTTTGGGCCTCTTTTGCCATTTGAGTTAGTCTATTTTCTTCAGTCAGGCTGTAGATTCATTTTTCATGATTTTCTTGCATCATTCCCATTTTTCTTCCCAATTTTCCTCTACTTATCTTACTAAATTTTTGAAATTTTTCTTGAGCTCCTCTGTGGTCTGCAGCAAGTTTATATTTTTCTTGGAAGCTTGTGATGCAGGAGTTTGTTGTCTTCTTCTGGTTCTATGTTTTGATCCTCTTTGTCCCCCAAAAAGGATTCTATAGCCTGATTGTGCTTCCTCTTTTTGCTTGAACTCTGCTTCCAGAATGGAGAAAACTATGTCCCAAATTGCTGGGGTTTTCACAGTTGTCAGAGCTATAAGGAGGGTACCCTCTCTAAGCTACCACAAGCTCTGGCACACTGGTATTCCTCACCCCAGGACCACCACCCAAGACTGCAACCCGGAACCAAGCAGGTCAAAGCAAGAATGATCACCCTCTGCACCACCCTGGATCTTGGCCTGCACAGCTCATGTGGGATTGTACTCAGCTCCAAGCCTGGTGTGATAAACCCTTCCTGATGGCCTACCAGGCTGCTTTCAGTGGGAGATTTATTTGTCTCTGTCACTTTGTGAGTTCTGTAGCTCTAAAATTTGTTTAGAATCATTTTTTACAGGTATTGGAGGTGATTGGAGCAGGAACTCCAGCAAGTTCCTGCTTTTACTCCACCATCTTTGCTCTGTCCCTCTAAAACTAAAATTTTAAATGCGTTATTCAAAATACATAACATTAAAGGAGTATTTTTAAATTTTTAAATATTTTATACTTGTGATGTTCTTAAAGCTCAAAAATGCATTGAGATCTCAAGACACCCTTTGTATACATATATGCGTATATCTGTGTATGTGTACATTTATATAAACATGTTCTTTTTCTCAAAACCTTCAGTATCTCCCTAATGCCTACCAAATGAAGTATAAGCTCATGATTCTAACATTCACATTCCTCCATTATCTGGCTCCAACCTTATCTAGCTTTATTTCACACTACTTTCCATTATGTATCTGTGTTAAACTACTTGCTTCCAGATATCTGAATTATAGCTATCCTGGACTATTCTACAATCCCATTTCTTGTCTTTACTTTCCCATTAGACCTTTCCTTTGCACTTATCTCATTTGTACGTTGGTACTTTGTATACTTATCTTCGCATTGGAGTACAAAGTTTGTCAAAGGGTTGAATTTCTGATGTAACTGAAATTTTCTAAGCCAGTTTCCAAACTATAAAACATGGTGTCTATGTAGTTTTTATCTTTATAGAAGCAGAACATTGGTTAATACTCACCCAGGGCTTCTATTCGGTACTTTATGTTTTGGGAATCTTGCATCTGTGAACTAGATCAGCAGGCAAGTACAGGGGTCTACAGAAGACTTCCAGAACACATCCCTAAATCAAGAGCTGTCAGTATAATAAAATCATAGAATGCTTAGGCTGAAAAGGACCTGAAAACTCAAGTAGTCTAATTTGCTTGTTTTTATAAAAATTTATAATAAACCAATTAAACCAAATACACACACACACACACACACACACACAAATTTAGCTTCAACTAAAAGTTATATATCAGGCGGGCAGCTAAGTGGTACACTAGATAGAGTGCTGTGCCTAAAGTCAGGAAGAGCTGAGTTCAAATCCAGCCTCAAGTACTTATTAGTTATGTGACCCTAGACACTTAACCCTGTTTGCCTGCTTCCTGATCTGTGAAAGTATCCTCTACATTTTTGTGAACCACCCAAAAATTCTTTAGGCCTGCTATATGGGGTAATAAAGAGTTAGACATAACTGAAAAAACTAAACAACAACAACATATGCTGGATAAAGTAATAAAAATTCATTAATAGACCCAAATCTTGCTGAATCTTTTACACAGAAAACCAAATTCTTTGAATAAATAAATGAAAACATCTTAAGCATTTACTATATGGCACACCTTGTGCTAAGTACCAGAGATAGAAAGAGAAAAATAATTATAGGAAATGACCCCTTAATTGGGGGAAAAATCATATCAAGAAAGTTCAGCTGCTGAGCAGATAGAAAGGCCATGAAAGCCTAATGCAGCACTAAGACTGATAACCCAGGCCTAGAAGTCTAAGTTACTTTGAAGATAAAGGATACTGGATTTGGAGTCAGAAGATCTAGATTCACATCCTAACTCTGCTATTTACTACATACATCACTTTGGACAAGTCACTAACCTCTCCTGTACTCAGTTCCCTCTCTTGTAAAATAACACAGATTGAATTATCTCTAAGGTCTTTTCCAGTTCAAAATCTGTAAACAATCCTAAAATTATACATCCCTATAGCCAGATCCCAAGACTACTTCAAGATTTATCTACAGGTTCATTTAAAGAAAATACACTGCTCTCTACTTTGCTGCTACACCCTAAGGACCATGGGAACATTTCCATATACAAAGCAATTGAAACCTCCTGTGTGTGCACCCCCATTCCTCCAATTAGGATGTGAGCTCTTTTAGAGCAAAGACTGTCTCTGCATTTCTATTTGTGTCCTCAACCCTTAGCAAAGTACTTTATCCACAATTAAGTGCTTAATAAATGCTTTTACATTCACTAATTCCAAGCCACAGGATAACCTATTTCCTTCCAGATTCCTTTTTTTCCACTTAGCCTAGAATGGAGAAAAGGGTAGAACCAACCAGATAGACTCCTGATTAAGCCAACTAACCAAATTAAATGTTGAGTGGGAAGAAATACATCAATAACTTCAGTTCATTTTTATTCTGTCCCATGCTGGAATGCTGAATTTATACCTCTTTTCTGTCCAGTAATGGTATTCTGAGCATTAAAGCAACTTACAGAATTATAAAGTCCATTTTTGCCCTAATTCTCTGTTACATGTAAAGCTCACATCACACAAAGCAATTACAGAATGTTTTCCAAGAGTTGGGCCATTTTATGAGATAAGGTTGGAAACTGTACTAGTAAGTCTTCAAGGGAAATTGATGGGGTTGAAAATAGAGAAGCCTTGGTTCTATTAACCCATGTTAGCTTTTTAATGTCCCCTCCATCACCTACAGACCATTTTTCAATTTCTTGTTGGGCAGAAGTGACAAACAAGTGATGTTGCTCCCTAAGTCCTCAGAGCATCTGTCATTTCCATGCTTCTTTTAGCTTCAACCTATCTTGCTCACTGTCTTTACAATCAAAGCTCCTAATCATTTTAAATGTGATCAACTCACTTCAGATGATTTCTCAGAAAAAGGCAAATTAACTGGAAAGAATTTGCAGAGAAAATAAAAGACAAAATTACTAGAATTGCCACTTCTTTAAGCAGTCAGGCATATGGAGGCCCGTTGTTGCTTGTAAGGCATTAGGGTATCTTGGAACACAATGGCCATCCTCTGAGGGCTTCAGTTTTAACTTCTTGGAGTCTTAATTTTCTCATCTGTACAATGGCAACAGAAGTATATACCTCACAAGGCTATTAAAAAGATCAATACACATTTTTAAGTGCTATATAAATGTCCATTATTATTATTACGAGTGCTTTCTTCTGCTATATAATGGCTAAACCAGAATTCACCGGTGTTATTAGTTATAGCCTACAACAACTCTCTCTCTACCCCCAATATACAAACTAAAAAAATGTTCATGCTGAGCTTATTATACTTAATAGAACTGGTAAATCAGTTAACAATCATCTATTGTGTGCTTACTAAGTGTTAGCTGTAGTAAGACCTGAAGACATGAAGAAAGACAAAAACATGGTCCCTTCCTTCAAGGAACTCATATTCTAATGGGAGAGACAACATGCTAAGAACCGTATAAATAGAACTATAAATGAAAGGCAGTTTTAAGAGGAAAGTAGTAATAATGGGAGGAGAGGAAGGGGACCAGGAAAGGCCTCCTGCACAAGGTCAAATTTGGGCAAAATCTTAAAGGAGGCCAGAGAAGCCAAGAAATATCATATTTTAGGCCTTTTAAAAATGTAATATTATTTTAAGAGACTATAGGGATAAGGCTTAGAAGTATAAATTCACTGTTAATAGGAAAGTCTCAGATAAAGAGACTCTCTACCAGTACAGATTATCCCTTTCCCTCCAACTTTTACTCTAGACCTCTGTGTGGGGCACTAAAAGGTTAAGTGAGTTACCCAGGGTAAAGTCAGGACTTTGTGGCTCTGAGACCCACTCTATCCACTATCTCTACAATGAATCTCTGTTAATTCAATATTATATTTAACTCTAGTTAAACTGAACTATTCACAATTCCCCAAACTCATCTTTTTACTCTTGTGAACATTTGCTCATAGAGTGCTCTGAACGTGGCTTGCACTCAGAATCACAGACTCATGATACCTTGGAGTTGGGAGCCTCCCCAGAAGGTCATCCAGTCTAATCTACACCTGCACAAGGATGCCTGTACAACACATCCACCAACTGATGATTGCTGGAAGGCCACCAATGAAGAGGAACCCACTACTTCCCTAAGCAACAAATTCCACTTTGGGATAGCTCCTCATAATATCTACTCACTATAAGTGAAATCATCCAGAATCACATAGTTAATAAGTATTAAAGGCAGAATCTGAGCCCTGGCCCTGGCCTTCCTGACCCCAGGTTGAGCATGTTTGATATAACACCTCACTCCCTCATGCCTCCTGGTACTTAGTCTTAACTGATCAGGGTTGTATATGCATAAAGGTGACACAGATGCATTCCATCACCACCAAATAATACACCTCTATCTTTTACTTATGGAGTTCATAATACATTTTACCATCATATGTCACAACCTAGGAATCAGATGATATCATACTCCCTTCCACAAGGAGGAAGAGTGCAAATGGAAGGCAAGCACTAAACCCATTGAACATTATGACTTAGAAAATGCAGCATTCACTAAAGGAGTTCTAAATTTGGGTTCCACAGACCCAGGGAGTCATGGATAAGTTTCAGGGGGTCTGTGAACTAGGATGAGGAAAAATTTACATCTTTATTTTCACTAACCTCTAACTGAAATTTACTACTCCTTTCGATTTTTTTTTTTTAAACCTTATTTTGAGAAGGGGTCCATAGGCTTCACCAGATTACCAAAGGTGTTCAGGCCATACAAAATGGTTTTAAAAATCCTACACTGAAGTTTAATATACACTGGGTAAAGATGAACAAGCATCAGAGCAGAAAACCTCTGTCTCCACATTGTCCATAGATAGGAGACACTACTTATGCAATTCCTAGGAGACAGCTAAGTGGTCCAGTGGATAGAATGCCAAGTCTGAAGTCAGGAAGACCCAATTCCCTGAGTTCAAATTTGACCAGATACACTTACTAATTGTATGACTCCGGGCAAGTCACTTAACACTGTTTGCCTCAGTTTCCTCATCTGTAAAAATGAGCTGGAGAAGGAAATGACAAACCACTCGAGTATCTTTGCCAAGAAAACCCCAAATAGGGTCACCAAAAATCAGACCTAACTGAACAACAAAAGTGATAGAGATGATAAAGGGATTGATAAGGATATGAGGATAAAGGGACTTGAGCTCATTAGAGGAAATGCCATTTTAAAATGCAAAAGCTCATTAAGGGTCCCTATGGACAGGTATCCTATTAGGAAGCCAATGGCTTCCAACACTATTATAGAAGCATTTCTAGACCTCTTTTCTTTTCACTGACCAGTAGTTCAAGATCCTATTTTTTAAAAAGTGACTTCCTCCAGGGTACAGAGGAGTCTTTACTTGAGAAGCACTGCTACATTTGGAGCTAGGGCTTCCAACTATATTCTTACTTTCCCCATTTCTAATTTGTTTCTATCATTGGCTCTACCTCAGCTCACACTAAGTGATAGGATATCAGAACAAGCTTGTCACAGTTCTAAGAAGCATATGCAAATTTCAAATCATCTGATACCATTTGACAAGTAAGGTCTGGAGTGGTCATGTAGAAGAGATGAGATTTTTTTGCCCTGCTGGCCCTAGAGGCCTGAGATAGGACTAAGGGGTAGAAGTTAGATGGGAGTGTGACATCACCTTTATAGACAAAAAACCTTCATAACACAACTAGTAAGAAATGGAATGAGATGCTTTGCAAAAGAGTGAGCTTCTCATCATTAAAGATGTGTCTGACCAAAGACAGAATCAAGATCTGTCAGGGGTTTTATAGCATTGACAGCTTTGCTGAGAGAGAGGCTGGACTAACATACTTCTAGGATCCCTTTTAACTCTTTATATTTTATGATACTATGATACATTTCTTTCATTCTTTGTTTTTCTTTAGAGGGGGAAGGCAAGGCAATTGAAGGTAAGTGACTTGCCCAAGGTCACACAGCTAGTGTGTCAAGTGTCTGAGTTCAGATTTGAACTCAGGTCCTTCTGACTCCAGGGCCATTGCTATATTCACTGCACCACTCAGCTGCCTCTATGATACATTTCTAATTGCACATTAGTAATTTCTGAGAATGGCTAATCCAAAAGGATAGTGAAATCATTCTTTGAATGGATAATTCCATTTCCAAAGTGGATTGATGGGTGTGAATGATTGTGTTTACATAATAATAACAGTTTTCATATGTATCTGTCACTTTAAGGCTGACCAAGTATTTTCCTCACAACTCTAGAAGATAGATGGTCTAAGAATTATCACCCCAGAGGCAGCTAGGTGGCACAGTGAATAGAGCACCAGCCCTAGAGTCAGGAGGACCTGAGTTCAAATCCAGCCTCAAACACTTAACACTTACTAGCTGTGTGACCTTGGGCAAGTCACTTAACCCCAATTGCCCTGCCTTCTTCCTACAAAAAAGCAAAATAAATAAAATAAATAAAAGCAAAAGAAGAAGAAGAATTATTGCCCCTATTGAAAAAATTAGGAAGCCAGGTCTCCAAAAGGTTAAGTTGTGTTTAGGGAGACAGTCAATAATTGTCAGAATAGGAAACTGAAGCTGGGTCTCAATCTACACTGTGATTCAGGTAGACTGCAGTATCCCCCTGATCTCTACCTCATTTTAGGATCAGCCATAGCCATATTGCAGTTTGGCCACCTTCCTCCTAATAGCATCACATTCCCAGCCAGGCAGTCTCTGCAGCATGGAGACCTTCTACTGGGAGAGCAGTTGAGCTAAATGCAGTTTTGTTACACCATTTTCCCATAAATCTGAATCCTGAGCCATATAAATAGATTAAAAGAACAAGCTGGAGTCTTCAAGCTGTCAGGTTCTGACTTCCAAACCAGAAGAGATCCAAGTTTAAAAAAGAAGAATTAACCATATTTGGCATATGCAACCTGGGCATTGATAATCTGCTGGTCCTGACATGTGTGGTAATGGCTCCAAATGATACCAGTTTTGGCACAGGGTATGATATCCTTATGCAGTGATGAATGATATTTGCAAAGCACTTAATGTTCTGTGACACTCATGTAAAAATAATCACCAGATTTCCTGAGTGAGAATTCTGTTACAGCAGAAAACATCTTTGTGTGTAACTAGTTCATTTAGACTTAAAGTTTTATTTATGCTAGCCTTTCATTGTTTGCAAAAGTCATCAAACCATAGCTCTGGTTTTTAATTAAGATCAGTAATGAACATTCCCACGGTATCCAATGATATCTCTTTCACATGACAATTATCCTCACCTCATTCCATTGTTCAGTCTTTCATTAAGATCATAATAGCATCACATTTCTACAAAGAAGGGGTTCTAAACCTGAAAAAGTCTTTAAATAGACTTTAGCATATAGCTTTATTTTCATTAACCTCTCACTGAAATCTATTACTCCCTTTCAAATTGATAGCTTTGCATGTAGGCTTATGATTATAAGGCTCTTTACATGCATCTCATAAGATCTTCAAAACAGCTGATAGGTACCAGCTTAAATTATAAGTATCATCCCTGTTTTAGAGATGAGGAAACTGAGGCCCAAAGAGTAAAATAGCTTTATAAATGGCAGAGCCAGGAATCAAACCCGTATCTACCGACTCCAAATCAGAATTGATCACTTATCTTAATTAAGAGGGGATTTTCCCCTCTATACTGCAATTTTACTAGGTAAAGAAGCTTCCTACAGTGACACCTAACATTTCCCTACAAAAATGTATTTTATAAAAAAATAAACCAAAAACAAACAAAAAGAAAAAGAACTAGGCAGTGAAATGAGATCAAATACAGATCCTTCAAGTAAAATTTTGTAGATCCTTTCCCCAGCCCATTGTATAACAACCCTCCCCTCCAAAAAAAAAAATCCTCTTTTCCATTCCTGGTCATATTTCCTGGGGAATTTTGTCTTCTCACAGGCTGATTGACAATCTCTACATGAGGCAGGATCTAGTAGGTTCTGTTAGGTCTATGGCATTATTACTACTATTATTAAAGAAGCCATTGACACCACTAGTATTAATAGCAGCTGACATGATTACTGTTAAGCCCGGAGGAAAGTGTGAGAGTCTCATAGCTAAGCTATTTTATACATGAAGGTATAACCTGAGTTATATATATGAAACATGATTCTACAACTACTTCTATATCTACATCAGAGGTGTCAGACAAGACTTGGAACACTTTCCAGTGAGAAACAAATTAAAATGTAATTGGAAAATATTTAACAAAATACAAATAAAATGGAACATAGAAAATGGTACTGTGTGGTTTCCTAAATCAATACGTGGCCTACTATACTCCTTATATACATTTTAGTGACCCCATTTTTATTTGAGTCTGACAAAACCATCTACATTATTTGGATGATTCACACAGTGAGAATTAAAGACAGATGAACCTCTAGGATATGGGAATGGCATGGCCACATTGTCTATCTGTATTAAAAAAGATTATTTCTTTCACAAAGCTAGGTCCCCATATCTCTTTCTCATTTTGTTAACACATCTAAATATATCAATGGAGAGAATATGTGTGTCTATTATGGCCTTTCCTTAGGTGTCTCAGATCCTATACCAACACTTGGTAATTGCCTTGATTCATTTCAAAGGGTCAGTGCTCCAGTATAGTGGAATCTTTGATGAAAAGACCTTTCAGAGATAATTTCTCCTCCTTTTGTAACACAGTACTTAAATATAACGCAGACTTTTCTTTTTTTGGCCATGACTGTATGGTTAATTGCTTTGTATCTTTTTTGAGTTGTTTCATAGAGGCCTCAAACACCGAAAGGTTATCAATTATTATGATAATGATAGTTTTACAGTATCTATAGATCTTTACAATGTATAAAGCATTTTCCTCACAACAACCATGTGAGAAAGGTAGAAGAAATGGCCCCTTTTTGAAATTGAGGAATCTGTGTGTGATACAGTGAATGAGACACCATATTTAGATTCAAAGGGCCTATATTTAAATTCAAATCTACTTCTTTTTAACTCTTTGATCCTGGAAAAATTGCCTAACCTCTCTGAGTCTCAAGATTTCTCCTATGTGAAATAAAAGAGTTGGATTAGGTGACCTCTCAAGTCCACTCTAAATACTCTAACTTATCCAAGATCATAGACCTATTTTGTGGCTGAAAGCTGGCATTGAACACAGGTCTTCTGATTCCAAATGCAGTAATCTTTATACCATATCAAATTCTTTGCTGATGTTCAAACATTAAATGAAAAGACGTTCACCATCCCAAGGCCAAGAGTATCCTACTCTTTGTCTTAACCTCTACTGCCTCACCCAATCGGGAAACCTTTTGAAAGAAACAGGTGAAAGTTATATGAAAAGAGAAGAGTGCATCTATTTGGAAGGTGGTATTTTTTTTCCAAGATTCCTTTGGATTGACCTTTGAAAGTTCCTTTCCTTTAACAAAGTAGACCTTGACATTTTAGAACATTATTTATTCTAATTTGTAGCTGCTGAAGTGGATAAATAATGGATCTTGTTACTTTCTGAAAAAGGGCTGATTGTTTACATTTTTCTGTGGCCCATTTGACCTTGAATATAGATTAATATATTCACCATTAGCTTCCCGAATTCATGTCTATTCTCCAGAAGTGTTAAGCAACCTGTCTTCCTAGGGGAAAATCTATTCCTGAGAAAAAGATTTTAAAAACCAGGATGAGTTGTTGCTGGACAACTCAATGTGTCAAATGAAATGTGAAAGCACATGGGCAAAGGTCGGATAAGCATTAGGAAATGCTATGATTACACCTTTGTGTAATCATAGTTCCATTTCCCTTCACAGACCTTTAAAAAACATTTACAACATAGTTTAAACTTTAATCTCTAGCACAGACCTTCTTTCTGCTATTATGTGGGCTTCATAAAATATGTCCTATGACATATTCACACATCAGGGATTTACTGCTAAATTTTATGCGAGAGCCTACAAAGTTACTTTGAGGACTTTTAAGAAACATCTGGGAGACATTAGCCAAAGCCATATAATTCTGGAACCTGATGCTTGTCCTGAATAAAAATGTTGGGATTCCCATAGAGCAGCATGAGATAAATAATCATGCTGTTATTTCAGAAGGCTTATGTCTTGGGCAGAAAGATTTCCTTTTAATTCAGGATCTTCCAAGCAACATTTCAAAAGTAACAACCTTATTCTTTCTTAATTACAAACAACAAAAATACTATATTTTTGACCAGAGGTCCTGGCCTCCAAGAACTCTTTGCCTTTTAGACTTAGAAATGGGAGGTGGGACCAGTACCCAGAGACCTTCCATAAAAGGATGCTATAGAGTGTGGCATGTATATCATGTGGCAAACTACTATTAATGACTCCCCTCTGTGCTTGTTTAGATATTCCTGATTGCCTTGATTATTTATACCTGTTCATCTGCTCATCATTTGACCTCCACGCCGAGCAGCTCCAGCCTTTACCTCCGATATTACCTCCCACTACTCTGTGCATTTTGTAATTGCCTATTTTGTGTGTTTGTTTAGCTATTTATTTATTTTCCTGCATTACATGTAAGCTCTTTGAAAGTAGGAATTGTTTTTGCCTTTCTTTTGCCCCATTTGCTTGGCACAGGCACTACTTAGCTTAATAATAATTTATTGATTGATCAGACCCGGATTGTCCAATCCATATACATACATAAATACACATACACACATACACACACACACACACACATATAAAATTTTTCCTACCCCCATTCCAGCAATTCCTCCCTTACCCTCCCATTCCCCTAAATCTAAACACCCTTTTGTACACCCCTTTTGACCTATTCCATCCTCCTCTTCTCTAAAGCTCCCTCCCTTATCCTCCCATTCCCTAAATGTAAAGACCTTTTTATATCCCCCTTTTAACCTATTCCCTCACCCTTCCCTCTAAAGAGCCCTCCTTTATCCTCTCCTCCTCCCTATCCCCTTAGACTTTTATTTCTTTCTAAATCTAGAAGACTTTTATACTCTGCTAGATGTACATGCATTTTCCCCTCTTAAACCCTTTCCTGATGAAAATAGGTTTCTAGAACTAAGAGCTCCTCTCCCCCATCTCATTCCTCTGTATTGGTTCTTCCTCTTGCACCTCATTTGTATAAGATACTTACTCTTTTAGTTGTTCTTGAATGGTTTTATTTTTCAAAATCATATCATACTCAGGTCTACCCCAGTCTTTCTTATAAGCTACCTAATGACTAGTAACAATCTCAGACATGGTTTTCCATTTTCCATACATAAAAGTTTCTATCATTATTGAGCCCCTTGTAATTGGGCCTTATATTTCTCTTGGCTCTTGTATGTCAAATCTTCTGTTAAGTTCAGGGTTTTTTTAAGCGAATCCTGGAAGTCTAATGTCCTTTTTTTTCATTCAGAATTATACTTAGCTTTGCTGGGTAGGATATTTTCAGCCAGAGGCCCACCTCTTTTGCTTTTCAGTAGTATTTCAAGACCTGCGATCGTTTAGTGTCACTAACCCTAGGTCTTATGTGATTCTAACTGTGGTACCATCATATGTAAATTGTTTTTTCTTCTTCCTCATAATATTTTGTCCTCCATTTAGGAGTTTAGGAATTGAGCTATAATATTTCTGTGAGTTTTCCACATAGAGTCTCTTTCAGGTGGTGATGGGTGGATTTTTTTTTTTCTATTTCTACTTTCCCCTCTTGTTCTAATGCTTCAGGGTAAGTTTCTTTAATTATTTCTTGTATTATTTGATCGATTATTTTTTTTTTTTTGCTTCTTGGAGGGCAGTTGGGGTTAAGTGACTAGCTCAAAGTCATACGGCTTATGTGTCAAGCATCTGAGGTCGCATTTGAACTCAGGTCCTCCTGACTCCAGGGACAGTGCTCTATTCACTGTACCACCTAGCCACCCCAAAATTCTTTTCTTTTTTTGATCAGAACTTTCAGTTAGTTCAATTATTCTTATGTTTTTTCTTCTTGATTTCTCTAGACCTGTTGTTTTTCTATTCTTTCTCCTTTGTGCATTTTTTGGGTAATAATTTAGTTTTTATAATCACCGCTATCTAGTCCTGGGAAATGGGGGATGGTTCCTCTGGCCTCTGATTCTCTTCAGTTCTCCCCTCTGACCTTGAACTCAAACCAAGATCTCCAGCCTCTGGTAAGTGTCTACAACCAGCTACATCCTGCTCCACTGCTTCTACATTCACTGGACATGTCCTAGTTCCTTCTAACTACCCCGCTTCTGGCTGCTCCCTGCAATACAGCTGGGTCTGGTGTTCCTTGTTAGCAGAGGTTCCCTAGATCTTCTCCAAGTCTGATGCCCAACTCCCCTCACTGTCCCTGGGGTAAAAGTTCCTATGGCTAGGGCCTAGACCGCCTCTCAACCCAGCTAACCTCAGAAGCTTGCTGCTGGTTGGACCCTAGCCTAGAGGTGCTTACTATTCACCCGGAGTAAATCTCATCCTGGGGTTTTCAGGGATTTTTCTTCAGGTCTTCACAGATTATCCCAAGAGGGATAACGCCTGTTCTGCCCCTACTCTTATTTGTTTTCAGGGCTCTATGTCAGCCCAGAGGTGCTATTTTATCTCTTTTGTGGAGGAAAATCTTGAGAGTTTGAAATTTTCTAACCTACTCTACCATCTTCCCAGAATCCTCTCTGCCAATCCCTCTTCTTGCTATCTTCTTTGGTGTGGAGACTCCCACCACAGAACAACTCTACAGGCTTTAGTTTGATTTCACACTCAGAATGCTTCTTTGCCTACCTTCACCTCAGCTTCTAGTCCATTGTGCAACCCCAATATTAAGTCCTTATTTAGACAATGCCTGTTAACTAGATGGCATTGGTTGATTGTTCTCCTTTGTTCTCGAAGAGGACCAAAATGACATCACTAAGCTAAGGTCAAGTTTCAGTGTGTCTGACTGTAGCTGATCAGACCAATATAAGCTTTAAATGGTCTACCACAGGTCAGGCACAAATAGTTAATGTGAACATTTGGGGTGGATTGTATAAATTTACACATCTTGTGTTTCCTTTGAGCTATTTCAATTCTGCTTTGCTCACAGAGCACATCACCTTCTCTGATGTGGGCATGCCATGCTCAGCGATCCCATGTCAGTGTCTCCTATGTCACACAATCAATTCCAAAGTTCTTGAGAGAGACCTTGAGAGTGTCCTTGTATCATTTCTTCTGATCACCTTGTGAACACGCCCTGTGAGAGTTCTCCATAAAACAGTCTTTTAGGCAAGCATACATTTTGTATTCAAACACTGTGGCCAGTCATCCCCTCTACTTACACATACTGCTCAGGTCATATTTATCACTATGAGTTTTATTTGTGCTTGGCCAAAGAGGCCACCTTGTATTTTCTTCAACTGGAAGCAACCAGTAGGAGTTTCCACTCAGCCTCAAACCAAGCAAGTTCCTGGGACATTTTTCTGCTGTGATTTTTGTAGATTTTGTCAATGAGAATCTTACCTAGTCATCAGTAGAGACATAATTCATTGTAGGAAACATCATTAACCTACTATGGATCTTCCATGGGTAGTCAGCAGCAATGAGGAGTGAAAGACAGTAGAAAAAGAAGATTGTAATCAGAGATTCAAGGTATATATTGAACTTTTCAGACTATCACTGATGAAGTGGGAATTCAAGGATAATATAACCATCAATTTTCCATTATAAATTATTTTTTTCTTCTAAAGGAAATATTAGCTCTGAAAGATCTTAAAGAAACTACTAAAAGTAAATAAAAATGATCGATCTGTCTATTAACATGTATTGTGTTAATGAGGCATTGTGCCCCAAACATTTTGTCAGGCACTGCATCCAGACAGGATATTTCCTATTCTGCCTACTTTTTGATGATGTCATTTCTCTTCTAAATTATTTTTATTCTCAGTTCATGTCTAAAATGCTGGAGAAAACATTTTTCCCCTTCATCCATTAAGACTGTATCTCTGAATAATCACCAAATGGTCCAGTCCAGTTATTTAAATCAATTAGACTTCTGAGTTGTAGAACGACTGAGTGATCTATCAATCAATCCCTTAGAGACTGACCTGCTAGCAGTCAAAATTTAAGTCAGTCTTACTCATGAAGGCATGGTCTTAGGATCTTTGCAAATGAAAACAATTATATGCCATCAGTTTACCTTTATAAAGACTTCCTTATCCAATTTAGGTTATTGGGCTATTTCTTATGTTCCATGATTCTCTTATATATATTCTTTAGTATAGGTAAAGGCACCTAATTTCGGCGTCAGGTATGGTTACTGTACCCCTTACCTTGGGCTTTTTGATGGAAGTTTTGTTTTGTAACAAGAGAGGGAAAAAAGTGTGGAGAATGAGCTAGTATAGAACCAATGTTAGGAAGGAGAATGTGGCAACTGCTTCCTGATACATGTAATATAGAACCTTTATCTTCCCTCCTCCCCAAGGAGCGGTGTCTCCTTTCCTATAGCCTCAGTACACAGGAATGAAATGAGGGCATAGAGAATTCTGGCTAGGCCTTGGCCTGAAGATTGAAGCCTGGATCAACGTTCTTATCTAGATCTATGTTCTTATCTACTGGTAAGGGCCCCTACAGCAATATGTCTATCTCTTGGAAGGAAATATGTTTCACTATTGTTTGGCAATTTTTTGCATGTATGCAATAAATTGTTTGCCATAATGAGCATTTTAAGATATATTTATATTACAAATTTTCCTGCCTTCAACTTTTAGAGCCATAAGGAACTTTCTATTTATAGCCATCTAGTCTAGTGGCCTCATTTTACTGATGAGGAAACCCAGGCACCCAAGAGGTGAGATGGCTTGGCCAGTATTACATAAGTAGTCAGTAGTTTAAACAGACTTCAAACCCAGTTCCTCTGCCTCCAAATCCAGTGATTTACCCAAGGTCACGTAGTGAATTAGTGGGAATTGTTTTCAACAAATGCAAGGAAAAAAAATGCCAGCTCTGAAAATACCTTAAGGGAGTAGGAATTTAATTTTTCAGTGACCCCCCCATTTGAATTTTGACTTCTATGAAACATATGTAATTTTATTTTTTTAATTAACTAGAATCTGTTTTTCTCTCTCCTATCCCCCAATCCCATTGAAAAAGAATGTCCATATTTTCTTGCCCTTTCTCCCTGAGACCAACAGCATGCATTTGTGAACTATGCCCACACTTTCTGCAGCAACCTGGTGTTTCAAGTGGGAATTAAATGCTCCAGGAGTACAGATAAGGGTTATTGGAGCCTGAGTAGAAAAAGTCAAAAGAAAAGAGCAAACTAACTGGTCCGTTTGACAACGAACCCAAATTCTTGACTTTTGAGTCCCCCCAAGGCTATAATCAATTAAATGTTTCATTCTGTTTGATATAAAACTGTGATAGAATTTTGCATTGCCTTTTCAACCTGCTGTTTGCAGGGATGACATTTTGACACTATGATTGCTTATTCTCCTGGGAGATGTTGGCTTTTTTTTTTTTTTACAGTTTCAGCAGCTGCTGGATAAATGTAGTGGAAATGCTTCTCACTTCTCACTTGCTGAATTGAGTCTCAGCAATTCATTACTGTGACTCCTTACTGTTGCGGGGGGGGGGGGGGGAATTCTTCATTTTATTTTACTGTATGTTATGAATTTCACTTCTAAGTAGAGGAAAGAAGAACTCAGTCAAGACAAATATTACAAACCAAGAAGTCAAGTCGTTTGGTTGTATAAACCAGAGGATTTCAAGTAGACATTATCTCAACTGGGGGCTCATCTGGCATGTCTATGAACTATAGGACTAGAATAGGGGGCTTGACTGACTTTCTAACAACCCTGAGTACTTATCTCAAAATACTTCTGCATTTTGGGGGTTGCAAGACGACTAAAGGGGAAATTTAACATTTTTTTTTAACAGTTTTAGTGTTTGATTAAATTTTTAAAGTTAATTTTTTATTAGAGGAGGACTTATTTTGTTTTTGTTTTACTGCTTGGGTCCTAGGCTTTCTGCACCCCCAGTTGCCAAGTTTAACCAAACACTTGGCAAGCACTAAGGTAGTTGTGAGCCTAGAGGTACACTGTACATATATGTGATAAGATCACCTAGTTACATGAGGACTGGGCTCTCACAAAGTACTGCTGATGTGGAAATCCCATTAACATCAACTTTACCAATTAGACATTAAGACACATTTCAAATTTAAAAGGATAGAAAATACTTCTCTTCTTCATTTACCAAGTTAGGAATTCAGGAAAGAGATGTATAGGCATTGGAATAATCTCAGACTACCATGTTATTTCTTCCTGTGTGTATATACATGTATACATACATGCATGTGCATATAAATATATGTATATATATGCATACATATATGTGCGTTTGTGTATATTTTGAATCCCAAAGGCCATTGGTATGGTACTCTCTCCTCATTGGTAGAGATAGATTTTATGAGATTTAAGGTTTTTTATGAGATTTAAGGTTTGTAAAACACTTTCATATGTTTTCTCATTTGACTTTTACAACAACTCTGTGAGATAGGTGCTATCATTAACCTCATTTTACAAATGAGGAAACTAAGGTTTAGAAAAGTAAAGTGAATTGTCCAGGGTCACATGGCTACTAAGTATCTGAGGCAGGATTTGAACTCAGGCTTTCCTGACTCCAAGTCCCATGCTCTTACCATTGCACAACCTCACTGTATACGTGTGCATGGTTATGCATAAATGCAGAGGTACACATACAAACATAGTCATACATACATGCTAGATAGATCAATTAATCAATCTTTTATTTCTCAAGGACATGCCAAAAATTGTCTCTCTGGCTCTTAAAAAGGGTAACCAAGCCTACACATTGCTACAGGAGGAGTTGTCCAATTTATAAAGTACTAGAGGGTATGCAGACAAGAGAAAGGAAGGAAGCAAGGGTGTGACTATAAAAGAGAAAAGGAGAAAGGGCCCCAGCTACCACTAGACAGGAACATAATATAACCTCACCCTTAGCCATATGTATGTAGCCCAGACTACTCTCCAGCTCTCCAGTTTCCCATTCCTTATCCATGTAACATATGTACATATCTGAATGCTGTCTAAATATATCAAGATACACTCTGTTCACATGTGACCTGAATAGACAAGATGTGGGATCTGGCCCACACTTGTGGAGAATTTGTGGCAGCCTACCTGAGAGGCGGGTTGAATGAAGATCTTGAACTTCCATGGCTGGGCAATCTCTCCTCCAGTTTTCAAGCAGGGCATTGGTCTAGAATCATATCTATCTAGCACACCTCAAATATTGGTAGTCTAGAGAGTATATTAAGAGGTTCAGAATCAAAAATACATTCCTTACTTGTTCCTTGAAGAAGGACGGACCTTACTTACACTCATCAGCTCAGCCCCTTCCCACTGGTAATGAAATATTCATAATGTGAAAAATCATCACTGAGCTAGCAAATCTCATCATCAAATAATTCAACAGATTGAGAAAGTAATACAGATTAGAATATACCAAAGAACACACAAAAGTAAAAATGCTCTTCAGTTAAAAGTGAGATAATATCAAATCAAATCCAACCAGGAGAGAGAATGATCTGGTCAAAAGGGTGTGTCTAGGGATGTAGACAGTAGAAGTCAAGAAAGTGGGTGGTGATTGGCTTCTACTCTAGGTCTGTAGTCCCAAGGCACTTGTCCACTATTAAAAAGTCCATACACCTCACCTCTCTCTTGACCCTTCTCTCTCAAAATATTCATCAAACTAACTGAAGAAAGTCCCTTCTCCATTCATGCAGTATCTCATGGTTCAGCATTCTTTCAGTCATCAGGAGTTATATCACCTTATATGTTTGCAGCGTAGCACTGTTAGGGCACTGTGACCCACCAAGCAGGTGGAGATGTTGCATTCGTTAAAAGCCAGTAAAGTTCCTATCAAAGTATTAAACTCACACAACTTGGCCTATAAATGCATAAGAGCTGAGAAACTCAGAAATTAGAGGAATTACAGAGACGTGAGCTTGGTTTCCTTGAGAAGGGTATATCTGTCAGATTCCTACTCAGAAGCATGTGGTCCTAGAAGAAGAAGTATGTGGCCACAGAGAGGCCAATAAATAGAAGAGTCTTGGTGGAGCTCCTGGATACTCGGAGAAATTCTAGGACAGAGCATTCAAGAAACATAAAAGTCCCTGAACAACACTATGAACTTAGCCCATGAAAAGGAGTTTCCAAATTAATCAGGCATCGGAGTCAAAGGGCATCCCCACATAGAGCTATAGATGGAGAGGTGCAAACCTGGGCTTCACTGAAACTATGAATTATGTGATTTATGTAGATGAAGGAATGGAGTGGAAAGGGATTGGCCTCTCTAGCAGTCCCAATGCTATCCCCAAATAATGCTACAAATTTACAACCTTGGAGAAATGAGGTTTATTAGAAGAGAGGGAAATATAGCAATCCTGGCTATTTCTAGGCTTAGAGATGAATCCACACTGTTTTACATTTTCTTTCAGCTGAAATAAAGTCTGTCCTATATTCAGTGGACTACTAACCTGGACACTTACATAGGAGCTAATCTCCCTTTTCCTTTTTGTGGAGACCTAGGCATGAACTATATTCCAATGTTCCCTGAGAGGATCACAAGCAAAAGAAGTACCTAAGATTAAATTTAGGTTCTGTAAGCCCAAAGCTGTGGTTCTAGGCTATGGGTTATATAATAATAGTATATCGTTTCTTAACATTGTTTGAAAAAGTGATTTGCTAGAAAAGGTGCCTTTAGCCATCATTTCAAAGCATTTTAAACCCCTTAAAGATTGACTCAGTTTCTAGCATCCTTTCTCAAAATAATGATGTTTAACTAGGATAAAGTATGCCAGAGGCTTTAGAAAATAAATCAAATCATAGAATTATATTATCTTTGTCAAGTTTTGCTTCTCCCTTGAATTTTACCTTTAAGTGGTTAAAAAGGGTTGAGCCTGAAAAATTAGAAGCTCATGCAGAAGCCTAGGAATTGGTATCATCAAACTCTCATGTGCTTCTGCCTCCTGGTAATGAAGTATTCAGTAATGAATTCCAGATCCTGCCAGTTGCACGCAAAGACAGAGGTCCCCACAAGGGAAGACTGCCAATCTACCTTTGCACCGATTATCCCCATGTCTGCAATATACTCCCTCCTCTTTTCCACCCCACAGGGTTTCTCTTCCTATAGAACACAATTCAGATGCCATCTTCTACATAAAGTCCTTCCTCATTCTCTCAACTGCTAGTACTCTCCTCATATTGCCTTGAAGTTAACTTGTATACATGTATGTGTATTCATACAAATACATACAATTGTAAGAATGTATATATATATATATATGTATATGTATGCATTCACATGCATGCCTCTCTGTGTGTATATGTGTATGTAGAACATGGCCCCTCCCCAGGATTCACTAACCTCACACTGTCACTGGCAGTTTGGGTCCCCCAGAGGGGTGGCTGTTACTATTCCTAGTTTCTAGAGATAACCCTGTGTTTACTAACTCTTTCCAGGGCTGACTCTTTCCAGGGCACATTGTCTCCACTGATCTGATGGCTCTCTTGGGCCTGTTCTTCTTAAGATGCAGTGTCTTAGCTGGACAAGAAAATCTGCTGCTGGACAGAGTGGAGCAGGTCATTCATTGGCTATGCTAGATACCTTAACACATTTAGCTCCTGCTATTTGTGCCAAGCAGATGATTCAGTCTCTTCTCAGGGTCTGGCATCTCTTCTGAGCAAATTGATCAAATCGTTTCCTGGGTCCACTTTTCCATGGGCATTTGTGATCTTTCTTCTACCTTCAGCCAGTGGCTGGGCTGGAAACATCATGCTTTCTTTAGGTGAAGAGCCACTGAGCTCCTTCAGCTAAGGCAACTAATCCCTAACTTTATAAGGAGTTCCTCCTCACTCCAATATCCCTTCCTTCCATGAGTCACAGTTATTTTCACCTGCTAGTCTTTTAGGAATCTTATGTAAATAAGTGAATGAGGACAAAAATATGAATGAAATCTATACCCTTGGAGGGATATTCATCTCTGACTGACTTCTTCCTATGCAGTTAAGATACACCATTTTTAGGGTGGGGAATGTCAGTCTAAAGGACTTCCCTTCTTTTTTTCTGTCTTCTAGCCTTGGTTTACTTTTGGTTTTTCTTGGAAGCACTATTGAACCATAATCCCACAGGAAACTAACTACATTTAGTATAGTTTTTCAAACCTGTGTAAGATGTAGTATTCTGATCAGTTTTTCTGTATAATCTCCTTTTCCTTCATCCATTGTTAAAGTACCTTACTCATGACCTCTCTGAAATCCACATGCAACAGGGCAAGACTTGCAAGAAATAACAAAGAGCAAAATGAGCAGAACCAAAAGAACACTGTATACAGTAATGGCAAAATTGTTTTAAGAATGACTTTGAGAAAATAAGTCATTTGACTACCCAAATTAATTACAAAGGACATATGAAGAAAGACACTCTCTGCATTCAGGGCTATTTCAAAGTCTGTTTGCTCTATCAATTGCACCAATACTTGAACAAAAGTTAAACTAAATGGCATTGCCATTAGATTTAGTTATTATATCATATTATAGTTAGTTATATTAGATTTAGTGATGAGGGCACTGGAGTAGGTTATTATTTTGTTGATAAGTCATTTTTTCAGCTGTATCCAACTCTTCATGACACTCTTTGGGGTTTTCTTAGCAAAGATACTGGTGTGGTTTCCCATTTTCTTCTCTAGCTCATTTTTATTGATTGAGAAACTGAGGTAAACAGAGTTATGTGATTTACTCAGGGTCACACAGCCAGTAAGTGTTTAAGGCCATTTGAACTCATGAAAAGGAGTCTTCCTGACTCCAGGCCTGGCACCCTATCCACTGTGCCACCTAGTTGCCCACTAGAGTGAGATGGGAGTCCAAAAGAAGAAAGAAATGTCTTTGTGTTCTGAGATGCTAATAAAAGTCCAGCTGTAAATGATCAGTCCTTTCATATTTGTCTTTTGGAAATATGATGACTATATTCAATCATGTGAAAGGCCCTGACACAGAAGAGGGCTTAGATTTGTTCCCCAGTGGGCGCAACTAGGAGCAAAGGACAGAAGTTGGGAAGAGATAAATTTAGCCTTTATGTAAATAAAAATATCCAAAAGTGAAATAGGAAGTTCTCTCCATATCAAGTTGTCAAACTAAGTCTAAATGAATGATGCTCTTCAGGAAAAGTTGTAGAAGTGTAGCTTGTTCATCTTTGGGTTGAATCTGATGGCTTCTGAAGATGCCTATGAAGATGCCTGACTCTAAGATGAGGTGATATAGGATTAGATGATAGTTCTACAGTAAAGCTCTGAATTTTAGATGTCTCACTTATATTACTTAAATTTTCCCTTGCCTCCTTACTCCTCAAAAATACTGTAAGTTGTTTGACTAAGATGTTAGAGTTTTTCAGTGTGTCTCAATCTGGTGCTGTAATACCTATTAAAAAGAAGGCATTTTACCTTTGTAGCACTTTGTTCTTTGGAGACTCTGGAAAGGATAATATACATGCTATGCAAATAAATTTGGAGCTTCAAATAAATGTAGATTAAATACCAATCAAGAAAAATATAACGGGAAAATTATTGAACATTATTATATAAAAATTTTTTTCTTTAAATTAAAAATAAGTAAATAATGACTTAAAACTGGACACTGTATTAATATAATGATAAAATTTGGTCCCAAGGAAGACTTATGATACTGTACCTGTCTTCTTTTGTAGAGGTGGGGAACACCACATATGTAATGTTAGATTTTGAGTTGATATGTTGATTAGTTCTATTAAACTGACTTTTTTTTTTTACCCAAAGCTTTCCTTTTTCTTTTTTTTAATAAGGGATGGTTCTCTGAGTTGGGAAGGGGGATGTACACTGGGAAATAAGGTACATGTAGAAACAACATATCAATACACATTAAAATAAAATAATAATAGTTGGCATTTGCACAGATCTTTATGATTGCTAAGGACTTTGTGTACAATAGCTTATTTGATCTTCAAAAGAGATCATGTGACATAGAGCAGATAATTACATTATACAGGACATCCCAAAAGTCTTAGTGCCATTTTAAAAAGCTATTAAAGTTTAAAAATGTGCTATGACTTTGAAGGAACCCAATACAGATAAGAAAATGAAACTTCAGAGGACTGAAGTAACCTGCACAAAGTAACCTCCCACAGCTACTAAGTGGCAGATTTGGGACTCCATCCCAAGCATTCTAATGCTGAAACCAGTATTATTCCCATTATACTGCACTACCCTCTCCTCCATCCTCCCACACCTCTCCAGAACTTTTGATTCACCTAGTCATTTAAAGGCTGAAGCAAATTATAAAATATTTTTTCAAATGGATTGCATCTAAGGCAGTGTGGCAAGGTAGAAAGAGGAATGAATGAAAAAAAAAGATAAAAGAAAAAAAAATTTTTTTTAAAAAGAAAGAGCAATGAATGACTCGAGTCAGAACCTGGATTCAAATCCCACCTCTAACAATTCATACCTCTGTGACATTGAGTAAGTCGCTTAACCTTCCTGAGCCTCAATTTTTTCACCTGTAAAAGGAAGAGATTAGACTAGATGAGCTCTGAGGTTCCTTCCATCTCTACATCTGTGATCCTAGGAGTTACACAAAGAATTAAACCCTAGGCTCAGACCACTTCAAATTGCACACATATATAACATAATCCTCTGAGAACCAGGAGTTAGACAAGGTCTTCTCACCTTGGTTACCTATAAGTGACCTCAGGAAGAAACCATGTTAAATAGAGGGTTACACCAGTATCTCCCCAAGAGAGCCCATAAGCATTATTCTCTGTTTCAGACTTCCCTCTCTTTAAAACACAAATCTACATAACATAAATTTGTTTCTTGTTGTATGTATGATAACAAAGAGAAGTTATCAATAGGGTTATTGAGAGGAAGTTTTTTGTTGTTGTTATTTTTTCCCTTTTTAAAAAAATTTTCATTGACTTGTTTATTTACTTTTAGTTTACAAGATTCAGTTACACAATCCCTTGAGTTTCAAATTTTCTCACCTCCCTTACCCCGCCCCATGGTTGCATGTAATCAAGTATAGGATCTGCAAATACTTTCACATTGTACAATAGTCTGGTTGTATAGAAGGGTTGTAACCAGTGGAGTGAACAATGGGAAAAAAGAAAGAAAACCAAACAAGAAAAAGAATGGTAGCATGTAGATTGCTTCAGTCTCCATTTAAACTGTGGTCTTTCTAGATCTTTCTCTGAATGTAGATATCTCGAGAGGAAGTTTAAATGTTTCATTTCTGGCTTAATCTTTTTTTGTCATTTATGACATTTCGTGTATTTCAATATTTTGTATTTTTCTTAGGTCTAGTTAAGAATCCAACTCGGCGGGTGGGGCAGAACAAAGATGACAGAAAAAGGCATGGACTCAGCTGAGTTCTCCCCAAATCCATCCAAATATCTTAAAATAATTACTCTAGGGAAAGCTAGGTGGCACAGTGAATAGAGCATAAGTCCTGGAGTCAGGAGGACCTGAATTCAAATCCAGACTGAGACACTTGACATTTACTAGCTGTGTGACTTTTGGCAAGTCACTTAACCCCAATTGCCTTGCCTTATCCCCTCCAAAAAAAAATAATGACTCTAAACAAAATCTAGAGTAGCAGGATCCACAAAAAGACAGAGTGAAACAAATTTCCAGCCCAAGACAATTTAGAAGGTTGGCAAGAAGGTCTGTTGCACTAGGGGGAAAGGAGTGAAGTCCAGTGCAGGCTGTGCCAGTGCAGACTGGGGTCCCAAGAAACCAGGAGCAGGCCTTAGGGTGACTGAATCAGTGGCGGCAGCAGCTATTTCCAGACCTCTCAGCTCATAGACAGTAAGGGGATTGAACAATGGTTCAGAAGAAAATTTACAGGGGTCCCTTTGCTAGCACCAAGGGCAAGACTCTGTTGCATTGCCTATACTTGGATCTGGGTCACAGTCCTGGGTCTTAGTCCCAGTGCAAGGAGAAGCACTAGCACAACAAAGCTTGTGGCCACAGGGGAGCAGGAACCTTGGTCATAGTTCCAAGGTTGAAAAGACTGCTTAGGGTCACTCACAAACCAGTGCACAGTACCAGAGAGTAACAAACATATCTTACCATAGATCATACAACCTTGGAAGAACCAAAAACTTACAGGTCCCCAGAATTACCTCTGAAAGCAGCTGCACAAAAAACCTGAAGCTTAGGACAGTGCCCCCTGCACTTTGGAAGCAGAGCCCCACTTTAGCACAGGATTAAAAGTCAAGAAATACACAAGAAAAGGAGCAAACAACAGAAAAATAATTCTGACCATAGAAGTTACTATGGTGACAAGAAAGATCAAAACACAAACTCAGAAGAAGACAACAAAGTCAAATTTACTGCATCCAAAGCCTCCAAGAAAAATATGAATTGGCCTCAAACCATGGAAGAGCTCAAAAATGATTTTAAAAATCAAGGAAGAGAGGTAGAGGAAAAAGTAGGAAGAGAAATGAGAGCAATGCAAGAAAATCATAAAAAAAAGAATCAACAGCTTGGTAAAGAAGATACACATACACACACACACACACACACACACAAAACCACTAAAGAAAATAACACCTTAAAAACAGAATAGGCCAGATGGTAAAAGAGGCACAAAAATCCAATTAAGAGAAGAATGCCTTGAAAAGCAGAATTGACCCAATGGAAAAAGATACACAAAAATTCACCAAAGAGAGCTCCTTAAAAAGTAGAACTTGCCAAATGGAAAAGGAAGTACAAAAGTTCACTGAAAAAAATAATTCCTTAAAAGTTAGAACTGGGCAAGTAGAAGCTAATAACTTTATAAGACATCAAGAAACAATTTAAAAAATCAAAAGAATGAGAAAAAAGTAGAAGAAAATGTAAAGTATCTCACTGGAAAACCAACTGAGCTGCTGAGCTGAAAAAATAAATCCAAGAGAAATCATTTAAGAATTATTGGACTACCTGAAAATCATGATCAGATAAAGAGCCTAGACATCATCTTTCAAGAAATTATCAAGGAAAACTGCCCTGATCTTCTAGAACCAGAGGGCAAAATAGAAGTTAAAAGAATCTACCAATAACCTCCTGAAAGAGATCCCAAAATGTAAACTCCTAGGAAATTCCAGACCTCCCAGATCAAGAAGAAAATACTGCAAGAAGTCAAAAGAAAACAATTCAAATATCATGGAACCACAGTTAGGATAAACACAATTTAATAGCTTCTATATTAAAGCATCAGAAGGCTTAGAGTATGATATCCTGAAGGGCAAAAGAGCTAGGATTACAACCAAAAATCACCTACCCAGAAAAACTATGTATAAACTTTGGGGGGTGGGGATGGAAAAAGAGGAAAGGAGGGAGGCCAAGGGAGGGGGAGGAGGGAAAGAGAAAGAAAGAGAAAGATAGAGTTGCTTCATAATACTAGATTCTGAAAATTATGACAGAATTATAATGCAAAAAAATGCAGACAGAAGAAAATCAAATATGGAAAAATGAAATAAAATTGGAAAAATACATGAGAATGAGTACAAGTACTAGGGAGATGGGCTAATGGGTAACTTAAGCTTCAGAATTCTTAGCTTAAATGAGCCAAGTTGAACTGATGTCTGCACTAAGTCCTACATTAGTATGATAATTTTCTGGAATCTTCTGGGAGTAGAGGGACCACTAGATTGCCTAAAAAGGAATAAATCTATCTAGGTTGAAAATGGAACAGGTCAAAGCTTCCATGATAATCAGTAATGAGATTTGGTCCATAAGGGCATAGTTACTATATTTGTCTTTCCTCTCCCTCATTCTTTCAGTAAATAAGTAAATCTCTTGTATCTGGTTGAGCTTAATGATTTTTTTTTCTTGAGTTCTAGATTCTTTCTTTATTCCTTTGTAATTTTCACTTCTTTGATTGTATTTCTGAGCCAATCTAAAGTTTTTACAGTTTACTTCATTGATGTTTCTGAGGACATTGTTGAATTTTTAAATCTTTTATTTCTTCAAAGGATATTGACTACTTTGTTTCTTTGAAAAGTACTTGTCTATTGAAATGGCTTTACCTATTTGTTCAATTCTCTTCTCTCACATTTTATCTCCTTTACAAGCCAATTTTGCTTATGTGGAAGGGTGGGGCAAGGTGTGGGGATAGGGGGTGTCCTTAAAGTTAAAGTGCTCCTTACTCCCAAAATTTGTTTTCTTTTCTTTCTCTAGTACAAACAATTTTGTGCCCCACATGCAGCCTCTGTAACCAACTCTTTATTCTTTCAGATCACCATGACTATAAAACTCCTCCCCTCTGAGAGTGGGCACAGGCAAGATATGGAGTCCAAGTAAAAGAAAAGAATCCAACCTCTGCTACATAGTACTGTTAACCTGAAAATTTGGTTAAAGGAAGCAAACAGACTAGGTGATATGTAAAGTCATATTGTTTATTCCCTGAAGGTGAGAGGAAATTAGCAAGCTTGTACACACAAGGAGCCAAAACCTAAGTTCTGATGGCCTGAACAAAAGAATGAAGTTTAAATACATTTTAAAAGAATCCCAACTCAGGGTCACATTTATGATTACAAGAAAGGAATTTTCTTAATAATATAAGAGAACTGATAAGGTGTCAATTGAATTTGCAACCTAGAACATGTGTTTTCTTCATCATTAACATGTCATAATATAGTATATGTCCATAAAGTATTAAGATAAGAAAAGTTATATTATTCAAGATAGTGTCTCCAATTCAAGGTCTCCTCCTTGACAGAAGAAAGAATGCTCTTACATCAGCCCCATCTGGGGGTGTTGATATAGGAAGAGTTATTCTCTGAGTTTACTCAGAGAACAAAGAAGCTGTTGGGTCCAAACTCTTCTTCTGGTTGATTAGTTCAGGCACTGGCCCTTATTCAAATTGATATTAAATGATTGTCAGTACTTATGTGACCTTGAACATTATCTAAATTATTTTTTGCCTCAGTTTTCTTATCTTTAAAATAAAGTAGTAGGCTAACATGACCACTAAAGTCCCTTTCTTTCCCAATCTATGATTCAAAATATAACCAAAAAAATTAAAATTCATTAACTGGCACAAATGACCAAAAATTTAAGCCAGAAATAAAATATTAGAACTTCTTCACAGTAACCCTGTCAATAACTTTCCTTTGTTGTTACAAATGCAACAGGGAATAAACTTATGTGATGTTGACTTGTGTTTTAGAAAGAGGGGAATCTGAAACAGAGATTGGTAACTATGACTCTCTAATGGAGAGATACAAGTGTAACCCTCTATGACCTCAGTGCCATCTCCTTTGGTACTTGAACATGAAGGTAATCTGTCTTTGGTTGCCAAGATTCCATAATATCAAGTAAATATCCAATAAGATCAAGTAAAACTCATTTACACAGAGGAAAACCTCATTTTATGCCATGGATATCCAAGTTCCTAGGAACACAGATCTAGAGTTGGAAGGGTCTTTAGGACTCTTAAAGAGTTATGTACAAAGGGACATTAGAGTCTTTGTGGATTTCAACAAAGTATTTTGCTACTTAAAAAAATCTCAACCATGAATCCTTTATTAAGAAAAATATACTTCTGTAAAAAGAATAAACACTATCTGGTATGTCTTTTATATATAAGAAACCCATGAATGAATCTTCATCTATCAAACTCCTTAAATCACAATGTAATGGTGTTTCTGGCTCTAACCTCTAATTTTGATGCATCTTCACATTACCATCAGTACTTTATTGAATTAAATCTTGTATAACAGCACTTTGACAGTTACCAAGTATGACGTATTCTTAATAAGACCATTGTTATTGTTGTCAGTGTTCAATTGTCCTTTTTTCTAATCATTGAAAATATCTATTGTTTGATCACATTCAAATTTTATGGTAAGGCAAATATGAATGAGTACTTCTGTGGCAAGAAAGTTTACAGAAATCACTTTTCTTTTTTTTATTTTAGAACTCACTTTTTTTTTTTTTTTTTTACAAAAAAAGTAACATTTATCCTGTTGTTTATTTCTTCTTCCCCTATGGTGACTGGATATCTGACAAAGCACTATTCATATGAGTTATTTGAGACCATCAGTATATAAACTCTCATTGTCTCCAGTAACAGATGTCATTGAGTAGAAGAAATTGACATCTGATTAGGTAGTTAGGTAGTATAGTGGAAAGAGCACCAGACTTGGATTCAGGAAGACTCATCTTCATGAGTTCAAATCCAGCCTTATTATCTGTGTGACCCTGGGCAAGCCATTTAACCCTGCTTGCCTCAGATTCTTATCTGTAAAATTATCTAGAGAAGTCAAATAGGATCATGGAGAATCTGACACAATGGAAAAAAATTACTCAACCACAAAATATGAAATCTGAGAGTTCTCTCCAAGACCAAAGAAAGTACATTTCCTATTTCCTACAAGAAGGGTTTAGGTTAGACAATACTGTGAATTATATGAATTTGGGATTTTTGAGATGCTCAACTATCTGCTAAAGACTAATCATGGAGATTCTTTTTTTTCTGGTTGCAATATTATCTCTTAGGGTCCCTTACTTTTTTCCCCTTAGGTCTAGGCTCCCAGTCCTGACCTAAAAATGGTACTCATGATTTTGAGATTGCCTCTCATCTAACCCCTAAGAGGAATTAATGCATTCATTATAACCACTAAAGATGTTTTGTAAAGGTGTCTGTCTTATCAGAAAGATATGGTGACCAAATGAAAGGCATGTACAATGGTAGTTTTCTATAGACCAGGCAAGTCAGCTAAAGAACCACAGAAATCAGTACATTTGCCTTAAAACAATATTTTTGCTTAATCAAGAATGCTGGGACTGACACTTCAAAGTTCCTGAAATGTGCTATAACTGCACAATCCATCTCAGTAGAGAAGAACAATGAACAAATAAATGCATGAATCAGAGGCCTGTTTATACTTCTATTTGGGTCATTTTTTTTCATTGAATGACTTTCAAGGTGATTAAAAGTCTTAGAAAATGAGTGTTCACTGAGCCTACATCTTTACTAAGCCTAGATCTCTGTTGTAAAAATGAAATATATACTTGCAGAGATTCAAACACTTTTTCATTTATTCATGTGCACTAATGGCTCTAATCATCATAGTTCATATTATTCAGAATTGGTTAACCTTGAAAACAGACATTCTCATCATATATTACCATGAATTTGTTCATTCCTTTTAGCTACTGGTATTAAGGCTCAGCTAAGGAATGCAGGGAGTGAAGCAATTTCTGTCACTAACCTACAAGAGGAGAGATAGCTTGACATAAAGGATGAAAGGCAGGAAGCCCTGAATTTAAGTTTCCCTCTCCCTATGACATACATACTTGCTAGTGGCATAATTCTAGAGAATTCATTTAACTCCCCAACGCCCCAGAAAAATATCAAAAATCATAAGTTTCAGAACAATGGCCAATATGTAGTGGTAGATGGAGTTTCTTCTTCAGGAGCTCTCTATGAGAATGAAAACACACATCCAAAAAGGGGGGGGGGGAAAGCACCCCTCTGCAAAAAACCTCTCTGAATTTGAATAACCAAACCAAAACTTGAAAAGTACAAAACACTAAACCGATGTAGTCCAACAGTCCATTAAGGTCCTCTTTTAATGAAAAGTTGGGGTTTGGGAAGTTGTTGTAATTGGGAAGGAACTTCTAACAGGTCTTATCAAAATGGAAAAGCATCAATTATAGATCTAGTGGCAAACTCTATTTCTGTCATCTAAGGAGCAGCCCCAATAAGTATGAGGAGACTCGTCATTGGTTTGACCTGATGTCATTTTCAGTCACAGAAGCAGTGGAAGACCATCTTCTATGTCATCAGGATTGCTATCTGCACCATTGCAGGGAATACTTACACCATCAAAATCATATTATCTTTATAGTCTATCCATAAATAAGCATTTATTAAGCATCTGGTGTTTATATATTAAAATCTAGAAGTTCAAGTGAAAGAAAATGCATTGCAGCAAATTCTAATCAACATCAGTAGCTATAAGTTTGGGAATAAAGAACTTGAAATGAAAATTTAGCAGGTATTACCAAAACTGCTTTTTAAAGGCAGACTAATACTATTTATGTTATTCAGTGGACTTGTATTTATCTCAAGAAAGAAATAATGAATGTAGTTCAATAAAAGGTTTGTTTCTTTCTATTATTAGAAGTTATATGTTTAGGCTGACTTACTGCTTTACTTGACCTCATGGTTCAGGTTAAAGCAAAAATCTAGGTTCAGGAGTTTCCAAGAAATTTGTACTCAGGAAGCTGATACAAACAGGAGCTTTATTATTATGAAGTACAGTAAACAGGCAAACAAAATATATGGCAATATTAATAGATAAAGGTTCATTTTCACAAATGCAAGAAATTCACCCAGTGAGAGAGGAAAGGAGATGTGTCAGGGAAGAAACACACTCAAAGTTGGGCTGCAGGTGGCAAAATTATGTACCCTAAGAATGAGCTTGAGATAAAGTAATAGGTGCCAGATGTGGGAGGGGTATCCCTAATAAGATCCAGTTGTGGTAGAGAAGTTGTGGGAATCGCTTATGGACACCAGGTTTAGGTGAGGTTCAGGCAGATGGAGTTTCTTTCTCAGGACAACAAATTGAGGTGAGGATCTAATGGTAACCCAGACAACTGAAGAGAAGACTGGCTTCGAGCCCTGTCAAAGTCAAGAATTTCATCTAGTCAGAAGCCGCAAGCCTTCTCTGCCTGACATTGCTTCACATAGATCTGAGTCCCAGCCGAAAGCTGTCCCATGACCTCCACTTAGGAACAAGCTTGTGAAAGGCAGAAGCATTCATTAAGCACCTACTGCACTGCTAAGCATTTTACAAATGAAATCTTGTGGTGTAGGCACTATTATTATGCCCATTTCACAGTTGAGGAAACTGAGGTGGAGGATCGTGTGACTTGTCCAGGGTCACACAGCTAATAAATATCTGAGCTTGCATCTGAACTCAGGTCTTCCTCACTCCAAGTCCAGCTCTCTATCCACTATACCACTTAGCTGCCTCTACTGCCTCCCTTTTAAGAGAGTTATTAAGCAGCAGTATGAACATTCAGTCAGATCTGCCCAAGCTCCAGTTTTTCCCTTGTGGTGTGCCCTTACCTCTTTCATTTGGAGCATGCTCAATAGGCATTCCTGTCAAGCAAATGGAACATGAGAATGCTTTATCTCCTCGGGCTTATGCACCAGAGATTGTTCTTATGTAGAATTAATAGAGGATGGAGCATAATGAAGGAGGAGGACACTCTTTCGAAGTACGTTGAATAACAGCTATTAATCAGTACCAGGCCAGTCAAACAGTACAACACTAATTCCAACTGTTTGCTGATTGATGACTCAGCTATCCAGTAGCATTTTCCTGTGTCCTATAATTGTTGGTCAAAATAACAAGCATTTATTAAGCTTTTACTGTGTGCAAACACTATGCTAAGTGCTTCTGTATAATGTCCAAGGCTTGATGATATAGAAATACCAGTCTTTATGTAAAGGAAACATTGCACCATAATGTATTAAATGCACATTTACTTAAATGTTGGATTTTCTTTATTTCAAGTGTCAATAAAAATTAAATAGTTTATGTCAATGCTGATATCAGGTCAAGGATGTGTTTAGAAATGAAAAATAATCAACATTTAGCTGAGTTTTAATTCTTAGCACAATGAAAGAAATTGGAATGTGACACAAGTCATCCTTTAATAATAGCTCCGAGCTGAACTGAAACAAAGTAATCACATTTCTATAGGAATTTTAGCGGGTATAACAGACAGTTTAATTAGAAACATCCCCATTTTTGAGAGAGCATGCAAGTTTTTCACTGAGAACTTTTGTAACTTTAGTTTGAATATATTTGAATAAATTCTCCTCATCTTGTAAATCATTTGCTTGGTGTTAAATTTACAATCATATGACCTTCAAAATATTTAATCTGGGCAAAACTTCTGTCAAAAGCAAAAGGATTTACTTTTCTTTGAAAATCCTTAGCATTCAGAAAATGACTTGTTCTTTGTAGCTTTCAAGTAGAATGAGTCCACACAGCATTTGAAAATAGGGCATGTAAACCTTAACATTGAGTTAAAACCATCCTTACCCAGGGGTCACTTATCCAAAAACTTCAAATATACAGAATATACTTCCCTTTTACTGGGGGTTGGAAAATCACTTATTCATTTCCTTATCATAGCCTTCTGCCGTTCAGGACAGATTGTTAACAGACTTCTTGATCTCTTGAGGATCATTTCTGCCTGTACAATTGAAGCAGCTTCAGAGGGATGAGGGAACTATTCCTTCTTTCACTCCACTCTCAACTCTCCCCTTGAGCACAAAACCCTGAGGGTCTTCTCCTCCCAGAATGATTCTTTTGTGAAGACAAACTAGGTCATCTTTTGTCTCATTTCTTACCTAGCCTTTAATTACTGAATGGGCATTGCCAGACAAACTGCTAACTGGGAAAGACCTTAGCTTTAAAAGGCCAAGGTCTCCCACTGCATCTAGGGCCATCTTCATCTTGACCTATGTCTTGCCCCTGGATTCTGATGACTCTGGAGGAGAGAGTGAGGCTGATGACTTCAAATAGCTCTGCCTCACTTAAAATCCATTCACTTGAAAGTCAAGATATTACCCTCCTTTGCTCCTCTTTGAGAATGAACGACAATCAAGTGGCTTGGCTTGGCTGTGTGGTGATGCCTCTGTGGTGGATATTAACCATTTAATCTTGATTAAGATATTGATCACTTAATCCCCTCTCTGGATTTCATATCAGTTTCCTTCCATGTCTAGGCTAAATTCTGACTTTCAGCCCCCTACATCCCACAGAACAAGGAGAGACACTTTTTTTTGTGGTTCTCACTTCTGCCCCCTTTTGACTACAAACAAAACTGTAATTTTAGTGACCTCTACCTTCCTAAGTCAGGTCTATGTACTTTTTAGCAACAGTGCACTTTTCACTAACTTTTCTCCTTGTTGTGGGCATTCAGTCCCTTGCTGTTTTCTTGAACTGACCCATCCATTATCATTTCTATTTTATCTCACTAAGGAAATTGTATTTTATTCTAGAGGCAATAGGAAATGTCTGAAGACTTTGAGTAGTGGGGTACTGTGGCAGTCAGGTCTGTGAATATTACTTTGGCAGACTGTAGAGGATAGACTGGAAAAGAGAACACTGAGTTAGGGAGATCAATTAGAAAGCTTTTGCAGTAGTTGTAAAAGTGAAAGATGATGATGTCTTGTAAAAGGATAGACTAGGCTACTCGTGCTTAGAGAAAGGATGTATAAGGAAATGCTAGGGTAAAATGAGCTGGAATGAAGAGTATGAGTGCTTATCTAAATGTTTTATTTCTCAGAGAGCTGAGCACTGTGCTCTGTACACAGTGAGCTCTTAACGAATGTTGAACATTAAAAGATCCATTCCCCAATAACAATGCAACCAACAAAACAACAATTTGCTTCCATCTATTGGATTTGCCCATGACAGTGTCCCTTCATCTCTTATCTGACAAATGTGCTGGTGGGCTTCCTGTTTGGTCCATACACAAAACATGCTGGGTTATATCACTGAAAATAAAGAATGTTTGTAGAATTGAAAATTTGGCAAATATATTCATGCAATTATAAACATATTAGTATCGATTCTGTTTCCTCCCAGTAAATGAGGCACATGTTTTTTTCAATATAACCTATAAAAAGTCCTACAGAGTGTGATTTGGATTACTTATTTCCATAGTCACATGACTCTTCTATTCTTGTTAGCAAAGCTGAAGAAAATGAAATAGACTACTATAAGAAGCCCAATTGGCAAATAAATAAATAAATAAATAAGACTCACAAGTGTTCCATGGAGACTTACTTGGGTAAGGGTTTTTGTTCATTTTTTTTATTTATTAAGATCCAAGAAAACTGGAAAATAATTCCCAGATATCCCAAATGCTTCTATATTACAAGGACAAACACACAAAATAGCTTAATAATAACTTGCCCTTAAAGTCAGCAAAGGGATTGACTCAAACATCTGGGATTTCCCAATGGAGCTGTGTTTAAGGATTGAGTGTGATTGCAGTGGGCACATCTTTATTCATTAGCAGGGACCACATCTCACCCCTGGGTAGCTCTCTGGGACCAAATTTATTTGTTTATCTATTTATCTGGTGCTATCTAAGTGCTCACACAATCTAATTAGCCTAATTTCACTACCCAATTCAGCAGGAGGAGGACATAAAGCCTCCTCATCTCCCTCTCCATTGGAGCCTTTTATTGACTCAATAGTGCTGATTTAGTGAGCCTTTTCAGAGAAAGAATTTTCCTGGCCCTGTGTGACAGGTTTGGGCAAAGTTAGCCTTGAATCTCTGCTATAAATACTTAAATATGAAGAATATTTCTTATTCCTATGAAGCAGCTGAAGAGTTCTAATCTGGTCATTTATCAGAGTATAAGAGCTTGATGTTGGGGTAAGGGAGATTGGCATAATTTCTTCCCATTAAAAGACTTTTTTACTTTTGAAAGGAAGAAGAGGGACAGGAAGAAGAAAGAAAAGAAAAAAAGAGGTGAAAAGATGAAAAGAGAAAGAGAGATGTTTTGAAACAGTATATAATTACTAAGATGTGGGAGAGAGAAATTGAAACCATCAAAAGGACATGAGCATCCTCTCCTCTCACTTCTCTCTACAGCTTCTGTCTAGACATGTAAGGGTTGGAGTTCATGAATTTTTTGGGAAGGAGGGGAAAGAGAGCCAGAGGGGGTGGGGGGGAGAGAGAGAGGGAGGGAGGGAGAGAAATTTTTTTCTTATTCCCAAAGTCTTTCAGACTTTGATTCTTGTTCACAAAGGATCACAGCTTTACAGATACCTTAGAAGAGGACCCTAGAGAAAGTCTAACTCCCTCATTTTACAGATGAAGAGACTAAGGTTCAAAGATTTTTAGTGATTTGTCCAATCATCCAGCCAAGTGTCTGAGGCAGGATTTGAATTCAGCACTTCCCAATGCCAAGTCAAACACTCCAGTCACCATGTCACCTAGCTGCTCTCATATCAATTTGGCTAGTCCTTTCATTTTTAATTTTGGATTATCTCTCATCAATCCTTTTTCTTTCCTTATCCACTGCCATTATCCTTGTTGCCTGCTTATCATCTCCCATCTAGATTATTGCAATCACTTCCTAACTAGGTTCCCTGTCAATAGTCTCTCCTCATTCAAATCCATCCTATTTCTAGCTGAAATATCATTTATTTAATCACCATCAGATTTATCTAGCTGAGATAGTATTTTTATTACATCACCTTCTGCTCAAGATCTTATTTTAAACTCTATTACCTAAGGGGCAAAAAAATATCTAAATTTTGCATTCTGGTTTTTGAGGCCCTTTATTATCTGGAACCACAATATCCAGTCTTAATTCCCTATATTCCCCAATACAAATTCTCCACTTCAACCAATAAAGTCTGCTTGCTCTTAGATAAACACAACAGGTTTGTTCCCATCTCTGCACCTTTACTCATGCTGCTCTCAATCCCATAATGCCTTCATTCTTTCTCTTTATTTAACTCTTGTTCAAGCCCCAACTCATTCATGAACCTTTCCCCCCACTATTCTAGGCCATATGGATCTACTCCTTCTGCAAACTCTGATTGTACTTATTGTCTCGACCACTTATTCTGACCCTTAATTGATATGTTGCCTTAGGTTGATCTCTAACTGCTACATGTAAGAACATCTTGCCTTCCCTCCCAGACTAACACTTTCTTAAATTTAGAGACTGATTTTTCTGTTTCCATACATCTTCCATAGCAATCTACTGGGTATATAGTAAGTGCTAAATTATCTTAGTTTGAGGCTCAATTTTTCCTTTAGACTCTTCTGTCCCAATGGAATTTCAGTTGGATATAGATAGAATCAAACTTTCCATCCAAAGAAATAGTTATGTTTTTTAATCATTCCAACGTTATGCCCATTTCACATAACTAACTTGCATTTAGTGCTTACATAGTGAACATATTTTTAATGTTATTGGGTTTTGCTTCTCTTTTAGATCATTCTTCATGTCTGTGTATTTGTATTCCCAATCTCTTGTTCTCTCTTTTATTTTTTGGGTGAGACTTGCCTTTGCAAATACAAGTTGTTCTATTTTGTTCATTATTTTCACTGTGTAGGACATAAATTCTGCCCTCATAATTCTCATTTCTCTTTTAAACCACTCAGAAACAGCATGGGGTGGTTCCATGTTCTTCTCAAAATCTACCTTGTGGAATTCAGGTCATTTTCCTTTGTTTTGAATTATTTATTCATAGATGCCTGAATTTATACCTGGAAGCCATATTTCTTTCTACAATTAATGTTCTCTGTTGATTTATCTGCTTAAGTTCAAGATCTTTGAGTTTTCTTCTTCCCAACATCTTTGGTAATTTCAGTCTTTTTCTGATCCTCCAACTCCCTTCCATTTGATGGTAGCTTCCTTGGGGATTAGATCTCAAAGCATCTCAGTCTCTTCCCGTACCGAGCAATTTGCGGTTCTCCAGCCTAGGTCTCTGACCCACATGACATTTGGGTGGCCAGAACATGCCCCAGCTGGGTGTTGAGTACTTTCCCTCAGGCTTAGTGGAGTGCTGCACATACACCCACACACATTGTCCTGTCACAATATCTTGTCTTGTCCTCCCCACTCCTCAGTCCTCTGGCACAACACCTGCTGTCATGCTGGTTCTATGAGTTGATTTTTATAACTTGGGTCTATGAGGCTATAGGAGGAAGTGGGGGGGGGGGGAGGGCAGGGAGCTTAGTTTTATTTCCAGTCCAGGTACAGGACTTTCTCTGTTCCTGGCCCTCCTGCAGAGATCTTTTGCAGCCCAGAACTCTGCGTGCTGCAATGCTGGCTGTTACCACTTCTGAAGTCTGGAGCTCTGTGCTGGTTATCTCTCCTGGCCCAACCAGACTTTTTTTAGCCTGGAGCTCAGATCTCCATTGCATGAAAAGAGAAAAGAGAGACCTAGTTGTGTGGTTGACTCTTGTTTTAGGAACCTGTGGGTCAGCTACTGTGACATCTCTGCTAGTGGCATGGAACAAGGGTGAGGGATGCTTAATGAGCTCAGTGCAGATATTTGTGCATGGTGTGTGTGTGTGTGTGTGTGTGCATGTGCGTGGACATTTTAACCTTCTTTTGGATTCCAGGTGTCCTAAAGTGTAGAGACAACTGAAGTTTCTTTACCTTTCTTAGGTACATAATTTCTGATTTGGAGGAGTTTGAGAGATTGGGGGGTTCAGAGAAAATTTCTAATCACCTAATTTGTTCATCATGTGACCTAGAAAAGATATGCAAAGTAAGGATCTTGTTTGATCCTCACAACAACCCTATGAAGTAGATACTGTTGGTATTATTAAGCCCATTTTACAGAAGAAGAAACTGAGACTTAGAGAGGTTAAGTGACCTGCCCATGGTCATAATACTAGCAAGCATCAGAGGCAGGATTCAAAAGTCTCTCCTGTCACCAATAGCAGTATTGTTACTAGTCAATTTTGTTGCTTCTTATAACACAGTAAAAGAACGAAGATGTTTGAAATAAACCTGAGCTAGAAATAGGAGCACAGATGTAACAAGAAATCAATTTTCCTCAGACTGAATATTGTAAGGAAATCCCATTGAAGTTAAGATTGTACTTGCCCAAAATCTGCTTACAGATAATATTAATAATAATATTACATTTATATAGTGCCTACTATGTGACAGGCACTATGTTAAATCTCTGTATAAATTGTATCTAATTTGATTCTCACAACAACCCTGCCAGGTAGATACTATTAGTGTCCCCATTTTAGAAATGAGGAAACTGAGGCAAACAGAACTTAAGAGACTTGTGTGACCCAGGGTCATACAATTAAGTGAGTGTCCAAGGCTGAATTTTAACACAGCTCTTCCTGTCTCCAGGCCCAGCACTCTCCACTGTCCCACCTACTTGCCTCAGGTTATAGCAGCACATCTGGTTAGCCCAAGTTCCTCCTATCTTATTCCTTAGCCATCATTTATTCCTACATCCCAGTCCACCTTTACCTCCACTCGTATCATCCCTTAATATCTGCATTATGGCACAGGATCTCAGAATTTAAAGAATGAATGGACCTTGAGGATCATCTAGTCTAGCTCTCATCATTTTACAAAGGAAGAAACTGAGGCCTAGGGGAAAGAAACAAACTATACAATAGCAGAGTCAGGACTCAAATCCAGGATATAGGTCAAGACCTCTTACTTTGTGTTATAGTCTCATTTGATCTCCTTCATTATCTTTCAATCAATCAACCAGTTTTTTTTCAAGGGCTCACTACTAACAGGTACTGTGCTAAGCTCTAGGGATGCAAAGAAAAAGCAAGTACGGTATCTGTCCTCAGGGAGTTTACTTTCTAATGGAGCAAATAGCCTTAAGATATATAATATATGTGTGTGTGTTTACATACACATATGTGTATGTATATGTATGTATGTATATGAGTGTATACGTACATATATACATACACACATATATATACAAGTTGTTTACAGGGTAGGTGGAACTTAGAGGAAAAATGCTAGCAACTGGCAAGACTGGGAAAGACATCCTTCAGAACATGATGCTTGAGATAAGTCATGAAGGAAGGCATTCTAAGGAGCACAAAATGGGAATGCATTTCATGGGAGACAGCCAATGCAAAGGCACAGAGACTCAAAATGAGGAACAACAAGTAATTCATTGTGGCTGGATGCTATGTGTGAAGTAGCATGATGGCTAAAAAGACTGGAAAGATAAGAAGAGTACAAGTTGTGAAATGCTTTAAATGCCAAAAAGAGAAATATGTTTGATTTTGGAGCAAATGGAAATGACAGCAGAGGGGTCGGGGAGGGGAGGAGTGACCTGGTCAGACCTATGCTGACAAAGGATGGATTGGAGTGGGGAAACCTGAGTCAGGTAGACCAATGAAGGAGCAATTCTAATAATTGAGATGTTAGGGTAATGGTAGTATTAATGGAGGGAAGGGGACACAGATGAGTGATGTGGAGCAGATACATATGGTCAGATATCTGAGGTGAGAGTGAGTTAAAAATTGAGCATGGAGCTTTGAGATCTGAGGGACTGGAAGGATGGTGGAGTTCTTGGTAATAATAGAAAAGTTGGAAAGGGAGCAGGTTTGAGAAGAAATATAATGAGTTTGAACAGTCTAACAAACAGTCTTCTGTTAGTTAAGCCCTTGTTACTAGCCCCCTTAGTTTCGCAAACAGTCTTCTGTTAGTTAAGCCCTTGTTACTAGCCCCCTTAGTTTCGCAAACAGTCTTCTGTTAGATAAGCCCTTGTTACTGGTCCCCTTAGTTTCGCAATCTAGCACACCCTGCCGTTTATCTAAGTTTCAGGATGAGCACTCCCCCTCCCCCCCTTGCGAAAACCCCCTAGGCACCCTGCAGATGAAGAATTTTTCCATGACGCAAATGACTTTGTGGTTTTTGCCTTTATAAACCCTGCAATGTAATCCCCGGGGGTCGGACTCCTCTGGCCCGCTGGGGTTATGAGTGCGACCCCAATGCATCAGCTCTGAATTAAAACCTCTTGTTTTTTACATCAAACTGGTCTCCTACGTTCTGGGGGGGGGGGGGTCGTGACGGAAGCTCGAAATTGGGGTCTTACAAGTTTTGCTTTATACTTGTTAGGTCTCTTGAGTAAAACAAGGAAAAGAAGGAAGTAGCCTATTGTCTCTTTTAAAGGTAACAGTATAAGGTATGGAATACTGCATAAAAGGTTGGATTTGCTTGATAAGTTGATTAATTTTGTGGAATTGTCTTTTGTTTATTGTCTGCTATAAAAGTTTTCTGAGTGGGGAGGAAGGGAGAATATTTTTGGAAGTGAAGTTAAATATCAAAATTAACTACAGGATATATGAAGAAAGGTGCTATCTTCAACCAGAGAAAGAACGAATAAAATAATTTAACATATATACATATACATACACACACCTATTTGTGTCTAGAGAGAGGGAAGAAAAAGAAAGAAAAAAGTTTTTACATGATAATTTTGTTATATATTTGAAAGGAATAGCAAGTTGTGCATAATAGATGTACAGTTTCATGTACAATTGTCTTTTTTTTTATTAATCTATGCTATGGAAATTCTTATTTTTATTCCACAAATTAAAAAGAAGTAAAAATTAATAAAAACAAAAACAAAAAAGCCAGCACTATATTCATTTGTTTGTTTTTTGAAATAAAGTTTCTAGCATAGAAATCCTTTAATATTCTGTATGTATGACTGTATATGAGCATGTGGTATAAGGATGTCAGGAGAAACAATCCCTGACAGGAGACAGTATTTCATTGAAATCCCAGACCTATCTTAGCTTTTCTTTATTTAAGAACAACAATATCAGCTAACATTTATAGAGCACTTACTTTGTGCATGGCACTCTACTAGGTGCTTTATAATTATTATCTCATTTGATCTTCCCAATAGCTATTATTATCCTCATTGTATAGATGAGGAAACTAGGGTAGAAACTAATTCACTGACCCAGGGTCACAGAGTTAGGAAGTATGTAAGGCTGGATGTGAACTCTGGTTTTTCCGACTCCAGGTCTAGTGTTCTATCCACTGTGCCACCTACCTGACTTTCTAATAAGTCTGGTACAAAAGAGATGTGGGGAAAAGACCCTTCTTATGCAATACTGCCATGCAGCTGTCATACTATAGACAAGCTGGTCCCTTTAACCCCCTACACACCACACACACACACACACACACACACACACACGCACACACACACCATTGCTTCCACTAGTAAGGTCAAAGACTTGGTTCATCCAAGTACTGAAACCTCCCCCACCCCCCCCCACCCCACTGACCCTCTTACTTTCACCACAGTGTAGAAATTGGAAGAGGGTATTGAAAGCTCTCAGAATGGGTCACTGAGATGATCAAGTCTGAGGATAAATGCTGTGAACCTATGTTAGGGCTGGTTCTCCTCACTAATTAGCCCATTTGAATTCATAACCATTAATTGGAAATAACCCCAGTGTACTCCAGAGAGAAAATTATGCATGCCGTTACCTTCACTAATTCTTAGCCTTTTAATCTTTATTGGCCTTTCTTATTTTGCAAAGACTGTGAGAGTCAGCATCTTAGATTGTGCCTCCTTCCCAGTTTCCTCCTTTGACTCACTTGAAACTTTCTGGATTAAACAATTTCATTAAGAGCCTAACTCTTCCCAGTCCACAAAACAGTCCCTCCAGCAGAACTATTCAGGGAGTCCAGAGCAATAAATTGAAGATTGGGCAATTACAGTAGCCCCCTTTTGGCTCCATCAAAATGTACCCAGCATCAAATTTGACAAACTCCTGGTATAGTTTACTCTTATAAAAATGTATCCCCCAGGACAAAGCTTTTTGAATTATCTTGTAGCAAGCAGTTAGATAACATCTGTGCTTTACCTTACAAAGAGAAAGATACAATGTAAAGTTGAAACTTGCTGTGAAGCATATATGAGAAAAGGGATCCTTCAAAGATTGAATAGTGTAAACAAGGAGCGGGGAGCAGGAGAGATGAGTAGTGCCTCAAAGGAAATTTAAAGGGGCCTTTTTAGATGGAAAAAAAAAATTGTAAAGAACTAAAAAGGAACACTTCCTTGTGTTTCTGAGCACTGTTCCTTACATCCCTAAAGGGCACACACATTAATCATAGAATTTCACACAGGAAGGGACCTTAGGGATCATTTATTCTAAGGAGCTCATTTTACAGATGAGGGGACTGGGGCTCCAAGATGTGGTGACTCCTCCAAAGAAACAAAAGCAGTAAGTTGCAGAGCTTGGATTCATGGAAATGTACATGACTGATACTTTTTCCCAGGGAGGCAAATCACTATTGCCCTGGTCCTGCTGTGGACCGGTGAGTAAATGTAATGTTTACACTTAGAAATAGCTTTGTAGGGAGAGATATGGTAGGGATGACTAACTCCCTGCCAAAACTTTTTGGAGAAGACAAACAAAGAGCACTTGCTACCATTTTTGTTTAGTGGGAAGACCAGGCAGAACAAATCTTTACCCAAGGGCTACCTACAAAGAAGCCTAACTGCCCTAGGGTTTGGGACAAATAACTAGGAAGGACCAGCTTACAGAGAGGGAGACTCCCCCATAGGATAGGTCAGCAGTTGTGTTTTGGAGTTCTAGAGATATCCCTGTGGGCAGGTATGAGAGCCATACAAAGGAGCTGGGAGTCCAAACAAAGGCTGGAAGAATAGCCTTATTGGGTGTATTGTGGAAGAGATTCTGCATCTGATAGGGACTGAACTAGATTCAATGATGTCAAACTCAAATAGAAATGAATCCCTGTGGGTATATATTGACTTCAAAAGCACAAATTAATATCACCTATATTGTATTGCATTTTTACTTATTTCATTAAACATTTTCCAGCTATATTGTAACCTGATTTGAGCCATACTTGAGAGTTTTGCAGGCTACTTGCAGGGCAGCAAGCTTGACGATTCTGAACTAGATAACATCCTAAGTCCTTTCCGAATTTGAGAGTCTATGGTTTCATAATGTAGGAGAAGGTCCTTGCTGAGGATTTTAAACTAGAAGGGGAAGCCTTCTGTGGCAGCCTCCATTGCAGAGAGATCTAGAATTGAAGCCTGGCCACTAATGGAGGCAGCATGGTACAGTAGAAATGGTAATGGCTACCAGAGGAAATGGCTTGATATCCCACCTCTGACACTTCATGTCAACCTGTGTGAGCTTAGACAAGTCATTTAATGAAAATGGGCACTGAAAGCAGGAGACATGATAATGAATAAATTAATAAATTTAAAAGCATCTATTCAGCACTTATGCCAGGGAAACAGACAAAATTGGAACTTTTCTGCTTTCATGGAGCTTACATTCTAATTGGACAAAATAATACACATTTAAAAGTAATGGTCAAAAAAATAAATAAATAAAAATAAAAAATAATAAAAATAAATTTAAAAAGTGATGGCCAAGGGAAGGATGTTTTGATCTGGGCAGTCAAAGAGAGAGTGAGTAGAATAGTGGGGCAGTGGATTGACCGGCTTTCCCCGGAAGTGATGGCAATGTTGATTTGATTACACGTCTCTGAGCAAAGGGTTGGGGTAGATGGGGAGGGAGCATGCATATAGGAGGGTATCAGAAAAATTGCCTCAGTGAAATGATATTATTGGGTTTGGATACTATTAGATATGGTGAGATTTCAGCAATCAATAAAATTTTTAATTTGTTACATTCACATTTTGATAGAATTTTTGTTCTAGTACTATAAGAATAAGCTGGCAAAAAGAGTTAAAATAGGAGGCTACAAAGATGCCAGATTTCCACCCTGAGAAATTACTGTAACCCAGGTGATGTATTTGGCCTAGCTAAAGCAGTAGATGGCTCAGCAGTAGCCTAGTGGTGCCCTGAGCTGATTATTGGAGCTGTTATGGGAGTCTCTGCTCCAACCACAGTTGATCTGATGACAAGCCATGTGCCAAAACTGCTGTGTGTGTGTGTGTGTGTGTATGTGTGTGTGTGTGTGAGAGAGAGAGAGAGAGAGAGAGAGAGACAAACAGACAGACAGACAGAAACACAGACACAGACAGAGAGGAGAGACAGGAAGACAGAGATAGAGAAACAGTAGGAGTGAAGAGAGGGGTCTTGTAAAGGGGAGATAGAAGTTCAGCAAATATAAATACCTTCCCCAGCTGGGATCACCCCCTTCCAGCTGATATTAATTCTGCTCAGCATGCAAATACCACAGACTGTACCAAACAGGCAGGCCTTAGGGGAGACCTGTTGAGAAAGTAAGTCTATATGCATTTTGTTGATTTTATGATATCTGTACAGTGGGAATCCACTGATCCATTTAAGATGTTTACTCCCATTGAATTCTCTTGTGCAAAAGATTCCCCATTCACTAAGAAGGAAGAGATTACCCCCCAATGTGGAACATCTATAATTGCTTGCTTTTCTTATCCCACCCTATAGATTTATATCATGGGCTGATCATAAATCTGTCCTTGGAAAGAGTAGAATTTAATTTAATTGCCAATTACATACTGCAAATGGGCTGCTTATAAATAAGCTTTTTTATGATGGTACCTTTGGCTAATGCTGCTTATGGGGAGAGGGATTGCTTTAGATTCCTCACTGAATTCCTAGTTCATGGTGCATGACCCAGCACAGAGCACTAAAATTAAACAACACGATTTGACAGTTGGGGTTTTTTTGGTGTGAAGCTGCAGCAATGGTTAGAATTACGTCCTTTACTATATGCATGCACAATTTCCACTTACTTAACAAGATATGAGGAAGGAATGAGTTTTGTTGTATTTAATACCTCTCATAAGACCTATTTAAACCTGGCAGGGGATAGAGAGAAGGAGAAAATGGGGGGAAAAAACCATTAAGGTTTTTGCCCCTGTGGTTTTCTTCTATAACTCATTAACTCTGAATTTATTAAATGCCTAGTAGATACAATAATAATAGCTCACATTTATATAGCCCTTCAAATTTTATAAAATGCTTTACATAGGTTATCTCATTTGAGCCACACAACAACACAGTAAGGTAAGTATTGCAGCTATTATAACCCTTATATTACAGAAGAGGAAACTGAGTCTGAGAAAGACTAAGAGACAGACCCATGGTCATATAGCTATTGTGTCAAAGGCAGATCTCTGTTAAATCTAGTAATTCAAATCAACCAACATTACTTGTGTCACTATTAAGTACCTACTACGTATCAGACACTAAGCTAGGCACTAGGGAATACAAAATACAAATGTGAAACAATCCCTGCCTTCAAGGAGCTTAAATTCTGCTCAGACAATATAACATATCATATGCTTTAATGGGTGGGTATCTAATATGTAAAGACAAACTTTGACTACTACAACATACTACTTCTAGCACTGTGCTAGGTATTGGAGGAGATACAGATAAAGCAGAAGCTTGAGGCCTTACAGTACAGTTAGAGTGGCTAAACATGTACACAAAGTTAGTCCAGACCTAATGTACATAAGAATAGCACAAAATGTTAGGGGTCAGATGAGGGAGGGATTACTTTTGGCTGAGGGGATCAGGGAATGCTTCATGGAGGAAGCGATAGCATTTGAGTGGGTCCAGTAAGAATCAACAAGATGTCTTTAAGGGCAGAGAGCTATTCATTTTTGTCTTTGTGTCCCAAGCACCTTCCATAGTGCCTAGTGCATAGCAGGTGCTTTTAAAATGGTTGTAGGATGGGTTTCTGAGGTGAGAAGATATGTAGGTGAGTGCAGGCTGTATTTGGGAGATGGCAAATAAACCTGATTGGCTAGTGGAAGATAAGGCTGGAACAGTAGGATGGAGTCAGATCGTGAAGACTTTGGATGCCAGGCTAGAGAATTTGGACATGATTCAGTAGGCTACAGGAAGCCACTGAAGCTTTCTAATTCTTCTTTTTCATATTTTTAAATACAGAATCCCCTTCACCTACAGCTGAGTTTAGAAAATTCATTAAGTTCTGATGCTGATGTCACTGTCTCAATCCTGACCATGAACAACTGGTACAATTTCAGCTTGCTGCTATGCCAGGAAGACTGGAACATCACAGACTTCCTCTTCCTCATCCAGCAGAGTGCCAAGTTCCACCTGGGATCCATTATCAATATCACAGCCAACCTCTCCTCAAGGCAAGATCTACTGAGCTTCTTGCAAGTCCAGCTTGAGAGCATTAAGGATACCACACCCACCATGGTGATGTTTGGTTGTGACATGGAAAGCATTCGGAGGATTTTTGAAATCACAACCCAGTTTGGAGGGATGCCTCTGGAGCTCCACTGGGTTCTTGGGGATTCCCAGAATGTGGAGGAACTGAGGACAGAAGGTCTGCCTCTGGGCCTCATTGCTCATGGCAAGACCACCCAGTCTATCTTTGAACATTACGTGCAGGATGCAATGGAACTGGTAGCAAGAGCCATTGCCACAGCCACCATGGTCCAGCCAGAACTTGCACTCATTCCCAGTACCATGAACTGCATGGATGAGGGAGTCACCAATCTTACTTCAGGGCAGTATTTATCAAGGTAGGAAATCATTTCTCTATTTTGCCACCTCTTTTATCTGGCAATAGTTGTGCTGATCAAACACAAATCTAGCCACTTTTTAGTTTCAAAAATGCCCCTCTCAGTCTGAGTAATTTTAAGCATGAAGACGGATGTGGGGTTTACCAGTCCTACAAGACTAATCCTACTGATTATCCATTCATCTTTCATCTCTTGTATGTTCGACAATGGTTTAGATATGTTTCAGGGACTGGGGGTTATCACACTATAAAAATGAGAATATAAAGTAAGCCCCCAAATGGTACCAAATCAATGTACTTTATTTTCTTCTTCTCTTGGTAAGGAATTGGTTCAATTCTCTTCTTTCCCATTCCTTCCTCAGGGTAGCTGTACCAATATAATGTTAGCAAAAATATAAATAAGTAACTTGACAATATTTGTAGAGGTGCCAATAAAATACTTTACACATGTAAGATCATAGTTGTAGATCTAGAAGAGACATAAGAGGTCATCCAGTCCAACCATTCATTTTCAAGATTCAGAAATAAGCTCAGAGAAATTAGCTGATTTACTCAAGGTCACATAGGTAGTAAATGACAGATTCAGGATTCCTTATCTCACGTGAGCCTTACAACAAGTCAACAAACATTGGTCAATCAGCTGATACATTCCAGGTATTTTTCTAAGTGTTACAGATACAAAAGGGGGGGGACAAAGAAATTGTTCTTTCCAACAAATGAGTGTATAGATGAGAAAAGTTGGGCTCATAGGTGGTAAGTCATTTGTCCCTAGTCACAGGGACTAGTATCAGACATGGGATACAAATCTACATTTTCCTGACTGAAATTTCAGCACTCTCTTATTATTCCATCATTTCCCTGTCATACTGGCCTTAGAGAAGAAGATTCCTACACATGGCAACATTCTGCATGGCTTCCAGGAAAAAAGAAAAGAATGTACTTTCAATAAGAGCAAAGAAAGAGGTATTCTCCTTATTCAGCATCAGTGAACAATATAGGGACCCAATATGCATTCTCTAGAAAGGTAATTCTTTGCTGATACCATTCTCTATCCTGTACTTAAGGGTACATAGGACATCCCCATGAGAACCTACTCCAGGTGTGGATTTTTATAGAATGTTTGACTATTACTTTAAGAGATCTGAGTAGGAGTATATGTGTACATGTTAAAGATCAAATACCTGAATATTTGCTCAGGGTATAAAAATTCAGAATAACCCACTAGTTTTAACTTCACTTTTCAAGAATAATCATTTGTTAGTTTTCAAGTTAAATGATCTTCTTCATTGAAGTACAGGTGAAAATGTTTGAATTTCCACAAGTATGATTGAATTTCACACATCTTGCATTTTATAAGGGAACCTCACATAATTTCAGACATGGACACTTGGAGCAAAAGGTCTGACTTAAACCAACAAATCATTATCTTTCACAATACAGGTATAAATAAAACCTTGATTTATTGACTACAAATCATGCTTACTTACAGCTTACATAAGTCAAAAATAACATGCATTGAGAAAATGTCTCCCAGTGGAAAGAGCATAGAATGACTTACTCTGTCACTGACTTGCAGAAGACATTGAGTTACGATGAAAAGCATAGTTTTGTCCTAGCTGGTGGTTGAGGCTGTGTTCATGTATCAGAAAGGCTGCCTGGTTGTTTTTTGTTTTCTATCAGTAAAATGAGTAATTGGCATTCAAAGACCTTGTACTGCCTCCCCTGATCTTGTGACCCTCAAAACCCTGAAGGATGAGGCAGAGAGGTCTCTACAGCTGAAAATAATCAAGCACTTAAAATGATATCAGGTGGGGCATGAACTGAGACAAAATTGGGTGTGAGTATAACATTCTGGACAATATCTACACAAAAGGACTGTTAAGCCTTACTAACTGAATAAGGTCCCACTTTTATTTATTTTTTTTAAAAGACTTTATGTTAGTGTGTGACCTGGGTCTTTAAATGACTATAGGTCCTTCTGCAAATTATTTGGTCCTAGAGACTTAGGGAGTCACAAGGTGCAGGGGTCACTAACATTGGTAAAATACGCACAGCAATTATTTGCTCCCTTATCCATTTGTGGAACATGGGGCTGCTTTCTCAATCCTGGCTCAAAGGACTTCACAGGAATATACTGTAGGAAAACAGATTTAGTGTTAGTATGTATTTCAAACTCATCTAGTTGAACTTCAAGAAATATACTTAAAAGCTCTAAAATTCCCTTAAGAGCATGATGATATTTCAAGATAGCCAACAGGGGAAAAATTAACTATAAAGGTATCAAATCTGAAATGCTCTAACTCAAGACTTCTTGAAATATTTCACCATTATTATTCATTGTGTCCAGTTCTGTGTTTTAAGAAGTTAGTTAGTCATTGGTTAGAAGTCATGAGCCTATAACAACAATCTTAACTATTGCCCAGTTGCATGAGATTGCCTTAATTTCTTTGTCCAAAAGAGAACAGAATTGTATATAGTGAGCTGTATAAAAGAGATGTCAGATTGAACTCTGAAATGTTAGCATCATCAGATGTCATATATACATGAAATGTGCTGATGGAATTACCCCATTTCAAGTCTTAAATGAAATCACAGATTTCTAGATCTAAATAATTACTAACTTATAAGCTGCTAAGTAATTCTTTTTATGCAAAGATAAACAAGGGAGTATACATGTTATGCCTTTAGTGGAACTCACAGTCTAAGGGTTAGGGTTAGAGTTTCATTAACGCAGACCCAGGTCCTTAGGGACCTGAATGAAACTAATTCATTAAGATTATGTAAGCTTAGTACAAATTACTGTCTGCACTTGAAAGTCGTACAGTTATATTGATGTTAAAAACATACAATACCAGACTATTACCTAATTTAAAATAATTTAGCATTAGTAAGGTTATGCTCAGCACAAATGATCTCGTAAACCTGGATTCTGAAAGCCAAAACCAGGTAACTAAACTTATTAAATCAATAAGCTATGATCTTAAATATAATTTTAAGTCCACAACTCAAGCCTGAGGGCATTCTATCACTCTACTATAAAGTGTATCATTTTGTTCCTTCTATTTTCCTATCTGCTCTGAGTCTTTGTCACTTATTGCTTGGTTCCAGACTGTGGTCTGGATGAAGTTTCTAGAAGTCTAAAATCTGCATTCATAAGTATGCAAAGATAGATATACACACACAAATACATGTTCAGTCATGTTTCAGTCATGTTTGACTCTTTGTGACTCCGTTTGGAGTTTACTTGACAAAGATACTGGAATGGTTTGCCATTCCCTTCTCCAGCTCATATTATGGATGAGGAAACTGAGGCAAATAGGGTTAAGTGACTCACCCAGGGTCACACAGCTAGTAAGTGTCTGAGGCTGGATTTGAACTCACAAAGATGAAACTTCAGCCCAGCACTGTATCCACTGCACCACCTAGCTGCCATATATGTGTACATGTGTATATACATATATATATATATATAATATATATATACATGCATGTATATGTAAACATATGTTTCTATATATCTATAGATAGATATTTTTCTTTCTTCCAACAAATTGAGTTTTCCAGAGGCACAGGGGAGACAGAAAAGACCAAGATCCTCTTTACTTAGGAATAGGATCATAGATTTAGAACTGGACGGAACATTAAGAGCTATTAAATAACTTCACAGAACAAATTCCCTTAATCGAAGGATTTCTTTTTTCTTTTTTTTTTTTTTTTTGCTTTTTGGAGGGGAGAAGGCAGGGCAATTGGGGTTAAGTGACTTGCTCAAGGTCATACAGCTAGGTTTTTGTGTGTTAAGTGTCTGAGGTTGGATTTGAACTCAGATCTTCCTGACTCCAGGGCCAGTGCTCTATTCACTGTGCCACCTAGATGCCCTAATCAAAGGATTTCTTCTATAAAACTTGGACTCAGTCAAAAGGCCACACCCAAGGACCTAGAAGACCACAAGTGGCCTTGAGTCCACAGGTTCTCCATCCCTAGTCAAATTCTCTCATTTAACAGAAGAAGAAACTGTGCCACAGAAATATGAATAAAGTTCCCACCAGCACTGTTTACCCTCTATCACTGCCCATGTAGTACATTGCAGTACATGCTGGGGTTAGAGTTGTCATGGTTACTACTGGCCCAGGAGAGGATGCCATGGTCCAAGCACAATCCTTTTTTTTGTAAGACTCAGTGTCACCTTGAAATTCACTGCTAATTTGCATATCAAATGTCTCTACTCAGGAAACCATGATTAGGAATTATCTTGAGATTGATTCCTGAACTAATTTCCATCGCAAACACTTGAGTTGTTCTTTTTCTCATAGAAAGGTTTAGAAATGTTTTGACAATAATGCAACTGAGTGAGTGAAATCTGATCTTTCTCTTTGATGTTCTCTGAATTTGGTCAATATCCTTCTATTCTCATCCCCCCCCCCCCCTTTCTGGGAAGCTGTTTGGGTGCTTCCCTTAAAAATTGCTGGTTACGCTCTTTTTTTTTTTTTAACTTTTCAGATATCTGATTACTTTTGAATTAGCTCACTGAGCTCAGTCTTTTAGTTTTATCATATTTTCTTATAAAGTTTTCAAGCCCTTTTCCAACTGAGTTGTCTTTTTTCTCGTTTAGATGTATAATCTGCCTTTTCTACCAATGTAACTACCAGTCTAATAATTTTATTTCCCACTGATTCCTGACTTTATTCAAAGTTTCCACTACTTTCCTCACATAGTTGATTTTTGTTATGGATTTGTCCTGTATTGTTTTTACTGATGATCAATTTCTTGTTGCAGATGTCAAATCTCTCTAGTGATGCCAGATACCTCTTCAATTTCTATAAGGGGTTTTTATCCCTTTATTTGATTGGTCTTATACTCAATTTGGCTTTGTTTCTTGAAAGGGTCCAGAAATTAATGTTATTTTTTTGTATCTGACAACTTCAAGGTAATTTAATCTATTATATGTATTTCTTAGCCCAGTGTCTGGCACATTGTTAATGCTTAAGAAATACTTTATCTACCATACAAGGAGTTCTTTCCCTCTACTTACTCTTTTCTTTATCCTTTCCTTTCCCTTACATGAGAAGCTGTTTTTGGTTTTGCCTGGATTTGGTTTTGTTTTGTTTTTTGGTTCTTCCCCTTCTTTTTCTCTCCTCTTTGTTTATGAATTTAATTTAAGGCACTAGTCATATAGTAGACAATGAGGCTCTAGAATCTTTCACAGTCTCCTTTTGTCTATTTCTCTCTCTCTCTGTCTCTCTTTCTCTCTCTCTCTTTCTCTTTCTACTATTTGTCAGAAATAATTTTTTTCAAAGATATATATGCTTAATGCGACACATATTTATTTATCAATTGGATTCTGGTTCCAAACATAATCATCTAGGTTTAGCTTGGGGAATTCTCTTAAGTATAATCTGTCTAAGTCATATTGTCCAGGATTTTCCTTGGAAGCCCCAAAATTGCCTTATGTCTCCCTAGGAGTTCTCTTTTCCCCTACAAGCTCTGAGACTAACAAGACATTGAACCTAGGACAGATGTTTATTAAACAGTCAAAAAAAAATAGCCCTTACAAGGAATTATATTCTAGTGGTAGGGGTTGGGAATCTGCGACCTTGAAGCCACATGTGGCCCTCTAGGTCCTCAAGTATGGCCCTTTGACTGATTCCAAACTTCACAGAACAAATCCCCTTAATAAAAGGATCTAATCTGTAAAACTTGAACTCAGTCAAAAGACCACACCCAAGGACCTAGAAGGCCACATGTGACCTTGAGGTAGTAGGTTCCCCATCCCCTGTATCTAGTCCATTGATAATCAGGAAGAAAATGTTCTTTCCCTTTCAAAATGTCATTAAGCAGTACTCCCCTTTGATTTCTCCCACCTTACCTCTGGACTTATGTATACAGTTCACATGACTCAAAATACCAATGAAAAGAATAAGCCATGTTTTTTTTTTTTTTTCTCAGTGTACATTTTCCTGATGTGCCAACCTCCAGGCCCAAGTGAGACTGAACACTCCATCTCCTTTCCCACCTTCTCTCATTAAGGTTCCAAATCCCTCTTCATTCTTGCTCTCCTCAAGTGTTCAGTGCTTCTTCCACATCTCCATCTCGTGGCAATCCATAGGTATATGTGCTTCTCTATAAATGCCACATAGCTGCATAGACCACAATCCACATTTACCTGCAGCCTACGAACTGTATTTGTGTCTCTCTGTTAAGGAGGTATGTCTTTATGTGATCCTCTAGGTCACCTGTTTCCTTTTCAAGGCCTAGTCCAAGTATATACTAAACCATTAATGTAGGATGATGTTGGTGATCCTTACTGCTGCTTCCCAAACAAAGGCTTCAGTCTATTTTTCATACGGACTCCCAAGGGGTCTAGCATCAAATACACAGAGGACCACTTTGAAAGGGGGGAAAAAACTCACACCTTGTTCATATACATATAGTTCAAGAGATTCTATAGTAAACAAAGGCACAATTTTCACTCCTCTCTGATAATGTGTAGGCAGAGAGTGAGATCACACACACACACACACACACACACACACACACACGGAGGGAGGGAGGAAAAGAGAGACAAACAGACAGAGAGTAGACCACAGTGGTCCCTGGAAGCCTGTGTTTTTAAAAAAGCTCTGAGTATGAACTTAGGATGGTCAGTATGCCAGTATAGTAGGCTATTTAAGGTAAGCTCTTCCCATTTAGCCAAGTGCTGACTTTAGCTGATGGTATTTTCGCTGACAAGAAAATAGATGTCTCCATGTGTGAGGATCTGGAACTGTGTACCTCCATACAAAACATCTTGCTTGTTAAAGCTTTTCCCCAGAGCATGAGACCATGCAAGCACAAGAATATTGCTACAGAAAATACACACACACACACACACACACACACACACACACACACACCAAATTAAAAGGAAATCAAAATGAGGGTCACTGGATATTTGCTGCTTCTGTTTAATTCTCTTAAATTCTGTCCTTGGAGCACCTCGGACAATTGCTTATTATCAGGATTCTAATTCTAATTTATCATTGAAGTAGGAAATGAACAGAAAATGATTGAATCCTAAAGTTTGGGAGGACCAAGAGTTTATTAAACTCAACTAAACACACTTACATCTACTATGTTCACAGCGCTGGAAAATCTTTTGGGGGGGGGGCGGGGAGAACAGGTACATAGATACTAGCACTAGGAGGTTGAAATGAAGGAAATGAGACATTCAGGCAATGGCTGTAAGAAATTGGAGTACTAAATGAATAGTTTACCTGGGAGGGTTCAGCAATGGCTTCATAGAAGACTCGGCACCTGTGTTTAGCTATGAAGAAAGAGGAATTTCAAGAAAAAGGTGAGAAAAATCTATTACAATGATGGGAACCACAGGAACAAAGGAAAGGATATAGGAGAGGGCAGAATAGAGAAAGAGACCTTAACATAGTAAATTTAGCTGAATACAGAATGCATGAAGAGGAGTAGGATGAGAAAAGGCTTGACAGCATGATTGCAGTCAGATTATAGTTGATCTTGAATGCCAGAATTGAAAACTCATATTTTATGTACTACACAACAGAAAACTACTGAATGCCGTAGATAAAAGTGACAATTACTTTGTTCAACTCCTACCTTGAGCAAGAAACTCACCTATATTTTCCCCAAGTGCTCACTCAGCTTCTATTTGAATACTTTGAATCATAGGGAATTTATAACCTTTTGAGGCAGCCCATTTTGTGGAAAATATTCATAGTCAATGTTTTTCTAAACAAGAGTGAAAATCCACTTCCTTCTAACTCCAACATCTTGAACCTGATTTTTCTTTCTGGACTCTAGCACAACAAATTCAACTTCTCATGAAAGTCACTCAGAAATATGAAGACAACCATCACATCCCCCTACATTTTCTTCTAGACTAAACATCCCCATTTCCGTCAACCTTTACAGAGTGATCACATATCATTTCACTCTCTTGGTCATACCTCAAGACATACTCCAGCTTTTCAATGCAATGTCCTTCCTAAAATGTGGATCCCAAAACTAAGCACAATATTCCAGATATGCTAAGACTGAACAGAGTATATCTTACAAAGTCAAAACTTTTAAGCTAGAAGGTACCTCAGAGATCATCTAATCTCTACCCTTCATTTTATACTGAGAAAACGACTCAAAGATGTTAAGTCATTTGCCCAAGGTAGCAAATTGCAAAGCAAGTATTTGAACTCAGGTTTTATGCCTCCAATACCAGCACTCTTTCCACTCTACCGTGCTTCTTTCAAGGCAAATACTCCTCATTTGTAATATTATGACTTCATTAATGCAGTCTAGGATCCACCTGTACCTTTCGGTTGCCATATGTCATGGCTGCCTCAATGAGAATTCTTAAAGTCCACTTAAAACTCTAGCTATTTCTTTTCGCATATGCTGCAATCTAAATTCTTAATCTATAAAAGCAATAATTCTATCCTGTTGATCGAGTCATTCAGAAAAGCACAAAATTTTCAAAGTTAAAAGGGACCTCAGAAACTATGTAATCCAACCTGTGTCTGAAAAACATGTATCTCCCCACCTTGAAGATCTCCATGACAGCAAGCCCACTACTTCTCATGGCAGCCCATTCTGTCTTATTATTTCAGCTCTAATTGTTAGGAAATTTCTTTTTGCATCCAGCCTAAGTTTGTCTTTTTGAAATTTCCTTTTTTTCATTCCTAGTTCTGCTCTCTGTGGCCAAAGAGAAAAAGTTTAATTCTTCTTCAATATAATAATCCATATGACAGCTATCATGCCACCCCACAAATTTTCTCTTCACTAGAGTAAATATGTACAGTTCCTTCAAATGATGTCATAATACATGAACACAAGGCCCTTCATGATTCTGATTATCTTTGTCTAGACACTATCTCACCAATAACAACCAACAAACAAGTATTTATTAAGAACCTAATATGTTTTGGGCATGAGTGATAACAAATATAATTTAATAATCCCAATTTTCAAGAAGCTTACAATCTAATGGCCTTCTTAAAACATGGTACCTAAAGAGGCAGCATGACATAGAGGATAGAGTACTGGCCTTGAAGTCAAGGAGACAAGTTCTAATTCTGCCTTAGTCAAATATTGTATAACCCTAGGCAAGTCACTTAACCATTCAGTGTTCCCAGACAAATGTCTGAGACTAAGTTATAGAGTACTTGCTGATATGTACTGGGAGAGACAGCTTTCTTACCAGGAATTGTGCTACAATGATAAAATCACAAGCATGTGTCACTTTCCTTTCCCCCTCAAAAAAAAGCGCCCTAAGAACTAAACACAATACTCTAGATGTGGTAAAACCAGAACAAAGTACAGGGAGACTATCAATTGTCATCCCTAAAAGCTATGCTTCTCATAATGTAATCCAGTCACATTCACTATTTTGGCCACCATACTGGTATCATTATTAACTCATTCAACTAGCTCCAAATCTATCAGTTATCCGGATCACATTTCTCCTCAGGGACATATTTCATTTCGTCATATGTCACACTGAAATCCAAGTACATGTAACTAAAGTATGTCTACCAGCACAGTATTTACATCCTTAAATGGGCCTACAATCTCCCTAGTATGAATGTTTTCTGTGCCGTTCAGAAGTCAGTCATTCATGCCTTCCTATATGGAGTGTTTCTCATCCACATTCTTCTATAAAACTTCTCAAGAGTTTTACCCCAATATGCTAAAGACTTCCTCTGTTTCTTGTAATAGCTTAAAGGTTCCAATATAGCTCCAAGCTGTCTATATTTTATTTTGCATTCAGACAACATAATCGTCCCTCTTCTCCCTTGTCCTTGATTATGTCTTTTATGTTACCTCCCAAAAGCAAGTTATCATTGGAAATATGCTTCAATCTGCTTTTCAACAACCAGTCGTAGGGGTTTCCCCTCCACTGCCTCCCATTATCCTCTAGGGCTAGGCCATTTGTAATTTAGATTTTACTCATTATCAATAATTTTAAGGAGTCTTTTTAACTTGGACATGTTGTAATTCCTTGTATTTTAGTCCACTTGCTAATTAGGAGTAGAAAGGAAAGGACTTGGACCCTTAATTGTCTATGTTCATAAACCCATACCTCTTGAATAAATTAATTTCGACATAAAAACATATTTCAACATAAAAATGTGTTCTAGTCTTCATAGGCAAGTGCTGAAGTATCATGGGAAGAATATTGGTGTTAAAGAAATAATATGTTTATTCATTCTCTAATGGATGGGCATTTACTTTAGTTTCCAGTTTCAAGCTAACATGGAAGGCAGTGCTATAGATAGCTTGGTAGACTTGTGCTTCTATGAACAGACTTTTCATTCTATCTAGAGGCAGTTGGGGTGGTACTGTGAATAGAGTGCTGGACCTGGAGTCAAGAAGGCCTGGATTCAAATTCAGTCTCAGACACTTACCAACTGGGTGAACCAGGGCAAGTCACTTAACCTCTGTCTACCTCTGTTTGCTCAACTATAAAATGGACTTAGTAATGGCACCTACCTCACAGGATTGTTGTGAGGCTCAAGTGAGGTATCTGCAAAAATGCTTAGCACAATGCCTGGAATATAGTAGGTACTTAATAAGTGCTGATTTCCTCCTTTTTTTCCTTCTTTCTACTTCACCAATATCTTTTTTTTTTGGAGGGGGGAAGGCAGGGCAATTGGGGTTAAGTGACTTGCCCAAGGTCACACAGCTAATAAGTGTTAAATGTCTGAGACTGGATTTGAATTTAGATCTTCCTGACTCGCAGCACTCACTGTGCCACCTAGCCGCCCTTCACCAATATCTTTTTATTAGACATGCCAAACCCTCATTCCAGTGGAATCCCTAGTCACTGTTTCAGATCTGTAAATATAAAATACACTGCTGAGAATTTCTCTCATAAGTAGCACATTTGAGGCTAATATTCACTTGAAACAAAAGAAAAATTTGTGAAATGGATTTTCTTTCTGACTCTATCATTCCTCCTCCCTGTAATTTTATTTTTTGTAGAATAGTCATAGAATAATAAAATCTACACTCTGTCCAACCTGACCTGTCAGGCTTCATTTCTAAAGCAGAAGTGATGAAACTTGACACTTTTCTCTTCATCTCATAGGAATTAATGATTGAGAGTATTATTCATATTGTAATTGGAACTACTCAAACCAAATTGTTCTTTTAATAAAAGACACTGGCAATGTTACTTTTTTAAGATAAAGAAATGGGCTTTTCAATAAAAGTAAGTGCCTTATGACCAATGAGAACACTGAGCAACTTCCCAAATATGAACAAACCCAATACTACCTTCTGCTCAGTTTTCCAAATAAAAAATAGACCAAACCAATCTTCCTCTTGGCCCAGGTTATTATACAGCTGTAGGGTCTTTCCAATATATCTGTTATGTAAGTATGTGTATACATTGTATTAATATATGTGTAGATATGTATGTATATATGCACTCATATATAAATATGCATTTATACTTATCTGCATATATTTATACATACACATAATGGATCAGAAATGTAATTTCATCAGTATGAGGAACTACCAATGAGAAACTGCCTCTACCACTGCAGATCAGTACCTACTCTGCAAATCATAATCTTAGAGAATTGCCTGTGGCACAGAGGGATTAAGCAAATTACCTAGGGTCATACCACCAGTATATTTTAGAGGCAGGACTTAATCCCAGATATTCCTAATTCCAAGGCCAACTCCAGCCTGGGTCTGCCTGCCCCACTCTTTCTCCCTAGTAGCATGGCATAATCTGGAAAATGACACTGTTCATTATTCATCCATTTTGTTTTACCAGTGTGAATTGCTAAATCAGTATTTTTCACATTACTATGACTTATATGGAATAAACTTTTAAGTTTTGAGGGTCAAGATTTTATGCAATCAACACAATGCTGTTGGTCAATAGGAGCATTTAGAGAACATTATCATTGATAAAGAAACCTTTACTAGTTCAGATTTGGCACATGGCATCCTTCAAACCACTGATGAAAACATTAGGTAAAGCACTCTTTGTGCTTTGATTAATGTTAATATCCAATAAGTCATAAAATAAAGTTATCTCCATACCATTATTGTTAGGAAGTTCTTGTTTAATTTTGTCATATGTGTGAGACAAGTTGCTCAGGGAGAACATTTGAAGCTACATTTTTATCTACTAATCAAATAATTTTTAAAAGCCAGTAAACATTAGGAAGCCTCTTACATTATGTATACTTTTTTATTCAGTTGTATAATTGTAAAGATGTGGTCTACCCTATAAAATCATCTCCACAAATCTCTCTATTCCTATCTCGTGTCTCCATCAAGGTGACCTTCAATACATGTATAGTCCATTTTCATGAAGATTTTTTATAGTAATAAGAAAATAGGAATATGGGTTGGAAGTTGCCTTTTCAGCAACCTTTTTTTAAAGCACCATGTGTGATGGTTTTAATTCTTTTGAAATAGTCTCTGCTTTTAGACATTTCTAAAATATACTTTAAAATGCCTTTATCTTTTCTTCTAACAGGAATTTCATACATATATGTATATACATATGTGTGCATGTATATATGTGTGTATATACCCTTACATATCCAGCTGCTCTTATCAACTTTATCTTCTTGATTACCATCGCTAATCTCTCATACAATGTATTGTTATTGTGGTACTTTTACTATCATAATTGATGAGAACATATTGCTATAGAGGCCAGGAAGATCTGTTCCATGTTACATGTTTGCATTTCTTTCACTTTCACCTAAAAATGCTCTCAATAAAAGGTAGTTTAGCTGAATCTCTTGGAAAATTCCCTGACAGCTTATTTTGTCTTAACCTGCTTTTTTCCCCTTCTATTTTATGAGATGACTTTGCTTGTAATCTTCTGTCAAGCTTCTCTATGATGTTTTGCAAATTAATTTGTACTCTGAACCTGTATGTCATTGACTTTCAGGTCTTTTCACTTAGCAAAGAAATCAAGTCTACCTCTCCAAGAGAACCTCTGAGTTGTATTCATATTTGACTACAACTTGTTTGGCTTTCTGGTTTGATTTATAGAAAGAACATCAATATGAATTTAGTTCAGTATTTTGAGAAGTGTATTTTGCATTTTTCTTGTTTCATCAGTCAGTGAACAAAGATAGCACATTAAAAGTGCTGGTAATTTTATTAATATCTGTTAATAACCTAAAAATTATGTAACAGTTTGTAATCTCTATTTTTCTACCACTGCAATCTTTACTGTGTAAGTAGAAATTGTTCATATTTATGTAAGTCTTTAAGGTTTGCTAATTACTTTCCTCAAGACAACCCTGTAAAATGGGTAGTCTAGTCTAAGTATGATTGTTCCTATTTTATACTTAAAGAAATTGAGGCTTAGAGAGTTTAAGTGACATATCCATAGTCACATGACTGGCAAATGACAGCAGCAGGATTTGAACCCTTGTATCTGACTCCACATCCATCATTCTTTCCAGTGCAACACCATGCTTCCAAGAAAGCAGGTATTATAATGTGAAGAGATGATTTGTATTGCTTTCTACTTCATAGGTTGTCAAAAATTCTTGACCTGGTGGCTGGCCTTGATCCTGAGTTTCTCCATACTTAGCTCCAATCATCTCTGTACAACAGCTGTCTGTTTCTATGCCTTGGTTTAAAGCCCTTCCTCACTGGAATTATTTGGAATTGGGTCTCAGTGCTTTTGAGTCACTTTTTATCTTTGAGTCTCTATTCATTGCACCCTTCCTTTCCTATCTTTAAATTCATTGAAACCAACTCTTCTAAAGTCTGAGGTAAAAGTCAGATAATACTTAGCATTCGCCTCCTTCTCTAAAATGATACCATCACTGCTTCCCAGGGCTCATAAGATGCTGGTATTATGACATCTGATTTTTTTTTTAAAGAAGCTACAATATAACTTCATTCATTTGAACCCCATTAAATTTTCATTTTTATCTAATTCAGATTGGACTTGGTAGAATCTTCCAGAGCCTGTGCTCAGTTTGCATACTTTTTAAGAACCCAGAACTATTTCACTCTTTTGTCTTTGTAGCCCAAGAGCTTAAGTCAAAATAAGAATTAAACTTTAAAAGTGTTTTCTTATCTTGATCTTCCTCTTAAGGATAGCTTTTATTAAGTCTTTTTTGTTCTTCTTAGTGTCCATCTTACCCTTAAGGTTATTCTAAGCTTTTGAAGAAATTCTTAAAGGACCATGAAAATCATTTGTACTATTCAGTTGCCTGTCCTCACTTCTGTCTCTTTTACATATCCTTTAAAAATCTGAACTTATAAATAAAAGAGCTACCTACAATGAAATCAGATTAGGTTTTTTAAGAAGATTCCCCTTTTCCTTCTATATATAATAATTCATAATAATGTCATAAGATTTAGAGATTCTCATCCTTCTAGAAAAAAATTCCCTTCCAGAGGCCCAGAACGTGGGATCCTACCTATCTTTTCTCTGATTTCCTTAAAATCCACTTCCTAAAGTCAAATTATACCTGAAATTCCCTACCTTATGTATTTCAGACTCTAAGCTGCCACATTCATAAAAATGATGACAATTGGAAATCTGATAGAAAAATAATTACATTAATAAAACCTCATTGATATGAACTCCACTAATTTGTCATTTTTGCTTGATCCAAAAAAAGCATTAGACCAAACCTACACCTTTGTACTATTCATGAAAAAGGGTCTGCTAAGAAGATTAAATATAAATAAGATTTCAAGGGGAATATTTATCCTCATTAGTCATTCTTATCTGTTCATTTAAGTGGGCATCCCTAAGAGTCTCCACTAATTGACTTCATTAGCCTGATTTGATAAAAAAAAAATTGCTTGCACTTAACTATAAATAAAACTACATTTCTTCTGAAATTTTCTGTAGTTTAAATTATTAACTAGTTAAAAATGGTATTAGAACTACAGAGGTTATACTGAGTGCAAAGGAAGGTGTTCTAAATTACAAGTATGGATGGGTGTAGAGGTAGAGAAGAACAGTTATAGTTTTCAGTGATCATCTTTCTTCAGTATTTTGAGAATCTGTTATTTCATCAATGTGGGCATTCCACTGTTGCAGAGCCTTATTAAGTGGTATGTAAGAGTTACTGTGGTCCAAAATGGATCTCATGAGGTGGTAGCTATTCTTCTGATGATGAGCCTCTTTGCACTAAGCTAGGATGGTCCATAGATTCATTTTACAGTACATTCCCAGCCTGTACTTGAAACTTTTCCAGCTATCAGAGATTATAACCCACTAATGTAGCCTTCAAAGTCACCTCTACTCCATAATAAAGCATCAGAGGACTCTTCCAACAGAGGGGAGTAATGATCAATATCCAGCAATGTTTAAGAAAAATCTGAACAATGTCAAGGCAAGGACAATGCAGTTATAGTTGCTCCTCATACTGAGTAAGGAATGCTGATGTATAGTAGTAGGGATATTCATGAGCCAGAAGGTGAATCCGTTCAATCTGCAGTGTCCCAGTGTGGCCAACTGGCAGTCCTGGCAATTGCTTCTGATGATACTTGTTTGTCAGAGCTAATGCAGACATGGGCAGGAAAGTGGTACTCCAGAATCTTCTTGCCATCTTTTACAGACAGAAATGCAGACTAACCCAGACCTTGTTTTCAGTGTTTCCAGATTTTTCCCCATAAGTATTCCTTTTCAGTGGCCCAAATCTTGCAGAACTTCTGCATGTTTTTTTCATCCTTTCACCAATTACTTAGATCATGCCTAGAGTGGAATCTGAAAGATTTTGTTGGCAAAGGAGCTCCCTAGTGAAGGTGCGATAGAAAAGTTGCTGTGATGACTACACTCTTAATAGCTCCAAACAGGGAGAAATAGAAGGCAGCTAGCTGAACTTTTCTGGCTTGCTGAGACCAAAAAGTGGTCTGAAGAACAGAGCCCAGTGGCACTACTTGAAACTAGGGCCTGTAAGTTGTCAGGCAATGTAGTTCTATCATATTTCAACATAGTGACATTCATATGACCAAATGTAAAATATCAACATTGACATTATCCTATTTACAGATCATAAAGTTTAATTTTGGAAGGCAATAGAAATGCTAGGAATGCGATGTTTTCAATACACAGTCATATCTAGGATGCTCCAAAATGCAATGTAAGATTTCCCTGTAGAATTTACATCAGCAAAGAGGGGGAAAAAAGTAACCCAACAGAAGTCGCCTCTCTTACTTGGGCTCTCAGTTGTTTTATATTGATTTTTTAAAATTAATTTATTTCTTTTTAGTTTTCAACATTCATTTCCATAAGATTTTGAGTTTTAAACTTTCTCTTTCCCCCTTCCCTCCTCCCCAAGATTGCATGTGATCTGATATAGGCTATATATGTACAAGAATTCTAAACACATTTCCACATTAGTCATGTTGTAAAAGAAGAATCATAACAAAAGGGAAAAAAAACATGAGAAAGAAAAGAGAGAGAGAGAAAATAATGTTCTTTGATCTGAATTCGGACTCCATAGTTCTTTCTCTGGATATGGTTAGCATTTTCCATCATGAGTCTTTTGGAATTGTCTTAGATCCTTGTATTGCTGAGAAGAGCTGAGTCTACCAAAGTTGGTCATCATACAGTGTTGCTGGTACCGTATACGACTTTCTAGAAATTTTCTTTTTTTTCTTTTATTTAAATTTATTTTTTCAATTAACAAAAATCTACCTTTGTCTCCTTCCCACTGCCTTCCCCAACTGGAAAAAAAAGGTAAAAACAGAATCCTTGTAACAAATATAAAAGGCCAAAACAAATTCCTGCCTATTTTGACCATGTCCAATATATACAGATTTCTAATGATAAAGTATGTATTTCACCTCATGACAGCACGTGGGTATATGTCTCCTTTTGTACTCTGAGTGTACCCTTCCATTATAAAGGGATTTTCTATTATATTTCACATACACACATCTATACATATAAATGTATATGTGTGTATATATTACATATACATACATATATATATATA
>CM053590.1:77680863-77708837 GCA_028646515.1 Pseudochirops corinnae | reverse complement strand
CTGGCGCCACAGGCTCCATGTGACCACATTCAGCCTATTAAGGAACAGAGTATACTTTCAAATATCCAAGGGTCCTCAGAGTCACGTAGCCACATTAGCAAAGGGCCTAGGGGCAGGGAAGATCTTTAGATTCCCATAACACCAAATTGTCCAAGTTTCCAGATAACACCACCAAGAAACAAGGAAAACAGATAGAAATAGTAATATTATTAAAATAAAACAAAATACAAGCATCTCGGTATTAACCTAACCAAGACATGCAAGAATCATATAAAGATAACTTAAATCAGGTAAAAATTGAACAAATGAAATGATAGCCGTGCTCCTGACTGTGCCAAGAAAATACAGCAAAATGACAATGCTTTTCAAATAATGCATAAGTTTACCACAATCCTGAGCAAATTATCAGGAGCTAATTTTATATAGTTAAGACAGATGCATAACAAGATGTGGAAAAGTGGATAGGCAAAGAATATTGAGAAATACAAAACTGAAAACAAGGAGAACCAGGTTCGAAAATATATTGTAAAGCAATAACTATTAAGACTATCTGATGCTAGATAAAGAATAGAGAAATAGATCAATAGAACAGAAACTATTTCAGGATAGAATACCACTTCTATAACAGGTAGCATTTAATAAACCAATGCTTTAAAGATACTGGGAAAATGGAATCATCACCCAGTAAGAACTGCTGTGAACATCAGATAGCTATACTGTGAAAAATGGGTTAGTATCCATACTTCAAATCATACATCACAAGAAACTCTTAGTTATTTTTTTGACCTAGTGACAAAATAGAACAGTCAAAAGAGAATTGGTCTAGAAGCTAGGAGACAAAGGATCAAGTCTAGCCTCTGACAAGAGGATTAATTTGGGAGACTAGCTTAACTTCTTAGCATATCAAGCCACTCTCCAAGACTATAAAATGCAAGGTTAGTGTCAACCTACCTTGTTAAAGTGAGTTTCTTCATTGGGAACTGGCTATACCAATGAAATCATAGATCTGTTTGAACATAACTAAAATATATTCTTTTAAAATCATAAAATAGATGTAAGAAAAAAGAATAACATATTTGCCTCATTTATGAAAAAGGTACTTTTATTTTAAAATGAAAGAAATCATTGGAAACAAAATTAATGCATGATAATAAAAAGACAAGGATTTTGCAGAACCAAAAAGGAATTTCTCTGAAATTATGGGGAAAAAGGTCGGGGAAAATAATTGCAGTAAATGTATCACACACACACACACACACACACACACACACACACACACACACACACACACACACTCCAGAACTCCAGAAACTGTGAAGGACCTGAAATTATAGACAAACAAGTAGGAAGACAGACAAATTGATTAATGCACACTTTCAAATAGTTAACACACAAATACAATGATCAGAGAACCCGGAAAAATCATTTCAAGGAAGGAAATCCTAAGTTTTGCCATTAGAGCACTGGACCTAGTTAGGAAAACCTAAGTTCAAATCCAGCCTCAGAGTTTTACTAGCTGTGTGACCTTGCACAAGTCTTTTAATTTATTTGCTTCAGTTTCCTCAACTATTAAATGAGGGTAAATAGCACAGACCTCCTGAGATTATCATGAGGATCAAATAAGGCAATGATTATAAAGTACTTAGTGTACGATGCCCGGCACATAAGAAACACTATAAATGCTGTTTTTAACTAACTGAAAATTTGCTAAAAATTCCTAATAAAGAAAAACATGTAAAATGAGACAATTTCCAGGTGCCAATTTTCTCACTATAGTGGCAAAAAAAAATAGAAGAAAACTCATGTATATTGGTAGGACTGCATAATGATACATTTTGGAGAAAAATCTATCTATAATGAGTCAGGAAGGTGACCTTTGACCCAGTAAGTCCATCACTAGGGCCTTATCCTGAAATATACACTGAAGATTTCTATTTATAGAAAATATCCAGAGGTGTTTTACTAAAAATGACAAAACCTAGAAATGATCTATGTAACTAAGGATTGAAAAACATTTGAAAAAAATCTGGCATGTTAATGTGAGAGGTAGTTGTTGTTTGTCTTGACTTGCACATGAATTCTATTTAAGTGAGGCAGAGCTGCACATAGTCATCAGCCTCACTCTCTCCTCCAGGCAGTACCATGTACTGGAAAGCAAACTGTATTTGGAATCAAAGGATCTTAGTTTAAACCCCAGTTCTGACCTTGAGCAAGTCACTTCAAATTTCTGAATCTCAGTTTCCTTTTCTTTAAAGAAAAGTGTCTGACTATATGGTCTCTAAGCTCCCTTTCAGGTCTGAATCTATGGTCCTCTCAATAATAAAATATAAGAGCATAAAAAACTAGTATGGATATAAGGAATTATGGAAAGGCCTACATGAAGTATTGCAAAGCAAAATCAAGAGAGCTAGAACTATATACATATATATGTGTGTATATGTATGTATGTAAATATATATATATATAAAATGACCTCAACTAGACATAGATACTGATGACATAGATATAGATGATGTGTAGATATAGATGTACACATATAGATGTAGAAATAAACACAGACCAACCAAAAGGAGGAAGACTTCAGGTGGCCTCAGGAACAAAGTAAATCCATTTGGTGTTTGTTCAATCATTCATTTGATTATACTTTAAATGCTAAAGTTCTACGTAAACTCTTACCTCTTTGTTTATCTCATTTGTCTTTGTTGATGATTCTTAAGTTTATAAAAAATGCTGAACTATTTTTATCTTCCTCAAGATGACGGGAATTAAAGCAGTAGTATCTCACTGTTATAATAAGAATGCATGCTAAATTTGAATATAATGGAGAGTCACAAGGAAACAATTTTGTCTCCTATCCACTATTGAGACAAAAATAAAATGAGACCACAGAACTCTTCTCACAGAGACCCTAACCTAAATTAGCTTTTTTGGACCTGATTATTTTATATGTATTCTCTGCAACAGCTGCACAGGGTGTCGGTCCCTAGTTCTATAAAAATTTGAAGGAGTTCTGTTTTTTTGAATATTATGAATAATGATGATGAATAATTATGTCAACTGCAGTTATGATTGTCCTTCAATCATTGACATCTTGAATATCATTTTCTTTTTAAAATGTGGAATGGGTTCCATTGGCAACTACAGCACTGACTCCCTCCCTATCCTCCATCTGTAGGCATTCAGGAAAAGCAGGTTGGAGTAACCAAGGCCCTACACACATGGTCCCTGCTGTCTATCACACCCCTTCAAGAATGTAATTTTCACTATTCCTCTGGTGACCACTACTAATTCTGTAGTTAACAGTCTCTCAAAATCTGTTTCTCTCCCTACGCCTATTTTACTCAATCACAGCTCACATAGAGTAAATTATTTCCATCTCCACTTCCCAAATCTCTCATCCCATCCTCCCTAACCCTACCTCACCCATGTCCCACTCCAACTTTGCTCATCCTCTCCACTCTGCCCTCTGGAATTCTCTTTCCATAGTAAAAATACTTGTCTTCATTCTAGACCACTTTATCTCAAATTCCTTCCATCTACTATCCCTTACTGAGCCCTGGCTCCTTCCTGTCATATTATATCCCTTGTCATCCTCTCCAGCACTAGCTGTACCTTCAGTCTTACCAAGACTACCACTGCCACTACACACACACACACACATACATGCACACGCACACACGTGCACACGCATGCACACACACACACACACACAACTCTTCTCATTTTCTTTCTCCCCTACCCAATTCCTGTCCTTATATGAAGGGACTTCGACATCCATATTGATGCTCCCTCAAACTCTAACTTCCCAACTCCTCAGTCTCCCTAAATCTGACCTACTCATAGGAATGAACACACCCTGAATCTCACCATTACCAACAAGTGTTTACTTCCTTAAGCAAAACCTTAACCTCTTCTCTCTGAACATAACCTATCATTCCATGTCTCCTTATGTGTCTCACTCTAAATCTTTTCTTTGTCCTCATTACAACTTCCAGTTCCTCCGCTGCTCAGTACCTTCTCTGATTTCATTTTCCTTCCTTTCCAATCAGAGAGGGAGGTGGGGGAGGGGAGAACGATAATTTTTCACAATGCTAAATGCTAGGAATACAAGTGCTTGTAAAACCAAAAAAACAAGATGGTTCCTACCCTTGAGGAGTTTATATCTGAATGGGAAAAGGCAACATATAAAAGAGAACTAGAAATCTGGGAGTTGGGTGAAGGTCAAGAGAATACAACAATCTAGAAATGAAATATGCATGGCTGAGACCCCACATGAGAGTGAATCTCAGAACAGAAGTTTCTCCAGGGTTAGAAAGCAGGTGGTGAAGAAGTAGAGAAATCCAGAAAGTGAGTTGAGTCTAATATAAAGTGAGCATGGCTTACACTATTAGTCAATTTAAACCCATACTATCCCCTTTCTTAAATCCCTTATTCCTTTCTATTGGCAATCATCCCTTGCCAAAACTCAGTTTTGGATTACTGACACCATCTTCCTTTTCTATTCTTATTTCTAAACTGATGAATGGAGCTAGAGGAAATCACACAAATATATTAACTTGGTACATTATAAATTTATATTATCCAGTTTCAGTTGGGTTCTCACTGGAGCAAGAAAATATTTTTATTCTGTTCCAATTGTTTCTCTATCTGAGTCCACTAGGAAGTTATTCCAAACATTCTCTTCTCTCAAGTCTTCTACCCTTCCCCTCCTCTTCTTTCCTACTCCCATCCTTTCAGTTTAAGACCTCAAATAATACTTAACTGAGAAAATTAATGCTATTCAACGTGAGCTTCCTTTTTTCTCATTCTATTAGTCTCAAAACCTTTTTCATATCTCTTATTCTCTTCTCTTTTCCCCTAGGCTCTCATAATGATGTGCCCTTCTCCTTGCCAAGGCCCAGTCCTTCACAAGTGCCCTAGATCCTACCCCTTCTTGTCTTCTCCAGCACATTACAACCCAAATTAACCCTTTTCTCTTATCTTTAACTTCTCCTTATCTAGTAGTTCCTTTCCTACTGCTTTCAAATATGCTCAAATCTCCTCTGCCCTTAAAAAACTTTCACTAGATCCTACCATTCTCTCAGGCCATTATTCTGTATCTTCTCCCTTTCTTAACCAAATTCCCACAAAAATCTATCTATATTTGTTGCTAGCCCTTCCTTTCCTCTCACTTGCTTCTCAATTATTTGAAATCTGGCTTCTGACAAAATGCCAAATGAAACTGCTCTCTCCAAAATTGCCTTTGATTTCTTAATTACCAAATCCACATGTCTTTTCTCTATCACCTTCTCTGCTCTACGTTTTTGTGACACAGCTCTCTTCTGGTTCTTTCATCTCCCTATATAATCTCTACTTCTTGGTCTCCTTGGCTGGCTTCTCATCCATACCATGCCCCTTAACTATGAGTGCTCCTCGATGCTCTGCTATTCTGGCCCCTCTTCTCTTCTTACTCTACATTTTCTTTGGTGATCTCACTAGCCCCAATGGGTTTATCATCTCCATGAATATGACTCATAGATTTCTATATTCTGCCCTGTTCTCTCCCCTCAACTCGAATTCCACATGACTAATTGCCTATTGTGCATTTCAAAATAATATCCCCAAAACACTTCAAACCAAGCATATCCAAAAGAAAGAAGTCATTATCTTTCCCTTCCAAACCCACTATTCTTTCAGACTTCCCTGTTTCTGTCAAGGGTACCACCATCCTTCCCTCTTCTAGCATTCTAGTCTCAGCATTATGCTTTACACCCCACTTTCCCTCACCCTACATATCTAATCAGTTGATAAATCTTGCCATTTCTGCCCACACCGTATCTTTTGCATCTGACCCCTTTCTTCTAATCAGAGGATTGATAAACCTTAATTCAAGCCTTTATCCCTTCCAATGCAAATCACTCTAACAACCTACTAACCGATCTAACTTAAGTTTCTCCCTACTACAATCCATCCTCCAATTTGTTGCCTGTGAATTTCTTTAAAAATATCTCTGACCACATCACTCCCCAACTCCATAAACTCCAGTGACCACTAGAATAAAATATAAAACTTTCTGTTTAGTTTTAAAGCCCTTCACAATCTGACACAAACCTATCTTTCCAGTTTTGTTAGGCATTACTCTTCTTTCTGCTCTCAATAAACCAGCCAAACTGGCCTTTCTCCATTCCTCACATATGATCTTCCATCTTTTCTGGCCCTGTGCCTTTGTACTGGCTGTGCCCTCAGTCTGGAATGGAATGGGCTCCTTCCTTCTCTCAACTACCAGAATCTCTCTCTCTTCCTTCAAGCTGTACCTCAAGCATTCAGGGCCATCTCCAGTCATCCTGACTTATATCTTGCCACAGAATCCAAATGGTTCTGGGGGAGAAAGTGAGGCTGGTAACTTTGCACAGCCCTCTCTGACTTTGCAGAGGTCTCTCTCACTTGAATCCAATTCATTTGCAAGTCATGGAACCACATTCCTGATGTCATAGTCCTCTTTAAGAATGAAGAACAAATAACAACAGCTCAAGCATCACTTTCCATATGAAGCCTTTCCTGGTCTCCCCAGCTCTTAGTTCTCTCCCTCCCAAACTGTCACACATTTAATTGCATTGAATTTATTTGTAATTATTCTCTACACACACACACACACACACACACACACACACACACACACACATATGCACACATACACACACACGCATGCATGCACATACTATATTTTCTATTTATGTGTTTTCATCTGAATTAGAACACAAGATCTTTGAGAGTAAAAACTATTTCTTTTTTTTGTCTTTGTATCTCCAGTGCTTAGTGCAATAGGCTAACAATAATAATAAAATTTATATAGTGGTTTGAGTTTTGCAAAGTGCTTTACATATGTCATTTCAACTAATCTTCACAACTATATGAGGTAGATGCTACTATTATCCCATTTTATAGATGAGAAAATTGAGATTGAGTGATGTTAAATGACTTGTCCAGAGTCACACAGCAAAGTAAATGTCTGAGACAAGACTTTAATTCAGACCTTCCTTGCTCCATGTCTACCACTCAGCCACTGTAGCTGAAATGAGATAGTAAAGCTTCTTCCACAAGTTTCTGGGGCTTGCTCTATCTAAAATGAGTAAGGTATACATTTAGGCAAAAGGATGGTATAGATAGATGCTCCTTCTAGGGCCTATCCATCCCAAGAATTCTTTAACCCTTATAATTAAAAGAAGCTGAAAAATAAAAAAGAGCATCCAATGGACCTATGACATTTAGTCTACTTTTCTGAACACTAAAATGACTTAAATTATATGACACTGCCCCGCCCTCACTTATACTAACAATTTTATTCTTCAGCTTGTTGTAGAAAGGGAATTTCAGGAAGTAGTTATAAAAGTAACCTGCTCATTCAAAACACAGCTAAAGTCTTCCCTCTCCAAAAGAGCCTGGCTGATTATCAATTGATTAATCTGCACATTTTAATTATTTTGTTCCATATTTCTCTAAAGAAGCAGAAAGCTACCGTGAGGTTTTAGATGCCCAAGACTTCATTATTTATTGAAACTAACATTCAGTTTAACTAATCCCTGACCACTGGGGAGTACTAACACGAATAATTACCATTACGTACAGTCTCCCCAAATAAATACACTTTAGGGTATTTAGTGAGGTAAGAGCCTTGTTCTTCCTTGCTCCTTATCTTGAAAATGGAATTTACTGCTTCATCATTAATGAAGATTAGCACATTCTTCACACTGATTTTATATTTCTATTTTCTTTTTTCTTCAATTTTATTTTATTAAATTTGTTTATCTATTTCTAGTTTATAACATTCAGTTTCACAATCCCTTGAGTTCCAAATTTTCTCCCCTCCCTCTCTTCCCCCCTTATTTCCCCTCCCCCGCCCATGGCAGCATGCTATCCAATATAGGCTCTACAAACACTTTCGCATTAAGCATTAAGTCAGGTTGTAAAGAAGAATTATAACCAACGAAGTGAACAACGAGAAAGAAGGAGGAAAACAAAACAAAATACAAAAGAGAGAGCAAGTAGTTTGCTTCAATCTGCATTCGAACTCTGTAGTTCTTTTCTCTGAATGTGGATATCCTTTCTATTGTGAGTCTTTTGGAGTTGTCTTATAACCTTGAATTGCTGAGAGGAGCCCAGTCTATCAAAGTTAGTCATCACATATATGTAATTTCTCCTGGTTCTGCTCTTCTCACTCAGCATCAGTTTATATAAGTCTCTCCAGGTTATTATGAAGTCCATCTGCTCCTCATTTCTTATAGCACAATAGTATTCCATTACATTCATATACCACAACTTGTTTAGCCATTCCCTAATTGATGGGTACCCCCTTAATTTCTGATTCTTTGCCACCACAAAAAGAGCTGCTATAAATATTTTTTGTGCAAACAGATCTTCCTCCCACTTGTATGATTTCTTTAGGATACAGCCCTAAAGGGTATGCACTTTTTTATACCCCTTTGGTCATAGTTCCAAATGGCTGTATCAGTTCACAACTCCACCAACTCTATTTTCTTGATAGCAAAACTGTTTACTAATTGTTTGAATCTGTGACTTACAGATCAACAAGTGATAGCTAAGGGAGGGATCAGCCTTATTAGAATCTTGAATTACATATATAATAATATATAACATATCGACATATAATAATTATGCCCTAGACTTAATATCATATATAATAATAATTAACAATATTAATATTAGCTAATAGGTATATACTGCTTTCAGGTTTATAAATCCCTTCACATTTATTATCTCATAACAACTCTCTGAAGTAGGTACTATTATTATCCCCATGGGGAAACTGAGGCAGAGAGGTTAAAGTAACTTGCCCAAGATCACACAGTTGGTAAGTATGGGATTAAGATTTTAACTCAAGTCTCTCATGTCACACTCCTACTCAAAAAAGCTATTTAAGGGGCAGAGCTCATTTCATTTTGTATTTGTATCCCTGGTCCCTAACACAGTGCCTGGCATTAGAAGACACCTAATTAAAGTTTTTGAATTGAATTGATTTGCTTCTAGGATAAACTGTAAGCTCTTTTATTTAGAATTTAAATCCCTTTGCATGGATTCATCCAGATTCATTTTGCATTACTTTTCATGATATATTCAACATTCCAGCCAAACTGACCAACTTGCTCTTTTGTCATCCATTTCTGGACCTTTAGAATACATTGCCTCCTTTGCTTCTTAGAACCCTGAGCTTCCTTTAAGGTTTAATCTGTCCTTTTCTTATTTCTACCAATTGCTAATGCTTTCCCATTCCCTAGCCCACATGGTACATTGAAATGTGTATGTATATGTATATATATGTACACATACACATATAGTATATGTGTATATATTTATGCATATGTATGTGTGAGTGTATCCATATAGATATTGTGTCTAACCAGCAGAATGTATGCTCCTTGAGGACAGAGACTGTGTCTTCAGCTAGCACAAAGGAGGAGGTAATTATTAAATGCCTTTGTAATTGAATTGAATTGTTGAAGAGATAATAGTAACAAAATCCGAGAACTATCATTATAGTGATTCCTTTCTTGTGATTTAAGGTACAGGAGAGCCCAGAGCCTAAACTCCGACTGTGCATAAATATTGCAAAGGCTTGTGTCTGTTTGTTTTACTTATACCAACTCAGGAACGATAAAGGTCATGATCAACAATAAGCATATTTTTATTTCTCTGGTATTAGGACACACATAAGGGATAGTGTTAGTTGACTTGTTGAAAGCATGAAATATTCAACTGGACATTTTCTTTATTTGTTTTCTGGGCATATGCCCCTCCTATAACATTCCTAAAAGTTCATTGAGGGAACATAAGATCTGAGGACCTTCTAAAAAACATAATTCTATTTTATCATCTTTGGAAGTCATCCAGTATGCCTCTCTGATTGACTTCATAATAATAGCTCACATTTCCATAGATCTTTAATGGCTCACCAAGTGCTTGCCTTACAACAGCCCTGTAAGTTAAATAGTTTAAATGTTATCTCTTTCCACAGATGAAAAAAGTGAGAGACAAACAGAAAGGCAGGCAGAGAAAAAGAAAGAGACAATGAGAAAGAAAGAGAGAGGAATGGATAGAGAGGAAGGACAAATGTTCTTTATGCTTAAAGAGTATATAATTTACAGGGTTGCTTTAAGTGTACTTAAATGACATCTATTGCGATAGCAAGTACTTCCCTACCCATGTATATGTGATCTACTTGCAAAGGAGAACGATGTGCTATCGTTAAAATATGCCAAGTCTCTAGCTCTGAGGGAGCTGCTAGAGTGTTAATTGGGACTATTAAAAAAGAGTGTAATTAACACTTCAATTCCCTGGGGACTGAGGGGAAAGAAACAAAATCAATTGATAAAGTGCAAGCCCATAGAAAATGATGTAAGAATCTGGGGTTGTTAGTTCATTCTCTCAATCAAAGTAATTGTCTTATTTTGGCTAAGATTGCCATAGACATTTCTAATGCAATTAACTTTTTTTCTAACAAAATCAAAAGTTCAGGATATAGGCAAACATTGGCTATTGCCCCTTGTAAAATGTAGAACTAACATCTACTACCCAATGTCTCATCTGTCTTCTTGATTGCTTGCCTCTGCTCCTCTTTGACAGGTTTCTAGCCAACACTACCTTCAGGGGCCTCAGTGGTTCCATCAAGGTGAAAGAAACCACCATCCTAAGCTCCGAAAATAACTTTTTCATCTGGAATCTACAGCACGACCCAGTAGGGAAGCCAATGTGGACCCGCCTGGGCAGCTGGCAGGGAGGGAAGATTGTAATGGACTATGGAATATGGCCAGAACAAGCCCAAAGACACAGAATCAACTTTCAACACCCAGCCCGGCTACATCTGAGAGTGGTCACCCTGATTGAGCATCCATTTGTCTTCACACGTCAGGTGGATGATGATGGTCTATGCCCTGCTGGTCAGCTCTGCCTGGACCCACTGACAAACAACTCCTCCATATTGGATGACCTTTTTGACAGCCTCCAGGGCGATAATGACACAGTGCCCATTAAGTATAAGAAGTGTTGCTATGGTTACTGCATTGATCTTCTGGAAAAACTGGCAGAGGACCTGAACTTTGACTTTGATCTCTACATTGTTGGAGATGGGAAGTATGGAGCCTGGAAAAATGGCCACTGGACTGGGCTAGTCGGGGACCTCTTGAGTGGGACAGCCCATATGGCAGTTACTTCCTTTAGCATAAACACTGCTCGCAGCCAGGTAATCGACTTCACCAGTCCCTTCTTCTCCACCAGCTTGGGAATCTTAGTGAGAACCCGAGACACGGCAGCTCCTATTGGAGCCTTCATGTGGCCACTCCACTGGACAATGTGGTTGGGGATATTTGTAGCTCTTCACATTACCGCCATATTCCTCACCCTATATGAATGGAAGAGTCCCTTTGGAATGACTCCTAAAGGGCGGAATAGGAGTAAAGTCTTCTCCTTCTCTTCAGCCTTGAACGTCTGTTATGCCATCTTGTTTGGCAGAACTGTGGCAATTAAACCTCCCAAATGCTGGACTGGAAGATTTTTAATGAATCTCTGGGCTATTTTCTGTTTGTTTTGCCTTTCCACATACACAGCAAATCTAGCTGCTGTCATGGTTGGAGAGAAAATATATGAAGAGCTCTCTGGGATACATGACCCAAAGGTAAAAAGGAAAAAAAAAAAATCTCTAAATTTCAGCTTACTTATTCTAGCCTTTTTTTATTATTCATTTAAATCTCATGCTAAATCTCTTGTCCCTTCAGAATTATATACCAATATATACTAGGTCATTGTGGTCATCTGATACAATCCCCTCATTTTTCAGATGAGGACTTGAGGCCCAGAGAAGTTAGGCAACTGGACTAAGGCCACATAGCACTTGTCATAATGGAGAGTAGGATGGAGATCTCTAGGTTCACAGTTAAGTGATCTAGTATTTGTTTTCATTTTACTTGTTGAAATTTTGTCAGGCACAACATGGTTATCTCTGTCACTCACGTAAGGGAGAATTCAGAGAGTCAATTTATTGTCTGGAGTAGGTCATTCTTTAATTTATTGTCATTGAAAAGAAAGAGGTTCTTGGACGTAGTTGTTTCAGAGAAGTTTTGCCTATTAGAAATGTCTCTTAACAGTAAATATTCCCTAGGCATTGGCCATCCTAGGCAAAAGATGGCAGCAGTCAAATATCCTGTCAGATACTCCTCATTTCTGATCTACCCTAAACCCAAGAGAAAAACTAGTCAGTATAAAACAACGTTACCCAGTACAGCCTTTACAAGATGATAAATTGCTTTCCTTTGGGGTCAGTGGAAGGAAATCAGGAAAACAACACATTTACTCACTAGTAAAGCATCTATTTGCCCATTAAAAAAGCAATACAGTTGCAAGAACTCACAGTTTACCTTGTGGACCTAGTGTCTATTACAAGGTAGCCAAAACTAAGCACTTCTTACACTCAGAAGCTGCTGTGGCCCTTTTCAGGAATATGTCAGTGCAAAGAACAATACTTTGGACAGAGGTAATTTTTCACTTGGAACTAGACGTTGCAAGAGCCAAGTAAGTTGACTTGAGATAGAGAAGCTAATTATATTGAATACTCCTGTCCTGTAGAATTGTTTTCCCCTACTTAAGTTGGTGACAGACAAACCTGGATTTTATTAGCATCGTCTTCTGATTGGATAAACACTGCTTCATTGTGCTCAGGGATACGTAATTTGTGACTGGAATGAAAGCTCAAGTTTAATGGAAGGATAGTGTTTGGTTAAATCTTAGATTAAGTTTTCATTAAATTAGCAAGTAGTAAATATTTCTCAAAGCAAATTAGATCGGGGAGTTATCCTTTGCAAAGGAAAGAAATAACATTGGATCAACTATTTAGCAAGTCACTGAATTGAGAAATTCTTATGTGGTCAAATATCCCACCTTTTAAAGTGAATATAGACTAACCACTTCTTGTAGGATTGAAACAGCTCACTTTAAAATTTCATTTAAAATATATTTTAAAACCTAATTTTCATAACAATACCCATGAAGAGAGTGTTTTTCAATGGTCCTTAGCAAATAGCTAAGGACTAAATAGACCAATCTTCATAGCCCTCACAGCCCCTGACAAGTTTTCAATAGATCTCCTGGTTTAGATGAAGCCTTTAGATTTGTTTTGCAGCCAAAGCCAATAACAAATTTTGTCTGTATAGCTCCCAATAAACAGCACTGCCCTTGTAGTGGGATCCAATTAGAAGTGAGTCATCAGGAGTAGGTAATGAGTTCCCTTCAGTGAAGGAATTCAATGATTTACTTGGAATTCAATGAACATCTTTCAGTTCCTTAAGCCTCAGATGTACAATTAAAACATCAGCCAATTTAACAAGTGAACATTGAGGATTGAACTTGTCTCCTCCTCTCCATTTTGGACTAATTTCCTCTGTCTCTAACCATTCTGAATCTCTTCTGGGGGTGGGATTCTAAGGTCAGTGGATTCTCCAAATACTTCCATAAATCTTTAATGTTATATGTCTAAGAGACTATATACATAAACAACTTAAACCAGTGTTTCTCAACCTTCTTAATGCCATGACCCTTTAATACAGTTCCTCATGTTATGGTGACCCCCCCCCCCAACCATAAAATTATTTTCGTTGCTACTTCATAACTGTAATTTTGCTAGTTATGAATCTATCTGATATGCAGCATGTATTTGCATTGTTACAAAAAGAACATAACCCAGAGGTTGAGAACTGCTGATTTAAACAATATGAAACAAATAAACTCTGTGCAGTATGAAAATCAGAGAAAACAATTTCGGGCAAAAAAAAGCCTAGTTGACTCCCTGTCTCCATGCAGATTTAGAAAGGTTCAGCGTATTAACAGTCCAGTATAAGGAAACATAGAGCACATACCAAGACAGCAAGGCAAGCCAGCTTTAATGAGGTGACATACTTACAATCTGAAGATCAGTCAAGGAGAATGGTGAAAATGGGTACACTCTGCTAAAGTCCTGCTGGCATTGGATGAGCTCACTGAACCTCTAGAAAGAAAGGGGTGCTGCCACAGTAAAGTCAAGTGGGTTTTACGGGGTTTTCATCTGAGTCTAGTAGGGCCAATCAGTAGAGGAAGGCAGCAAAGAACCTGGACCTGAAGACTGGTGCTGATTCATGCTTGTGGAAAGAGGAAAGACTCCTAGAGAAATGGCTAGTTGATATTCAGACTCCCCACTGTCAGGAAAAGGGGCTTTGTGACATTACTGCTGGTCTTACTCTACCCAAATGACTCAGGGATTTGAACTTCCCCAGGGTTTCTCCATAGCAGGGTAGGGAGGCTACTGGGATCAATAAACTACCCGAACTTTTTTGTTTTTCAAATACTGGTTTAAACATAATATAGAAGCAACCTTCATATTTTAGATATTTCTTCTTCCAAATTGTAGACGAAATTTAGTACCAGTGCCAAAACAAGAAGCTAAAAAGTGAAAATTCAATCAATAAACCCAGGGGATTTTTTGTGTCTTAATGATAAAAATAGGGGTTTTTTGCCATTTTTTTTCCTACTGAGTTGTTTTGGGGTTACATAAACATGACCTGTTTAAATACGAGGACATCTTCCCCGGAATTTCTTTGAAAATGGACCTAAGAGTCTTTAGAACTGTAATGAGTCTACTAAAAAATACTGTAAGAGAGTCAAGTCTTATCATTTTCAGGAAGGATCCTATTAAGTGTTAATAGAATTCTAAGATCATGCCATGAAATGAATAGCTGATGTACAATCAAAGATTTAGATTTTAGAGATCAAGCCTCTTACCTTGCAGATGAGGAAATTTGAGCCCAGAGGTTAAAGGACTTACCCAAGGTCACCTTGGGAGCAAAATCAGGATTTTAATCTAGTTCCTCTGACTCTAAATCCAGTGTTTTTCCTATATCCTAACTTTGCTAATTCTGTTTTTATCATTATAAATTATTTTTATTTTGCCATACCAATGCATTCCCTCAACTGACTAAGGGAAGACCAAAGTGCATGATATGCCAAAATTAGTGGAAAAAAACTTTCTATTTTTATCCTAGAGCTCAGCATTTTCCAGATTACCAGTTAATGAAATATTTTCATTATACTATACCAAATTATTAGCAAACTATTATCAAGTAGTTGGTTTGTTATATCTAAATCATTGTCATTACAGACCCATAGATTTAAATACATATTGAATAGAAGCAGATGACTAGAATTTTTTAAATGACTAGAGCAGAATGGGGGAGGGAAAAGAGGAGAAAGAGAGAGAAGATGAATGGAAATAACTAAAACTGAAGAATAATTTAGAGAAAGAAGAACAAGAATTCAATGCATTTAGCCTTCCATCTGGGGCACCAAGTTTACTGTATTCCTTAAACTAAAGCTGCTTCATGAATATTCAGTTTGCATTATTATTATAGTGTCTTCTAATCTTTTGCTTTATTCACACTTCCTACCAAGTTTCAGCAATCCAACATGTAAATCACCAAAGCCAAGTCATGAACACTACACACTTTAAATGTGAGGGAGAAATTATTTTAGGGCAGTTAAGGAAATCATAATGACAAAACCCTAACGGAGCTCAACCAAGTTGAAACAAGACAAGCCGAGCCAACAAGCCTGGACTATGATGCTCCTCAAGTAAGAGCTGAGGATAATTTGTCATACCTTACTTATCCCTCAGAACAGAAATCAATCAATAGAATTGGGAAAGATCAATACTGCATTACAGCTAGTAACTAGTGAGGCTATTGCCTCGGGGATAAAATAAGAACTCCTCAGCCTGCCACTTAAAGCCTTACATTCTCTGGCTTCAACCTAGCTTTCCGTACTTTCTCTCACTCCATTTTTTAATAAGTCATATCACTGCCTTTCCTTTTTTACAGTGCTTATAGCTACTTTCAGATATACTCCCCACCCCCATCTCCTAACAACAAATCTCACCTTGTAACAAAGAGAAACATTGAAAAGCAAAATACAGCTGAGACAATGACTATTCCAGACATTTCCTATCACTCCTTCCTTCCCCATCATGCATTCAGTATTCAAGTCAAATTGGACTCTTAGTTATTGCCTGAACTTGGCATTCCAGCCCCATCTTTGTCCCTTCACTAGGCTGTCCCTGATGCCCAAAGGTGAGCATGCAGTATGCCGTGTACCACTGCTTTGGGGGAAGGGAAGTCGGAAACATGGTCATTCTCTCCCCAGTAATTCTGTGAAACCAGCCACAGGTTATATTCAATCTTAAAATCACACCTGGAATTCCTTCCTTCCTCAATGGCTCCACCTCTCAGAATCTTTGTCTTCTTTCAAGGTTCAGATGAAGGACCACTTCAAGATAAAACTTTTTTCTTGATACTCCCCCAACTTGTTAATGCTCTCTCCTCAAATTACCTTGGATTGAGCTAGGTGGGATAGTGGTTAGAGCATTGGATTTGGAGTCAGGAAGACCTGAGCTCAAATTTGACCTCAAATATTTATTAGCTACATGACCCTGGGCAAGTCACTTAACCTCTCAGTGCCCCATCTATAAAGTGAGTTCAACAATAGCAACTGTCTCCCAGAGTCACTGTTAGGATAAAATAAGATACTAGTAAAGTACTTTTCATAACGAAATGCTATATAAAGTGCTATTTATTGTTCTATTATCATTATTATTATTATTGTAGTGGTGTTGGTGGTAGTTACTATATATTTGTTTTATTACTCCAACCTAGTTCAGTGTAAGCTCCCTGAGAGAGGAGAAACTGCTTTGTGTGTGTGTGTGTGTGTGTGTGTGTGTGTGTGTGCGTGTGTGTTTTCACATCCCCAGCACATAACAGCAATACCTTTCACAGACTAGTTTTCCTTCTATCTTAAAATCCTACTTATTGGCTGTGTCTACATTTTGCCAACTTGACTTCAAGACTACACATCTCACAATATATGGATATTTGGAAATATCCTTTTTCTGGGAAAACTGGTCACTACCATTAAGTTGCATTGTATAAATAGTGTACTGACATCTCTGCTCTATGGAAAGTATTTTGGTTTTTGAAATTCCAAATATGTATGGATGTGTACATGTGATACCACAAGACCTGGTCACAGTGAGTGGGGAAGTTTTCCTCAGTTACCCAAGACTTAGAAATTTCACTTTCATACCAGCCAGTGCAGAAGAACCAAATAGCTAGTACCATCTATTAGATTTCAACCACTACTACTTGCCCTAACTACTCTGGATTCCTTAATGTCTAGGACCCATCAGAAGAAGTAGAGAGGAGAAAGGAGGGAGAGGTGGAGGGAGAGAGAAATAAAGAGGAAGAAATGGAGGGGAATGAAAGGGGAGTCGAGGAGAGGAATGAAGGGAAAAGAAAGGAGAGGAATGAAGGGAAAGCAGAGGAGAGGAATGAAGGGAAAAGAGAGGAGAGGAATGAAGGGAAAGCAGAGGAGAGGAATGAAGGGAAAGTGGGAAAGGGGAATGAAGGGAAAGTGGAAAGGGGAAATGAATGGAAGGACATAGGAAAGGAAAGGGACAAAGAAGGGAAAGAGGGAGAGAAATAGGAAAAAGAAGGGAAGGGAATAAGCACTAAAATAGAATTTGCCATGTGAAAGGCACTGTGCTAAGCACTTTATAAACATTATCTCATCTGATTCTCTAGGAAGGTCACAAAGCTTTTCCCTTTTACCTATCCCTTTCCCTGCCTCCTTATAACAGTCAGTCAACAGCCATTTATTAAGTACTTACTATTTGCCAGGCATTGTGCTAAAGGTTGAGAACCCTAAATGATAAAAGACCCAAACAAGGTCTCTGTGCTCCAAGAGCTCACAGCAGACAATGAACCTCTTATGAAAAGGAGTTTTCTTTTTAAACAAATTCTCTAGCAAAATCATAAAAAAGTGGAGGGGGGTATCAATGAATTAAAATGGTGGCAAGGGTTTCATGCTTTGTAGGGTTTTATGATTTAATCTTGACTCTAGGCACTAGTTAACTACAGGGCTCTAAGCAAGGGTCCTGTACTCCTTGAGGTCAGATTCATCTATTATGTTTTTATATACATCTGTTCAGACATTTGTCACTTCTAATTAGATCAGAGGTGTTGGATGTTCTATTTTGCCATGTCTTTCAGTCAAGAAGAGAAACAACCACCCATGTGCCTAGGATGGGTCCTTGTCAGGACCCTAAACCGGTAGAAAACTAAGCTAGGCAGTTTGCCATGGGGATCCTCCCCCCTACCCTTTCCAACACCTTTCCCAATTCCTGGAGCCCTGCAACTTCAAGACACCTATTATTCCTGTGCCCCATGTTCAAAAGGCCTTGTCCTCAACTGTCTGTATCCATTTAAAAATTATTTGACATCATAATCTCTGTTAATAGCCAATAACTAGAATTACCCTTTCCAAGAGTCTTCAAATTTTGGTAAGGCATCCTGAAAAATAAGCCTTTGCTTAACAAAAGAATGAATTAATAAGTGGTTAAATTTTCAGGCATCATAACAAGCAATGGAGGAAATATTTATGATTAAAGGAAACCTGTATAGCAATTCTAAAATTAGACCACGTAGGTAGCTGTCTTTACCTAATCTGAAGGTAGGTAAGGACCTCATCTGGTCCTTGTCACAAGATCATAGGGCTCCAAGGTAGAATGACTTTAGAGATCTTCTAGTCAAGAGGTTTTAAAGCATTTTATGTCTTGGACCCCTTGGGTAACCTAATGAAGTCCATGGCTCCCAGCCTAGAATCATGCTTTTAAATGTATAAAAATGTGCAGAATTACAAAGGAAACCAATTATATTGCTATATAGTTATCAATATATTTTTCAAATAAGTTTACATTGCCCACATTAAGAACTCCTGCCCTACTCCAAAAGCCTCAATGAAACCAAGGCCCAGAGAGGGCAAGGACATTGTTCAAGGTAAGATGTAGTGGAGCTAGAATTCAGACTTATCACTTCGGATTCAATAGCCAATGCTCTTTCAGCTGCACTGTTTTCTTCAGAAACTAGGTACTTATGATGACTGTCTCCCTCTCTCATTCTGCCAGGCATCTTGATTGTAGTTCTGAGTAGGTCTCCAGCCCTGTAATACTCATGCCACCCGGAATTTATACACTGTTGCTTTCTTTTCTCTCCCTTCTAAGGAAATGAAGCAAATGCTGATAGATGACTAACTTAACTAAAATGATTTTTAACATGTCTCGTAAAACTGACTTTATAAGGTCCCTTTTGTAGACTTGTGTCTCTTAAATTCTGCTTTCATTCTTAAAAAGTCATTGGCTAACAGCATAACTCTGTTAAGAGAGAATGCTGCCCTTTCACACATTTCTCTGACTCACCAAAATTTTTCTCAGCCATTTGGGCTTCTGCAGCTATGTGAAAATCACACATTTCTATTATTAGAGGGATGGTACATTTTTCACAATATTAAGATGCTTCTGTTAACTGGACCCTGTGGTGTCTATATCCTCCCACAAGTATTTCATTGCACCCCACCCTACCCCCCGCAAAAAAGTCTGCTGTGTACACACAAGCACTAGGTAAGTTATGAGCAACAGATTTATAGACAAAGCTATAACTAGGGCTGAGTGACTAGAGGTATGAGCAAGGAGCCAGATTTACAATTAGCTGAATTTATAGGACTTGTAGCCTTTCAGCAGCTAGAAACACCAGAGATCAGCAACTAGTTCACAAGAATAAGAAGTTAAAATGGGAATGAATGCTCGTAGGTTGTGGGTTAGGGTCCAATTCATCCTCACCTCAAGACCATTGTCCTCCCCATGAATCCTCCCTCAAGCTACTATGTGACGTTTTGTCATAGTCTGTGGTTCTTATTCCAGTCACAAAAATTCATAGTCATAGCTCTACTTACAGACATCCTTTACATGGAGTCACTCACTCTCCTCTCCATCTGCCTAAGGCCTCAACTCCCTAGCTTTAGATGATTTAGAAATCAGGCTATCTCAGAACAATAGTGACTGTTTCAGGAAATTGTGTGCTATGACACCTCTCCCCAATCCACTGCCATCCTTCCCCCTCATTCATTAATTATCAGGGAATTAAGTACATACAAGCTCCCCAACTATTTTTTCTTTCTTTCACCCACTCAGTTAATTTCACCTCAGGAAAATCACTCACACACACACACACACACACACACAGTCTCTTTCTCTCTCTCTCTCTCTATCTCTCTCTCTGTTTCTCTCTCTCTCTCTGTTTCTCTCTCTCTCTCATCTCCTTCCTCTTTCCACTCTCTTTTCCTACTCTGGCTCAGTTACCCCAGAAAAAATGTCTACATTTCTCTTTTCCTCCTACTCTCTCCCTCTGGCTGCCTCTCCCTCTCTATAAGAAGCTATAACATCTCAAGAAATTGAAGACAACTGTCAAAACATTCCTGTGACCATTTTAGAAAAGTATTCTCAAAGGAAGAAGTTCAATCAATCTCTAAATCCCTTGAAAACCCTAGAAGTCTTCTTCAGAATCTCCAGAGAAGTCTCTCTCATCTTCCACCCCTTAACCCATCCTTTTCTTGAGCACTCTCATTCCAAATAGTTAAAACACTTTCTTAGACAATACTATTTTTATTTCAATTTTGTTTAATAACTAGCACTGCAACAGTATTGTGTCAACAATATTCTGCCCTAGTCCTAAAGCCTCATTTTCAATTTACATTTTTTCATTGTAAATACATAATATCTCACTTGTAGTATGGATTTTAAAAAGTTTCTTTGGAGACTCTTTAGGTCTGGGAGCCTACATCATTATTTATATCTATTGAAAAGATGTGGTCCAACTTTCAGACAAATGATTTAGCAGATGAATTTATGCAACATATTGCTGCCCATTGAGTTATTGCCCAGAGTTTCCCATATATTACCTATATGTATAACATCTAATATATAGTGCATGTTGTCTGTACATTAGACAGTGTTCCACAGTCACTATTTGCATTTCAGCAAACACCAGCTTCAGCTACCTCCTTTGTATCAGACAAATAATTAAGAGCAAACACCTGTTTGGATCGTATTATTTATGGAATCCAGTAAATATGTGATCTAATTTTTAAAATGCTGGGCTTAGAAGCAAGAAATCTTGGTCCCAATGCTGATTCTGACACAACAGTCTGTGTCACTATGAGCAATTCACTTAACTTTCTCAAGTCTCAGCTTGTGTTAAATGGAGATGATACTTGCACACCCTACTCCATAAGATTTCTAAGGAAAATGCTTCACAAACCTTGAAGTGCTACAGAATTCAAGCATTTATGAAGTGCCTATCATATGCCAGGCCCTGTTCTGGGTTCTGCTGATAGAAATACAAAAGCAATAGTCTCTACACTCAAAGGCATTAAATTCTGCTTAAGAGAAGCAAATCTATACACAAACAAGTGAACACACACTAAAGACAAAGTAATTTTGGGTGAGGGAACTCAGAACTGGGAGGATAGGAAAGACTTAACATTGGAAATGAGCTGACCCTCAGAAGGAGATAGAGGAGTTCACAGAAATGAGAAGGAAAAGCATTCTAAGTGATGAAAACCGACTGTATGAAATCACAGATCTGGTGTGTAGGTAGCAAACAGAGAGTAAACTAGCACTTATTACACATGCCAGGTAGTGCGCTAAGCCCTGGGGATACAGAGAAAGAAAAAAAAATAAAATAGAAAACAGTCCTTGTTCTCAATGAAACAATCCAAAAATGTAATACTATAATGACCTACAAAAGAAGGTTGAGATTGTCGGGGGGGGGGGGGAGGGTTCTTTTGTTTTTGATCAGTTCATTTGTGAAGAATTAACTTCAGTACCTACTATTCCCAATGACATGGCCATTTCAAGCCTAACTTGAGGAGGAGGACAAGCCTTTCACAAAAATGAAATCTATGTGATTAATTTCTAACTCTCGTGACTAAGAATGCTAAAGCCAAAGTAATTTATTGGATACTAAAAGCAACACGAGGATTCTTGATGTTTCCCACAAGGATTTTGTTCTTTCCTTTAAAACAGGTGGGCTCCCAGAAGACAAGGGCAGGACAGGATTGACTGATAAGTTTGCCTTTGCTGAGTTTATTTCTGTGAGCCAAGCATCCCTTCTGGGTCCATGGCCCATGGAGCAGATCTGGGCATTCTTCCTCCTTTTAGAGTCATGGTTATTGGCTCTGCTGGGGTACAGGGCAAGGATAGAAACTGGCTGCTCACTCTGGAAAGCATTGCGGAGAAAATGAAAAGCTTCTTCACTGAGCTGAAATCATGCCAGTTCCACAGGGCACTTGCACAATTTCAAAGCCAATCATTTGCTATTTATTAATGTATTCCCAAGCAGCTCTCCCTCCTGCTCCTTAGATAAAATGCCCCTGGAGTTCTTCTGTCTAAAAAAGTCCCTCCCCAAAAGATCCCATAGGGGAGAGTAGAAGACAAGTATTATTTCTATACTAGCAGATGGCAGAGCTGCCACTGTAACAAAATCCCATTTGAATGTTCAAAGCAAGTCACTAGCAAATTTTAAATATTAAAAAGACCTTCTGCTCTGACGCAAGACCAAAATTGAAACAGGAACATCAAAGTCCCCAAAGGTCACTGATATTTTCTAAGAAGTTCATTTGTATTCTCCAAGTAAGAAGTAAAAGAAATTGCTCTCCTAGTACTGTCTGCCCATCCATCCCACAAAAAAAAAGTATCCCTGATAAAGCACTGAAATTAGAATTAAGGGCCTAGTTTCAAATCTTTCCTCTAAAGTTTATTGCCTCTACGACCTTGGGCAACTCACTTAACTTCACTGTGCCTCAATTTCCTCATCTGAAGGATAAGGGGGTTAATAAATGCTTAGGAAAGATCTGGTGACTAGCTGACTAACTAGATGAACTCTAAGGTTCTTTCTAGTACTAGATCTATGACCCTATGAACTATATGCTTCATGAGTCTGTCTTACTTGAGATCATGATCCTATATTGAGTTTTACATTTGTAATATAAGGACTAATAAGAACAAGAAAAACAAATACATATTCAAGCAAGAAGTCATGACACTGTGGGGTGAGGTAGGATATGCTAAGTCATCTAGTAAAGAACAGTAATGAGCCACACACATACATACATGCACACACACACACACACACACACACACACACACACATACATTCATTCTCTCTCTCTCTCTCTCTCTCTCTCTCTCTCTCTCTCTCTCTCTCTCTCTCTCTCTCTCTGTCTCTTCCCCCCCCCCACCTGACCAGAGAACACACTACCACCCTCATTTATCAATTCTGAATTTAGGAAAGAGAGGAAGGGAAGAAAGGAATAGTAAAGGTATCTTCCAAAGTGCTTCTGATCAGAAATGGAAAACAGAATTAGAGACTGGAGAAAGACTAGAGCATGACTCTTCTTCACTTCCCTTCACCTCAAACCAACAATCATTTATTAAGTGACTACTTTATGCCAGACACAAGAGATATAAGGACCAAAAAAAAAAAGGAACAATATCTGCTCTCAAAGAGCTTGCACTCACTCTCTCAGGCAGAGAGCATGTACATATTTACATGAATATACAGAATAAATATGTAAACAACAAACACAAAATAGTTAAATACAAAGTAGGGAGGGATGGTACAGGTGGAGGGTTTTGTCAGTCAATAAAGTTTTGTCAGTCAATAAACATTCATTAGGCACCTACTATGTGCCAGCACTGTAATAAGTGCAAGAATATGAAGAAAGGCAAAAACAAAAACAGTCCCTAGTATCAAGTAGCTCACAGATTAATGGGGGGGGGGAATAGAAGAGGGGAAACAACATGAAAACAGCTATGTGAAAATGAGATAAATACAAGATAAATCAGAGAAAATCACAGAGAAAAGCTTAAGGTACAGATAATCCAGAAGACATGTAGATACTCAGTTGCCACGAGAACCTAAGAACTAGGCAGAGTAAGTGAAGAATACGGCTTACTCAGCCATGGTGGATTTGGATTTCACTAAAAGATTACTTTGAATCCTGTTGGCCCATCAAAAGTAAAGGACAGTTGTCAACTATCATCAACTATAAGGCAGCTAGTAGGCATGGTGGATCCATAGCTGAATCTAATGTCAGGAAAACTCAAGTTCAAATCCACCTTCAAACACTTATGGGCTCTGTGACCTTGGGCCAGTCACTTAACTCTGCCTGTCTCAGTTTTCTCATCTATAAAATGGGGATAATAATAGCCCCTACCTCCCAAGGTTGTTGTGAGAATCAAATGAGACAATTGTAAAGCATTTAGCATAGTTCCTGGTTTATCTAGTGGTAAATAAATGTTAATAACTATCATTATCATTAATGAATGAGATAACATATGTAAAGAGATTTATACATTTTAAAGCACAATCATAGGTTCCCAAAGTGTGTAATACTGCTTCCCCCCTGCTACAACAGTGGAGGGAGTGGTGCTATTAACCTCAGGTGCAACTAGGGGACACTAAATAAAAATAATGGGAGGTCGATGGAAGCATAAGGAAAGAGAAGAGACTTTTGAAAAACCATTCATGTGTGTTTCATCTATTGAATAACAGAGTCAAAGTCATTGATTACATTTTTTCCAAATAAACACACAAAATGCAAGTTAAAACAGATCACCAAGTTAAAACAAGTCACCTCAGATCAGTGGTCAAGTCTGCTGACAGGTCTTAACAAGCATATGTTGGCAGGTAAGTGTGTCATGCATTGTCAGGAAGTCCAAGAGGCATTAGCAAGAATATGTGTATGTAATGACTTGTTTACAATATGATAATATACAGTTACATGATGCAGTATTGTGTTATCAAAATTTCAATGCAGGAAAAAAACCCACAAATTTACAACAAATTATTAAATTTAAGATGAGTCTTTTAAAAAAATAGTTTTGTTTTTTTTTAATGGTACAAATTTCCAAAAAGCCTTTAAGGGTTAAAGAAAGTAGATTTCCAAGGGAGTGCTGAATAAGTTTTTTAAAGGAGGCTATAGATCAAATAAGTTTGGGAGCCTCTACAGTATAGAAATGCTAGCTATCAATATTATTAAAGTCATGTGTAACAAGGATAGGTTGGTGACTACCTAATTTTCTGCCACCCTGGTGGGCCTAGCTGAGTTAAGGATAGCAATGCAGTTCTATTTCACTAACTCTTCACATGTGCTACTAAAGAATCATGAGTCCTCTCCTGAGGACTGCTGCTATGAATAATATTAAGGGTCTAATTGCATAGCATAATAAACTCTCTATTCAGAACTAAACATTGCTCAATAAAGTAAACCATAACATTCTCAACATAACATAACAACTTATTACTAACGTGGCCACATAGTCTTAAACAAAACAAAACAAAAATTCAATCAAAGACACTTAATTCGATAAAAGAAAGACTCTTAATTCTATCAAAGGCAAGGCTGAATCACAAGCACTTGATTGGCTAACACTCAATCCAGGAAAACAGCAAAAAGTCCTACCATTACACTAACTCAGTCTTTTTTATACAGGAGGGATCTGAAGCTCACAAAGGAGATAAGATTTTCCCAAGAATTCACAGCTAATGGATGGATGATCAAAGTGAAACTATCACCCAAGTCTTCCTGCTCTCAGAGCCAAGTCCTTCCCACCATACCATATTATTTATTAAGTCCAATTGCCCTGGACTAATGTAAGAGCCTGAAAAATGATGGCAAAGCCATCCCCTCCATGATCTAGTATTCAATGATGAAAGCAGCTAGCTGATGCAGTAGATGGAGTGCTGGGCGTAGAGTCAGGAAGACTCATCTTCCTGAGTTCAAATCTAGCCTCAGACACTTTCTATTTATGTAATTACAATTCATTTAACCCTGTTTACCTCAGGTGCCTCATCTGTAAAATGAGCTAGAGAAGAAAACTGCAAACTCCTCCAGCATCTTTGCCAAGAAAACCCAAATAGAGTGACAAAACTTCAGCCATAACTGAAACAACTAAACAATAACAATAAGTGCCATAATAACAGAAACCACATCCTACTCCATCTATGTGGCTCCTTAGTACCTTACTCATTGTTTGTATATTTTTTTAAGTTTAACGAATGGATAGATAAACAAATGAGTAACTCAAGCCTTTTCCAGTATTTGGAAAAGTCACCTCCAAACCACAGAAAGAGGGAACATATAATACAATGGAAAGTTTTCTTTCTTTGGAGTCAGAGGAACTGGGTTCAGATTCTAGGTCTGCCTCTTGGAGTCTGTGTAATCTTAAGGAAATTGCTTCATATCTTTTGCATGCAGTTTCCTAATTTTTTTTAAATAAGGAGATTAGATTAGAAAACATCAAGGGTCCCTTCCAGCTCTACATCTACTAATGCCCTCTCCCCTCCATAAATTTGCTCTGAATTTATTACATACACACACAGGCACATAAACATATATGTATGTATATACATGTTATCTCTCCCCAATCAAATATAGGCTTCCTTCCTAAGGATAAGGATTCTTTCACTTTTGCATTTCTATCTCAGTGCCTACACAGTGCCTGGCACAAAAGAGGTTCTTCATAAATGCTCATTGATTAATCGATCCGATGTCCAAGATAAAATTTCCCAACTTTCCCAAAGGCCATTGCCATGCTACCCCATTAACAAAGAGAGAAATAATAATAGAGATTGGGACAAAAGAAATAGAGTGAAGTGTTGAAGGTGATGCAAGAGTTCATGACAGTGTGTGAATAAGCAGATAAACTTGGGAAAAGATGTGCTAATAAGCTATTTTCCTGTCTAAATTATGTGCTGCTCTGGACCAACCAGGATAATAGAAGGTCACAGGAATCAAAGAAGGATAAATTCATAGAATGTGGTAGGAACACAGTGAGCCAGTATGAAATTAGATAAAAAAAAGCAATCAGGAGGAATCAGGTGGAAGGCCAACTTAGACCAGAGACAGCAATCATAGGATCAAGGGTAGCTGTGTGAGCTGCTTTTCAAGAAAGGCTACTGAGCCTTTGGAGACCTTTTATTCTCCAGATGTCCCATGGCTAGACATTGGATTTCCCTCACGTGGTTGAATTATCAGGTGGTTGTTGGAAGAGGAAAAAGGAGAAAAGGTACTAACAATAACAGCTCTGATTCATACAGACCTAATGCCTTGTGTTAGGTACATAGTACATATATCATCTCCATTTTATGGTTTACTTCTCATCTGAAGCTTAGATAAGAAAAAACATCACATAATTTTGTGGAGGTTTTTTCCCCTTTTTCCTCATTCTACAGTATTTTAAAGATTTAATTGTAACTTCCATTTATAATAAGAATATCACTGTATGTGGTTTGATTCCTTTAGTAGTATGCCAATTAATTGGTCACTATACAAAAATCTCACATTCAGAGTAACTTATGTGCCAACATCTATTGCAGAGGATGAAGAGTTAGAGAAATGCTACAAAGAACTTGATAAGGCACCCCCAAAGCCTCCTGCCAGTATATCACTAATACTTTAAGCCATTTTGCATCTGCTTTGAAGTAGGAAGCAGAATGAAAGGTCTCAAATAAATTAGAAAATTACTCTTTACCTTAACCCACTTCAAGTGATGATTATAACACATTCATAGCATAAAACAAGTAAATACTTTGCTGCTATATGCCTAAAATTAGGGCCTACAGAGGGAGTGAGGGACCTGCAGAGGGGGAGTGGTAGGCACAAGTCACTATACCATAGCTGAATTGGGCTTAGCATGGGCTACCCATACAACCTTAAGTCCTATTGGCTACCCAAAAGTGTGAGTCAATGACAATAAAATCTGGGACTTAAGATAAAGTCATATGGGACAAGGTTGTGCGAGCGAAGTCAGGTTCTATAACATTCTACCAACAACTTGATAAATACCCTTCAAATCAAAGTGACTCATATGCTGATATTTGGTAAATTAAGTACAATGATGGCCATAAAGAGCCTTTGGAGATCTTTTATTCTCCAGATATCCCATGGCTAGACATTGGATTTCCCTCACGTGGTTGAATTATCAGGAGGTTGTTGGAAGAGGAAAAAGGAGAAAA